>CM052192.1:8273695-8443642 GCA_028455805.1 Lasioglossum figueresi | reverse complement strand
CGGTATTATCCACTATTCGTAAGAACTTCTAGTATCTTATGAATAAAGAATAACATCGAGCTAATAGCTGCACTTTATAAAATATGTTGATTTTCAATAAATGTTATTCCTATTCCTATTCTCTTCCATAACATTTCTGTGTCCACTTGCTGGTATCGTTGAATAGCACAGAGGCTCTCGTTGGTGATATTGACATAGTCGGGAGACTGTTCAAGTCGGCCAGCCTTATGGGAGTTCGTGTCATCCGAATATTTCGGTGTTCTCTTACGCCCTGTAGGATATATTCTGGCTCCAATCAGAGAAACAGAAGGCCACCGACGGTATTTCGTCGGTGCAGAAGACCACTGAGGAGATTCTCGTCGCGACGCATCGGTGAGAAAGCCAATCATCATGAAACCATATTGATTATTATTCAATGTCGTATTCTCCGCCATATTTCAGACGATGTTTTGGCACTATTTTGATACTATTTTACTTCTCACCGATGCGTCGCGACGAGAATCTCCTCAGTGGTCTTCTGCACCGATAAAATGCCATCGGTGGCCTTCTGTTTCTGTGGCTGGAGCCAGTATATATCCTAGATGGCGTAAGAGTACACCGAAATATTCAGGTTTCAGGTAGTCCCATAAGGCTGGCAGTCTTTAACAGTATCTCGTCTGTGTTAATAGTATCTCGTCGGTGATACAGTGTGGCTGATGTCGATAATATAGATTACTAACACTGCGACCATCTATCGGTAATCGAGACAGTTAAACCGGCCCTACATATATGCAACTCTTTTTCCATTCAATCATCACGTCTAATTGTTCTAATATCTGTAGGAACGAAGTCATAAAGTTATCTACACTGTGTTAGTCGTTTTAGTATACTAATTAACCCTCATCCGTCCCTTATTTCACGAACTGAATCTGACACAGTGGTACAAGATCGATGAATTAACATGGTACATGTTTTGCACTTCAATTTCGCCCTTTTGCAAATCAATTTCACCTTTCTGCAAATCAAATTGAATCTTTTGCAAACTAATTTCACCCATTAGGAATATTTAAAATGAATTACTTTTTTATTTCGATTAAATTATATATTTATAAGACTCAATATTCTTTGATAAATACATATATGCATATATATAATATGTACTTCATTTTTAAAATTGATTAATCAGAAAATGGCTACAATGAATATAGATATCTACATACAGCTTTCATATATTACAAAGTTAATGAATTGTTAATTACATTTAAATAAGTATTTCGCATGTAGATCTTTGCAATCAATAAAATTTTGAATTTCTTAACAATTAAATTACATTTAATCTGATGTTTTTTACAAAAACTTACTTAAAAATACTTTACTTGTAAACGGTTGAATCTGATTTGCGAAAGGATAAAATTGATTTGCAAAAGGGTAAAATTGATTTGTAAAAGAATGAAATTGATTTGCATAAGGTTGAATTTGACTTGCAAAAAAGGTTGAATTTGGAGTGCAAAACCTGTAAACAGTTATTTCTCGATGTTTTCTTATTCAAATTAAAGAGGTAAAAATCACGAAGTTTCGGGCAAATTTACCTACAAATAACAAAACAGTATAACTTATGTCTGGAAAACTGTGTGAAATCGACACGAGGGACAGATGAGGGTTAGTAATAGTAGAAATCAATGCCTATCTTCTCGATTACATTTGACAATATATAAGCTGGTATAAGTACAGACGAGATTTAGAAACATTAGCATATAAATGAAATCTTAAAAAGAGATTATGACATATTCAAAAAGTGATTAAATTCTTATTTTCTCAAAGCATTTATTCGTAAATATTCTCTAACAAGAACAACGTATCCAAATCTCAAGAATCGAAAATGATTTTCTATTTAAAAGATCGTTCTACCTTTTTCACTCTTATCCAAAAATTATCATTGAAATTGAAAGTATCATTTTTCATTCTGAAGAACCAAAAAGTAGTTTAAAAAAATTGTCTTCCAAAAAGTAGAACACTAAACCCTTATGGGTAAATTTCACACATTTTCTTTCATCAATTCAAATATGGAACAAAAATACTAGCCTTTTTCAAAATGACCCTAAATGTATGTAACCGTACTTTCATCAAAATACATAACAAGAATTGTGAAAATCTAAAAAGAATTTAAGAATATCATAGTAATATTTTTATGTAACCTTTTCGTAAAACCTTTTTGTAAAATCTTTTCGTACACGAATTACAACATTTTTTTAACACTACCACTGCCGGTCAAATGATCGGTTTCTGGTTTTTTATTTTATAATTATTGAAATTATAACTTTTACTGGAAATGATTATACACATTTTTGTGTCCAAGCACATATTATAAACAAAATGACAGAAAATCTATATAAATTCTATAATGTCATTTTTATAAGGCAACACGTGCCAGCCATTTTTAGAGCTCGATAGATTTAGTGTCAATAAAGAAAAGAATCTTTTGTAGCCATACAAAAAATATAAATTTCCTTTTCCCTTTTATGACATTTTTGGGGATAAAAACGTTGTAATCACTTTAACTATAAAGAAAATGATACGACAAGGGGTTAATTACCGCAGTTTTCTAGTCAAGGCGTTCCCAAGCAAAATTCGTTTGCATTAGACTTCGATGCTTCGTTAACACTAAACGTACCACGACCGGTCAAATGACCGGTTCTAGACGTTTTATTTTACAATTATTGAAATGATAAAGATGCTTTTATGAGAAACGATTTAATAAATATCATCATTAGAGCGGATATTACTATAAGAACCGTGGAAAGTCTAAATAACTTAAATCTTCTAATTTTTATAAGGCAACATGTGCCTACTACTTTTATAGCTCGATATGTTTAGTGTTAGTAACTTCGTCATTGTTTCAACGATCAGGCTAAAACTTTCAGAGTGCTTTATCTTGAAGTATTTCGAAAATGTCGGGACCAAGAGTATCGATTCTCTTAGGGGCTCTACGACATGGTGCTTAAGTCGTTAGCCGTCGCGACGATCAGAAATAGAGGACGGCTGCGATTCAACCTGGTTAACGGGTCACGAGTGTATGTTTCTTGTAACACACCACCGTCGTCGTCGGTTCGAGCCGTGTTTCCAACCCTCCGCAGCTGCGCAGGTGTATCGCCGGCACCTTCTCATTAACATCTTGCCCAAAAAGCCAGTCACGCCAGCAGAAGGATCTGGCACGGTCGAGTCATCCTATCGATCTTCGCGTCCTTCAACGAGCCGACCATTCCCTCGATAAGCGTCCGATCAGGGAACAAGGGACCGACAGTCAGTGATCGAATCATCGACCTGGTGCTGGTGAGAATCGGGAGCTGATCGTCGTGCAAGAAGATGCGATGGGCGAGGGCAAAAGGGACCGTTCCGGCAAAAGGTATGGTCAATAGGCAAAGTACAACGAACCGTCGAGATTATGCTCGCTGGACACAGGGTTAACGTGACACAACGAACTCGGAAAGTTACATATCCTCGGCGCTAGACACAACAATCTCTGAAAATTACAGCCCGCACGAAATACAAGGATTCGGTCAAATTAGCGCCTCCAGGATCTGATTAGTGAAACCTAAGCTCGGCCCGATACCGCAACCAGGTCAGACAAATCTGACAAGTCCTGTCAGGACCTCGAGTGCGAGTCCTATCTACTTCCACTTTTGAAAACATCAACTTTGAAAATAATCAAGATCTTTCAAATTAATGCAGGTCGATTTTCTTTGGGAATCTTGTGATCGTTTTTATTCATCGCCGAGGCAAATCATTTTATTCCAAATTTCAGTGAGTTTATTCTTCTTCTGCAATTCGATGTAATTGTTTTCGCACGACTTGTAATGTCGTTATAGCCGTCTACCGACTGTGTAACCGTCACCGTTTCTGTTTGCTCGCATCGCACCGCACCGGCGGGAAACAGATTGCAGGGTATCGAACTCTCCAAGTTTAATGAACTTCTCGGGAGAGACTCATCGAAATTTGCATATTACGTTCGTGAGAAAGAAACGTCGGCTTCCGCGTGTTAACTTTGCAACTGTTCTCGCAGTGATTTATTGTTACGTGTTGCCGTTTATTTAGAACCTTGCCGACGTGCATAAATTCGTCGTATTTCTACTCTTCTGAAAACAAAAATTATACGAAGATTTACGTTTCTCACTGGCAAATTATTTCTTCTTCAAAGCAAATATTTTTCACCAGTTTTTTCAGACCATTAAAAAACATGTAATACTTTTATAGTTTTCTCAATCTATTTTTTAATTGCGTTCAGTTCAATAACTGCAATATCATGCTTAATTTATATTTTAGTACATTATGAATTTTAACTCATTTAAGATATGTATTTTTTAATTGAATTCCCGTCCGATGCTGGCGATAATGACCAACTTTTTAATTCCGTTTATTTCAGTAGCTGTAGCTTGTTATATTTACTCTCTTGCATTTTAATTACTATAATTTTATTCTCAAGTTATATTTTAGTACATTATGAATTTTAACTCGTTTGAGAAATGTATTTTTTAATTGAATTCCCGACCGATGCTGGCGATACCAACCTTAAAAAGAAATTTCGAAGTCAGTCGTGTTTCCGACTATGGAAATAGGATGATATTTCCGCAATGGTAATGTGAATTTATGATTGGTAGGATACGTGCTTTTATGGAGATCGAAACCTCTATCACGGAAGGAAAATAAATTCGTGGCGTTTTCTAAAATTAAAGCTCCAGTTCTCTGTTGTAATTGGTAGCGATATCGTAGACAGCTTTGTGATCTCTTTCTATTATTATCGTATTCCTGATCGATCCAACGCTTCAGAGCCACTACCATTTATTGGACTGCACGTTGCGCTGGACTGTCTCGAATCTTTTCATTAAGTAATTGTAAAGAATTAAGGGCAACAAACGTCGACCGCGAATGAAAATTGACAGTATCTGTCGATAAATTTCGAATCGAGGTTTAATTTCCTGACCCATCTGAAAGCACTTCTCGGGCTTCGGTTATTCATCATCGAAATGAAGGCTAAGTGCTTTTGGAGAGTGTCCGGTATATTTAAACGTGATGTCGTTAAGCCTTCTAATAAATGAGTGCCAACCTTGCATGTCTAGGCAGTTAAAGTGGTAGAGGTTTCATTAGAATCTGAACAAAGTACGACTAAAGAAGTATTTACCTTTCACATCGTATATATTTATTGGACATCTTGATGTAGAATAATTAATGTTAACGTAGGACGAAGAATGCGTGTAGAATAACAAATGTTGTAGGGAATTAAGTCCTGCTACTGTGAGAAATTTCGATCTGTTGTTTAAAAGATTGATTCCTATTCGATTACAAACTTTGCATTTTCAATTTGAAAAAATTTTTCACTGCTCTTCTAAAAAAAGCATCTTATTTTTCATCTCGTGTTACTTTAGCACAGTTTTTCATCTTCATGAAACGGGAATGCGAACGAAAGAATGAAAAATGGAGTAAGTATACCTTTTAAAAACGAATCACTTGTTCTAAATTGGACCCAACAGCTTGAGTTTTTTTTCAGACGTCAAAAGGATTAGTTTATCAACTACTTTGTAAATAATATTTTTTTTTAATTGTAAAGATCAAGATTTTTTAATTTTTTATCTGTGCCTGTAATGCAAATTTAGAATTCAACAATTTTTACATCTTACAATGCCCATAGCTTTTTTATGCGTCAACCGATTTCAACGAAACTTTGTATATGTATACAACTTACTTAGATTTACAAAATACATGTTTTAAATTTTCATTACAGGCACAGATACAAAATTTAAAAATCGCGACCTTTTTCTTTGTAATTGCGACCAATAACGTCTAAACAAAAATCAAGCTGTTGAGTCCAGTTTTGAGAAAGTGATACGTTTTTAAAAGGTGTACGAATACTTTGTACATCCTCTGTACATTCAATGTAAGTTCAGTTTTTTAGAAGATAAATATATGCAGCAAGGAAATGTGGGTGCGAGCGAAAAACTGTAAATTGGAGCAGTTAAAAAGTGAAACGCCTTAGAATGAGCAAAAGGAGTTTTTGAGCACGTGGCGATGGTACTTGTTCGGTGTGGGTGATCGCGTGCAAGTCATGGCCGGTTAAAATACGTGCAGATCGAATGCGGATCGCGAACCGGCGAAAGTTCTGACCGGCTCCACGAATATCATTGCGTGTGCGTACATCAACGCGGAAAGGACATTTGTTTGGCGGTGCAGCGTGAGCGCAACGGGGATTTGTCGTGGACATGATGAACGAAAATTAGGGTCACCGGGGCGCGACCGTTGGATCCCCCTCGACGATCGTGCCCCGGCTGTGATAATTCGGCACACGAACGATCTCGAATAAGAACCACCAGGCCACGAGGTCTCGTGACTTTATTCGCGAGATTGAAAAGGGAAACGCTGATCGCGATTGCAAGCCGCGATGCCAGCCAGGCACGATCTCCTACGCCGACGTAACATGTACATAAATGAAAATGACGAGTGTCCCCTTATTCGATGATTGATCGCGGCGAATAATTAATAATTAAGAGCCTCTGACACGGTCGGCGCGTTACAAAATTCAAAAGAGTGAATGCGAAGTGCCAGTGAAATTATTCTTGCTCAGTTTCCCTTCAACCGTCGCAGTCTGAATTTTTTCAATTTTCTTCCAAATAGATCCCTATCATTTTCAGCGGTTTATTTGATACTAGCATAATTCCCGTTGAAAAATCAACAGCTGTGGCTTATTTCTGGAAATATGACACTAATTTATTTTTAGCACTTAATCCTGTAGGATTTCCGGGATAAAAACATATTCATTCACCCCTTTGGACTAACTGCTACTCGTATACCAAATTTCAGCTTTCTAAGGAATTCTGTTTCGAGATTTTTTACTCTAGTAATTTTCTCGTTTTCAAGGATGGTCAACTTCTGACACAATTATTGAATTTTATTCATTTCTACTTGATTTGCAATCAACTGAAATAAAAATTTATTTTCTTTCTGAATAGGTTGAAAATAATATAACAGTATTTTTAAATTCTTCTAATGTTTTCACTGTTTAAATCCGCTGTCTAGTCATCAGCAATACATAGTAACCACTTTAACTGGAATTATGTCGGAGCGTTCGTGTACTAAAAATAATCGAGTATACTCAGTTTCATTGGCGTAATTTTGCCTGATCTCAGGAAAAATACACGAGACTAGAAAAAAAATTGGCAGCGGTGGGATTCGAACCCACGCCTCCGAAGAGACTGGTGCCTTAAACCAGCGCCTTAGACCGCTCGGCCACGCTACCATGTGACAACGAACTGGATCGTATATAATCTCGTGCAGTTTGCATATCGAATTTTTTCTACAGGCTGAATAACATGATAAACGATACAGATGCATACAAAACCCCACTAACCAGAAAATTCTGATTTTAATAAGCTTCATTCTAAAGTACTAGACAAATTGAAGCATTCGTTGCAAGAATATTTCTTATACAGAACGATTTATCGAAACGTAAAAGTCTATCAAAATCTAAGACTGTTCAATGAAATATTTCATTGATGTATTCAATTTTTCTACTTTCATAGATACTGCAAAATGATATATAAAAACTTCTGGTATATTTATAATAAATCGATGTATGTTTAAAGAAGTTTGAGTGGTAGGTTCCAAAAAGATGAAGCAGCTATCGAAGGTACATTCAGAAATTTTCTTCGTAATACACAGTATCGGTCCGAAGCTTGGATCTAATCCAAATGTACGTCAATAACGGGTAGAATGCATCGAATCGAGGCCAATTTGTAAGAACTCTCTAATTGTGTGCCAATCACAAGGAAACGTTGATCAATTACACTCAATTACCTGTTTTGTGGGTCACGTTAAGATACTACCAATAGTGAAACAGTCGATGCCATTTCCTGATTTTCAATTAGCTACATCATTGTTCAAAGTTACCTAAACGATCTATTGTGCACGATTTCGACAATTAGCATTAAAATCAAAGAGGATGTACAAATAATTTTACTCCTAGAAAAATATCCTTTTTGTCAAAAAAAAATTATTCCAATAGATGAACCATGCTTGTTCCATTCCTGCATAGTTTGACCAACGACTATGCACGACATAAACTCTAAATGATGGTGTAGCGGAGTCTTCTTTGAAAAATGTTCAACCCCCTAATCTTGTTTCACCGTTTCTGAGAGAAAATCATTTCAAAGGAGGAAACAAGTTTGTTCGATTATCTCCAGGGCTAATTCGATTCTGCTATAGCTAGTCCAATGACTGTGCACCACAAAAACTAAATGATGATGTAGGAGAGTCTTCTTTGAAAAATGTTCAACCCCTTAATCCTCTTCCACTGTTTCTGAGAGAAAATCATTCCAAAGGACGAAACTAGTTTGTTCAATTATCTACAGGCATAATTCGATTCTGCCATAGCTAGTCCAATGACTGCGCACCATATAAAAGCTAAATGATGGTGTAGGAGAGTCTTCTTTGAAAAATGGTCAACCCCCTAATCCTACCGCACCGTTTCCAAGAAAAAGATCGAACCAAGAGATGATGCTAGAGCCTGTCCAACGTATGGGAGGTAAACGGTGGGTAAGCAAAGTCGTCCTTGAAAGAGATCGTCCAAGATTTTTGTATCAACCGGTATTTGAATCGGACAGCTCCAATCACGACGTCTCCAGAGTAATACCAGAGCGTTTCCGTGCGCGCGAGCCATTAGCCGGCAACGAAATTTCTTTTTCAGGCTCCTCTTCGTAGATCGATGCGTCGCGTCTACGAGTCTCCCTGTGAAGGCATGTAGCCTCGTACCACCCTCTTCCTGTACCTCGTTCGACCCCCTGCATGCCCCTACACCCCTTTCGTTGCCACCCCCGACCCACCTTGATCCTCCTAACAGCCTCAGTTTCCGCAAGCAAGGATTTCAGTCCGTTCCGGGCGTCCACCCGGCTCGGTGTTCCATCTCTTCAGGCTCTCTTCTCTTGCCAACAACCTCGGCCGGGCCTCCACGTGGAACCGGTTTCTCCGCTTTGCTCGTGAAGCTGGTATTTTCTGAAAAACACCGTGAACACTGACACGTAATCTACGCTACCAATAGTATTCGTACAATCATAAGACAAAATACAGTGAACGGTACCCTCGTGCAACCGGATCAGTTTGCTCCAAAAGCAGACCTTTGGCTTCGATTGCATTCTTCAAATCGGTCTCGAAGTCTGAGGTCCCGTTCAAGCGGAAATTTTTATTCGATTGAGTCTAGACTTCCTTCCTAAGAAACTAATCACTAGACTGCGGATGTTTATGCATTTATGACTTCTGAAAATTAAAAAAAAAATGGTAAAATATAAAATTCCGCAGAATTTAGTACGATTTTTATGCATTTATGACTTCTGAAAATTAAAAAAAAATGGTAAAATATAAAATTCCGCAGAATTTAGTACGATTTTTATTTATTTCAGAACTACAACGACTAATACCACTGAAAATAAGATTTTACACGATTCCACTTTCTTAAGATTTGCCTACAAAAATTGAAAATTGCATAAACATCCTCAAGTCTACTAATCACTGTAAATTTGAAAATTAAGGTCTCCTTTACAACGATCCCATAAAACATGAAATACGTTTCCTTTTGTTGCCGTTTTATTGCAGTTTGAAAGAAAAGTGTGCCACTAGCATGAAATTGGCCAAAGGCGTCTAACGCGGGGAGGTTGGCAATAGTATGGTGAAGTTCACAGTATACAGGTCTGATCATGGCTTCGGTTATTCGGAAGTGCAATAAAACGGCAACAGAAAATTATATTTCAAGTTTTATGGACTCGTTGCGAGGGAGAGATTTTAAGATCTCCAAGTATTTGACGAATGAAATCGTGAACAAGATTTCGTAGAAAAAAAAATGACTTGGAGAATTGAATGCAGAGATTTCACTATTTGAAATGAGTGCAGGTAGATCATTCTTTTGAACGACATCAACGAACAAATTATCGGAAACTCTTCAGGACAATATCGTACAGATGCAGATAATCTGGAAGATACAGTATAAACTCTAGACGAGACAAGCAAAGTCTTGAAATCATTTTCAGTGATTGCAAAAATCTTCTTCGTATCTGGAGACAATTTCAACATTTCGTAGTTGACCCAGTATGTCAGCTCGAGTTTGGTTCCCACTTCGAAACTCAGTGAGCCTAAAATAGAATACTATATAGAAACCTGAGTCCAGCAGTGATATGATATCTGTCCCCTGTGCTGAACCCAAGACCTTGCTAGTTTGATTTGTAAAAGTCACGCTAAATCGTCTTCAAGTTCTTAATCCTTACGCCGCCTCATCAGTGATGCGTTATCTCTGCGCATGATTTAATTGTTTTAATTTGGAAGCTGATCCATTAAACTAGCGAACTTGGAAGAGCTTTCTGTAACATTTAAATTAATCCCTTGAAATATCTATGAAACTATTGGATACTCTATAAAATTGGGACATTCTATAAAATTTGAAAATTAGTAATTAATAAGAACATCGATATTTATCCCGAGCTTTTCTTCGATAGTAAAGTAACACGATTCCATGAATGAGCACGATTCCATAAATATCAGAGTAGGTTGAAGTAGGTGGTGGTTAAATGGCCAATTGTTCAAACTCCGCTAGCAGCACTCAAATAGGATAAATATCGTCTGGAATGTAATTTAGGAATGCGATAACAGTGGCCAGTATTCCATTAACCTAAAAGATAAAAGACGATCGATATCACTCGGGATATGAGTCCTGACAAAAGCGTTTCTTCGATTGATTGTCACTTGATTTAATAGAAATCAATACTCGACGGAAATTTGAAAAATGCTTCTCTATTTCAAATGCTTCTCTATTTCAAATACTTTGCGGGAACGCTGAAAGTATGTTGCGGCAAATTGAATTGTTCTAAAAATTTGATGAATCATTTTTTTCCATAGTTTTAATTTGAGAATTGAATTTATACTCAGGCAAAGGTCCTCCTCGAAGCATGGCAACAAATCATCCTCGGACAGTGAGCTAGCGCAGGGCAAAGGCAAAGGGCGAAGAACGAAGTCGAAGGAAAAATGGCCGCTTTTGGAAGGGTTGACGGTCGACGAATTAGCTCGTTACCGAAGAAGGCGGGTTCAAGGTCAGCCGAAAGACAATCTTGGACTTTATCCGGAATCGGAAGACAAATTTCTCGAATCTGAGAAAACCATCCGTGCAGATACCGAGGATTCGCTCAAGGTTAGCCGAAGAGTAATTAGTTTAAATCCTGATTCGACCTACGAAACTAGCTGGTAGAATTTTAGGTATTCTACTTGAAACTCCATTCTCCGGTAACTTGTTTGTAATTTGTTCCGATTTTGTGAAGCTTGCACTTAAATTAGCATCTTTTATTCTTCTGCCTCATAAAATACACTGAAAGGAAATCCAGGCAATAAACGAAGTGTATTAAATAAACAAATAGGACGACTTGTTACTAAATTCATTAAGCAACAATTTTCCGATTCATAGATGTACCTTACCGTAGGAAAATGTCTGGCTGGAAGGAAGCAAACGGGTCGAAGATGTTCAGCCGAAGGATTTATTAGAAGAAAGCACGGAAGCTTCGGATCGTGAAGAGATCGACGAGCGAAACAAGGTAGACACGGAACCAGGTACAACAAATAAAGAATCTGCTACGGCTTTGTGGCATACCAACGAGGATGAAACAATGGAGACCCGAACCGAAAGCTCCAAGTTCGTCGGCCATATTGGAGTTCCTAAACGACCATCTCTGATTAGAAGGTAAATTACTGTTTTTAAAACGTTATCGTTATTGAACCGGGACTATTTTAATACTTTTACTTTGACGATTACGTTAGCAAACAGCCTGCCTCATTTTCTATGCAACACAAAACACGTTTGTTGCTGCTTATTTTATTGATAAATATGTGCTTATAATTATGAAAGTGGTCAAAATTAAAAAAAAAATGAGTATCAGTTATTTTACATCACATTATTTTAAACTTAATTAATTCAATGTAATTTTATCAACATTGTATGGAATTCATTTAGTGTTAATACCCTTTTCCTTGAAAAATCTCGAAACAAGAAATATATGACTTAGACCACTTTCATAATTATGGACGAAATAATTGATGACCGAAGCTAACATTTATATTGAATTTCACAAAAGGGGTACCACTTTGAAAAGAGATGGACAGTTTTACACGGACACGGAAACGTATTCGGCGTACGTGGCTTACGAAGGTCAGCACAGACCGGAACTAGCTCGAAGACCCACCTCGCTAAAAATGGAGGGCGATCTGCAGACTACTACCGAAAAATGCGAGAAATTCATACAGTGGTTGAACGTCAGTCGTCCAGAGCTTATGCGCGTGCCAACGCACCTGAAACTTGAGGGTGAGATTGAAACGACTACTGAAAATCATGAGAAATACGTGCCGTTCGTGGGTGTGCGTAGACCGGAACTGCTCAGACAGCATACGAATCTAAAGTTGGAGGGTGAATCGAGTTTTATGCCGGAGTACACCGAAGTTTTCAAGAGACATCATAACAGAGGTGATGTTCAAGTTGTTTTTCGAAAATAGCGTTGGCATGATTTTTAGAGAGCTAATCGAAGCTAAGTTTTACGAAATAATTTGATTCAGCGCATTGAAAAAAGGTGTTGAAGTATTACAAGATCAACACTACAAATTTTCTTTAACACTTTACCTACCGGAAGCCTATTAATAGGACTTTCAATAATTGTGCTGTACCAAAAGAAAGCATAGAAATTTTCTTTTACATTGCAATCTTAAATGAAACTATTAGATGACGTTATTGAGGATGACTTGTTAGTTCACAATGAAAATTGCTGTTGCTATTGAAGGATCCATTAAAAAGTGTTTAGTCACATACCATAGATTTTTCAAAATTATGCAATAATCACCGGTCGGTAATGTGTTAATTTGATTATTTTATACTGTAGAAAGACCGCAACCAGTGAAACCGGAAACGCATCTAAGGACAGGAATAGATTTCTTCAAAAGCACGGAAAACACAGACAACTTTACCAATCCCCGTGTAAGGGAGGCGCAATTGATGAGCGAATTGAGCAGAGACATCGAAGAAGAAGAGAAGAAACGGAAGGAACAAAAGGAGAAGAGAGCGGAAGAAGAGATGATGATGTTGGTCTCGAAGTTGGAAGACTTGAAGTGTCCGCCGCTCGAAGTTCCTGAATACAAAGACGCGTACAAGGCAATTTCTACTTTTCTAATTTTTTCTTGTCTAATTTCGAGAAAGTTATTACAGTAAAGTCGCGATCTAGCTCCCATCGCCTGCTCCGAACAGAGACAGAGATCGTGTAGGACCAGTATCGTCAGATCGAGGAAATCGAGGGGAATACAATTTACCCCCTCTCTGATAACCAGATTAATACGTGACCAGTCTGCGGTCTTACAATTAGTGGGGAATGTTAGAATATGCTTATGGTGCTGGAATGGGATAGTGGAAGGGGAGAAGGCGGAGTGGGAAAATCGACCAGTTTTGGTCGATTCTGGTGACACTGTGTAGGACGTAAGAAAACTATTTTTTTATGACTGCGAAAATACAAAGGATGCCGAACGTAGAAGAGGACAGCATGTAAACACGGACCGTTTGCTTCTTGGCCCCTCGCGAGAATGCCCCTCAGTGGAAGGGGTAGGCGAAGGGGCAGTGTCGTGGAAATTCTCGGGGAGCTAGATCGCGACTTTACTGTAGTATTTAAAGGGTACCCATTTAATCTGGTCCTCGACTGTATATTACGAAACACTTGCTACATTAATATGCATTTTGTAGAGCTATGTTGTTCCGTTACAGAATTTTCCAAGGGGACGACCGAAAATTATAAAACCGGAAGACGAGATCGGTCGAGCAGATGGCTCGAAGGTTCCTTCGTCGCCTACCAGCAAGTTCTCCACGAAAATTGACCAGGATCCGGAATACAAGTCGAAGTACTTGGATTATCAGAGGGACCACCCGGTGTATCGAAAACCGCCATTAACGCTAAGGACAACGCTGGTTCCCCCGGAATACTGTGCGCCTTATACTAAACAGGACAGCAAACGATGCGATTATGAGCTGACCAGCGAGGTGAGATCTCAGTACGTTCCCTACGGTTGCGTGCCGAAGGTGGAACCCTTGAGGATGCCATCCAGTTTAAGACTTGAAGGAAACATCGACCTCGAACCGGAATACAGGATGGCTTACTGTACGAAACGCGAAAGCCAATGCGCCAATCCAAGAATGCACCGTAGACGAGATCATAGTTTAAGTGCTTCCAGACGGAAAGAGAATCACTGGATACACTACGCGGATCAACTCGATCGCGTGAATACTGTCCAGGATCAGAACGCTTTTCAGGTACTGAATACCCGAGTCCACGAGGACAGCGTTTCCGGGAAACCACCCTCGGGTAGTCGCAGGTTTGTATTCAAACATTGATAAAACAAGCGATATTTTTTACCTGAGTGAACTCTTCTCAATTACACTGTTTAACACATATTTGGAGTTCCTTCTAACTTTCTGTGGTATAAATCAATTTTGTTACCATTGATTTTGAAAGTCGTGTTTCTTGAAATCTGTTGAAGTTAAAGAAATTATTTGGGCATTAATGAGCGAAGAATAATATTGCATATACTTGTTGAACAATGTTATTGAAATATTATGATTACTGTTTTGCATTGATTATACAACGTGTTTCATTAGCAACTGTTTTTTTAAGGAATTCATTTTGATCGAAAGTTGTATTAATTTGATAAATACTTTCATTTTCTTTGTTTAAGTATTTAAATTAATATACATCAGAACTTAAGTATTTATTTATCAATTGCAATTATGCATCTAATTATAAGAAAAATTCTTGCATGTAACAATGTATAATAATAATAAAGAACAATTCATTTATTGTTTAAACAAGGCTCTTCTTGAGTTTATATTGATTACCTAAACAGTTCCTTAAAAATTCTGTGTCATGTTAAAGAAACATCTTGTATTAATTTTTTTATGTAAATGTAATTATCATATTATATATATAATGATAGACATTCGAGGACATCCCAAATTCACCTACAAAAACTAGGACAGTTAGATGCACCAGAGTGCAACAGATTAAAGGACGAATCGTCTAGTCCAACTTATCGACTTCATGTCTGTAACGTTGATGATGAATCCCAAGGTTTTCGACGCAGACGATCGCCATCACTACAGTCTTCCGGAAGGATACGCGATCCTTCACCTGATCGTGCACTTCCCACTGATGTTATCAGACCATATTCTCCTAGTTTCGGTAAAAGCACTAAGCAACATAATAATGGTCAATCATTTGTCGTTTTGGATAACGAAATTTACGACTCGAACAAAAACGAGATACGCAGAAAACAAACGGATAGAAATTATAATATTGATGGCACGCTTGCCCACTCCAAAGGAAGAAATAGAACTACAAGTAATTGGATGCCTCCATGGTATGACAGTACAAACACTATCTAAAGCAATAACTGCATTATTTGCTTTGAGTAAAAGTAGACTTTACTTATCGGTGCAAAACAATATAATTTTTGCGCGAATGTGAAACATATTACAAGTATATGTCTTTTACAAATTTTTTGTTTCAAATAAATATACTTGTGTATGAAGAAATTAGTGCAGCATTTAATACATGCTACGTACGTTTGTTGCACAATGACAAAACAATGCTGAGTAATAAAAAACAACATAAAACCTTGTGTATTAACATGTAGAAACCATACGCATAAAATTTGTATTTCAAAAAGTTCAACAAATTATATATTTCTTTGTTTATGATATTAAGAAATAATTTTAACGATAGTTACATGATTTTTATGAAATATTGTACATGTAAACTATGTTCATATATCCCTTTTAGAATGTTTAAAAAAGATGTTAAGTTTATAAGATTTTGAAAAACAGATTCTAAAATACGACTACGATAATCGTAATTTATTCTGTTGCAGTATTATATATTAAATGTTTAGTCTAAATATGATATAAATGGTTATTGAACGAATTTTGTTGTTTAAAAATTATTAGGTCTAGTAGAAAGTACTGTTCCTTTTTTCTAGTTAAACATTCTATTAAACATTGTTTTCGAAACTGGTCAAAACTTTCTGGTAGACGTAATACTTCCTTTTCATTAAGATTTAAATATATAAATTATAAATGTAGAAAGTCTATATAAACATATGTATATCATACATACATAAAACTGCCAAGTTTATAATAATTGTATTATTCTATACTGAAATCTATTAAAGCAAGTGAAATTAAAAACTGTTTCTTTGTTATTTCTTGTCATTTATATTCCGATGCCTACTATAATATGTATGTATATAAAAAATAAAAATTTCTAACTTTATCAAATTTCTTGTCTATTTGTACAACACGTAACTTCTAAATATTATAAAACTACTAATTGTAAGGACATTTTTGTATATAAAGAAAATCGTTATTGTACTTTTAAACATTTAATAAACGTACCTATCTATATAGATATGTATTGGAAACTAGAAACACAAATGCTGCCTGTTTAAAATTATGTGCCGTTACAAGAAATCGTTGATAATGCGATTATTATAGCATGATATGATAATGATTACGAATTCGCGCAAGTACCTTCGCCGTTATATCGCCGATCACCGTTACGCGAATCAAAATTTTACTGAACATATACGTAAATTCATTCGATACATGCGAATATATCCACCTAACTTCAGACTGCTTGCGGCAAGTCTTAAATAGGAGTTACTGAGACGTACAATCACGTACAATCTAGATAGAATCCGTCACTGTTTCGATATAAATGGATTTTGGAGGAAAACGTTGAATTGCAACGAATTTACTTGAGAAGTGTATAGTTTAAAGTTAATATTGTGAAGAAATGGCGGACCCGGAACTTGAAGCGATAAGACAGCAACGATTAGCTCAATTGCAACAACAATATAAGGTATATTATCAGATCGTTTTATAACGACAAAATTTACCACTGCATGTGTCATACTTGCAGAACATGAATTACGAAATCATTTAAAAAATACAACATGGTAAAATAAATCACGATAATCATGCATAAAATTGCTAAATAAAATAGCAAATGTATAATTAATTTGCGCTTTTGGAAGTCAGTTTTGACCGTCTTAATATTTCACAATGGAGAACATATAGGAACTGAATTATTTATATTTATTGCTATTGTATTCGATATACACAGGGTGGAAATGTTGACAACAAAGCAACAATGGAGGAGAAAAGGCAAGAGATGGAAGAAATGAGGAATTCAATCCTTATTCAAGTGTTGGATCAATCAGCCAGAGCAAGACGTAAGAATATTAATGTATTTAAACCTTAGTAGATATAGCGGGATATTGTGAAATTTTTCATACTTTCGCATACGTGTATAATCATCTAACGCATACTTTTTCTTTAGTTAATACATTGTGTCTTGGAAAGCCAGAAAAAGGAAAAATGGTAGAAGATATGATATTAGCTATGGCTCAACAAGGTCAACTGCCTGGTAAATTAGGAGAACGAGAACTCATTAAACTGCTTGAAAGTGTAAATCAACAAACTCAACGAAGAACTGTTGTCAAGGTTAGTTAACATTATGTTTGTATGCATTAGTATTTTCGAATAGGACTGACTGCTAATGATGTAATTAAATTTTAGTTTGACAGGCGAAGAGCAGCGCTAGATTCTGATGATGACGATTTATAGTACTTTTAACTAATATATGCCTTGCTAAGCAACATTACATTTCGTTTTACTCTCACTCAAGAATTGAAGTTATAACACACAAATATACGCTTAATTAGTTGTATGTTCTTATTTTTTATGGTATATTGAAATAAAAAAAGATAAAGAAAATTGATTTGAATAGCTATGTTCTCCCCGATTTCGATCATTTTTAGTTATGTTCATAAGCAGCATGCATTCGCTAACTTTCCGAGGTATTCGCACAAAATTGCCGGTATTACCTCAATGAATTCCGTCCATAGTTCTGTGACCCTCTACACGTCAGTTTTGGTGCACAACGCCAACTGCTTTTCTTCTATTTATAAATAAGCCTCGTGCGACGTGTGCACAGTTGCTTGTACGAGGGACACATACAAGTTACAAAATATACCTTATATATTTTTTTATTTGTTTTGAGTTTTAATATACTTTGATGTGTATATTATTAAAACCTCGTTCATAGTATTACCATTTTCTTTATTAAATATAAGTAAATACACATTTAAACGCATATTTTTCTTTAAAAAACCTTTATGCTTTGAATCAAACATTCAAAATGTTTAAATAACGATTTACATGTATTTGTGATTGCACGAAACATTTCATTCACTACATTCATATACAAAAAAAATGTACAATATAGTTTTTTTAAATTCAATGTGACAAACTCCAATTTAATTAGTTCAATTCACATTCGTTTGGAATTGAATATATGATATATCTGTTTTATTTAAAATTATAATACGAGACAAGTTCTTTCACAAGGTTTAAGACAGCTCGTTTAATTGTATGATTTGTATTGTCTTATGAACATTCTACTTATTTAAGATTTTTTTATCCCTTATCCGGCGATGTATGTATAGATATTCTTTATTTTTTCACAACTATACCGATATTTTGAAAGTAAAAGAACAAATTTATATAACAAATACTTTTTGGTAATATGATATCGAAGCGACTAAAAAGTACAACGTGTAATAGATCACAAACACTAATAATAAATATAGAGTAGCACTGAATATACTTAAATAACAAAAGAAAAATTATTATTTAATGTTTAAGTTGAAAAATTATATAGTTTGTAATATTGTTGATATTGATCGCCGGACGAGGATTAATTATTATTACACTATCTAATTCATACAATTTTTTCACTGTATTACTTACTACAATGACCATAAATAATGAACATAATCATACCGACATACACAAAATGTTATAATTTGAATAATTCGATTTTAACTTTGAAAAAATTCATCATATTAAAATCAGAGATCATAAAATATTAAATAAAAATAAATACATCTTCACATCACCGAGACTCACAAAATTATTTAATAAAAATAATAGTAGCTCAAATCATTTTAGTCTTTCTTCATATGATTTGCTCCTGATTGTTCTATAAAATCATTTAATGTTAAAGAAGAATGTAATATAAACATAATTAATGCTTAAATATAAGTTATATTTACCTTCTTCTTCGTCGTTTGCATCTAAAATATCTGGGCAACAAATTCCATAACATATTAATGATAAAAAGCCAGCTGGTAAACCAAATACAACCATTGTCAAGATGGGATTTCCCATCCACATTGCAGCAAGAGTTGTTCTTAATTCGAACCATGATCTGTAAATATGTATTAGCCAACTGTTTCCACCATATCGCTGCAAATTTATATCTTGATTTCAATTTGTTCTTATTTGAAGAAATCAATTAAGTTTACAAAATATGTCAAGGTAATGTTTTATTTACCGGAGCGCTTTCATTACGAATTTGCTCTAGGAACAACTCTATCACATGAGGCGTTAATTTTTCTGTTTCATCCTCTGGAATGTGATGATGATTTGTCGTAGTGTTAATAACAATTAAACTTGGTAAAGGAAGAACCATCATAGCTATACTATTGACTAGTTCAGGACTAGCTATCCAACCGAACTGAAAGTGGCTAATCAAAGAGGGAATCGTGATTAAAGTATGATCAAGGTAAATAACATGTAAATCAGTGGTTTCCAACCTGGGAGGCGCCAAACTTTAGAATAAAAAATTCATTTTCATACTATAATATCTACAAATGAATAAAACTTAACAGTTTTTAAAATGTGTCTATATTATTATATCTAATAAAAAAATAAAAGATAGGGAGGCATAGTAGCATAAAGGTTGGAAACCGCTGATGTAAATTATATTAGCATAACTTACTCGTGATATTTTTCTCGTTTACTTTTAATTACAGACTCCACCATATCTTTAAACCGCATCATGTGTGATGGTACTTTCTCTAACTGATTCTCTTCCACAACTGCTAAAACCAAATTTTTATTTGTTAAAAAGAGTTGATTTATATTTCCTCTTGTCACTTTTGGGAATGTAGGAAAACGTTCCGCATTTATCCACTTGTATAACGTCTCATTCAACTTTTCTATATCACTTATAGTATGACCTGAGGAAAAACGTGTATGCCAACATTAATTCCTACAGCTGGACATACAAATACGATGACAATATTTGGTGTTTTCGTTAACTTTACCAGTAAAATTGTAATGATAATTTTCTTTATAAACAAATAATGCTGGAACACTTTCTACTGGAGCATGTTTGTTAACAACACCTGGATGAGACTGATAGAAAAACGCATGCGGCTGGAACACATCTGCAGTCTTGTAGTAATATTCCTGTATATATTTACTTTTTGTTACTCAATGATGCTTTCAGTACCGTTGTAATTAAAATTAGATTGCAGCCTTACCCATAACGGTCCAACTTTCTCGCCAACATACAGAAAGTATAAGCCACGTTCCTTTTTAATTGTGTCAAAACTTTGAGTTTTTGTTATCTCTTGAACTGGTGGACCACTCACTCTTAACGCAAACTTTACTATCTCTTCTCTTGTCCTGTCTCCATGGTATACAAACTCGTGCTCTCCTTTTAAACTATGCACAAACAAGTTATATTCTTGTAAACATCTACTCTTATAAAATAGGACTATGCATAGGTCATTTTGTTTCTTACAATAGAATGGTTGGAAATCCGTTGACTTTGAAAGCATGTGCTACACTTCTAAATCGAGTGCAATCAATGCGCCCTACACGTATCGATGTTGCATGTAAGTGTTGCGCTACGTGGGCCCAAATTGGTTCTACTCTTTTACAATGCGCACACCATGGTGCATACATCTAAAAACAAAGAAAATAATAACATCGTACATAATAATTTCATCCTTGGATTTATTATATTTAATTCGTGGTATGTTCATACCATTACTAGCCATTGTCCATCTTTATGAATATCCAAGAATCTGAAAAAGAAAGTTAATAAATACATACATGTGTATAAATATAATAAACATATACTTATACATTAAATAATAGTGTTATATGGTATAATTATGAGTATTTCACACCTGTCACTTAATTCAAGTACACGTGATGCCGTTATATGTGTGAGAATTCCTGAAAAAGCTACATTACATTTTAATAGTGGACATTATATCTTCCATGTGATATACAAAATAAAAGATATATCTAAAGTAGCTATTGCCACAACTAATAAACCAGTGAAATAGATCATTGTTTTCCGTTAATGATAAACAAATAAACGAAGAGAAAATATATATATTTAAAGGTACATTCACTTTCTCACAATAAAATATATTTACGAAAAGACATGCTATGCTTCGAATACTTTTCTCGAGACAAAAATAAACTTCATCTCTCTGACTTCAAAGACGAAATCAAATTAAAAGTGTTCTGTGACATTATCGATCGATAGTGGTCAAGGTTATGAGATAATATAACGGATTACGAACGTATATTTTGCGAAATTAGTGTGCGAGCTGTATTAGCTCGAACAAATAATTAGCGTCGACGAGTATACTTACCGTAAACAGTTGCGATCAGCACGAATTTCGTTAATGTTACCATCGCAGCAAAAAGATTGTTAAATGGACGAAACCTTTTCCCGTTTTAATCTAGAATATGTTACACATCATTTATTTCGCACACGATTACAACAGTTATCATTTTTAGCTGTCAAATTTCCACGCACACGACAAATTCCAGTACATTTCTACCATGTTTTCATTGCACAACACCACACGGTCTTCATACCGGCTTCTACTGAACTGCTGCTGAATTTTGAGTCCTGCGCTTTACACACAATAACTGCGTGCATATGTAAAACCACCGCACGAAGAGGGGATTCAAAAAATGCAGAAATTGCAAATTCAAGTGATTTCTGACAGGTGCATATTTTTAATCGACTTATCAAACAGAAGCTACGGAAGGCTCTTACAGAAACCAATAAAGTCATTCGCAACAACAAATATTAGTCGTATATCGATGATGTACAGTTTTATAAATTATATTAATTGTATATAATTTTGCGCGATTAATTTGCTCAGTTCATGTTCCGAGTCATATACGTGCCAACTGATACATTTCAATAGTAATCTTCGGTGCAGAACAACTGGTGAGTTGAATATTAATAAAAACTAATATTAATCATTTACAAAGATTAGGACTTTGTCTATGGTATGAATTGTATTTGTCATTCGGATAAGTTTGAACAAAATTATACGCTTCTTCTGTTTCTTTTATATAATTGTTACATGCATTTACAAATTTTCCGACTCGAGCGTATCCTCCGTTTCTACATCGGACTCAACCTCATCCGAATCCTGAAAAGGATATCCGTAAAGTAAACACCGCCATGATTGATTCGTACGAAAATCATGAAATCTTTACCGATATTTTGAATTGTAAATATACTAACCCATTCACATGAGATCTTAATCGGTAATTATGCTATCACTGAGCAACATTAAAAGAAAAATATAGAACGTGTGTATGATGTTAAAGATAATCATAACGAAGAGGATGTACGCGTAGCATAAAAATAGAAAAGGATAAAAAATTATGGTGACGGCAATGGTAGCCAATCTTGTCAGTATACTGCCCATTTTTATCTCTTTTTCGCGATATTCACTTTTTATAATTATACGAAACCACAGACGAAGTGTTCTAGTCTGTGAATTTAGGAATAAATCGGTAAATCTTTAAGCTCGCCATATTTTTTATTTTTGACAAATCTTTAAACATGTTAGACCGATTAAACTCTACACATTCCGAAGCTGCAAGCGGCATTATTGACACGACAGAAAGTTAAAGTAACTATTTTTGAGAAAAATAATCAAGTTGAATATTATACATTTTTCACGAATATTTATAAACATTTTTCATTTTCGTGGATCCCGCTGGAGTTTTATCTTAAATGTTTCGAGAAAAAAATTGCGTACCTCTTGTCCTGTTTCATAGTATTCGACATATAGCGCAGGGACATCAATTAATTGAAACAAAATTAAATAACAAAGTGTAAGCGATGTATTAAGTAAAACGATTAGAAAAGTGGAATATAAATACATTAAATATAGAAAAGGAAGTATAATTACTCTAGTTAGAAACTTATATATTCCTCTAAAAAAATGTGCCATTGTTTCAATAAGGCACAAATAATTTACGTATATGTATATGAAATCGATAATTATTTATCTCACTTCATACCGTATATTTAATCTGTTTGTTCGTTTTCAAGATGAAGAAAAACAATTTCGTTCTAATAATATATTTATAAAGACAATGTGTCTCACAAGCTCCGTATTATTATAAAAATTACAAAACTCAGATTAGCTTGATGCTACTTACATTGTTTGCAGAGAATACATTTAGATGAAATAATGAAGCCTAATCTATTACGCGGATAATCACTTTATCTTACTACAAAATATTCTTTACATATAAATAATACACTATTCCGCAAAATTAAACGATCATCAAATTATAACCGAAAAATTGTTTATCATTAACTGTCCTCGTTTTGAAGTGTTTTATTATACTTGAAAAGTGTGCCGTCGGTATTTGAGCAGGTAAAAATTTGAATAAACAATTTTTCATTTAAATTAACTTAAAATATTAAGATAAAAAAGAAACTGCTTCAAGAAAGATACTTCTTTCTTCTAGGCAATGGAACAGGCACTTCGTTTTCAATAGTAAAAGTCGCGTTGCTCATCATTGAGCTGTCGCTTCCTGGACGTATATTCTTCACATCGTTGTCCGTGTCATTTTCGACCAAATCTGGGCTTTCAATTAATTTAATCGAACCTTCGTCGTTGTTCCCGCCAACGTCACTTCCTTCGACAACATACGTTCCGACGCTTCCGGAAGAATTTGAGGAATCGTTGCTAAAGTAACTAGCTTTCAAAAATTCCTTCGGTTTCATTTTCTTTCCCTCGGTCGGAACAGTAAAAGAAGTCTCCATATTTTTCTTTGTACCGCGAGCTTTATTCCTTTGATAATTCGCGGTGCTGTCGGAAAAAGTCTTTAAGACTTCATGTTCGTACATCTCGTTACTCTTCAACGCTTTCGCGCTTTGAGATCTATCTTTCCAGTCTCTAGATTTTCTCATCGGCTTTGATTCCACGAGCTTCCTCGTCGGTTTCGTGCTACTGGCCGTACTCGATTCAAAATACGAGTTCGAACAGTCGTCGCCGCTCAAATAAGCAAACGATTTCTTCTTCTCCGTTTTCGTTTTTCTTCTTTCCACGTTCTCGTTTTGAATCGTAAAAATCTCGCCTTTGCTCGCCTCCTGAGTAAAGGGAACATTCTTTCCGCATTCTATATCGCCGGAGGATCTGGACGTGTTCGATAAAATTCTATCGATTTTTTCTATAATGTTGTACAAACGATTAGCACTTCGACTCTTCATAGTTTCCTCGGTTTCGTTCAACCGCATCAGTTTCAATTTTGCGTCAGTGTATTTTGTATCTTTATCGAGCGATTCGTTGGTGTTCAATTTACCGCTTGCACCGGATTGCGAGTTTTTTTCTTTCAAAACGTTCTCTGGTGTTTGTATTCTGCTGCTTGACCGTGACCTCTCCCTAGCCGTCGCAGGAGTGTTCAGAACTCTTATAGACGTTTCGCCGACGTTCGTTCTCGTTCTACTATCTTCCAACAGCCTTAAGCCTACGTCCTCTCCGTTCATTTCCCTGTTGAATTTCAAAATTTTTACCGAAGCCGGACTACCGAATGTTGAGAAGGCTAACATGTGGTCGTACGGATGATAGTCCACGCATGTCACCGCGCGTAAATTCCTATCGAAACTATACTTCGCTAAGAGACTTCCGGTTTCCAAATTCCAAACGTTCAACGTGGAGTCTTCGCCACCGCAGAAGATTAGACCGCCGCACGGAGATATACACGCTACCGATTGTATCCTACAACAAATATTCCAATGAAAATAATGTTTATTATAAGAAATCTGACATCAAATTCTTAACCCTTTATAGAGATGACGATTTTCTAAAATTGATCTTACTATTTGGTGTCGTCAATATGGCGACATTCGTTCTGAAAGAGCTAAATGCTGAATCTGTATCTATAGATGTTTTCGTATTACTTATAACAAACAAATCGTCGTCTGGAATGGATAAACAGGCGGAGCGAAGAGCGTGAAGTTTAAGCGGGAATACCTTCGATTGCTAATTCCGTTGTATTTTTGCAATACAACGCCAGTCGCCAGATCCAACATCCGCAATCCACTGTTCCTCGAATGGACAAGCAGCCTGGACTCCAAGGGATGCAAAAGGATGGTGTTAATGATCACGCCATTGATTTCTTTGACTTTTATCTTGCGCGATATGTGCCACTCTTTGCGGGTCAACTTGTTGCGACTTTTCTTCGCTATCCACAAAATGATTATCCCAATGCTGTCGGCAGATAATAGATTGCTGTTCTGTTGGAAGCACATGGCATTTATGAATCCTTCGTGGCCCTCCAACTCCTGACTAAGATCTCGGCTTTTCGATCTTTTGTCACGCATCCAGATACGAACGGTACGATCGTAGCATCCGGTTGCCACGATCGCAGCACTTTCGGGGTCAAATTTGCCACAGTAGACGTACGAAGGGTGCGGCATCATCTGTTACATTAATTTCATTTATTTGCTTTTTAATCTCACAGCGCAGCTGCTTCTGTGAAAATTTATCATAAAGAATGTGTAACAGAAATTTTTTTTACGAAAAATTCTTACTTCCGCATGCTGTATGATTTGACTCTGCACGTCCCAAATACGAGCGGTTTGATCCGACGAGACGGATAGTAGATAATTGTCATTCTCAGACCAATGTAATGAGTAAACGAAGTTCTTGTGTCCGGAGAACCGCACGTAAATTTTCTTCGTCTCGATCTAATGACAGTAAATGAACTTCTAATATTTTTAACAAACGATGCGAATAAATATACAGAGATGTTATCGTATGAAAATTACAACACCAAGAAAATGCTGGAATTTTCCCCACGTACGAGCATATTTTACCTCGTAAACGATCACAGAATAATTATGTTCTTCGGAATGGCAGCAAGCTAAATATTTTCCATTGTTGCTGAAAGCGACAAAGAAGCATCCGTTTTCACTGATCTCAGTCTGAAAGGTAATCTCGTTCGGTATTTTGCAAGACTGTGCGGATAATCGCGACCACTTTGGCAAATCCATAGAACTTGAGGTATGGCTTGGAACCTTTTGCGACTCGATACGTGTGTCGGATAACGATAGTTCATTTAATGATAGTTGCTGATAGAGAACCGGTTCCAATTTAGGCGGATCGATCGACATTATCGTGACGAATAAACTGCTAGGATATTTTTCTCTGACACTTGATTTCCACCATGAGTACACCTAATAAATTAATTGAAGACTTATTTTTCATTTTTATGAGAATTACTCATGTTATTAACGTAGATATGTATATATTTTGTATGTGCTGGTTTTACATGAAATAAAAAGATCTTCAAGTTCATTGCAGAACACGTAGTCGCCTCCAAAATCACTTACTTCGCATGTATGAAATCTTTCGATCTTTCTCGTGGTCTTGCGACATTTGTATAATTGTAATCTAACTTTTCGATTAATATGAACGATATTGTTTCTTCCAACAGGTTTCAGGAAAGCCCAAGCAATCTTATACCAACAAGCTTCGTGACCTACATGCAACATTTGTAAAATCATTTCAAAACGAGTCTGCATATTACAACAAGAAATGTTTAAGAAACAATCGACCAAACTTTGGGAACGCGTATTGGGAACGAAATAGCTCCCAAAATGATCAATTTTTCCTAAACGTTGTAGTCTTTCCTCGCATAGTGTGACTTTCGTCTCTACGGATATTGTTACTTTTTTATCCCCTCTACTAGGGGGTTCCCCCTTGGGCGATCGGTAGCGCTACCATGTAATTTGAGGTCGGATATCGGTGATATCTACGTTTTCTGAGCCTCCATATACCTCCAAGGTAGTAACACTATGCGAGGGAAGACTGTAAGCACTATATAGGCAATAACGCAACACTTGCCAAATTTATCATAATTGAAGCTGGCTTCAGCGAAGCTTAAGAGATCGATGATTTCAAATAAGATCACGACTTGATCGTTATCGGTTTTCAGCAGCGAATCAAAATCATGCTCGAAGACGATCTCTTCTTCCCATACGGGCACAATGGACCTGTTTTCTTTAAAATCAAATTTACTGGTGACTATCGGCTGCAAATAAGTATTGGACCCATTCTTTAAATACTTCCCGGTCTCGGCGTTCACAATGTGAACTTTCACCATTGGGTGCTTCGTCAAGTAATCGATCTCCAGCATATCCGCTCTATGGATCATAACGGAAATGCACTTTACGCCATGTTTCTTTTCTTTCTTCCTCTTCGAGCCCTCCTTGGCTACATCAAGACGCGGACTAGTCAGAGAAGAGCTAGAAACATTTTTCGACATTTTCCTTTTCACGTTTTCGCTTTTCGATTCACGACGATTTCCCGATGTTCTCGATTCAGCTTCCAGATCATCGTCCTCGGTCGTAGATACTAAAGCTTGACTAGAATAATCCTGACTATCGGTCGATTGCTTTTTATTCATTCCTTTGTTCCGTTTATTCGTGGAACGTCGATGTTTCATCAATGTTTCCTCGGGTGATTGATAATTCGACCGCACGGTAACATCTTCCAAGGTCTGCGATACGATTGAATTATCGGATCTATCATGATCGATGTCATCCGAATCTCCCATTCCGTCGTTATTTTGCAAACGACTGTTTCTAGGTGTTTCGAAACGTTCGAAATTCGAGTTCTCCGACTCGTCCAAGTTTTCGATAGTAATAGCAGCTGCCTCTGGTATTTCTCTATCGCGCGACGAAAGCATCGAGTCATCGAAATTCTCGTCCGTAAACCCCTTCATCTCGATTTTCATATTCTCCCGGTCGTTGTAATCGGTCTCGATTCTGAGTATTTCCTCGTCGTCCGAGACGAACGCCGCATTGTCGTACGTCGAGAACGATTTTTGGTTTGCGTCTTTCGGGGATTGAGTCAACGGAAGCTTAGTTTCGGTGGACATTGCCCAGGAACCGCTCCTCGCTTCCGGTAACCGAATCACGGAAGTGTCTTTCGACCATCGTTTCCGTGGCGGCTTTTTCGAATGATCTATCTGATGTTGCAGCGCCCCCCATTTCCCTTTACTACGCGATCTCCCTTCGGTGGAAGAAAATTGATCGCTGTTTTTCCTGAACGATTTTCGTTCCCTTCTCTCAACCTCTTTCACCGTCGAAGACCCGTCAAACTCCTCTATCGTGTTGACGGTCTCTATGTCGTCATGTACCTTTTCGATGCTCTGACTTTTAACCTGTCGAAGTTTCTGACGTCCGTTCCTTCTATCGCGAAAAGTGTTCGTTTTCGAAAACATTCTGAAACCATCGGGTTTCTCAGAATGTTTAGTTCGATCCGGATGTTCGCCAGACTTCTCCGATTTATATTCTCGGTGAACATCGACGACCACGTTCATCGATTTCGATGGGAACTCCTCTAAATCTGTAGAACCTGCGTTGTCGAATCTATGCGTCTCGTTAGGATCGAATATTTTCACAGGTCTCTCTGTATTCTTTGAAATAATCGTTTTATCCGTGGAAATGGAATCCTCGGATAAAATATCGACGTTGTCATTTTTGGAATTCGATTTATTATTACTGATTACATACGAACTCGCTTCGTCTTCGCGTCGTCTAGTTTTTCTCCTCGCCAATGTATTTTGGAATGTTAATTCCATAGTTTCGCTATTTGAATGAAAAGCTCGAGTTTTATTCATTATGATTAGTAGTAGAATTCCTTTCCTTATTGCGATGTTGTAAAGTACATTATTATCTTTCTTTTTCTGAGAACATTACAGAAGAAATATTGGAAAGGGAATCATATGAATATGGTTCGGTGATCATCATACTTGCTGAAAAGCGTGCTTGTAATACATGTGCTTGTGCGTAAAAGAACTCGGTGAAGCAAGCAAACGTAAGAAGACATTAATGTCTTGTACGGTGATCAAATAGTATCTATGTGATAATATGAAGGATTTTACATTTTTGTTTCTTTTATGTCTTACGCAGAATCATTCATTATTCGATCCAGTCTTCCCAATTTTATGGCTAGGCTCGATCTATCAGAGGTTATGTGACTCTTCAAACGTATACGCATTCTTGGGATTACCCCTCTTACCATACGTACTCTTACCATGAATCCAATCATACTCCCCGATTAAATGCATCACTCAAAACTGTTTCATTAGTTTGTAAAAGATACGTTTGCGTGACGTATTATTTGAATCGTACGACTTGTCACATTTTTACAGATTTTATATTATTGCGACTGATTCTCAAATGTTATTATTCTAATAAAATTCACAAAGTTATAAGGTATGATCTGCTACACTTCTACATACAAAGCAAATCAAATTCGATCGCGCAAACCGTTTTAGAACAAAGAGTTTATGTTGGCATCGATAACTAACAGACGACAGGTGTTAATATTTGTCGAAAGGTACCTATACGCTCAAGAGTTCAATTTATACATACTACTGCTATGAGGGTGTGCATCGATCGATCGATGTACAATTAAAATTTTTGGTCAATTTTTAGCCAGTTATATCAATGCTTGTATTTTTAATCTAAAAGTGTAATTACTCGTTACAACGTTGCAATAATTACAACTAATAAAATAAAAACTTAAATAAAGTTTATTGATTTATTTGCAATATGATAATTATATAGACTGCGGATCTTTATGCGAAATAAAAATTTTCTTCGTCAATTATAAGACACTGAAACCATATAAAAATTTCTTTCTATTTTGAACAATTTTAATAAATTGAAAATAAGCTATGGACGTTCTTAAATTGTCTTAATATTTTTACTGTTTTAAATTACATCCACCCATTTTTGTCATACATGCGCATCTAATGATAAATACACAGTCTAATGATAATAGTGTTGAAAATCAGATAACTGAAGAAATTACAAGATAAAATTTTCAATTAGCTATTCCGTTTGTTAGGTGATTGTCATTTAATTCTTCATTATCTTTTTCTGTTTGTCTCGCTGTTTCCTAATAAAATGTAATTAATCTTTTACTTTAAACAACACTTATGGTAACAATGTACACTGGTTTTAACTGTATATATACTTACTGCCTCTATAGCATTTTCATATTCTTGTTCACAAATTTGTAATATTGTGTCATTAGTATCTGGAATTGGATGTTTTGAGTCTAATTTTTCATCTGTTTTTGTACTTCCTGTAGAATAATCAATTTCGACATTTGCATTTCGAAGAGATTTCATTTTTAATCTCAACTCTCTATTCTTAGCTTCTATCACTTTCTCCCTGCGCGTTTCTCTATCAAGTAGCTGTTAAATACCATATCTTTTCGTATGTGTATTTTTAATCTTTTATTTAACATCAATTAAACTTACTGTAGTGAACAATAGCTTATCATTTTTTTGATTCGTTGTCAGCGCTTCTGATAATTCTAGCAGAAATGTTGTTCCATTTTTATTGGCGACTGCAGCCAATTGTCCTTGTTCGTGAGGTCGTATGCATGTTAAAACATCATCGCAGACCTAATGTTTATCGTGTTCAGAACATGCACAATATCAATGTTCGGTAATGAAGAAATAGCATACCTTTATGCTAAGAATGGGAGAATCTTGTTGAAATAGTAAATCCCACACATCCAAAGTTCCATCCATTTTTATTAAAAAAAACACTGAAAATCTTGTTACACTCCATGTTCCTCCCATCAGAAAATTTCTATGTCCACTAAAAAATATAATTCAAATACATCTTTAACAGTTATTATTCATTAAAGTAATTGTATGTTTCAAATTAAAAAGTATGTTTACGGTGTCCAAGTAATACAAGATTCTTTACAGTCCTCTGACCATATCCTGGTTGTCCAATCACCAATAGTAATAAAATTTTTCACAAACGTTGGATTCCTTTCTAATCCTATAACAGGCCCATATTGTGCCTTGAATCTAGTTGCAATCTTTTCACTTGGAGTTTTACCTTTCCGATTTCCCGAAATTACAACACCTAGTTACAAGAGCTCATAAATATCTAATAATAAAAAAATTAATGAATAGCAAAACCCTTTATCACCATTTTCCAGTCCACACATAAATCGTGTACCCATGGACGGTTCAAATTGTAACGCAGAAATTCCAATCGCATTATCGACGTTTTGATCTTCGGCTTTACATAAATCTATTACTAATGTTTCCGTTGATTTTTGCAATTTTCTAGTATCCCACCACATTATCTAAAATTTATATATTTGTTTTTCCATATACATATTTGTACTTTGATTTTATTGTCACTTTACCTGACCATCTTTCGAAGCGCTGAAGAATTCTGTACCAGTTTTAGAATTGATCCACAAGACTTTATTACATACATCTCTATGACTAGATTCTATCGAACTTATTTCAACTGGTTCAGGTCCTTTTCTAATATCCCAACAAGCTACTTGACCAGTCGTCAAGCCACTTACTAGTATGTTACAATCCTTAGGATTGTACTCCAATGTCAAAATTGGACAGAATGGTTTTAGTGTCATACACGGGGTATTTGGATTTTCTATAAACTTATTATTCAATTTTCTACACTGATTTGTTTCAAATAATTCCAGTTTAACGTACCTACATCCCAAATGTAAGATGCTGGGTTATCGTTAGCTCTTTTCCTAAAATCAGTATTACAGTAACTAGCTGCAAAATAATTTCCTTGATCTGGAGACCAGGAAAGATGTGTTATTTGTCTTTTCATTGGTAAAACGTCTCTGTATACGTTAACTGTGCGTGAATAAGCTCTTTGTGTTAACGAAACAGGTTCCATGTAACTGAAGTACTGTTCATAAATATTACAAGTGTTGTTTTGTAGTATACAATGTTCCATTGGCTAAAAATACTTTGTATTACTGTTAATATCAATATTATTGATGCAGACAAAAAATTAAATAGAAAAGTAAAACTACAGGTAACAACTGGAGCATAGTATGAATGTACAATTCATCTTTCTCTATTTTACGCTTGTAACGAACTACTTGTTCTGTATCTTTCACGTTTAAATCTTTTGGCCAGCCACCTTCCGAATGACACATACTATTGTCTTTGAATGTTGCTGTGTTTGTATTCACCTGGTGATATTAATAACAAATTAGTTAATTTATTTATATAAATTATTATATTATTATTCGATTACTTCGTGAGCAGAGTATGTTTTTCCACATTGGGTTCCATGAGTTGCTGGGTCTACTTGAACATAGTTGTTTGTATATCCTGCATGCGGTTTAATATCTACCAATACATTCTCATTATCTGAAAAGCTACAATGTCCACCAAATTGCACTCGCTTTTTTGTATATGTGTACTGTAAATTCATTGTTCTGTGTTTTTTGTATACATAAATTTAAATACTGATTGTCATATACCATAAAACTAGTTTTTAAGATAAATTTTATTATAAGTCTTTATTATAAGTCTTCTTGATCATGAATTAGTTAATATAGTGTTTATTCCAATTATTACATTAAAACCATTCACAATGTTATAGAATACAAATAGTAGCACTATCAGTATTTCTTAGTTGCTATGGTAACATACATAGGTATAGAATTGTTGGTAGCGCAATATCTTTGGTTCCGTAAAGTGTATGTTTAAGTATCTTTTAATCAGTTCTTACTAAAACTGGAATTTTTGGATTTAAACCTTGATGAAGAATATAAATCATTTTATATATTTTTATATGTTCTGGCTTTGTGGGATTAAAAGACGTTGTAACATTGGGAAGTACTTCTTTCAAGAGAATATTAACTAGGTCTCTAAAATATTTAATTTGTTGTAGTTGTTGTATAATTTCAAAGAATGACAATAACCAATTCTTCTTTGCATAGGGTACACATTGTACTCTTCGGATTTCTAAAACAAATATATAAAGTAGAATAGTACAAATATTACTAAAAACGAAGAATGGAAACATACCTTTAAAATATCTCGAGTCGAACTCTAAATTCCATATTCCATTTGACATAGATTCTACTATATTATGATTATCAAGTAACATTTTTTGTACATGCGATTTCCAGATTTGTAAATTATCATATTTCTTTGCATCGTATTGTTTCCATATAAGACTTAATTTGGCATATATGTTTCTCAAATTAGTCAAAGTAGACATTTCTTTGTTTTCAAGAAAAAAATTTGAAAATTCAGATATAAATTTACTTAGCAACACTACATCATCAGACATCTCTACTGATTCGTTTTGTATAATATTATCCTGCAATGTATGTGTAATTAATTTTCGTACAGTATTTTGTTAATATACCATAAGCGCTGCTTACCAATTTATTGAATTCTATCAAAAATATATTGCACATTTTTTGTTGTTTCCTATTGTTAGATGAGTTGTCTGAAAATCCACTGCTTAAATATGCATGATAAGCTTTCAGCGGTTTAATTATTTCACCAGGAATATTAAATTCTCTTATACCATCGATGACATCCATGGTTTTAAAATTTTGTTTATAGGTAACTTGTGAAGTTACGCTACCATGTATTGGACAGTTTCCATCATTCATATTAGGTATACTACTAGAAGATTGGGATGATATTTTTTCTATTAAACTCTTTAATTCAGTGGTGGATGCTGCACCAGATTTTCTATCAAGTTTAACGTATTCATTCTATATAAAAAAAATTGTAATAATGAATAGTCATTATTTAATAGATTTAAAGAATAGAGTTTATTTTAATATATATTTCAATTTATCTCCACAAGTTAAAATTCTTTTAATTAATTATGTTTATAAATTCTGAAATTATATATATATATGTGCATTTACATATATTTGGTGTAGATAAAAGTTTATATTCATTTTTAATGAGATTCTCTTAATATTAGTATTTAAAGATCCAGTAAAAAATATAAAAACAATATGCATACATAATATGTAAATATATTACCTGTGCTACGGAGCAACTAGATTTAAAATTATTTTCCAATTTATAAATAATATTCTTAGATTTTTTACTTTCCGTTATATTCTTAATGCTTTGTTTATTTATAGCAATAAAATTTTTATCTCCAATGGTTTTTGTTGATTTTGTTATAGGTGGTTTTGTATCGTTCTTAGTATTTTCAGTAGTCTTATTTATATTTCTTGATTCTATAAATGGTAATTTGTTATTGTTGCTAATACCTAAGGTGTTGTACTTTCGTTATTCTTTTCATTTTTTAATAAAGATGTTATTTTTTCGATTATGTAATTACCAGGTGCATAAGGGTTATAAATTTCTGACACACTAGATTGTTTGAAATATTTCTTTCCTTTGATTACATTGGAAGATAACTTTTCTCGTAATTGTTGTGTTTGTAGCAATGTTCTACTTATGTTTGTAGCAATTTCTTCAACTTCGTTTTTAGACTTTCAAGAAAAAGATACTAATTAGCACGGTTTTATTAAAAATCATACAAAACAAATTATGAGTTGCCTTACTTTGATGCAAGTACAAGAGTTTCCACTGTTTTCTTGTTTTGTAATAGTTGTTTTGCACCATGGTTTTAAAGAAAACATTGCTTCCTCACAATCTGATTTTAATATATTCTTTACTTTCTCTGTGAATGCCAATGTTTGGTGCAAGAATTTATTCAATGCTAAAAGATTCAATGTGTGCTCCATGTTTGCAATGAAATCTTGCTGTTTCTAGCAAACAAAAAGATATCAAGAGTAAGATCAACAAAAACAAAAGATTAATAATAAACAGATATACAGAGTAATAATGCAGAAAGTAAATCATGTGTCAATCAAAGTGTTAACTGTACTTAATATATAGATCATATAATAATAATATATTTATAAAAGAATTCAAATTTGTTTTACATACAACCATCGTCAAATAAACTTTGTATTACAGTCCATTGGAATTCTTTTTATTGGCATTAAAATAAATACGATTCTATAGAATAATATATATATATTATTCTAAAAATATATGTGTATCTATAGATAATAAACGTATACATATATACATACAATAATATATGTATAATAAACACTTAAGTATCAGTTTCTGTTCATACTACATGACATTCCCATACCCAAATATTCCTTTTTATGTACTTGCTCAGTCAAACATAGAAAAACATTGAAATAATGCTTACTTTGTATATATCATGGGTTGTATAAATGCTATATATAAAAATGCGATTTCAATCAATTTTAACAAAACGATGTCTTCAAATTCCTGCTTTATAACAACAAACACAATAATTACTACTATTAGTGTGTTCATGTTATAAGCACGCACGTGTTTTATAATTGAGAGTATAATATAGTAATTCTATATTAAGTATATAAAATCAATAAATTTAGGTATATCAAAACATCTATACAAAAAAATTTGAATAACAAACGTTCACAAATAATACGAGTGGCACAAGTTTCGGCTCCTAAAGTATGTTCATATGTTTGGACATATATGTATATATGTAATTATCATATCAGAAATTTATGTAAAATACATTTTATATCTAACATATCTAAAATAATCTATTTTTTTCTTCAATTATGTGCAATATTTCACATTAGAGAGTTATATGGAGCACGTATTTCATTCAAATTATGCTAATCGTATTATATCAAGAATTGTAAAAAAAATAAAAATTGCAAATGTTTTTTCTGTTTATATCAAATAAAATGATATTTTTATATCAAAATAACAAACATTTGCACATTTAATTTTGGGTAACTCGTCCAAATATAAAATATGAACGAACACTGTGAGAAATGCAATTAAATCCTTAACAATTAATTTTACACATTGAAAAATCGATTACAAACTTAATTTCAAATTAATAAAATGAAGACGAATGATTAAGAAGCTTCCTATAAATATTAACTCTTCGTGAACAAATACTGTCAACTGACATCATGTTTTTGTATATACAATAGAAAATTGTTGCTATGAAAGAGGTAAAATAAACGTATGTTGAATTGTGTAGCACCGAAAAGTCTTGAAGTAAAAGGAATTCTTGTCATTCCTTATGAAATAGCTGACATGCTACTATTTATTCCTATTTCATAGCAGCTTACCCCCATAGCGACAACTCACAACTTTATACGTTAAAACATCTGATGCAACTTCACTGATGGTATTAGTTTTCAAAGACTTAATATCTATTGAGTAGAACTATGAAATTTATTATTGAAATAGATGTGGAAAAATTATTTGGTTTACTTCTTAATGATGTAATTTTTACAATTCATCTTTCCTTGGCACGTCGTCATCTTCATCTTCTTCTAGAATCTGTAACAACAAACATTTTCGTTTTTGAGGTTAAATACTGTAAACTTAATTATTCATTGACAACAAAAGGGTATTTATACGAACTTCTTGCGGAGCTTGACTATAAGCACCATTGGTATCGAGGAATTTGGAAAATCCTTCAAGTGTTCTGTCACCATTAAACGTTACAGCCTAAAAACATTCGTTTGGTTTGTGAATATTTGCTGCATAATAATTAAAAATTGCATTTAACTTAAATATAAAATGCTTACTTCATTTGTTTCTTTCTTATAAAGAATAATTGTGGGATAGCCAAGAACTTCTACATTCTCCAATTCATTTGCAGTAGCGTCCACTTTCGCTACAACAATATCTTCGCTGTCCTTATATTTCTCTCCAAGCTAAAAATATATGAAGATACATTTGTAAATTTCTAATCGCAAATTTTCTAATATCTATACAAAACATAATATGTAATATAACATACTGCTTCATAAATGGGAGCTAATTCCTTGCAATGTCCGCACCATGGAGCATAAAATTCAACTAAAACATTCTTACTAGTATCGAAAGCAACTTCTTGGAAGTTAGTGCCAACGAGAACTTTCACAGGGTGTTTATCCCAATCTTCAGGCAAGTCTTGTGTAAGCACGTGTTTCTTTAATTTGCCTTCAAGGAATGCAGTTACAAATTCTTCAACATTTTCAGCGGTTATGTCTGATTTTTCAGGTTTATACTTATTAATGAACTTTTGAAGTTCAATGATGCGCATGGCAGGAATGTCGCTCTTCTCAATGCCCAAATATTCCAAAATACGCGAATGATCAGCCTCGTCGGTATCGATAGTAACAAACAAGACCTGTAAGTAATTATAACGATGTGTTATCCTAACGAGATCGGAATATTAACATGTATGACTGCCTATTATTTATAAACAGTTTATACACACCTTTCCACGGAACGTTTTTGCCAATTTTTTCATACTTTCAACATATTTATCATAGTGACTGGCTTCTTTACTAAGGCATAGGAGAAGATGGTATTTAATAGAACCACGGAATATTTTTGTTGCAGTAGATTGATTAAACTCAACAACTAATGGCAGTGAATGTACAGAAACAAACTCCTGGAGTGCTTCAACGGTAAGCTCACCAGTGAACTCGTCTTTGCCATCGTCAAACTGAAAAACAATAAAATAAATAAAATATATTGTTGTTGATGTACCGGTTAATTATAAAAAAAATAAATACCTTCTTAAATAAAACGACTTTACCATACTCAGCATTATATTCTTTAAGAACTTCTTCATTGCTAGCTGTACCAAATGCATAATCACCATTAGCATTAGCAACATCCATGAAATTCTTTGCTTCTTCCGATTCTAGATCCTGTTATCACAGTAAATTATAATAAACATCAATCTTTAACACTCGCATAGCCATCAATAAAATTGTTACGCGAGCAGCTATCGGTGGCTCCTTTTATACCCAGACGTTAATAATCATAAAAAAAAACGTAGATAGCGAAACTGTGATTTCTAGGTCTAAAAATACCCGCCGATGGCCGTCCGAGTGTTCATAAATCATTATTAGCAGTGTACGAGAATCTGAAAAATAATTGGAAATACATTCGAGAATTCCGAATATTCTCGTACACTTCTAATCATTATTTTTCATACAACTGATATAATTAATACCTTAAAGAATCCAATGACTGCTACGTTATTTCCTTCAAGGAATGCTTTAGCTTCATCAACTGTAGTTAAATCTTTAGCAGGTGGACCACTCTTTCTTGTTACCCATTCTACGATATCGTCTGCATTACGGGTACCAGTATATTCAATAGAAAACTTTCGGCGAATGAATGTAAGAGTAGGGTATCCCCTAACGTTATGCTGTTCAGCTAATTCTGTTTCCGCTATTGCATCAATTTTGGCTAACTTTACAGGGGAATTGATTTCCTGTAATTTTTTTGCTGCTTTTGCATATTCTGGAGCCAAGTCTTTGCAATGTCCACACCACGGAGCATCTATATATTGCAGAAAATAAAAAGGTGTTTAACCATAAATCTTTAATTAGGAATAGTTGAATGTTTTTCAATCATGAAAAATATGCGAAACAGTTTCAATTATAACTATAAAAGTAATTAATGTAAGCGTTATTTACTCTTAAAAGCTTAACAATTATCGTAACAAATATTTACCAGTATAGCATGTTACGCAAAACATTTGCAAATTTTGCTACATTGCAAGTTATTTAATTGTAACAGATTTATGAAATCTTTAATTAGAAATAGCTGAATGTTTTTCAATCATAAGAAATATGCGAAATAATTTCAATTTCTTAAAAACTTAACAATTATCGTAACAAATATTCATGAAACATTTGCAAATTTAGAGATCGAAAAATTATATTATAAAATAGTGCATATTATGTTCCACTCATTCATACTTAAACACGAAATTAAGGTATTATCAACAAGTGGCATTAATCTTAGAAACCGGCTTCTAAATGATGACGTGGACGGACTGAGCATCTGGATCAACTTCAATCAAATTGTGAATGTTGCATACAAAAATGATAAACAGACACGGGAATATCTAACTGTAGTTCAAAGAAATTCAATAATAAACAAATTGTAATGCCTTACTTACAAAATTCGAGAAGCAAATAATCGTATTTTGAGAGAGCTTCGTCGATATTATCTTTTGTCAGCACTAAAACGGCATCTTCGGTTTCGATTTTCGCAAAAGAAACGGTGATGGAAGAAATTAATAAAAATATTAACGTATAAAACTTCATTTTGCAATGAGAGATCACGTATTTGTTCACTGTGGTATACTACGGTATACGCACGATAAAACTTGATAATATCGTGTCGAAGAAAACCGTAAATCTGCCGTTACAAGTTACGAAGTTGAAGACACCCAACGACCCAACACCGTATGTTGAGAAACACGAACAAAGTGATCAAGTACGATGCTGTACAAGAACTATACAGTTGGTAGATCGTGCGTAATGCGTGGCATCATATTCATCGTGGAAACCGCTGATTGGCCAATACGCACTCATGAATTTGGTAGGATGTCACTTCGAGACTTCGAGATTACATACCTATATAACAAGAATCAGAATATTATTTTATTTTCCTATGATAATCTTATTTTCTCGCTCTGAAAGAAAGATGCATACATTTCACATCTTTTGAAAACTGAAATTCAACCTTGCGACATTTCCTGGTCAAAATTCGATATATAAATGTTTATAACACCTGCAAATAATAAAAAGGAAAAAATCTAACAGTATTTATTTCATACATGCATATCCTGTCTATTTAAAATAAGAGTACAATGTAAATATGTATAATGCACAAAAGAAATATAGGTTACAAACTGTCTTTTATTTAAAGAAATAGACGCGTAAGTAAAACGTAACCGATGAGGCTCATAAAAAACTAATGAAAGGTTTATTACTTCTCTTAGTTTTCTCACACATGTTTTTATTATCCTTTTCTTTTGTTTATGTATACTGTAATGTAATATTATACTATTTTTCAATTTCATCTATAACTTGAAAATGTAAAATGTTCAAATGTACAGATATATATATGCGGCATTGTATTTGGAGAATGTTTTACGGTAAATTTAAATTACAAACTACAAATGAAAAATATAAATCATAATTTCTGTACGTGCCGTACCATATGTACCACGCGGCAACAGTTTGTACATTTCAAACTGAAATTATAGTTAATGTCCTCTATGCAAAGTAATAGGTAATTTAAAATTGAATTTTAATTCTAATTTTTTTTCCATAATTGCGTGAAATATGGAAATTTATACATATATACATTATCGTGTAGTATTATCGTAATTATTTTAGAACTCTATCGAAATCAATTGAAAGTAATTTAAAATTTGTTAGAGATGAGACATATTTTAATCTATAATAGCACATTACATAAGTGCAGTTAATATAAACGTTAGAAAGGAATGGAATGCATAAGTCGTGATTATGCCCAATCAGTAAACTGTTGTTATTATCTTAATATAATTACGGTCTGAGGTATGTACGTACATTATAAAGTATATAATGTTTTATTTTACAAACTGTATAATAAATACTGTTCCTGATTCGCAAAAGTACGTTTTTATAATCAGTGAATGCATGTATATATTTTTAGTTGATGTTGAAATAATTTACCCAACCACCTTCACGTATCAATAAAGTTATTTTGAGATAATTATTTTTTTATTTATTTAGGTCAGAATGTTGGAAAATGTAATCTTGTTTGTTCAGTAAAAGAATAAACATTGAAAACCTAAAAAGTTTCTGAATTTAACAGTGAAGAGAAAAATATGACACCATATACAGTAACATCAGAAATATTCACAGAAAATAAAAATTCCTCTATTAAGTTGAACAATGGCAGTGCGTATTGATTTTTTATGAAATATTGTACAGACTCTGTCATGTTTTTATGTAATGTACAAAGGGTATATATATGTATTAATATAATATTTATATAATCAATTTTTTCAGCTGCTATATCTACCTTTATTTTTAAGTGTCCATCTTATATGATTAAGCCAAATTGTGCTAACTACATTTTAACACATGACAGTGATGATGATTTAGATGTAGACAGACAAAAAGAAGAGAAATTAATTATAGGTATAGATGAATTTGTATGTATAGTTCTATGTTTGAAGAAATGATGATATATCTAATTATATTTTTAGAACACCGTACAACTACACAACTGCAACATGTGGGATTACAAGTATGGCGAGGTGCCTTGTTGTTAGCTGATTATATTCTGTCAAATCCTGATTTATTTAAAGATAAAACAGTTTTAGAACTAGGAGCTGGAGTTGGTTTAACTAGTATAGTAGCAAGCTTTTTGGCTAAAGAAGTAATTTGTACAGGTAATAGAACATTTAAATTTTAAATCTACTAAAATTATCCATTGTAATTATGTAGCCATATTAATAATATTTATTTTACGTTTTAGACGTTGATGTACAAGGAATTTTAAAATTAATACGTAAAAACTTTTTAAGAAACAGTGCTTACATTAAGTCAAAGTTTTACGTTACGGAGTTAAACTTTTTAAATTCAACGTGGCCTACATTTTATGCAGAAAGAATGAACGAAGCAACAATTATTTTGGCAGCAGATGGTAAGCAGATGTTAAATAATCCGAAATCGAGACAAAGTACAAATTTACTCTGCTACGTTGCTTTTCAGTAATTTACGATGAGAACATAACAGAAGGATTTGTTCAAACCCTGAAGAAACTTCTGTCTTCAAAAATTCCAAAGACTGTCTACATTGCTTTAGAGAAAAGATATGTTTTCACTGTAGTTAATATGGACACTACAGCTCCAATGTACGAAGAATTCTTGAAACGCATTGAAACAGAGAAACAAAATTGGCAAATTGAGTACATTAAAATAGACTTTCCACGATATTTCAAATACGATAGATTAAAGCAAATGATACTTATGAAAATACAAAATAAATTAAACGAATAATTTAATCTAATACATAATAATAAGAAAAACAAGTAAACAAGAAGTATTATAGATCGTATCATATTAATAACAAAAATGTAAATCATTTGTAGACGGTATCAAGTTACAATTTTAATTACATTGTAGAGATTAAAACAATTTAATAATTTAAAATCAAAAAGTATTCTTATTGAAAATTATTAACGATAACAGGGGAGAGGATTTGACATATGAGATCTTATCAATTTAGGGAAGAAATTGTACAATTTATAAATTATAAGTATGTGAAAACATGTATGTATTTAGCTATAGAAATTCTTCAACATCTATTTAATGGTATTACTGTTTGTAATTAAAAAAAAACACTTGAGTACTATAAATCAACTGTTACGTATATAAATATGTACATATGTAAATACTACATTCAGTCAAAACTGGATGGTGATTATTATTATTATTATAGGTCTTCCATAATGAATTGATACTTCAAAAAGGAGTGCATAGGGTCAAATACGATAAGAAAAATGTCAGTACGAGAAGTTGCAAAAATTCAACATACATAATAAAATATAAATTGAACGAGTCACTCTACTTTGTCATTTTTCTTTAAACAGACTGCAAAACATGCACTTCTCTTTGACTCAATTCATTTCGGAACAGCTATAAGTTAGAATACTTTCTCGACAAAAGTATTTCTTCTATGTATTACAGAAATTTTACCGAGTAAAAGTGTTGTGAAAAATCATTACATCTAGAAAATTCAAGAAAATTTTTTTAACAATATCAAATAAAAATCTGTACGATTTATCATGTCCATATATTTATTGTTTTGTTTTATTTACAACCTAACATAAGTAATAATATTAATGGACAGTGATTGAAGTCGTTCGAAGAGAACAACATGTCCCCTGTAAACGATCAATCTCTAAGAGTTGAAGCGAAATTTAAAAAATTCCTTCAAATTTAGTTAAAAAGAATCGTCGCGTACGATTCGTCACTAACGGGTATAAATATATTTCTTCGAACGACTATCGGCAGTAAAGTTGTGTACATTACACGAAGAACAGTTCATTGTGACATGTGTACTAAATTTCATCCACAAGTTCATCTGAGAGAACGACAATCGACGATAAATTATTTTGCTAAATCGAGAAGAGATTTAACGCATTATAAAATGAGTATGTGTACTCAACTTAGGAGATACAACTTAGCGATAGTCACTCTCATATTCAGATTCCCTGGTTTTGTAAAGGCACTTCTGTATAACTATTTACTTATTCCTTATTCTGGGTAAAACTTATAATTTACAGCCTCAGTTTATTAAATTGAGTTTACAAGAAATATTTGAAGTAATCCATTATCCAAGGTCCCATTATTAAAGAGATTGCGTGATAGCTTTCCAATTTTGTTTCAACCTTAGATATTAATAAATTCATCTATAAATCTAATTGATAATTTAAATTAATATTACATAGAAGGTACAACTGTTTTACTATGTAAAAGAATAATCTATCATTTCTAATGATGAATTTACTAGACTTATTCAGTGCCCTCAAGACATTCCACAAATAGCAATTACATATAAATTTTAGTATATATTATTTTATCGTTATTTTTTCACATTTCTCGTATTGTTTCAGTATTGTTATTTAAACCAATGATTACACTTCACAAATATTGAAAATCATAGTTATGATTTATGAGGCAATAGAGTTTTTGTACATTGTTAAGCAAATAGTTTTAGAGAATTGATAAACAAAGTGCCATTGACTAGACCAAAAAAGAACGGGTATTATTATTATTATATTTTCATGAGATAAAGCTTTTAATCGAATGTATTCAAATTCTTTAACGTAACGTCAAGATTTTAATCAGAGTCATAAATTACTAATATTTCATTGTTGATCTGGAAATATGTTATTCCTTTTCTTTTTATACATTAAATCTTTCGAATTCATAGAAAATTCGTTTTACTGGCTAGAGCGGTGATTATCAAGTATTAGCTTAATATCAATCATTCTATTCGGGAATTATCTTTGCAACAAGTACTGTACAAAAACGTACAATTAGCATAGCGACACATGTATAACGTTCACTAATAACTACTTCCATTTTGGGCCGGTTTTTGATGAGTGGTGCTGGTATTCGGTATCGTATCCAAAACCAATTTCCTTCTATGATATTCGGTAGTTGCACTTTCACTGGCCATCGATTTTCGGCGTAAAGGCGTTGAGTTCTCTAAAGCTTGAGTAATCGAATTTGTACTTTTACGCCGTGTCGGTATATCACTGGATTGCCTTTGTGCCGTTTCATTTTGATTGGACACTCCGTTGGACATTGAAATAGTCGAAGATGTTTTACTGTTAACGGTACTTGTTACGCTCGCTGTAGAAGCAGTCTTATTCGCATTGCTTTGTACAGAGGCAAATGTCCCAGCATTTTTGTTAACGGAGCTTTGAATTGTATTACTATGACTTACAGCCTTGTTCGACGACGTGGTTATCATGCTAGCATGTTTACTAACATTATTATGAATAGATACAGTTGTCTTTACATTTTGTGAGTTTGGCGAACCAAGCGGTAAAGATGTTTTTCGTCTCGCGTTAGAACTTCCCCCGTCGTTATTAAAATTTACTTTAGTGCTTGTAATTAGTACTTGTTTACTAGTATCCGAAGACGCGTGACAACCAGTACTAATCCATTTGTCAACTTGAGCTTCGTGGGATTTTTGTAAAACTTTTCGAATGTCACTATTCTCGCCACCTTCTTTCATGATCTCTTGCAATCGTTGGATCATTTGATACAGGATCACTGGACTGATCAGTCCAAAGTCAAACAAACTGCACATATGTAAAACGAAATTACGATATAAATTTTTCATGAGCAATTCTTTTCCTTTAGTCTCTAAAAACATTTGGCAAGCTAGTGGTATTTGGCAGTCTCCTACATAGCCATGTTTCATGACATGTAAATTCCACATTTTCATGAGTTCTTTCTCGCCCTCGTTTACATCAGTGAAGTCATCGATCATCATCATCGTTTTCGTTTGTAACCATTTCGGATCGTTTTCCCCTTCCGAGTCGATATCCATTTCTTTTGGATATATAGGTAAACATGTAACAGTATGATGATACAACCTATAAAAATTGTTTATACAATGGACCGTAATCACGTAACAGAGTATATAGTGTTTGTACATCTTAGTTGAGTGTTATACCTATTGTGTCCAGTAATATAAGGTCTTTGGCTTTCATATTCATTTTCATCAAGCTCCAGGAACTCTGAAAGGCTTGGTTTTGTTCGTTTCGGACGACATACTAAAATATTTGTTACACTTGTGCGTCTCATTGGCCCTGTTCTTGAGAAAGCTACGTTAGATGGTTGCGAAATCAACTCATGGGGACTACCTGCATAGGAGCCATCGTAGCATTCGTTTATTGCTACATCTATACGAGCACCTTGCGGAATCGGCTATCAAAATAAATAGAGTTTATGTGACGACGTTTCATTCATAGAAATAAAACATTACTTTCAAAGCACTTACCACGTATGTGAATGTGAATCGCGAATGACATAATTTTAAATGTTTTAAAAGAGAATAAAGTTTTCCACAATCTAACGAACACCATGGACAATGTAAATCTTCGCAGGCTTCCGTCTGTTGACGACTATTATTATTGTACAGAAATTGATAAACTATTTGTTGTGTACTCGTTGAATTGTCTGTCTTTTCATTAGTTGTGGTCATCCTTGAAGAATTAAGAGGACTAGGCGTTGGCAGTGTGTTATTGTTATTATTGTGATTACTATTATTATTATTAGTATTATTATTATTGTTGTTGTTGTTTGTGGAAGAACGTTCAAGACCAGCTGAAACAAATGAATAATTTAATCAATTCTTTAAAACTTTAAATTTTGTGTTTCAAGTATAAACAAAGGTGTCGACCACACTAGCAAATATTTATAAAAATTTATTTATTTCGAAGTGATGTAACACTTACTATTTCCCGATCTGTTTTCTTTATTATCACCGTTTGGTATTGGGTATATCGGAGTTGGCCTATCTACCAAACCATTGCTCGGTTCCATTGTCCAATTAAGTCTAAATTTTAATGTCGGCCCTTTGCTAAATACTTCGAAAGGACCGCATTCCTTGATGTCAGGTACAGACTCCCAAGAGCTGTGCTTCTTTGGGCTAGATCGAACATTGGTTTGTACTTCTTGTAAACCTAATTCATAATCGCCATCTGTCAATAAGCATCGATTATGTTTATCGTAGACTATCAGCTCAGAACCATACAATTTGACTTCTTCGCCTCCAGTTTTAATCGAACCAGTGGAGGATTTACGACGTTTCTGGGCTGGTTCTGAAAACACAAAGCAAATACACATAGTAAAAGTATACCTTTTGATTTAATTCATTCCATACATCTGTACAAACCATCTAAATCACAGTTATGCATAAGGCAGCCAGTGCTGGATGTACAATAAACTCTAAGTAAAAGCATGTAAGTCTTTGCTACATGACCGTTGTTCAAACTGAAGGATTCATTTGGTATTGATATAGTAGGTGCTTTCGGTGGGGGCTGGTTTTCACAGGGATTTATTGGAACTTCGCTTGTACCAACAGAAACCTGAAGCAGAAAATAATTTTACAATAACGGTGGCTAAATTCGAACGAATATTACGGTATTATATTTACCTGCATAATTGGAGAGCTCACATCTTTTCGTTTCTTATGGCAAATTTTTAATAACAGTGTTTCTACTTTTACTGGATCTTGAGGTGTTTCAGCTACAAGAACAGTACCGTTATTATTTAATATAACTGTTTCATACGACTTACAATTAGACATTGAATGTTACCAATTAATATACAGTTAGAAATAGAATATTCTTTTGTATAAATTTACCTTTTTTATCATAAAAACCTAGAAAAGTAAGAGTCATATATCCACGCATACCAGGATTTTGTTCTTGGTTGTTTTTTGACATTAGTTTCTCTAACATTGTGTCTATTTTAAAACCTCGTCGAGACTTATGACTTCTAGACATACGTTGTCTCATGTAAGTTAAATTTCTATACAGAAATATTGGCTAAAAAGAATCACATACAACATTAGTAATTGCATTACAATTTGTATTTTCATATAAACATGCAAAAATGTAAAGAACAGAATAAAACAAATAATTTTCTTGTAATCAAGTAATCAGCTAATAGTATAAAATAATAAATTTGTATACCTACCATGTTCAACAGAAAATATAAATATAAGAAGTTTCAACCAAACATTTGCTATATAATCGTAAATGGTCACAAACACAACACTATAACGATTCATAATACCTTTTTTATAATAATCAAAGAAAAATTCATTTGATTATTAGTAAACAAATAGTGTACCACACATATACTTCATTGTAAATATATATATGTAGTCATTTATTATTTAGAAAAATTACTAGAACAATTACTATTTAATATTGGAATATTTAGTTAACACTTTGAAAAGACACGTTCAAATGATAAATAATTAATCATTTTTATAAAATTACAAGATATAGGTTGAGTATATGTTTTTACTTACAGAGATTTGGTTTCTTGTGCGTAGAAATCGATAAATCTGGGTTGGTTCTGAAAAAATAATACAAATTATCCATTGTAGAATAAAAACATGAAAAGGAAATTTGAATAATAATTTTGAAAAGTTAGTAAAATTGTGTTACATATATAAGGAAAGATGTGTAGTTTAATTAATCGCCCCTAGATGGCTCGAAGGTTGAATATCTCTCTCAAAAGTGAAATGGTTCACACGGAAGTTTAAAAGGTGAAGTCCGATAATGGGAAACTGATTCTTCGCAGTCATTGGGATATGATGATATTGGGTTAATCTCGTGTTGATATGAGAGGCCTGCGCCGTTTTTGTTACGCATAAAGCAGGTTAAACCCTTCTGACCCACAATTTTTTTTTTTAAATATAAAATAAAAAATCTCTTAATCTTAACCTTTGATGTATGGTGTTGTTTCATTAAAGAAAAACAACTACTGTCTTGTACACTTCAAAGAATTACAGTTCAATCTAGGCTAAAAACCGTTGTTCAGATACTGTTTGATCAAAACTAATATTTTACACATCACTATTGCACAGTTTTTCGTTGAAGACACACCATTTTGACGAATTATATATTGAATGTGATTAAAAAATTAGGCAAAAGGAAGGAAGAATTGGAGAATTATAATTCCAAATATGTAAGCACCATTTGTTAATTGAAAAGTTTGTCAAAATAATAGGATAACACAGTAACAATGAAGAAAATTCCGAGGAACAGTTACTAATTTTACAAAGCCAGCCATTTTTATCCTAAAGCGTATTTGTCAATTGTTTTAGAATGTTTTCCTTTGATATAAGAAATTGGGAGTACATTTAACACAACGAACGAATGACAGGTGTCCCATGCGGATTAAAGCTAAGGAGGGAGCAAGGAAAACCGACGCGCGCTTCGGCGCTTGGTACGTTTTCAACTAAAGGGGTTATGTGCGCTCGATGTTCAACATTTCTAGGAAACATTCGTGAGAGAAAAGACAGACAAACTAATTGGACAGTGAGACTTTAGACGTTAATTTGTCGGTGAATTACAACGATGTGTGCAAAAGAAAAATGATATCCGTGGAACCTTACTTTCGAAGGCCTGTAGGAATAGCTCATGATCCGCTTGTATCTGATCCATCCGGGGGCCCTTCTGTCCATCCAATTCTTTCTCCCGCTTTTTCGGCGGCATTTTCACACGATTTGTTGTCAAATATCCCACAGAAACTCACTTTCGTCACGTGAAAATACAATGACAACACCCGCCCCGCGCGAAAACTGCGGCGCTAAGCCTACAACTAAAGCGCACCCTTATGTCGAAACTAGCAACTAGACTTAGCCAATTATGTATTCGTTATCAGTGTGCACCGCGGCAAATGTAAATATTAGCGCGGTTTTCATGATATTCGATAGATTTAAATGTATATATGTACAATATATTTGTTGCATAGATAATTATATCGATTTCAAATATTTGGTAATAAAGTACTAGTTTTTAGTAACATTCAGAAATCATTACTCCTTAGGAATATACAAATATGTTATTTCATAATAAATGTAACAATTTGTTCAATAGAAAAGCTTTAAAAAGTATTTACTGAAGAAAGAAACATTTTGAGAAACATTTTCAAAAGTTGAGTATAGTCGAAACGAATAGAATTTGGATCGAGTTACTTCAATATTTTTTATAAGATACATGCATGTTTTGTTTTAGAAGAGAAAAGTTATTCTACAATAAGATGCATGGAAATATTTTTCAAAATGTATAAGATCTTATATATAATTTTTAAATCATTATTTGATTATTCGTAACTGTTCGTTTATATTTGTAGTGTTGGTAATATTTTTTAAAGTACTATTGAAGATAAAAGTATTCATTTGAGTAGAGCTCACTGATACATCAGTGGGTATGTATACATACCCATAAGTACTTAAATCACTGATGTGTATATATATATATATATATATATATATGTATGCATATATACAGTGACCTAAGTAGATAGAAACTGTCATATGTACTTATTGTGTGAGCAACGTGAACGAACTAGGAACTTTCTCTTTCTCTCTCTTTATATATTTATATAGAGACAGAGCATACCATACACACGTTTTGGATAACCTATTTATCTACGTTATAAGAATGTTTGAAATAAATAGTGAATGAAAAAAATAATGTGCAATATATGATTGTACGTAAAACTTAATTCTATCTAGCCGTAATCTAATATAAAACAACGTTAATATTTAATGACATTTTTAACGACTGTAATATAATTTAGTTTGAAATAAGATGCATCGCAATATATTTCGTACATCGAGCATCCAAGTTATACAAAAAACGTTTTTTTAAAAAGGACCAAGTAAGAGTTAGATTTGCGCCAAGTCCAACTGGTATGTAGCATAATTAGTACTTTTGAATCTCTATCTGCATGTATACAGATAGTTATTGAACCGACATCATTTTATATAACGCTGGTATTAAATTGGAATCTTTTTATCTGTATAATATTAATTTCATTCAATAATGTCACAGGTTTGTTGCACCTGGGAGGACTACGTACTGCATTATACAATTATCTATTTGCACGAGCTAACAATGGTGCATTCATTTTACGAATCGAAGATACAGACCAAGTCAGATGTATACCAGGGGCAATGGAAAAGCTTCAGAATGATTTGTTATGGTCTGGAATTATTCCCGATGAAGACCCGATAAGAGGTGGACCCGCTGGGCCATATATTCAGTCCAAACGACTTGATCTGTACAAGTATGAATGATTTTTTGTTTTGTTTAACACATTGCGTACCACATAGGTTATCAATAAGTTCCATTGAACATGCTGCATAAGATTATTTGGACATAACAATTTCATGGACATAACATAGGAAAAGCAGCTGGCATTCAGTATGTTAAATATTCTTAAAAACAAAAATATATGGTTCATTTTATAATACATATTTTACATTACTGCTTCTTCTTATTATTAATTATTTTTAAACTTGTACGTAGTGTTTGGGACCTATGAAAATCACCAACACAGGTTCTACCGACAATATTTCACCGACTCCAGATTCTACCGACGATAACTTTGGCAGACAACGACTTTAACCGTCAATGACTTTAGTCGACAACAGTATTATTCAATAGTACCATCATTTCTGAAGATGATGCTGACATTTGTTTCTTTATCTATTCTGCACTGAAACTTTTACTTTTGTATAAAAATATAATTGTTACGCTATAAGAAGAACTAGTCGTAGTCGACTAACGTTCTTGTCAAATGATGTTAATATCAAATAATACTGTTGTCAACTAAAGTTATTGTCGATCAAAATTGTTGTTGGTTAAAGATGCTGTCAGTCAAAGTTATTGTCAGTCAAATCTGGAGTCAGTGAAAACCGAGTCGATGATTTCCACGGGACTCGTAATGTTTACAGCCTTTTAAATATTATAAGATATTTTACTCATGTATGTATGTATAATGAGTGCAATGAGATAGACCATTAGACGTCTCAATTAAAAGTTATACGATATTAGTTCGATATTCGATTATGTCACTTTATACAGCTAAAATTAGAAATTCTTGAACATTATGTGTATAACTTAATTATAGTTGAAAGTGATATAAAGGTCATCTTTACATACTTAAGAAAAATACCCCGATGTAATATGAAGATCTTAATGTACTATTGATTAAATTACAGAGAACAAGTACTTAAACTTTTAAGTAATCAATCTGCATATTACTGTTTCTGCACAGAAAGCAGACTGCAGTTATTGCGGAGAGAAGCTTTGAAGTGTAGGCAAGTGCCCAAATATGATAATCGATGTCGACATTTTAGTAGCGATGAAATAAAAGAGAAACTCAATAAGGGACATCCGTACTGCATTCGATTCAAGGTATTATGAGAATAACATTGAATAACATTACTTTAATAAATCGAGCTTTAGAGAGGGTATTTCTTATAATATTTAGTTATCGTCTACACCAGAATGTTTTGATGATATGATATATGGTAAAATAATCCATGATATTTCACAATCTGAAGGAGACCCAGTTATTATTAAATCAGATGGTTATCCAACATATCATTTTGCAAATGTTGTCGATGATCATTTTATGGAAATATCTCATGTGTTAAGAGGAATCGAATGGCAAATATCTACACCTAAACATTTAATGATGTATAAGTATGTTTAAACATATATAAAATTACTTAATTACATTTGCCTAAGTATATTAAATAAATGATAATCTTAAGAAAACTAATAGGAACAATAAAATTATTATAGAGCATTTAATTGGACGCCTCCCAGATATGGACATTTACCTTTAATATTGAACTCTGATGGAACCAAATTATCAAAACGACAAAACGATATACATATTGAATTTCTTAGGTCGCAAGGAATTTTTCCATTGGCAGTTATAAATTTTGTTATACATGCTGGCGGTGGGTTTAATAACAAAGGAGGCGTTGAATATATTCACAGTTACGAGGAGTTAATTAAACGAGTAAATATTACTTTGTTATGGGTTTATCACTTTCTTGTTTTATGCATCAAACCTTTATTTTTCAGTTTAATATTTCGGATATAAAAGTGGCCTCTAACAAACTTATACCTGAAAAACTATTACAATTTAATAAGTTAGAGATATCAAAACTACTAGCATACGAGAAGAATAATAAATTCTTGATAGAAAGAATTAAAGAGTTAATCATAAACTCATTTCCAGAGAGGTATGCATATTAGTTATACACATATACTCATTTCTTATTAAAGTATGATAAAGCCTCAACATTATTTTAGGAAAGCAGATGGAAGTTTACAATTAGATGACTATCATATACTTGCAGTATTGAAATGGGCACAGAATAGAATATACAAATTAAGTGATCTGGTATCTTCAGACTTAGCCTTTTTGTGGATAGTACCGTCAACTACACGAGAAAATATTAAATCTGAATGTTTAGGTATGAATTGCATACAGGTAAATATCTGTACATAATCAAAGTAATTAATCTTTTGTTATAGATGTGCTGAAAATATTAAACGTGAAGTTAGTTGAAACTGACATTCATAATTTTAATAAGGCATGGATCAATAGCTATCTTAAAGAGTTTGCTAACGAACATAAAATTCCCTTTCCAACACTGATGGCAGTTTTACGTGGTATTCTTAGTGGTTTAAAGGTGATTTTGAACTTACCTTTCCATATATAGTTTCAAAATACTTAGTCTAATGTATATTGTAATATTTTTAGGAGGGTCCACCCGTAGGTGAAATGATAGAAATTTTAGGAAAAGACACTACATTATTAAGGATGAACCGATGCATTTCTTAAAGGTAATACTGTGATCAAATTTGTAAGTTTCTAATTGATATAAAATTTTAAGAATAACTATATATTAAGTACTTATTTATTAAATAATATATCTTGACCTAAAACGTAGTGATGGTTATTTATTATTAATATTATAATAAAATGAACATATAGTAATGTATGGAGTTTAGATGTCTAGTCAACTTTTTATTACTTATGCAACATTTATACATTTTATAAGAAGTGAAACATTTTGATAGAAATATGCTCTCTTAGATTTCAATAAAGGTGGACAATAATAAATAATACATTGTTACCCAGACCTACTGTGGCTTACGGTACTGGCTTGTAACAGTATTTACGAAACAAGTATTTTTATTGGAGCAAATACTTGAATGATTTTATAGGTACAAGTTAAGATTAATAAGAATTCCTTAAATACTGTTATTTTGATACAGAATATTTATTTCTACATTAGTAAAAGACATTACATAAGCTTTCTTGCTATAATAAATTTGGTTAACAATATAGAAGTTTTGTGACAAATATTGGATTTACATCGTTGAACTTAATTATATTAGAAATGACATTGCTTAGATACAATTTGAGAAATTATTCCGTTTCAAAATGCGTAGCCAATCAAGAAATTATATTATCCATTACATAAATTGCCAATGTGTAAAGCATAATTTTAGGTTTAGTAAGTCACATATTTTCTCCAACATTTAAATTTGTAACTGATTTACAAAGTTACAACTTTTGCATTTTTCAAAGATACAGAATAATGTATACAAAAAATATGTGTTTCGAATGACATCACATAGTAAAAAGTAAGGAGTTACAAATACCGTTGCATTTTAAAATATATTAAATTTATATATAAAAGACATCTGTATGTAAGTTGTGGAAATATAACAACGATTATTACAATATCAACACTGAGTAAACTTATTTGTAAGTAGTAACAGCATCATATCATTATAGAGAGTGTTATTTATCACAGCTTAAGAACTTTGTAAACCTAAAAGAAACATAAACGTTTCCAATTTTGTTTAGTTGTTCATTTACACAGAAAGAAACAGAATTCGCATAAAACTTAATTAATTTGTTGGTAACATATTTATACAAGTTCAGTAAAAATATATATATATATATTTAATCTTATGATTTTAAATAAAATTAGCGAAGAACATAAATTTGCATACTAAAATTTTTGAAATTACATTATAAACGTAGAAAAGATGACTTGTAGAAGTGTGTATATATATATATTTAGGAATAATACATTTGCTTTTTAAGGAAAAAATTATGATAAATTCGTATTTCCTATGAAATTGATTCTAAGATACAAACATTTTTTACATGTAGGAAAATTATACTAAATATTGAAATCCATCATAACAATTAACAGCTAAATATAGAAGAGATTGTAATACGTAATTGCTTATTTTTGTAACCACATTTTAAAAAATTGGATTATTACTTTCTATAAATTTATTTTGTTTTAAAAGTATTGCTTTATTAAAAAAGATTTTTGAATGTGTATAGTGTTGAAACACCGAAAATGAAATGAATTTCTTCAGCTTTAATTTATATTGGTCGATTCAGAGTTACAAATTTTTTTATGAGTAAATACTGACGACTTGATAAGTTGATAAATTTCCTAAATAAACTGCGAAAAGCTTCAGATTTATTGAATATGAACAAAAATGACATTTGATTCTTTTTTGGAATCAAACTCATTTATGAGTAATTAGTTCATAAATGATAATTTTTTAATTCCATAATGTAATAATTTAATTCTAATTCATATACGTCCTATACATACTTATGTATGTATAATTTCAAATACTTTTAAGTATAACATATACAGGCATCTTGTTACTGTGTTTTTTATAAAAGATTTTTAAAAATCTAATGTACAAATAAATATAAAATTAATACAAGTTAAAATTCTATAATATAATTCTTTTATCAAATAATAGCATCTATTGACTAATTCATTTTAAAAACTTAATTTAGTTCCGTTTAAAAATAATATTAGACTTTACAATAAACATTTATTAAAATTTTTGTATACAGTTGATACTTATTCTCTGGAATTGATACTATAATATAATAATACTATGCTATATTTACGATATCTTTAGATTTTCTTGAAATAAAAGTTTTTATAAACAGTATTTATTGTGATAATTATGAAGAAAGGGGTTTCATTTTCAGATTCTTTGAACATTAATTGATTAGTCCTTAATAACTTTGAGAAAGCTATTAATTAAATATGGTTTAAAATATTAAATGGAATTCAAAATAATTTTAATAGGTTTCAAACCAGGATTTTTTCTGGCTGTTGGACCGTCCATCGCCCGATAGTTATATGACTACCCTGTTTATTTATATTTGTTATACTATTTTTCATTTACTACATTGCCTATTTTTAGATAAGAAATATCATTATACAGTAACTATAACAGTGTACATAAGAATAGTATATATTCTGAATACTTTTGTACTCACTATCTTAAATTGTGAATTATAACATTGCTTTGAAAATTTTCTAGAAATATATGATAAGATACTTTTAAGGTAGATTTTTTTAGTATTTAGTAATTAATATACATATATAGAGGAATGAGAATTAAGTAATACTGACACAAAGAAACTTGACAATTAACAGTATATGTACATTTATGAAACAAACTTTGTCACAATAAAATCATGGACTTTTAATTTGTTTATTTCATTAAATAAATATTGTTTTGAATAGTAATTACGTTCCTGCTTTCATTAACGAAATGTACATATTAGTTTTTAATATTCTGTCTGCAATACCACAAAACTGTCTTTAGAAGAAAAAGACACTGATTAGTTCAATGTAACTTTTAGGAGACCTTGTCTTCTTTTAGAATGTTCTTTTTATCATAGGCATTTTTTTAATATTTCGTATTATTTAAAATTTAAAACATGTATCGTTATTTATTTTTAAGGAATATACCTCAGAGATATTAGATGTACAAGTATGAAATTACAACTGAATGTTTAACATTTTTATAATACTGTGTCGTTATATATTATTATTTGAATACAACATATAATTTCTGGTATAGTCTTAAATAAATATCACATGCAAATTATTTTTATGATTTACTGTTGCTTACAATGTTAAGTGTACAATGTGGAATGGATAATATAATTTTGTTGTTAGTATATTTTAGTCTGTTAAGTAAATATCATCCACATCGATGAGATTAGAAAATCTAAGATAGGCACTTTAGTCCTTTCAGGTTTACATTGGAATGCAAATATACATATATATATGAAAGAATCGACTAGTTTTTGTGGTATAGATTGAGCATCCAGTAACATTCGAAAAGACAAGGCATAATAAATGAAGCACTACATCAATAATATTGTATAGTTGTGAAAGGGTTTCAAGTTGCATTGTTAACAGTTTATTCTAAAGTGTACATTATAAAAAGAAGTTCACGACATCGAGAAACAGTTTAACTGCTCTCCATTCTTTGGATGACTATATATTGAAATGTGTAATACTTTTTTTTCTTGTGTTAGAAAAACCACCCGAATCATTTACAGAGAGTTTCTTCTCTCATTTGGATTAAGTAATACATTAGTATGTTCATTCATTTACAATGCGATACATTTGGTATGTATCTTAAGCATATGTGATGTGCGTTACTATTTTAAATTATTGATTCCTTAATCGATTTTGATCGTACATCGATAAGTGAATATTTATGTGTTAAGTATATAAACAAAACTAGAAACTGGTAAATGTTCGTAACGTACATGAAATTTTTAGGATGTATAACACGACTACACAGAAGTACGGTAAACAATAAATAAATGATTAGGAAATATTTGGTTTTTCTCTGATATTATATAGCAGTTACTGTAAAAGTTCATACGTAAGATTAAAAGTTATTTTAACAGTTGTGCATTTTTTTGAAATTTAAATAGATCACATCTACTATTATATTTTGAAAAAGTAATAAGTTATTATTATAAATATTACTGCATAATTTAAAAATTTAATATTATATATATTTTATGTTTTCGCATAATAATAAAAAAATTGATTTAAAAAATTATAAATTTGTCGAGTAAAATGTAAATTTCCTGTTTAAAATCAACGATAAAGAATACATGGAAAATAAATAATTGAAATGGGGGCAGTACCAATATCAAAAGGGCAGTGCCTGTGTAATCTTAACATTGAAAATTAGTAACATAGTATGACTGTGCGTAGGAAACGTATGTACATACATGTAGCAAATATGCAGTCGCTTGCAGACTCATACATTACACGTACACACCTACATGCAAACAGCATAGACACGCATTTATGTACACGTGTATACAAAGGGGACCCAACATCAGTGTATTGTAACTTTCTCAACTTATTAAACAACTAAATAACTAAATTTTTGGTACGAAGAAAACTGACTAATGTATTCTGTGTCTACAACTTTCTAAAAGTGGTACAGTACTTAACGAAAAGCAGGTACAAAAAGGAGATACCGAGTCTCCAAACGATTCACCCATAGGCAGTACTGATAGTTAGATCATTGAGATGTAATGATTGTTTTTCTTGATTATTAATACACCAATACAATACTTGTCAATCCCATATCAACTAGCACCGATATCGTAAAGAAGGTGTAACTTGAACAGGATGGATAACTATTGTAACCATCAGTGCGTGAACGGAATAATTAAAACACCTGAGCATTTGAAAGCCTGGCACAGTATTATGATAAGGAATATGACTCGAGTAGACAGCAGAAGATGTACAAATACTGCTAAAGATACATAGAATTGTTAAATTTATGAAATACGTTATCTTAATTGTAAATTATACACGATTGATAATCGTGTAAAAACTTGATTTCATCTACTCGAATCAAATTCTAAATTACGAGATCCTGAGACTTTCAAATATTGGGCTATCAATAATATCAATATCGTATAACTCAGTTCAAACACAATTAACCGCTCGAGACAACTTTCCTACCCCGATATTACGGCAGACATGTCTTTTACTTTCATGTCTTTTGTGTCATTAAAACCTACCTATGGGTCTATGTGCAATGATGAGAAGTAGAAGGCTGGTAGCCAAATAGTATAGCGAGAGTAACTATGTAGTAGTTGTGAGCGGTTAATTGATTTGAATATATGTGTTTTGAATATTACTACTGTTAAGTAGCTAAATAGTAGGTAGTAATCAGTAATAATCGGATTCCTATTCGAGAACTTAATTATGAAACATTGTTATAACAAATTTAATTCATATTTAATGATTATGCTATTTAAGAGAACTTCATAGGTAGGTTGTATAATTTAATAACGTATTACGCCAATCCCCAATCTCTCAAAAGGGTATTTCTCCCATACATTACAGCGTTGAAATTATAATATATTTTAGAAATTTGTTTTTTTTTCTTTCTCTTTCCATTAAATTTGTACGTAGTATTTTTATTGCCATCGGCGGGTATTTCATACACGTATTCAACTCTTTTTATTGTTATTATCATCGTCATCGTATTTATGTGTTTTCACGTGTATGACCACATTGATTTAGTCTCACTTTCATCTAGTCATGTTACGTTAAACCCATGTCTTCGAGTACTTTTTTCAATTGTTCTAAGAAGTTAAATATGTTTGCTACCTTAATCAACGAGAGTAAAAAAGTTTCTTGACCACTTACATATACACAGTATCTACACACAAGTTTTTTTTTAAAATATGCACATATGTATATGTATATATATTTTTTTTATAGTACAATGTATGGATTATATTAATAATCTATTATATGTATAATACATACACATAAATAAATAACAAAAAAATATATGTATAGATTATTAATATAAAAGTTAATTTATATAATTAGATTTCATTGTATAACTGTGGTATTCTGAGATACAAAAAAAAATAATATGATTATATTATGATAATAATATTCGAACGCAAAGTTTGATGATCTACTTAAAGCAGTGCATAGAATACATCGAGAATCACGGTATAAGGCGAAGTGTTTATACATGAGAAAATAAATCTAAAACACGGAATAAAATTTGTTCACCTGACATCTCAAAACCGACAAAATTTATTCAATGTCTTTGAATTATTTTCTTGTATCATGATTTTCGAGACACTGTGTAATGTTTAACTAATGTGCATCTCATGTATACATACATATACATATCTAGCTTTTACAACACGAAAGGAACTACGTTTCTATAAATTATACAATGAAAGTAACTATTTTGTAACTAGATTTAGAATCTAACTTTTGAATATATTAATACTGCTTTGGTTAAACTTAACGTTGTATTCGGAGACATGAAACTGTAGCATTTATCAAATGCAAAATCTGACGAAGATTGGCAAAGTACCTTTAAACTTATATATACTATACATTAATGTAATTCTAGCGTCTCCAAATGTCAAAATATTACTATAACTTCACGAATTGTAAAAGAAAAAACCTGAAATCCTTAATTTTGATGAGCTCGATAGTTCTAGTGTTAAAAAAGAAGTTTTCTCTATTTTCTAAGTTTTTTCATTATTTTTAATTTTTGTAGAGGAGTCAAGTGAATAGTTTGGCACAAATGGCTTTAATTTTTCAAGTATAACAGCATAAAATAGAATTTCCATATAACATTGCTGTGTTACGCAGATTGCCATTTTATATCAGAAGTATGGAAAGAGTTTATCATTAGAGAAAATTTTTGAGTATGACAACCTTGTCATTGAAATGATTTTCGTACTATTTCAGCAGTTGTAAGTTTTAGTCTGAATAACATTAACAGAAATTCCTACTCGTAGATACTCTTTTGAAGTGTCATAACACGCTACGAATTGATTGCATTTTTATAACTTGAAAGATTCAAACATCTGTCGTATACTTAATTATTTAAATCGTGAATCGCTTGTAAGATTCGTTTTACATGTCCTACCTTAGTAATACCAAGTTCTTTGAGATCTCTACGAGCTAATGTCAACAATTCCCTACCTCGTATGTCGTGAGAAACGAACTTGTCAGTGTATTCGCCCAATTGAAGATTCTCTAACCAAGAGCACACCTCTTGAACACCCCACATAGTAACTTGATCTCGAGCAGGATGCGTTCCAGAGTTACCTCCTAACCGTCGGAACTTCAACCAGAATAAACCTCTATGGCGATTTTTCTTATCTCCCTGTTTCAGCGGAATATTTAATTAATTGGGAGGCCTAACAAAAACATATGTAAAATTAAAAGTCCTACCTGATCATCAGATGGCAAACATTGTAAATATACTAATCCTGTGCCTCCTTCGTCAAATACACATTTCTTCAATTCTTGTTCCATATTGGCCAAGGAAAAAGACAACTTATTTTCTAAATCTTCTCGCAATCTCTGCATTGTTTAAATTTCGGTTTTAATAAACGGATAAATGTTGAAACGGTGAAACGCGGAATACTTACTAAATTATGTGCTTTATCTCTAAGTAATTCGCAAGAGTCTTCGTAAAGTTGTCGTGCACTTGAAACCAATTCTGTTACGACTGGTCTCAAATTGGTCTAGTGGAATGTATTATACGATTAACAACAACTTGGTACAAGTTAACTAGCAAAGTAATTGCAAGGTATAAGAGATCTAAACATAATTATTAGACTGCGGATATTTATGCAATTTTCAAACAAACAAAATGAAATCTGATTTTCAATGGTAGTAGCCTTTGTAGATCTGAAATAAATAAAAATCGTACTAAATTCTGTGGAATTTTATATTACAGCATTTCTTGAAAATTTTCAAAAGCCATAAATGCATAAAGATCCGCAGTCTAATAATTATAAACAGAAAGTGTTCTAATGTTATAAAAGCTGCTACTAACTCCCTGTAAAATTTTTCCATCCGGATGTACTTGCTCAAGCGCCTGATCTGTTCGTGTTGCAACTTGATATAAGTCTGCTTCTAAACTTGGATGCGATATAATGAGCAGTTTCACCCATTTAACTAAAGTTGTAACCACTTCGATGAACCCAAGCAAAATATACATTTCTTCATCATTTAAATGCGACGGCTTTGCATGTGTCGATAAACTAGACTTAGATTGCGAATGCAATTGTGCGCTACTTAATGTAGATGTTGATTGGGATATTGCAGTGAGTGTACTACGCTGTTTCTCTTCCCACGTTTTTAAAGATGTCTCAAGAGCCTGAAAAGGTATAATTTAAGTTTACGTTATGTTTATATTGTATTTAATAGCAATACTTAAAGGTGTGCGAATATGCTCAGGAATCCCAAAATTTTGTCGAGAACTCGACATTTTTGGGTTTCCACAGATCTCTATCATTCATACATTAGCAAATTACTTTCCTTACCCTATTTCTATAAAGCATTTGCATACGATTTTTGTGTATGATGCGTATAATTCCAGGTGGTTGAATCCAGGCTTCACCATCAACTTGTATAGGCACTCCTTCATTTCCCAGAATATTAATTTGAACTGTTTGACACTGCGCGATTCTGTGATGTTGCAAATTAATAAGTCTTGACGCAGCCATTTGAACAGAACCGAATACCGCAACAACTTCTAGTATACGGTCATCGAACGAGGGTGCTAAAAATAAATCTCCTTCCTTGGTGCCACCCCAAAAATTTGTGCCACCCATAAAACTAAAAAATTTCATTTAATTGGAAGATTTATAAGAACATGTACTTTATTCATATTAATATTAATACGCTCATATTAATATTTCCATTGTTTAGATTCGTATGTATACCTTGGAATGTTTAGTACAACTATTCCTTGCAGAGAAGGTAATGGTATTCGTTGACCATCGCATTCTAGTTGCACTCTTTGTTCAAGGTTTTTGTACGTTTTCTGTAACCATTGTTTAGATCCCAGAACACCGTACCACATATAATTTTTTGCTCGTGACCGACATTTCTCAGGATGCTCTTCTCTCTTGTGATGAAAATCAAGACTAATTTTAGCATCTATGCCAATTCCAAAATAATTGTTCATAACACAACGTTCGAAATAGCCCTCCCTAGAAGTAAAATAATGAAAGGTGACATTATAATTTAATGAAGTTCAATCTGTTTACTAAAATAGGGTAAATCGATATAACGAACTATATTACGCTTACATTAAAGTTTCATCTGGGTCCATTAACGGTGACACTGCTGCACAAAGTGCATCTGCGTTTGCAAGTAATGCTTGGCTAATGAGACTTGTTCCTCCACTAACGTCTAGAAACATTTACAATATTTAATTTAAAATACTATTAAAATTTTGTAATATTTGAAAAGTGTAAAATACTTACTGGGCCACATAGATAATCGAACTAATGGATTAATGATCGGAAGTTTTTTAGCATCTTCGGTTTTATCGAACGATTTTACTCTTTCATGACGTAAACTTGCATTAGAACCGCCAAGTCGCGCGGCTGTAGCAGCTAAGGAAACAACTTCCGATGCTTTTAATAAACTGCCACTGCTAATTCGACGAGTTGCTTGAGGAGAAAAGCCAGCGTCTGGTAGTTCAACGCTTACTAATTACAAACACAATTGATTATTAACTTCGTATTAAGTATAATAATAAAAAAGAATAATCAATAAGTAGGTACTTTACAGAAACTTTTATAAATTCGAATGTGTAAATAAATGACTTACATTTTTCCATGCTTTCACCATTATGTCGACGTAAATACGGACTCATTTTGTATGCTGTATCCAAATCATGCTGACTTTCAATGGACATTGATGGACTTGGAGGATTAATTATAACACTTATTGTAGGTGGAAAGTTATTAGGTTTTTCATTTGTTGGAGTGGTGTCCGAAGAAACAGTAAAACAACAAACCGGACTTAATAGATCAGATGTTTTGACATCTTGGGAGTTGTTAAATTTCATACCATCTACAGTATTTTGTTCGAGTGATCCTAATTTAGGCTTGACTTTGTTCTATAGAATGAAAATGTATCATTTCAAATATTTTTTTAATCAGTACAAATTATGTCTAAAAAGAAATTGCATTTAAAGCAGCGGTTTCCAACCTTTATGCTACTATGTCTCCCTGAAAAAAAATTTGTTTCCGTGCCTCCCTATCTTTTATTTTTCTAATAGTAATATAGATACATTTTAATCATATCATGGTATGAAAATTAAGTTTTTATTGAAAAGGTTGGAAACCGCTGATTTAAAGGATATTAAAGTTTACAGTTGACTTACCTCTCTTTCGATAACTGTGAAAGTTTTTGCTGGTTTCTTAAATGATCTTCTGGCGATATCATTGCCTTCTACAAACTGAGCTAAACTACAATATTTTTGCGGTTTCTCTACATGCTCAGACTCTAAACATTCTCTAACAGAATCATATTTTTCCCCAATCATTGTGCTTATTAAATCTTGTCCAAGAGAACTTAAATCGTCAATTAAACTTTCAGAATTTTGTACTTCGCTGGTAAACATTTCTGAATTATCAGGTGAATCGATATGCCCAATTTCAGAGCTGTCAGATCTTTTGGTGGAATCGAATATGTCACTACCTATGCGAACTGGAATAATTAGAACAAGTTATCTATAAAATGTATAAAGCAATGTTCAAAATGAACTCTTATAAACTGGAAATATTAATCTTTGTCATGCAAAATTATCTGATGCCTTTATTAACTTAGGATTTCGAAAATTCTCCGTATATACTTACCAATTTCACTTTCACTATTTCGCATTATATAACTTTTCAAATCCGAAGTATCTGAGTTTATGCTATCTGTACTAGCAATACTATTACTACAACTACCTCTAGGTGTGTCCATTTTACTTCTGTTTCCGAACTTTTGTTCATGCTCTGGGGACACGTGTCGAGAATGAATTGAATCCGTATCAGGAGAAATAATAGTATCTTGTATAGTAGCGTCATCCGAACTTGTATCAAAGTTTGTTCTCGTTACACTTGTTTGTACTTCCGATGAAATTTCTACATTGTTAGACTCGTGTTGATAATTAGACACATTAATTTCTGTTTCTTCTTGAGTGTATACAGATATAGACTCATGGAAATTAAATGGGCTGAAAGAACAGTAGTAGATATCGGCATTTTAATATACTTAAATACGTACAAAATTGTACCAAATAAATTGAATACGTCGAAGTGGTTTCAGGTTTTTACTAAGTTAAGTGTAATATATTCATTTTTATATAAAATAAATATATCTACCCTTGTGGTAAATTTTCACTGTTTCTCCTACTGTCAGCGAACCCATCGGGAGCAGGTAATGTTAACAACTCTTCAGGTTGTGAATCTCTTCTAAGATCTGGCATTGGGCTTAAAGACGCCACATTAGGAGTAGGACTAAGATTGCACGCCGAATCTTCTGTACTTTTTATAGATTCTATTAACGGCTCCACAGATAAGATTTCGTTATGTTCAAATTTTAAGCCAGGAATATCCATTTGTTGCTTTTTATCTATAATACAAAAATTGTTCGTTATAAATATTTCAAGGAACAAAGAATTTCGAACAACGAGAAAACATATTTCTTAAATGAAATGATGATTTAGGACTTACTTGATACAGAATTCAAGATTGTAGTATCATCCAGTGAAGCAGTTGCATCTGTTGTTTTGGAAGTATGTTTAGTGTGTGTATTAATATGATCGTCTACGGTCAATTGTAAATACTCTACAAGATGTCTTATAAATCTTTTTAAGCTATTCGCTCTATAATCACGTGAAAAATGAATAACAATATTTAACATTATTTTTAGTTTTTAATCAATAGTTTATTTAACTTCGGAAATTATACGACATACCTTGACATTACAATTTCTCTCTCTACAAAACGTCTCCCTCTTAGAACTTTTTTTAAATTCGTTATGTCTTTTTCTGGTTTCTCTAACGCACCTTTCTCATAGCTTTCAAGTGGTAGACAAGCATCAGTATTTAGATCATTATTATCCGTTTCCTCAGGATATTCACTTAAATATCCTTCTTCCTTGCATAACGTTTGTAAAAACAAATCAAGCTTCTGCTGAAGTACCCTACACTTGTCTTCCACTTGTTGGTCCTTTAAATTTATATTTTCTACTATGTGCGACGCAAAATCTTTTACTGTGTCACACAAAATTCTGAAAATAAATATTTGTAAGTAATCTACGTTGCACAATTTAATGTAATGAAAATATCAATATAGATTTCTATTCGTTTTACAACTTATTTGAATAGCATTGTATTTTTTGTGGAATACTTACTGAATACTAGATAAATCTATATTGTCCTGATCCGACTGTAAAATGTTTGTTACATGAGTAATAACATTGTTTTCGTATTGATGGACAATACTGGACTTTAAAGCAGTTTTGTGACATGGCAAAGATATGCTACGTTCAAAAGTCATAATACTCCATCGATCGAGCATTTTCGTGCCTGCTTTCTCATATTTTTCTAACAACTGGGGTAAATGAGTATCATCATCACAAGAAGACCCCCAACCTAATACACGTGCCAGATCATTTCCTGTTCCCAAAGGTAGAACTCCAACTTGGCACTGCTTCTATTGCAAATTTTTAAGCAATAAATAATCATGTTAATGATTTTAAGCAAACCATGCACTCGGAAAAAACTTACAATAACGCAAATATATCCTACTGATTTCATAATAATAGTACAAGAAACTAATCATGTTGAGGGACCCAATGTCTCCTGTAACAGTTTCTGTTAAATGTGCCTACGACACTGAAGACCGCCGGATTGCGGTGAGGTGGCGAGGAGTGAAGACGTTACCACGTGTAAGCCCTGACAGGTTCCTAATATATTCATATTACGTTTATAATAAAAGTATTTTTGTTCTACCTTTATATATTCCCACTCTGTGTGTTCAATCTCTGCCCTTATAACTCTAACAAATCATAATAAGTTACATAAACTCTAAACTTATGGAACAGTCTTGTTAAAATTTTTGTGTTAATCGTGAATTATTGATAAATTTTAGACTTATTACACAACTAAAATATATTATAGCAATAAAGGTAGAAACATAAGCTAAAATCAAAATATCATATCCTTTTATATAAGCAGAACATATTAATTAAATTTAATATTATTTTATGTGAATCTACGGAAGAGTTATCTGTTTTATTAGATCTTCTTTTAATGAGCTAACAGATTAACAATGAAACTTGAATTATTAAAATATTCTATTCTATTTTATTAGTTCGCAAATCCGTTGCTGCATTATTTATCATTGTAGTAAACAGGAAGTGGCTAGTACAATGAGTAAAAGGTTCAGACAATTAAAAAATATGACTATTTAAAATACTAAATAAAAAGAACTGTAACATTCAAGAATTATTAAAAGATTCGTGCTTAATTTACACTTACCATCTACAAATAAAGTTAATGAAGCTTCACGCATACAAAGAATCCTAATGCATAAACACCAGTATCATCTGAAATAAAATTATAAAAGAGACACGCCATGCTTTTGAAAATATTAAAGCTTTTTGTAAACATTTACTTAACTCTTTTGTGAAACTCACAAATTTACAATATTCAAGAAAATTTGAAAAACCTTTTATTATATATTTTCTCATTTCACTTTTTCATCATTGAAAAAGATGTTATCTTGTCGAATCCACTTTTATTTAATTTTTAGAGAAGTGTTAAAGAAATTAATTTTATTCGAATACTCGATACATACTACAGCAAATATTAAAACATTCTAAACAATAAGAACAAAATACAAACATGCGAATAATAAAAAAACTGATAGTAACTTAATTTTTAATTCACCTTACTTATGTTCTTCCAGGTATATATAGTCATGTAGTTTTCAAATATGTTTATAATTGTAATCAATAATCATGCATTTGTAGGTGCGTATGACCATGGTTCAACATTAACTCTATAGAGCATTACAGCTTTTATATAATACAATCATATTTAAGATAAATGTATATAAGTACATATATATATCGGATGATTGCAAAAGTTCGTACCCAATTTACCCCGTGACCTTTTTTGAAAATAAATATAAAATGTTCGGAGACAATTGTAGAAAATAATGGTGACTATATAATTAATAAATAAAACTGTTATTTTTAAATATAACTGTTCACATTTTATTTTCAAATAGGGTACGAACTTTTGCAATTATCTAATATATAATGTAATAAAAAATGGAGTGCATGCAATCAGTTAATATGTACAAAACGAAAAAAAAAATCATCAAATTCCCTGCTTTTACTTACATGCATCCCTAAGCGATCTATCTCAGAAAGAACCCAACCAACGGATCCGTCACCACTGCACACCAGTATTCGAAATGGATCAAAGTGACGAAATAATCTCAACCTGTCCGCAATGAATGTTCAAGTTCTCTTAAAAAAATGAACATGTATTGAAAAATGGTGTTTAAAGCAGCATAAAAAATCTTACCCTGGTCCTGGTCCTCCTTTTATTAGATCAAATACTTGTGCAGGGTTTAATAATTGTTTAAATCTTCTAAGAAATTTAACACCTTGATTGTCACCAGATTTACTATTTACAAATACTAAAAGTGGACTGCACCCAATAGGTCTAATAGCTTCCCAAGCTTCATCGCTACCTATTTAACATTTATTTATTATAGAAAAGATGGTGGTTCTCAATATTTCATTTCCAAGGGGGTAGACTCGTTTCCAGGATTGCAAGGGTACGGGATGCGCATTCTCATTTCTCGATAATGCAAAGATGGCGTTTTTCAGTAAACAAAACCGCTAGATAAAAGGTTAATCTAGGCCGCGATTGTCCTCAAAAGTCCTATTTTTACGTTTACGAGGCGTAATTTGCATTATTCGGCAGCATGTAGCTATCGCAGCTTTATGAAAATAGCTACATATTAGCTACAAATTATACTTTTGACTACTGAAAAAACCCTTGTCTACCAAGGGTAGACTACCCCAAGGGAAACAAGTCTACCCCCTTAATATCCAATTGCTAGAGGTATGCGAGAACCCAAAAATGTTGGGTTGGGATGGGCCGGGAATTTTATTCGGGATTGGTACATATTGTTGAGAATCCCAACATTTTCAAGTTCTCACACACCTCTACTTAGTTGCATAAAAATTCTCATCATCTAATTTATCTTGTTGCTAGCCGATTGTATTTAGTTTTGAAAGGGAACACAAGACAATACGAGTGTATAAATATTACTAAATTTACCTATACTATGCAGTGCTGTAGGAGGAACTACACTCAATTTAGCTGGTCCTAATGGACATTTAACACTTATGGCAGGTCTGCATGCTGTATGTACTGTAGCTCTACACCATAAACATCTCCAATCTTGAAGTCTAAAGAAATGGTAGGAAAACGATAGATAAAAGTTTGAAACTTTAAATGAAATAGATTTTGTGATACAACTTCGTACCTGAGCACAGAGCCACAAGTCTTTTCGCATACAGAACATTTTGAGGACACTGGTAAATTGCCTTCCATCCATTGATGTGGCATAGTAATGTTCTAAGCAGAAAGAGAATTCATTTCATTAGCCATGTTATTTGTTCATTTTATAATTTGCCTCGAACAGGGAATAAAGTTTCTTTCAATTATGCATACCCCATCTTGGTCCTCAATAATGTCCTTGCCAATAGATGCCAATGTAGTCCATTTGCAATTATTTATTGCTTTTATACTACATTGTTTATGAACTTTATATTTACATATTTCACAACTTAATCCATGGGAGGTAACACCTATAACATACAAATATATTAACTTAATTGCTTCAGTCAGTTACTTTAGCATAATAAACCATCATCTAATTCAAAAATTTCTTTCTTATTGTTTCTTAGTGTTATTTAACAAACGGTTAAAAAGCTAAATGTATTTATGTACCATAAAGTGTGTCTCTGCAAACATTACAATATGTTGGTCTTGCATGACTTGTTGCGTACCACTGATGATTACCAGTAAGCATTTCTGTAATTCCAGAATCGGCCTGAGCACGACTCTCTGTTACTGTTCTCAATGCATTCAGCCAATCTTCCATTTCTTGTCTACTTTCGCCACAGAGAACCAGTGATCGAAACGGAGTTATCACCTGTTATAAAACAAACTGCGTGCTTTATCTAACAATCACTATCCAATATAGCTATCTTCTAATACAGACTGCGGATTTTTATGCAAAATAAAAATTGTCTATGTCAATTGCAAGAATTAGAAACTAGATTAAATGTTAGTTCTTCCCTTAATGATTTTAATAGAGGAGAAATTTTGCTATAAATGCATAAAGATCCGCAGTCTAATTACAATGTACAATCACGCTGCAACACTAAATTCATACACAACATATAATTATGAAAGATATCAATAAATTCCTTGGAATGAAAGACAAAAGTAATCAAACGAAACAATAAATGTTTTAGCGTGTAGTCTAGTTTGAAGTAGAGAAACATGAAAGCTACTTCTTACTAATAGTGTCACAAGCATGCAAGTAAATCATGATTTTATTTGATAAAGATTACATTTCGTGGGATATGTATTGGTGTAAATGTAAGATGTGTGTTAGAGGCGAACTGTCGTGTAATTCTTGCGAAAAATAACCTTCTGTTTAGACACACGATACAAAACGAAACATTACCTTGAATCGAGAACGGGTTCTCTGTTGCTTTGGTGACATTTGAATTGCAATTTTAGACACATTTGAATTCGTCAAATTTGCGCGTGTCGTGAATAATGAAAAATGTTACATCGTTAGAGTGGATATCAATTTTTGTGTACGCGACGAGTATCATAGTAAAATACACCGAGAGTCGGAATAACCAAAGATATAGTTGTGTGAGCGGTACTCTTTTCTTCTTCTTTAAGCCATTGCTATGTCCTATTTTCCATGGCGCATGTCATGTCACCTCGTTTATAAATAAGTGTCCAAATGAAAACGACATGCATTGTTGTAGACTGTTATTCTGTGCACGGGCTTCTATTGTCAATGTGTTATTATTCTGTCTGTAAAAGCTGTCTGCAATTCTGCAACGTGTAATCGCAGACACATCGGAAGAACGAAATACACGTTCCGCTTCTCGAGGATTTCCATTCAAAAGACGATTGAATAGAACCACACATAAAGCATGTGTGTATTTTAGTTTCAGATATTGATTATCAACGTAATGTAAATACGAAGCGATATGTATTTATTAATTAGTAAATGCAATCATAAATAGCATTATCGATTTCCGTAGAAACAAAGACGACACTTTCGCTAAATCCTCGATGCTTTTCTGTTTTAATTAATATAAAGTATAAGATGAAATTATATAAACTAATATTGTAAAAAAAAGTATAGAAATTATACTTTCTTGAAAAAATCTTCCCAGCGAAAGAACTCGAAGCAGCGATTTACAATTAACGAAACATAATGAAAATAGTCATATATGGTAGTATTGTGTAGTATCATGCATTATACATATTTTTCGCCCTTGTATAAGTATGGGCGTTTTTGTATAAATATAGTATGAATAAAGGAAACTATTAAATGTATTTATTAATAAGTCAAAAGTACATAAATACGTATAAAACAAATGACTATGTGTCTGATTCTATTTGTAAAGCAGTATATTGAAATGACACGAGGTATGGCGGCTTTTGTCATTTAGTAAATTAAGCGATCACTTTCGTGGTACATATAATTAAATTTTCAACCCCTTATTTCCGGCGCGCCCTGTTTAAATGTCAAGCACTCGTGCGTATACGACACGACACACTAACAACATGCATATATACACACGCACATACGCACGCACACGTCAGTCACATCGTTTTACAAATTGCAACATAAATGAAAGAAGGGCATCAATGGAATAATAATCTCTAGCGAATATTCTACGTTGACTCATCCAATAAGCATAAACTGAAGTGTGCATCAGAAATCAAACGATATAATGTTAACTATCTTCGTCAGAAAAATGAAAAATTTTTGTCACAGGATGCTTAAAAATGTTGTGCAATTATATTTTCGATACTCAGAATCAACTCTTCTTAATTACTTGGATATACCTTCTTCTACACCTTAGAATTGAACTGTCATATCAAAATCTTAAGAGGAAAATATGTGCTATGACTTATAAATAAGAATTAAAAGAACATCTTATACGAAATAGATTGCGCGTCGCGACGACTGGCGTCAACTGAGCGCTCCTCTTAATTCTGTTACGTCCCGACAACGGCGCAAGTGTCGTTTCTCTTGGATCGCGTTATGGTGGGTTTACATGAATCTATGTATAATATGAATCTATATATAAAAAACTGATAACATTAAAGAAAATTATGACAGTAATAATGTAATGAATTTTAAATTGCAAAAGATATGCCAATTAATATAAACACAGTCAATACATTCATTCTTCATCCAAGTTCTATTGTACAAAAATGATGAATCCTATTCTTTGGATGAAAATGTTTGTTTTATTGAAATTTATTATTTTTATTTATTGCAATTAATGTAAAAACAATAACAATTTCTTGTGTATTATAACGATAGTAATTTACTCTGATTTGCTGCTCCCAAGTATGTTAGAAAAGTAATATATATTTTTATTACAGTATTTGCGAAAAGTTGTACGATAATAGAGTTAATCGGCAAATTAGTGGTTTAAATGCAGAATTAAATTAATATAAATACACAGATATGATCGATAAAGAAGTGGTATATAATAAAGTCCGATCGAGTAAATCAGTCGCTGCGTATTGGTATTGGTGTAATATTGCAGACGGTGAGTGACCTGGCTGTGTTGGAGCAGCGATTATTGGGTACACATAAAAGATTAGAAATTAGTCAGAATCGTGTATATGGTTAAACTTGTCGGTAGATAGTTAGTAATTACTGCATTGTAATATAATTAATATAAGGCGTAAGAATGATTTTGTTAGAGATACATAACAGGATACTAGAAGAGACATTAACTAACAAAATAAAAAACACTTTATCGGGGTAAGTGAAGTATTTGTCATTTTTCAAGCGAATATTTCTGTGTTTCCGAGGTAGAGAGAAAGATTACGAGTAAGGGCGGTGTCCGTTTTAAATATTAATGTTTAATTTGAACACAATATGAAGAACCATTTTCGTTTATACATTCGCACACACATTATAAATTTTTTTTCTTATAATTCTAGACGACTTTATAAAGTAAATGTTACCTATTTATATTATGTCCAACACTTTTTTCCATGTAAATTCTGCAGTTATAACGTATTTACTTGAAATTTTTAATGTAGTTATACGAATTTTGGAATTTACAAGAATCTGCTCCGTAAATAATATATTCTATTAATTTCTGATGTACTTTTCTTATCATCAATGCTCACAGTTTAATACAATAACATAATATATCTTTTGTAGTCATAAACCAGAATCTACAGATGTTGTTATAGCAGATTTTGATGGCGTATTATTTCACATTTCTAACTTAAGTGGTGACAAGTCTAAAATTAGAGTAAGTGTGCAAGATTTTTTTAAACTACTATTTTATATTCAATACAACATTCCTAATAACATTGATTATATTTTATTTATTCATTAAATAATATATTAACAGTATTTCGTTTATGTTTTAAGTTTTTTCTACATATTCAATGATCTTATCATAGGTATAACGATTAATTGATCATGTTCTTTGTAATCGCACAGTAGAATGTACCTTATAATATATGTCTTTCATTGTAGACAAGTATTTTACTTAAATTTTATAAACAATTACAAGAGCATGGGGCTGACGAGTTACTTATACGTGAATATGGATCTTATCTTATAGCTCCCGAGAATGGTAAAGAATTTCTCAGAAAATTCTTGAACGTGTAATTACGTATCCATAAGTTGTTCAGTTGTGATATTTAATGAAATTATTAATACTTGCAGGCTACAATGTTTCTGTATTAATAGATTTGGAAAATTTGCCAGAAGATTGGGAATTATTAGTTAAAAAAATTGCACTTCTAAAGAGACATTGTTTCGCCAGTGTTTTTGAAAAGTATTTCGAGTTTCAAGAAGAGTACTACAATTCTCCTGGTACAGAATTACAAAAAAGGGCAGTTATCCAATACAGAGATGAAGAAACAATGTAAGTGTGGGTCCATTTTTTCTGGTAATGTGGAAGTCAAATATTTATCATCATATAAATTCTGATTTAGGTATGTCGAAGCCAAAAGCGATAGAGTAACAGTTGTATTCAGTACAATATTCAAAGACGAAGATGATATGGTTATTGGAAAATTGTTTTTACAAGAATTAAAAGAAGGTAGACGCGCAAGTCATACAGCTCCACAAGTTTTATTTAATCATCGTGAGCCTCCTCTAGAATTACAAGATTCCGGAGCTGCTGTAGGAGATTGTATTGGATACATTACATTTGGTAAATATCATTTTACAGTTTTAAACTTTACAAATAAACGAGGGTGTAAAAAAAAGAATAGAATAAACATTTTTCCAACTAAGATAAAATATACATTTACAAATTTGTTTTTTATTTTCATAGTATTATTTCCACGGCATACAAATAGAGAAGCTCGTGATAATACCATTGATTTAATACACATGTTCAGAAATTATTTGCACTATCATATTAAGTGTAGTAAAGTTTACATTCACTCAAGAATGCGTACCAAAACAACAGACTTTTTGAAAGTATTAAATCGGGCCAGATCACAGTCTAAGAGTATCGAAAAGAAAACAATTACGTAAGTTGCTTCTATACTATTTTTTTTATTTAACGCATTTCGTCAATATAATACAAACGGTAACGTTATATTTCGCAGGGGTCGAACATTTATTAGGAAGGAATGAATATAAACATAATATTACATTCCTAATATTGTTTTGATAAAGGGTAAATGACAAAGTCTTCGTTTATCCCATAGATTTGCTAGAAATTCTTTAATCTTCTGGCAAGAAATATTCTTTGTAACGGAGGATTCTAACTCATAAGATTAATGAGTCGAGAGCTTTCAATCTTCAAGTTTTACCACACATTGTCTTCGAACAGTACAATGTTCTTTAGAAAAGTCTACATTACTGTAGATATATCTAAAATGTTATATGTGCAGCAGGACAATGCATGATTAAAAAGTTATTTTATATTAACGTTCTTAAAGTAATGTCACAAGAATGCATAGAATCTACAAAGAAATCAGGGAGTTCGTTGTCTATGAACGACATTAAGAAAAATTGTTTCATTATTTCTATGCATACAAAAATTATGTTAACGACTTTAATACCGATCATTATTATCAAAGTATGTACGACTCCACATTGTACTTCTTTCTAGTACACACAATTATATTAATTAATTACATTCAAAGCATCCTTCTTTATCGAATACCACGAACAATGAAAAATGTTTAAAATATGTAAAAAGATGCGTGGGTTATTACGAAATAATACATTAATGTATGATTTGTATGTTTAACACAGCATTGTGTTTTTTTTATAAATTATTTTTATTGTCTATACTCTCTTATTAACATATAATTATTATAAGATAATAAAAGTATTAATTCTATATAACAGGTACCATAATTGTGAAACCTTTGTTACAATATTTCTAAGAGAAAAGTTTATTTAGTAGGATTTAGCGTTATTGATTCGTAATTAGCGAGTGGTCATAAGGGTTGGAAAATCAGATTGAGGTGCAAACTTGGGAGTGCCACAGACATGAGTATTCATTAATAACCACACCCTTTTATTTAGCACAGACACAAAAGGTATTGAGACAGGTTGTGTGCCTTTTAGGGTTTCAGTTACAAGTGTTCTCTCAGCCAGAATGTGTCATAACATTATTAGATCTTTGATATAATCAGTTTCTTTAATTATAAATGAAAGAAATTAAAATCGTCGATTTTAGTATACGTTTCATTGCATTCTTAATAATATGTAAGTATTGTAGAATGCATAAAACATTTAACTTCATTTTAACATATTTATATTTACTTTCTATTGTGATTTTAGTATGCGATGTACAAAATTTTAAGTGGACACACATTACCAGTTACACCATTATTTCAGATATGAAAACTTATGCTATGTCGTATAGTTAAAATTACTTGCAATTAACATTAGTGATATTATAAAAATGCAGAATATTGAGTGCATCAAATTATATGTGTGTGGAAAGAATATTTTCTAGAAGCTTAATGAAATAACAAAGAATTTTCAGCTATCAAATTATGAAGGAGACAGATGAACCGACCATCGCATCATTTTTGTCTTCGTCATCTTTTTCACCGTGTTCACCTAATGAAATAGCTATACGTCCAGGAGACTGTGTTGAAGGTGTTGAAAAATGGTTGGAAGATGAAGCACTACCGGGATTTCGTGTTTGGCAACTTGCCGGCATAATCCTTTCTATTTTGCTTAGCGTGCTGATTGTACTTTGTTGTTGTATTCGATTCAGAATACCGCGGACCAAGCAAGAAATAGAGGCTGATTACATTCGAAAAAAAATCACGAAAAGTTTTAGACAAGAATTATCTAAAATTAGTAATGTAGAGATGGATGATATGGATTTGAAAAAAGGTAAAACTGATTGATTGGAAATGAAACAGTAAAGTTTTTATTAATCTCAATCTAATACGTATACGTTCTTCTCTTATTAGCGCTAAATAAAATTCAAAATAAATTTGATATGGACAGTGACGAGGTACAAAAAGAACATCAAGAAATGACTCACAAAACCACACAACATGGAATACGATCAAGATTCAATGCAATGTTCAGTATATTGCATTTTACTAAACAAGAATATACCGAAGCTGATAATATAATTTAATGAATTGTACAAATTGTTATATTTTCATAAAGATGGCCGATATATATATATATATATATATAAACACAATATATTGAACAGAATAAATAAACTCTACACGGTATTAATTGACTAAATATAATCTTTATTTGATGAGTATAATACAGAAATCAAGTTACTTTACATGCAACAATAATCTACTCCAAAGGATAATATATTTTGGAAAGCACTTAATGGGACTATGATGTACATTACCTACCGCATATGTTTTATTTATTTATACTATTATCTGATTAGTACTGTTAAAGGTGCAGATTTGCCACTATTATTAAATAAAATAATAGTTTACAAACTATATATGCAATTGAAATGAAACTTTTAAGACAAGACGAAATCACAGTAAAAATTTTATGTTGCTGGTAATGATTAATATAGCACTGATATATTTATCTCTAAATGATGTTGAATTCTTAACACTATTGTTACAATTATAATGCATATCAGAAATAAAAGTTGCAGATAAGAAAGTACGTTTCTTATTGTCTCTCTGACTCTCTCTCTCTCTCGCACTCACTTTCTCTCTCTTCTTTCCCTTCGTATAAAAAAAGGAAATGTTTTTGTGGGTTACGCAATTTGACATATAAAATTTTATTATTGTATTTGTGAAATAATAAATTTTTGGAAATATTGTGAAATGAAACACAATGAAATACAAATATTTATAAAAAACATTTATTACTCGATAAATATAAAATGAGCACTTGTAATCGCAAAACTGAATCAAATATATAAGTTCGTAACGAGATTTTGTTACATAGAGAGCACCGAAGCGTAAATAAACGAGAATGTGAAAAGACGTAACAATAAAAAAAGTCAATGCTTCTAAAAAAACGTTTTGAAAACTGAAGGAAACAAGTGTGATCGAGAATTCAAGCTTTTGCAATATAGATTCTTTGTAACTATAAATTATATTAAACAATATTATTTCTCACAGAGAAATAAAAGTTGTAGAGGAAATATGACAAGTCATATACACAACGCTCGCACGTATACTTTACACGCACGCATATAGGAATGATTCAATTAATCATAGTACTAACTATACCTTATTAATGCTTCATTCATTTCATAAAATGAATTGAAAATGAATTTAATAGGAAACTCGACGTAAGGTTTATAAAGAATTAATCTAAATTGTTAACATTGTACAACACCAACTGGTGTATTCTTCTCCATATTTTTAATAATATCACATAGAGTAGTTATTCACATGGAATATTTCAATCGCATTTTGATGTACGTTTCAAAAATTCTAGTGTCATCAGAAGCTCGTGTGGATCAGTAAAATTTCTTAAGTACATTCAATTAGAAAAAAAAACGTTAAACGAGAAGTCCCAATAAAAAGAAAAATATGTTTAAATAACTTTTAATGTTTCCGTATGTATAGTCACAAATATTTGAAAATATTATTGTGTAAATTAAGTACTGGCGTTTATTTGTTATTCGCGTTATTTGCTTTTTAAGTGTAAATTATATATAATTGACCGGAAAATGTTTTGTACGTTTTCGTTTGTATAACAAGAAACATATAGTATAAATAAAAACGCAAATACTTAGTTTACAATCTGGTCTATACACTTCTTCTAGGAAAAGACAATAATAGAAGAATAAATTTAATAAAATTACACTATGACCGATGTGACTCATTAGATCCATACCATGATTTTATGATTTTTTTTGATTTTTCATTATAGTGAATTTCTACGAATATTCCTATAAGTAGACAAAATGGTAAGAGAGCCTTCCTGCACGGAGCAAAAGGTATGTGTTTCAATCTACTCATAAATTAGGAAAGTTTTAGGAAAACACTTTACAGACTAGAGGATCTCACAGACATATAATGTACAATATAGACATCATTTCCAATGGGACTTACAAATCGTTTCACATTACACAAAACGTATGCACAGAATGAAGGAATTCTACTTATACTTTGTTCAAGATCTAAACTGCATGCGTTCTCCCCGTACAACCCTACTTGTAGTATTAAAAGGGTATAGACTGATTGATAGACACGTGTAACGATGATCAGGATACCTCTAACTGATGAAGATTGGGAACTCACTACGAGGTAAGAGGTTTCTTCATAGAGCTTTTTGACCACATAGCATTTATCGCAATAATCGCGCTAAAATGGCCGATTAAGCGTACCTTCACGAGATTTTGTTTCTCCACCAAGAGAATTTCATTTTCGGGCTTAAATACTGAAAACTGATTACTGTTTGAGGGATCAACGATAAAATTGGTAAAAAACTTCCGCAGCTGCGACTTTTTGGCTCCTCGTCTAGTGGTTCTGTTACAGTTTCGTTTATAATGTTACGGTGAGGCGTGGAATATGGATACGGTGTCGACAGTGGATTACAAGTAATATGTACCTCTCCCATATTCCATTTATTCCGGTTGTCGTTCGACTCGTTTCCTTGCGTGGTCGCAGAAAGATATGAGAAAGGTACCTCTTTATCTGTGAAAGTGATGGAACAATTAGAAATGTTAATTATTCGATTATCTGATGCCAGGTCCTTACTTCTACAATGATTAGGTGTAGGATTATCTAACGTGGAGTTCGATAAATTCATCGACTTCAAAGACGCTTTCCTATAAACTTTCGACCGTGTAAGGGGTTTAATTGTTAGCTGCGGCGATGATACTGATCGTATAGAGCGGGGATTACTATCTTTATAAATATCCATATTGTTTTGTGTAAATTGACAATCGTTACCGTCTATATTTAAGCACTTATTCTTTACAGATATATCGGGATTTATGCGGTAAGGAGTGGATGTAAGTGGACTTACAGGTTTTGCGACGTTCGACACAGTTGTTTCTCGGGTAATCATAGAATTTTGTATAGTGCACTCATTCGATTTTGTTTCATTATGTTTTATGCACTGATTAGATACAACACCATATTTTTTGTAAGCGATATCAGATTGTAATATACGTTTTATAGATTCATTTCGTTTCTTTGTCACGTTTACGAATTCGGAAAGAGAAGAAAAGTTTTGAGAAAGGACAGGGGTAGTGGTGGTGGTGTTGTTAGCACGCGCTTCATTTGTTCCTAATTGATTAGGTCCAAATGAAGCGTCCATGAACCCTCAGCTTGGGAATCTTGAATAAAATGCGCAGGTCAAATCGTAATTCTTGAAACGGCAATACTGAACGTCCGTACGCAACCAATCGCTTGAACATTTCAGATAGTCGGTTTGCTCCATGTCACGTGGAGAGCTAGCTGCTACAGACTCTTTGTTAGCGAAGATGGTGACAACGAATTTTGTCGGTTTAAACGTATTCAGCACACGTCGTATTATCTCCTCGTATGATGTTTCTGGAATGTTACTCTCAAATGATACGTACGAGAATTCCGATTCTGGAGTGATGTGGATAGTCATATAATTTCCCTGTAAAAAGTACAAAATAGTAATCTATTTAATGGAATCAGAAGCGAAACGTTAAGATTTATTATGGTGATTACTAATTAGTCTTAAGCACTGATTAGTCTTTCAACCCTATTGTATCTCGTAGATCCTAAGTTGCTGTACTCAGTACATAAACACAAAACTTAATTACTATGAACGAATGACAGAGGACAGTCAACGTATTAAGCATTCTAACCGTTCGTTATGTATATATACTTACACTTTTGTTCACTCCGTTCATTGAATACCCACATGGTTCAAACAAGAAGTCATCAATAATCATATTCGGAATAAGTTTGTCGATTCCTGATTTTTGAGTCGCTTCGTCTGCCGAAGTACAAACGTCTCTAGTAAAGATAGCCATAACTTCTGGATCCAAATGTGTCATTAGAATCTCCAGAGTTTGGTCTGGTTCTGCAGGTTCGTCGTTAACTTTTTCTCTATTCAGAGTGTATAAATACCAACAATCTGAATCGACAGAACCCAAGCAATAAGCTTCTCCATCTAAAAATACAAAATTTATGTTAAACATTTAATAATTTGTAACGTGAATCATTACACTATTCAATTAATTTTTTAAGTTAATTTTACGTTAATTTAAAAAGAAAAATACAAATTTTTAGATTTAAAGAGCTGTTTTACTTTATTGGTAGACTGCGGAACTTATTTATGCATTTGTGGCTTATGAACATTTCAGAAAATGCTAGAATATAAAATTCGATAGAATTTAGCAAGATTTTATTTGTTTTGGATCTACAAACTAGACTATTTCCATTCAAAATAGGATTTTACTTCATGTTACTTTGAATAAAAAAATTGCATAAATATCTGCAGTCTATTTGTTAGTAATAATTATACAGTTTCTCGTTACGTAAAATTATTCGTTGGACCCCCTGAACAAAATAGTATAGGCTTGCAGTGCATTAGGTGTACATAAATATGTTTGAATAATGATTAACAACAACGACACAGTGTGGGAATTCTAATGCGCTGTACAGGGAGGACGATCGTCGCGCAAACGTTGAGTACCACTGTCGGTATCCGCACGTTTTACCTAACAATTTCGTTTCTATCTTGAAAACAAAACATAATATCAAACTTCCATTAACGCATTCGGCGGGACAAAGATTCGTTCCACCTTATGATACAGATTTTCTCCAGTATTTTCAATTTTACAAAATTCAAACATTTATGTATACAAAAACATTTCTGTATATTCAGAACATACGATTAAATTACAATATCATCCTATTTAGGAGGATCCAAAGAATCACTATATACGAAATAAAACTGCACAACCACCATTGTTAAGGTGAATAACATCTCTAAATTCGATCATTTGCATCTTTTATATTGCTCTGAGAACCATGTTATCAATTGAAAAACAGCAAATATATGATTACCAGGAAAGAACGTATCAAGCACTGCAACTTCTTTCTCAAATGCTTGATGTGGGGATATCTGTAAATCTGGCTTCTTGTAATTCTTCCTCGAGTAGAACACATTCTAGAACAAACAGAAGCTACATGAAGTTTAAGTTCATCTTTCCCTCTGTTTTTCACACTCTTTTTCTGATGGAATAAATATTTCATCAAGTGTCTTGTTGGCAAATGTGATTGGTGACATGCATTAATACACAGGGTAGGCTAAGGAACAATTATTAGTGATCTTGGACAAATGTATTCCATGTACAGTATCATAGGTAAGAGAGATCAATAAACCAAGAGGTAGAGATGTATCCTGTATACTAGAGGTTTCCTATATATAGACACATCACTTATCCATGCACTAGGTCAAGTTATATAGCTAAGTACTTTTAACTTCAAATGGCCCGTAGTTAATGAAAATTTCTATGGGTAAAAGTTGTAAAAATGTAATAGCCCAGTATATGTATGTGCCTCATTGGATTTAGAATGTAATAATTGTTTTCAATATTAACTAATCATTGTCAGTATCCTTTAAAAAAAAAAAAAACGTAGTGTATAGTTCGTACAAAATTAAAAACTTTCGTATTTAAAATAATGGAATAAATGATATATAATCAGTAAAATGTATAATGACATCGAAATAAGGGGTTTCATTGGTATTTGAAATATTTATAGAATTCATGCGTACGTGCACTAATTTCAAATAGCAAAATACGAACTTCTACTTCCTCGAAGCCTGTGTATTCCTTTACAAGCTCCAAAAGCGGCTCCATACACTGAAGAGGTGTAGTTGTACCACATGTTTTCAGAATAAGCCTACGCTTTGATAGGAACATGCTGCTTTCACTGGAAAAAGAAAAAAATTTCCTTATGTAATTTTTTAGTACGATTATTGTGTGTATATTACTTAATCGGCGCTTATTAGTATAGAATGGAGAATGGTTGTCCGTTTCACCTTATTACTTACTATTAAATTCGGATAATTTTAGTCATATTTATTTAATTCTGCATATCCGTGTTAATTTTTACGCATACAATATTTAGACCAATTTCAATGCAAAAATTTCATTGTAGGTTATTTACATTTACAAAGCTTATCGATATATTTGACTGCAAACCAAGATAGTAGTTTCATGTTATGTTGAAAAAAATGTTTTAAAATTTAATTTCTTCTAAATTTCTTATTGAATTACACCACACTCTGAAATCTTCACTTTACATTCGTCTACCTGGATTAAATATGTTTGTTACAAATAGAATTTATATAGCATTATAGTAAGATAACAAGGTATATATATATATATTGTATAATAGATGTAAATATTTAATAAATAATGTAAATGAAAAAATGTAACATTCCTTTTCCTTTCTCTTTAATGATGATATATAAAGTACGAAATGACAAAAGCAAGGAACGAGGTTGAAACGAAGTTATCGTTCATCAGAACAATTCCAAAAAGAATAGTTCCGATCTCTTAAAAAATAATTTTATCAGAAATAATGAAGGTTATCACAGAATGAAAGATATTAAAAGACGTTTACTTGGCCTCTACTGTAATATTATTTTTAGCTGAAAATTTAGACGGTATTAGGCGCGGATACAGTTAAACCGAAATACGTTCACGGCAAAATTATCGTCGTCAACCAAGGAAACGTGATAACACGAAACTAGTATTATTAAGTATGGAAAACATTCTAATTGTTTACGCATTGATTTAAAACGGAACTAAAGAAAATTGGATTTTCCATGGTTTCCCCCGTCGAATAAGATTTCCACACGTTTTATGGGGTTATCGATCGTCGTATTTTGTACAGACCCTAGATTTTCTATGTATAAATGACACGATAAATGAAACGCACAAGAGAGGCACGCTACTAATGGAAACGAAATGTAACGATAAGCAGGGGACAGATAACATGGTAAAGTACAGTGACCACAGACAAGATACTTATTGGAAAAGATAAGATGCACATAAAAATCAAGAGATGTATCCGGTGGTTGTTCCTTCCTGAACAGTGCTGTACTAAATTATTTTACTTTAACCCGAGCAATTTCTCCTCGGCGTCTTGTTCTGTTTCAACGTGTTACAGAGTAATCCGAAGATTCCTCGTAATAAATATTGTAAACAAATATTTATTCGGCATAACGCATCGAAACTCTGCTCGTTAAAGACCAGCGTGCACAGTCTGTTTATGAAAATGATTCTTATTAGATCGAGAAAGAGAATAGCAGCAGAATATTAAAAAATGATACCGAAGAAAAATTGTTGCCACCTACATAAAAATTGTCCATAAAATCGAGAGAAAAAAAGGTTGAGACAATAAACCACTTGCAAACGGAAGATTTACCGGCACATTCTCTGAACGAGTGTTATAAAATATATGAAAAAAATTCAAAATCGATGAGATGTGTGAAATCTAGTGATTAATTAAATCATAAAAATATCTATGCAGAAACACCGGCAGCCTCTATGACTTTCCGGTGTGGACGACGATAGATAGTCACAACTGGAACTGCGATATGCAGAATATAGAATGCGTACAAAATAACGACACACGATGGCAACGAATCAAGGAAGTGACGAGACCAATAAATTCTTGCCACCGGGCGATACTTACCCCGCGGCCAAGTGCGGCAAGAATCTCACGATGTGGAAGTTCAAGAACGATTCCTCGAGGCTCGAGCAACGTAACAGATAATCGGTGCGTTTTCAGAGCGCGTAATAAATGTAACTGAGAGATCGTACGAGAGGCACGCGAGCCTAACTATTACATAACAATAGAATTCGTAAGTGCATTACACTTGACGGCGCGGCGCCGCGCGGCGATGCGATGCGATGCGTCGCGATATGGAGCAACGAATTGTCGCCGGCCGACGATTTCAGCTGAAGTCTACTGCGTGACCATAAAGTAGTATTTAAATTTTCATTCAAATTCCATCAAAGACTCTTACAGCTACACGGCCTAACCAAAAGTTTGGGACCACTCTATATTTTATTACATTTTACAGCATTAGTACTGGCACATGTCTTTAGCAGTTCTGTAATGTTTTTCTGGGTTTAGAGAGAGGTAGTAGGAATTAGTTTACGTGTGTGTAAGTAATAGAACAAAGTAATTTTTTTATGAAAACCCTTTATCATACAATAATATAATTCCGTGTGACACCACTCTTATGCGGTGGTCCCAAACTTTTGGCCGGCAGTGTACGTAATGTAAACAATCAATTTATCGTTCGAATGTGCACGCTTTTTCCAAGCGTCTTTTTGCATTTTCTTAAAAATATATATTGTTTATTTTATTCATTCATATTCATTCATATCTCGAGATGTAATTGTGCCGTCAACTTCAAAACATATTTAGTATTGTTACACCATTATTACTATCGGTGAAATTAATATTCGCACGACTCACTTTGATTGATTCAATCCATTCCGAATTAATTCAGTTTTATTGCTGCGAACGTAACAGATTTGAATCTCGGAACCTACTGGCTTAACAATAGGAAAATTAGACTTGAATTCATTTTCTAAACAATATAGAACACAGTGGATTAACTTGCCAAAGGTTGCCGAATCGCTCGAATTATGTAATGCCAGTTATTTCCGTTAATTTGATAATCACGTTACCAAAAGTGGAAATAAAAAAAGCTCTGGTCGTCACAATGCTGTGTCTTATTTTAATTGTCCTTGCAAGAACTCCATTTAACAAATAATTTCTTATTACCTCTGGTATTGTTAACATCTAAAGTAAATGTTCGACTATATGCTGAAGTGTTAAATAAGAATAGTAACGTGAGTCTTTTGTGATGTAATGAAAAAAATTTGGTTTTATCGTTATTACCGGCACTATTATCGGACTCTTCTTATATCGTTGGAAGCTTAAAGTGTACGTGTGAGATTAGAATATCTTTTTTATCAGTTCACTTATTACTGACTTGTTGTTTCATGTGCAATTAATACGAAAGTTGCAGACGACTTATTAATAGAAAATCAGAGATGTACTGGTAAATGTACTGACTATTATTCAGATTGATAGCGTCCGCGAGCGCGTAGAATTCGCTGAAACAGAATAATTCATAAAGTATACGGACGATTAACGTCTTTATCGCACTCTTAATTTATTGAAACGTTTAGCAAAGGCCAATCACTTGTATTAACTTCCACCATTATAAATCAATCTACAAATGCGAGACTTTGCATAAACATCCGTAGCCTACCGATAAGTTAGGTCAAGGGATAAAGATGCTTCCAGTTGTTTGTTTTATGATGAAAGTTCCTGATGCGTTTAATTAATGCTCGCCGATTAACAAGAGAGATTCCATTACCAAGTAAGATAAAGATAACTATTTTTAGTTCGTTTACTGGGCTATTTTTAAAGTATCAAAAAAGAAATGTTTAAATTAGAAATTTCGTTTCTCACTCTGAAGAACCCAAAAGCAGCATTAAAGAGGAATCGTTCGATGTTTCTGCCGAGTTCTTTATAATTCAACGTTCTTTATAAATCTGCGAAGTTTAAAAAGAAAAATCGAACATTCTGACTACCGAAGTTTCTCGTTAGAAATAATCTATGTTGCTATTCTTACGGCGTGTCGTTGCTAAACGACGTACGATTACTATATCGATCAGCAGAGATCAATAACTTTATTACATAAAATGATCTCAGAGACGCAGTGCTCGCTAATACCTTTTCAAAGCGTCTCCAAATTAGTGAAATGATAGGAGAGGTTTACATCAACGGGCATTAAGAGCTTTTTCATTGAATTGTTAGTAGAATGAACTTTTAAAATGTCCCTTATCCTGGTTTTATTATTTTTACTAGCGGAAGCTTATCCAGGCTTTAATCATTGTACTATATCAGAGTGGAGCTTAATCGTTTTCTTTCGAGTAACAAGGTAACTTGTTATTGTCGAACAATTGATTAAAATACTATCTATTGTTGATGTTTGAAGAAATATTTAACAGCTGTCGGTATTGGATTCCGGGTAGATGAATCGAGTTCAACGCTTTTATATAAGAAAGTCTCATTACTCGTTACTAATGACCGAGACTCTAATGAGTCATTTCCTCCGACTCCTAATTTTTCGAATGCAGTTGTAAGAGAGAGAATTTCGGATACAGTGTGGAGGGGAGAATAGATAACGCGGAGGAAAATGGCAGAGACCAAATACCTGAGCGAGTGACGTGGAAGAAACTGGAAGAGCCTAAGGGTTGTTTTGGCTTGATGACTCATTTGCTTATGTACCTCTTACTGACTAATCTCAATGCATCCGAGTTTACGATAAGATTAGTCTACCACTATAGACAAGGAGTCACTATCTGACAAGGAATAACAGATAAAAGGATCAAGTTGCAGCCAATCATCGCCTTTAGATATTGTTTAGAGACCGATTGAAATTTTTCTGAAGCGACTAGTGCAAACAGTGGAACCTTAGACCGAGAGTAAACGGTTACTTCCGAACAGATAAGTGTCGTGATCCCGAAAGGAGAATAAATGTAGGACTTTGTTGAAGGTCTTTATTTTACTGCTGACGATTTTAACGGTTTCAAGATCGGATGAATTCTGCTGTTGAGATGGTTAGGAAAAATGGAAAGGACGACTTTAGAGTAGGAGAATTGTAGAGGACGAAAAGTGAAAGTTGACACAGAAATAAGGGATGGTCGCTAGCGAGGATGTCTGGTCTACGTCAAAAATGGGTCAATTCTTGTAGGAATATGGTTGTAATAGGAGGACGGAAAGAGAGAGAAGGGAATTGGGGAAATGGTTCAGATTTATGAGCGGGGACAACCCTGAGTTTGGGAAATTACCATCGTTGGTACAAATCGGTCGACGATGGCACTCAGGCCCTTATTGTTACGAAGACCCAGGTGAAAGCAAATATACTATACCTGGTATAGGATAGTAAGAGCATGCAGTATCTGACACAAGGCATTGACTGACTAATATGAAACATGAAAATTCGGCAAATATTAGACACGGGAACGTCCTCTGGCTCATTGTGCGCATCCTATTTACAGATACTTCGTTTTTCTACAGTACACTTTAGAATCGTTGATACATCCTCTATTCGCTGCGATTTTTATTTATAATGACCTAAGAGATTAGAATAACCTTTCTTATTAAGTGCGCAATTTCTCGTCGCCAATGTACTAATCTTCGGCATTATTCAACGTATACCAATTTCGAGCTTGACTTAACTAAAACAACATTCACGGATAGATAATATTTCTTCGGCGATATTATGGAAAATACTGAATCTTAATTCTTTGCAAAGAAATGGCTTCCCGCACGTGATCATATACTTCTCAGCCCATGGTCAAGCATAATTCGCCCGACGCGACGGTTTCTCGCCGAGAACTACTCGTTGAGCGCAACACATGACAGTAAATATATCATTTTTTTATTTTCCACAATTTGAATTTCCACGTTGTGGGTTCCACTTACAAATAGATTCGAATTAAATAAGAAATAACCAATATTATGTAATAATAAACTCTATGAGAATAGTTCTTGCAAAACGGAAGAGGATATCTTCAGTAAACAGTACTTGATCCGTGATAATTTACTGATAACTCTGTTAACAACAGTGAAAACAATGCAGCAAGTTTGCAAGTGATTGTAAGATAGGCCTCTGTATAAACATCAGATTAGATTGCTATTCCTTAAACTGTCCGCGCAATTAGAGGTCTATAAACATATTTCTCTTATCAGTTAATAAATATTGTGTTACGTAGATAAGGCTTCAGATAGCACTGCATAGTTGAAATGCAGCCTAGAAATAGCTTTCCCATCTCTTTCTCAATTTAAGATTACAGAGCTCCCTCGGATAACGCTCTCGCGGTTTCGAACAATACAATGTCGACATTCGTTTCGATCCAATTTACATGTTTGACATTACCTTTGCAAATTTGTTTGAACATGACAAAAAGTTAAAAATTGAGAAAATTGAGTAATAATGATCTCATATACACAGTTTTATGTAATATATGTAAGTGTTACGTGTCCTGCGCTATTGAAATTAATTAATTCCTTCAACTCTCGCATACGATTGTACTAGAGGTACGTACGAATTTAGGAACGTTTATGTAAAATGGATTACCTGAGAACATAAGCATCCACATGCTCGGTACGGCAAATGCTGATGATCTCGCATCGCACGATCTTCAACAAGGATTGCCATTTTCGCCTGAAAAAAAAAGAAAAATATATAACTATCGTTTCATTTCCACAGGAAAAAAAACCTCAATTTCTTAAGAATATATTTAGGTAATACGCTTAAAGCGACTTCTCTGAAAAATCTTAAGGAGGAATCATAACTTCTTCTATCCCCAAACACTTAAAGTACATGTAGGAAAAATAGTAGAAATCTATATATATATATATACACGTTATATATACTATGGAAAGGATGACTGGTGTGGACGTTCAAACAATAACAATTATTGATGGTGAAGCCGTCCGCCAGGAGTGCGAATTTTTATCGTACTCCAATTGCAAGTACTGAAAACTCCGAGCGTCACTGGAAGGATCGCTCAGGTAAACTCTAGTCCTAAGGACCCCTTGTTGCCAGCGTGTTCGCTACCTGCACCCCTACATCAACTGGGAATTTACCTGGATGGGTACGCGTCGCGTTGTCGAGCCACACGCTGCCCAAACACGACGTTCCGTTATTCGATATTTCTTCCATACAATTTAAATTCGAAATTTTAAAGGAATTTTTCTTGAAACACTGCATTGTAAAATGGTACCAAAATATCTCGGTAACTCAACGACCGATTGACTTGATATTTAGCACGATTATTTTTGGTACCTTTTTTTTTATTATTGTGAAACTATAATAACTAGACTGTGAATCTTTATGAATTTATACAGCATAATTGAGTAGATGAAATTCAAAATTGTTGAAAAACTTTAAAATTTGAAGATGTCAATATATGATTTCTCCCCTATTGAAATCATTAAGGGAAGAAATAACACTAAATTTAGTTTCTATTTCTTCCAATCGATGCAGACAATTTTTATTTTGCATGAAGATCCGCAATCTAAATAGTAATAACAATCACCTACTTAAGAATATAAATTTGGTTGCAGTTTGTCTACATAAGGTTTCTTGTTTAAATTTATTTACATTGTAGTTTAATATAATTTTACATTTATTTTTCATAATAATGTTTTAACAATAGTTTAATAATTACTTACTCTTGAATTCAAGACAAAATTTCCTGTATATTAACAAGAACAACTTTCTCCTGAACAAAACAAATATCGTACACGTTAATCTGATAATTGGAACAAACGACACTTACAAAATATCGGCATAGATAAATGTAATCGAATTAATGTATCAATGTTAAAACACAGATTCGAGCACACGATATTTTGAGCTATCGAAGGCTTTTCCGGGTTACGCGAGTTATCATTTCCAGATAACTAAACATAATGATAATAATGAAAGTAATCTGTGTAATCATAGTAATTGTATCTTTTATATTGTTCCTTGATCTCCTCAGTACATTACAGATTAAATGAAGACAGCAACTTTTATTAAAATTCTATATCACAAGTTGCAATTATGTAATTTCGTTAGATTCGGAGAAAACAACGTTGATACTCTCGAAAGAACGAAAGAATAATTGTGATAACACGTTCTAGGAAGCGTTGATCAGGAAAAACTTCTTTATCTTAATAAGCTAATGATTCGTCTGTAAAGGTTGATGCATCTGAGATGCAGAAAAATACCCGATTTATTACAATGAGAAATGACGAACAACGAAGATAGTTTACTTGAATTTTCTAATACTCTGATTAATCAGAACTTTTATTGGCATTCAAACATGTACTGCAATAATCTTGCCCTCATTAATTCTACTTCGTCGAAGAAGTCGAATGAATTAAAGTACATTCGTGAACTACGTTTACTACGATAAGCACTTGAAGCACGTGATCTGCACGTGTACGTGATAAAATAGTTTTCTTGATCCGTCAACTTTATCTTTTCATATTTAAATTTATCTCGTATGCCTGGAATCCCCATGTTATTTGTCCACTCGAACTTCCTGATACAATTATTTAAAAAACTATCGGATCACATGTATCGCGAGACACGTGTAACATCAAATGTTAAATTACCTAATGCAACAATCAATACAAAGAAGTGAAATTTGTTGATCGATTAATTTTGTTTACTGTATTTCGGTCGTCTACATGTGTCGCAGAAATAATTACGTAATATGGGGCAATGTATAGCAAAAACACGTCTCTTGTGAAAATATTCGCATAGTCGGGGAACGTGCCGGAAGTAAGCGTGAAAAGGGAAGTTGTGCCAAAAGCGTGATTCGGTACGAAGAACAAAGTAAAATTATTCTCAGCTTCTCCTTTCGCGTTTATCAATACTTGCCAACGTACCTCGATTCGTTTAATTACAAAAATATGCGGTATTCCTGACGTAGCACGTTTTCGGACTGCTCAACTCGCCAAAACGTGACGAAAATTACAACCGTTACTGTAATAGTGACAATAGCAATAGTCTTCAAGTAAAAATATCCACGAAACTTCAAAATAAAAATGATACATATTTAAAATGTTAATGCATATGAGTAAATAGAAAAATAATTATATGACTGTCGGTCATGGAGAATTACATTTTGAAAAATTGACGTATATGTCGATAATGTAATTAACTTCGTTAGTTCCGGTAGAAAAACTCCTTTGCAAAACACAGTTTGTAAAGTGAAATGACCTTGATATGTCAAACGGAAAAATCAAGTACGTAGTACTAAAATTGTGCGACTTTATTTTACTGAATGGATATTATACAATTGTTAAACGTTTCAAGAGGATACAAATTCATGGAAGTTACAAATACTGAAAAACAGATTTTACTTGATATGAAAATGACTAAATTCATGGCTTTTAAGCCATTTCACTTTTCATCGACTCAGCGATTTCGCATCGAGTGCACCCGATGTAATCTCTGTCAAATTATTAAATTAATGTAAACGTGAATTTTTTCATATTTTTCAGTTTTGTTATACGTCCAGGGAACCTTTCACGCTACGGAGTTCGTAAATCAACAGTGTTTGCAAGATGTTGTGTTTTTCATAATATAAGTAACGAATGATATCAATTTATAATAATACAAAGAAAGAAAAGTTATACTTATGTCAAAGCATTACGTATTTACGATATAACTAAACATTCATTTTTAAAAATACAGTAAGCACGTAAAATCAGAAATGTTCGCGTGCACTTAATACATACGAACAATAAATGTTTCAACATTGAAAAATATTTAAACTATCAGAATTTTCGTGAAGCGTTGAACTTGATGTATAGTGTGTACCGACACGATCGTCAATATCCCGTAAGCATTTGTTTACATTGAAACAATAGCAGTAGGTTTAACGAAAGAAAATGTGTATCCTCCCATAGCGTAACAGTGAGTCGTAAGAGGTGAAAATGTTTATATTTTTCGTAGGAGACATGTACAGATGTATTATGTACCGGATAACAATCACGTTCGAATAGTCATAAGTTTCTAGAAAAATGAAGATTACATCGATGCTTATGTCTATTTATATTCAATTTAAAAGAAGGAGATAAAGCGATGTATATACATATATCAGAGTCACGTAGCGTCACTTTGAGCGGTCGGTATTACTGGAACGAGAAGGTGGGCGCATCGATCTTCGCCAAAAAACACGACATATACACGCTACTGTTCAATTCAATCTATTCAATGTTAGCATGTCGTCAGAAGATATTTTCCTTCGCCGAACGGGATCACACTTTTGTTTGTATTTAAACGAACGAAGGAGTACGATATAAAGGGATGCCAGTTCACACGCCGAATATGACGAACAAACGTTGTTAATCTTCCGAAAAGGTCGACACATGTGAAGCATTAATTCTGATGCGAGTGGTTGGGTTAAGCGGACTAATGATCACTATCAGAACAATTACATCGAGCGAGGTGCCGGCGATCACAGTCATGGTTACCAAGCCGGTTTTATTTGATCAAAACATTTATTTCGGTTGAACAGCGTGTCATTGATGAATTTGTAATATTTGTGGTACTTCGAGCCACGCTGATCTCCGATACAAACGTGCTTGCGATTAAATGTAATTAGAAGTCTCAGGATTTTTTATCGAATTTACGGGAAGGTAGATGGTCCGCGAAGACGATGACGACTCGTGGCTAAATCACGCGCGAGCATTCTCTGTGATAAGTTTTCGAAAGAAACGTGTTCGAGTCGGTATGGAGGTTGGAAAGACAGATAAAATTTTCGGAAGATAGCGTGCTTCAACTTACTGAGGAATCTGCCTGAGATCGCCCTGCTTTTTGTTTATGCTACTGTTGCTTGTGAACCAAATTTCAAGGAGTTTCTCCACACCTTCGAAGAATTGCACACTGTCGGTGCTGTCGTCTTTGGTAGTTGCCATCCTCCGGAGGCACAACAATTTTTATTCACAACTGTTTTGTACGCGGCGACAAACAACAGTTAGTTTCTTTCTTAAGTTTGTGTTTCGCTCCAAATGTACGACAAACCACTCTTCGCACCGAACTTTGCTTTACTACTGAGAACAAGTGAACGAGCAATCATATTGGCGGTGGTTTCTGTCCTTCTTCCTCTCCCTTGCGTGCGCAATATGGTGGTTTCTATCTTTCTCCCACACCCATAATATCACGTCCTTTTTTAACTACCGCATCTACGTTAAATGCGTGTACCAATCTCTCCACTAATCAGAATCCACGCTGAACGCATGCGCACTGCAACTTACTCTATTTAAAATCGAATTACTTTTATTGGTGATTTGTTCAATGGAAAATGTGCATACAAATAATACTATTTGCACTATTAACATTGGAATATTGCAAAAAAAACGTTAGCGTTATTAAAATATATGTTCAACTTTAGTAGCATATTATAGAACTATATTAATGTTGCTATTAATAAGAATATACTTTTATAATTATTTCATATTTTAAACTATGAAATTAGAAAATCATCAATATTACCTGTAGAACATCGTCGTCATTCCGTTTCAGTAGTAATCAGGATAAGCTGTTATACTTAACTTAGTGTTGAAAATGATTTATGAAATACAACAATTTTATGAACAATTAGAAAGTAGATGGAAGCCGCTATTCATAAAACATGCATTTCAAAAACGAATGAAAATATCTTACACAATAATGGACTCTTATAAAGTAACATTGCAGTAGGAATTTGATATACTTTATTTACATTATTTTATTTTTTATTTTTTTTTAATTATTTTACTTCTTTTGGCAATTAATTTTTTAGATGTCTTCTTGTCTGTGTTTACCAGAATATCCTCGGTCATTGGTTCAATAATTTTGCCCATGCTGGTCTTAACGGTCGGTTCAATTAATCTTCTATGAGCAGTTTCAGGAACAAAATTTCTACCAATCGGCATTCTAACACTAGCCTCGTAATCTTTCACGCTGGTAAATGGATATGGCAGCTCACTGACTTGATGTTGCTTTATTTTAGCTTTATCATCTTCAAATATTATTACATCCCCCTTATTCTCATCTTTTCGTGGTAAATACTTTGGAAACTTTAATATAATTCGTTTCGTTTTACGTTTTGATGGTTTAATATTTTTCCCACCCCATCTACCCCAACCTGGTAAAGTCAAATCGATATCTTTTGGTTGAGATGCTTTCACCTGCAAACGAGTTCTGATATAGTCTTTTTTTCATTAATAATCAACCTGCAAAAAGATTTTTTTTAACATACCGTCTCCTCTTTCTCCTTCCTGAAGTCTTCTACGATATCATCATCAGCAAATGCTTCGCTTATCATATTCTGTCTTTCATCTTCATTCTCACTGTCGTCCAAGACATCATCACCACCTGTTATGTCAGCTGGCAGATCTGTATGTAGATGTTTAGTTTTCACATTTATGTATTTACTAGGATCTATTTCTTTTTCAGATTTATTTACTCCATTTGTATTCAGTTTGATTGCAGATAAACTATTACTGTACGCAATGTTTTTGGCATTTTCCAAGTCTGTATTTGATTCCATATCATTTTCATTAACACCTTCATGTAAAGACGAATCTATAACTAATTTCTTATTTACAGTCTGTATTTCAAGTCCATCAAAACTATCTTCTTCCTGTGCATTATAGTCTTTATGTTTACGTTTTTTAGATACTTGATTATAGTTCTTTGTGATACGCTGAAGCTTCGATTTGATCTGATCTTGTATTTTGTCTTCCATAGTATTAAATATTTTGTTTATCGTCTCCTTGTTTGAAATATTTGATGAAGAACTAAATTCCTGTTGTATTTCATCTCCTTCTACAGATTCGACATTCCACATAGAAGTGGCAGCAGCCTTTGTAAAACCTCTTCTCTGTAATTTAACTGTTTTGTTCAATTTTTTATCATCATCCAACACTATCTTTCTTGTAATATTTTTACTTTCATCTGTTTTATTTGCATTTTTAGATTTTGCTATTTTGCTCTTGTGTTCGCTAGTATACTCATTTTCATTTTGAACTTCAAGCGATTTCGTGTCAGCATTAGTACGTTTATCTGAAAAGAAGAAAAAACAATATTTAAGTTTTATTAAATATGTATGCAATTTTCTAAACATACCTTCCAGTCTTTTATGCTTTTTATTCACCGGAGATTCAGTACTTTCTATAATAGAAAAAGAATAATTACAAATTTGTCTTCCACAAAATGTATAAATATATATAGTTCTAAATGTACCATCAAAAACATTTACGACGTCCAAATTTTCTTCTGAAATTTTCAATTCCTGTTTTTTACTCTCAGTACTGTTATTTACTTTTGGAGGTTGGTTAGGTAATTGATTATTTTCTTTATCCCAAAATTTACGATAACTTTTAACAAAGTTATCTATTTCGGATTCAGTTTTCTGTACCCATGGATTTCCTGCATCGGTAGTTGAAGGCTGCACAAGAGAACTATCAACTCCATCCTCTTCTTCGCTATCATCCACTCTTTTTAGCTTATGTGTTAGTTCACGGCCAACTGATAATTGTTGTGCAAGTTCTTGACGAGTCTAAAGGGTTATGTTTAAAAAGAATTTTCTAGCATTAAAAAAGTATTCAAAAAGAATAAGAATGATCACAACTGAAAAATCTGTTGAAAATAGCTAGTATATAAGAATGCCTCTTACATCTTTATCATATTTAGCTCGAATTTGTTTGGATTGCGCCCACTTTCCTGTATTTTTATGTCTAAGAGACATTCTTTCTTCTGCTCTGGACTTGTCTAATTGTTCCAGCTTCTCTAATGCAGCTTCCGGATTAGTCTTTTTTAATTCCTCAAATTCTTTCAATTGTAATTTTATCTTCTCTTTCCTTTGAACACGGTGAAATTTTTTACTCTTGATTTTCCTCTCACGACGAGACTTAGCTTCCCTGTAAGACTAAAAACAGATACAGTTAACAGACAATCGAACATAGCAAAACGTTTTCATATTTAAATATTCACCTGTTGTGCCCTAATTTTTGCAGTTTCTTTCCTCTTCATAATAATTTCTTTCATTGTTAATGAGAAATCATCATCCTTTTCCTTAATATTCTCTTTTTGAGGTTCTAACGAAGCAAGCGCTTTTTCTAGATCCGACTGAATTCTAAATCTTCGAACAAACTGTTTGGTCGGTTCTAATTTCATGGACGGCTGATTCAAAGGAAAGTGAAGAGACTCTGTGGTTCTGTTTGTTGTTATTACAGCATTCCATTTTTTTAATTCCTTTTTTGTGTTTTCAAATCCAACTATCCTTTTTATCTAAAGAACAATTAATACATATACATTTGTAGAAATCTGTTAAATTCTATATGTAACGGTATCCAAATTGTCACAAAAAATCTTACTCTATCTGCAGCAGGCTTTTCTAAGGGCTTCTCTAAAACATTTACTTTCTTTCTTGCAGTTTCTAGATTCTTAACAATCTCATGATGATGACTTTTTTTGCCTAACGCTTTAGCCAGATCCTTCACATGTACTACATTTGAATCTGACACTCCACTTTTTACTAAATGAAATTCAGATACTTCTAAAGTAGGTTCACTCCTTTCCACCCTTTTCACTCTAAAGAAAATAATTTATATTTATTTAATAACAAAAATACAATATTTATTATTAAAAGAAATAGGAGAAAATGTGTGCAAAGAAAAGTGTATACAAATTATTTTTGATAAAAACAGATAATTAAACGTAGATTTCAAAAATATATTGCAGCTAATATTTAATGTAGAAAAATTGAATATCTAGCAATCAAAAATAGAGGTTATGTAGCTGTGTTAATTTTCTTATACTATAATTTCTCTTACCTTTGACCTTTGTCAAGCTGTGAAACAGCTTCAAGAAGTTTAGAATGAGATTCCGATACATTTTCATTTTCTTCTATATCGTCTAAAAACTCCGAATCGCTCATTGCTATATATTTAAATTGGAAATAGTTCTATATAACTCTACAAATGCTCCAACATGGCAGTTGAACATGCTCTAACTCACTCCGCTATTTACTATATACACGATGAAAATTTAGTCATTGAAAAGTAAAACTTGTAGAAGTACGGTGGTGTAACATATAATTCGTACACCATCTATATATACTTGGCTCCATGTAAGAAGGTAATTGGGTAGGGGATTACCCAATGAACGAGTTTCGTTAGAGTCATTATGCGCAGTAGAGTCTCATATTCGTCCGCTAATAAGTTCCTTCTTATATGGAGCCGAGTATATATATATCAGAGAGGATCTCTGTATATATATATGGGATTGGGACGAGAAACGTGTGACAACCTGAAGTATGTAGTAGTATATCTATATACAGATAGCACTATATAGTATAGTCTGGTAGTGGTATATTCTCAGCGAATGGCGAGGATGCGTGTTGCGTCTAACCAATCAGATAGCTTCTTTTCGAAATCCTTTCGCATTCCAACCGACTGCTACGCTATGAAACATCGACAATACAATTTACAGTAACATCAGGTAACACCATCATGTTGCTTCATCGAACAGAGAATACTGTATATGAAAACAAAAGGAAACCTAAATGAAATAAATGTTTTAGTAGTTTTCCCTTGTTAACTCACCAGTCATGGATTATATCAGAGAGTAAATATTATATCAACCACAAAATGTTTCTCGGCACATTGATATTTGTGCCTTCAAAGTGGATGACCTTGACACTTTAAACATATAAACACTGATATATATATATCAGTGCATATAAAGCGTTGTCCTTTCTTCGAGTCGATATTTCCATGCTTTTATCTAGACTCCCCAAACCACTGGGTAAGGGACCTCTCTATCCATAGTAATTTGATTGGCGAATACTGTATATTGTTTATGATTTATAATCGCAGCCTGTAAATTATACTTTCATCTAATACTCGGAGGTCTAATATTCTTGTAACATGCATCTGAAATATTACAGCTGAAAGAAACTTAGCGATGTGAAAATCATTTTCTCAAACATACACAATGAATTTACTCGTAATATCAACTATAAGTTGTGCTTTGGAATACATTGTTCCGATTTTTATTAAATATGTAAGTACATAATATTTATACTTTAGAGAGTTAAGGTTGTTTTCAAAATTTTTGTCATTTTCGTTACAGGCCACAACACGCTTTTACACGGTGACAAAACATGACTTAGAATTACGGAAAGATTTGATTAACCTCAAACAGGAAATGACTGGAATATCCATTGTTGATGAGTTTTCAAAATATGCCAAGCTTCAACGTAAATATAATAAAATCGATGGCATTTTAAAAGAAAAAGGTAGAACAATTATATACCTCGAAGATTTGTTACAAAAATATCACATACAATCTTTTCATGAACTAATTTATCCAATTTATATATCGAAATGAATGGAAAAACAGAAATCTAAATATAAATACATTCTTCGTTCTTACAGTAGTCATTACATATAAAAAATTAATCAAAGAATATTATATATGTTTTAGCAAATCAATGTTTATCTTCTCGAATTAAGGTACAGTTGTTTGCATCATATGGATTCCGTCTATTAAATGTAGGTATTTAATATATATATTTCTATTCATTCTTCAGATAATGCTGACACTAATTATTTAATCATTATATATTTTTTAGGGTTTCTTGATGATGGTTTTGTTATATTTTTATAAAAATACACCAGTAATAGTTTTCCCAAAAAGTATGCTATGGCCAATACAAAATTTACTAAGTTGGCCTTGTTATGTTGCCCAAGAAGACTCGATTTCTTTTCTTATGTGGATTATAATAGCTAGATTAGTTGTATCTACATGTAAAAAGGTAGATGTAATATAAAATTAACAATTCCGATTAAATTATTTGTGTACATGAAAGCAAGAATTTTTTTGAAAAATATCCGATATAATTTTGATGTTCCTTTCTAAAGTATGATTATTGTAATCATTTGTCCTTTGATTATGGAGATAAATGAAAATAATTATCAAACTGTACATAAAATTACTTCTTATATAGTAAGATATGTAAATAATTATGTAATAAATATCGCTTTTTTTTTTAAATATCATTACTTTCAAGTCGTTCTTCCGAATAAGGATAATAATGAATTTTTTTTATGTAATAGCAAAAAAGTGACTGTATTTCGTAGAAGCTTGATTAAAGTACATAATACATAATAGTGAAATATATTTGCATATAATTATTGATAAGTAATAATTTTATGTTTTAACAAAACATTTCTATATATGACAATTGATACACCTATATTCTTCTATATAACATAGCAAACAATTTTGTATTCACGTGTAGAGTATTGATGAAACATCTATTTTATAAAGCTTACAAAAAAATAACTGAAAAATTTGCTTGTTAATTTATTATCTTGTGTAAATATTTATTTTAATGTTTAATTTAGCTTTTTGTTATATCAGTTTTGCATTTTTTTTCTTTGTTAATGACTTTATAATTTGACATTGCGACACATATGATACCCAAATGTTACACGTATAAATGGTATTATAGAAAATTCAGTAATGTAAAAACATAAATTACTACATTTAAACAAAAAAAAAACTGGACAATTAGTCTTTTATATCCTTACTGGACGAGGAACAAAATTGTCGCTCATAACACATTTTTCATAATAAAAAACTGAGAATTGCGATTTTAAGAGTAGTTTTGAGCACCAATAGCGAATAATAACGTTCAAATTATAATAAAGTACGGCTCAAGATCTTTATCATTATGATTTACTTTATCACATTTATATAAATATTGACCGAACATACTTTGTACATGACATTTGTTACAAAACGGCATATATAGGTACAACAAAAAATAAGACGCGAATGTTACTTTTAAACATTTTTCTTAAACTTCTTTCAAACAAAATATTTGTTATTATTAAATCAAAAGACAGTTGACATTTACAACACTGTTAACACATGAATGTCAATTTTTTTTTTAATATTTCTATCCTTTTAAATAGCTAGTACGTCGGTACATAAATGCAACAATGTCATGTAAAAACTTTGTTGACTTCAATGTTAGTTATGTTGAACTCAAACATAGGGTACAAATACTTATCTATATTAATAGTCACATTATGTGATTGTATACAAAAAATATTAAACTAATAGCGATTGAAATAGTAAATAATAGCTGATTAAAGACTGGTAAACATTCGGAAATTTCTATTTCTTTGCCACTACTAACTTTTTTAGTCACATTTGCATATTTAATTTGAAGATATATAATTTTTTTAAATATATTCTCGCTCTTCTGCTTTCGCTATAAATATTATTCGTATGAAATTGTAATAACCCAACACGGGAGACTGTACCATTAATAATAAGGATAATAATGTATGTGAAACAATTAAAATGCAAAAAAATTAAAATATTGCAAAGTGAAATTACTCTTTATATCATCCTACGTGCCTAAATACAAAGAGTAACATAGTAATGAAAAATTATTGAAGTTTACGCAAGTTACATGGTAACTATTATAAAAATATTTTGTCTTACCACCTAAGTTATTAAATTAGGAAATATATTTCTGTTCTGACTGTATCAAACACCACAAAAAAATTGGATTAGACTACTCGTAGTTATTAATAAGATGTGTTAGAAATTAGAAGAGCGAGACTAATATCTCTCCCTTCTCACAATTTTTACTGTGTTAAGCTATTTTGAAGCAGATCAGAAATTTATAGGTGATTATTTAGCTTTTTTTTGTAAATACTGTTTTGCATCATGTTATTATAAGAAATACCTAAGCAATTCGATACGAAGGAAAAGTTTGTTTAAATAATGGATATAAAACAATTACAATATTGGAAAGTGAAATGTTCCTCTTTCTAAAATAACTCTCATGTATGTTATACAATCACATAGTACAAATGCAACAAAAGAAGTATTGTATACGAATACATAATGAAATATTCGTCATCAGAAATGTTCAACTGACTTATGTTTTAGCGATGTCCATTGGTGATCCACCAGCTGTGTTTGTAGACGTATTAGCAATTGGTGGACCACCAGGACTTACAATAGTTGGAGGAATTGCAGGTTTAACAAATCTGTCTGATGTGCGTCTATTGGATGGCGTTGCCACATGACCCTGTTTAGGCAGTACAAAATATTAAAATATCAAATATAAACTTCAAAAGTTATAACAAAAAATTAAACCTACGATAATAAGTTTCTAATTTAATTAAAAACTTTTACTCACAAACACCCTAATTTAAATAGAAGCGTAGGTTGCGTGTAACAGCATTCGATAGTTTCCGAATTTTAAGGGCGTAGTCCCGTTTTCAGGATTGCAAGGGTACGGGATGCATCTTCTCATTTCTCGATAATTCAAAGATGGGGGTTTTCAGTTTAAGACGTGTAGTTTGCATTATTCGGAAGTATAAAGCTGCGACAGCTACATGCTGCTGAATAATGCAAATTACGCCTCGTAAACGTAAAACTAGGACTTTTGAGGGCGACTACGGCCTAGATTGATCTTTTATCTAGCCCTTTTGATTACTGAAAAACCCCTTCTTTGCATTATCAAGAAATGAGAAGGCGCATCCCGCATCCTTGCAATCCTGGAAACGAGTCTACCCTCTTAAGTAACTTCTATTGACTTTATATAAGTTGTGCTAGTTAATTGAACCAGTTATGAAAGTATTACAACAAAGTACAACTTACCGTAGAAGGAGGTGATGAGCTTGCAAATGGAATTGCAGTAGGTTGACCACAAGCATAACATCGATTTGTGTTAAATCCTTCTCTAGCTGATGAACCTGGAAGCAGCAATATTATCAACAATTCTAAAATTTGTATCTATATAATATAATAAAATAAAAAGAAAACTTTATAATGTTTACCTGGACTTAATGGTCTAGAGGAACTAGGTGAAGGATTGTACGGCACAGGGCTGGAAACAGTACGATTTCTTATATTTCCACCAGACATCACAATTTCATTATAGTGCCGTTCTTCTTCCATTTCCAAACTAATAAATTGATGAAGTTTGAAATCAAACTAAAACTGGTTTATTATATATATACATATATATAGTTTGCTTAGTTACCTTGACTCTGACTCTGAGAGATGTCTGCATAAAGCTTCACGACGTTCTACCTCCAACTGTAACTTTCTCTGAAGTCTCAAGTTCTCTTCACGAATTTGTTTTTCTTCGTTCACGTATCGTTGCATCTTCTCTGTATCTAATGTCAATTATATACGTATGCATTAAACAATCTCGAATTAAAATACAGTGTTTTCTCGATAAATATCCCAAATGTCTGGCCTTTCAGAAGGTAGACTCGTTTCTACGACTACAAGGTGGGATGTGCCTTCTCATTTCTCGATAATGCAAAGATAGGGTTTCCCAGTAGTCAAAAGCATTATTCGGAAGCACAAAGCTGCGCATGTAGTTATTTTCATAAAGCTGTGACAACTACATGCTGCCGAGTAATGCAAATTACGCCTCGTAAACGTAAAAATAGTACTTTTGAAGGCGATTGCAGCCTAGATTGATCTTTTATCTAGCGCTTTTGTCTACTGAAACCCCCATCTTTGCATTATCGAGAAATAAGAAGTCGCATCCCGCACGCTTGCAATTCTAGAAACGAGTCTACCCCCCTTAATTGTTCCAGAACTATCCTCACTACCGTGGGGTATATCCCGTGAGGGGCCAAAAATCTCGCGAGGCCTTAGTCGCCGAAAATTGTAACATAATACGGGTCGGGTATATCGATGTGAGCCACTACTAATCCAATAACAAAACTTCTTTATTTTTCATTACTTTTTCATGGAACTTTGACCAACATATTCATGGCATTTTTCTAATGAAAATCATACCAAATATGATACTATAATTTAATTATAATAAAAAAAAAATAATTAAAAATAAAGAAGTTTTGTTATTGGATTAGTTATGTTTACGCTTCTCGGCGACCGTGGACTCTCGAGCTTCGCTGACCTTTTCTACGTTCGGCAGAAGTCAAAGAATAGTATCCCTGGCCGTACCCGCGTTTTGGTCGATTATTGAGAAAACAATGTACTTGCAAGTGTGCCGAGTCGAGTTCTCGAAGCATCTCGGGTCGAGACGAGTCAGGTTTTCGAAAATTCTGGAATTCTTGAATGTATTGAATATATTATATGCTTGACAATTCTGAATATTCTCAGGAATCCCAATATATTCAAGAATCCTGAAATTTTCGTGAACTGAGAATAAAATTCTCGACTCTTCCCGACCTGACATTTTCGGGTTCTCGCACACCTCTAAAAATAATAATTAATTTAGAGTATTAAATAAAACAGTTTGTAATAATATGATACATTAAATGTGTATTATAAGAAACTAAATGTATATATGTATATATATATATATATATAGAAATAAAAAAACAATTCTTACGTTCTTGTTGTGAAATAAGTAATGTATGTCTCAGTCTAGCCACTTCACTTCTTAAAGTTTGAATATGTGTACTTAAACTAGTAGCAGTATCACCATTATTAATTTCTCTTGGCGAAGTGGGATCTGACACAGGTTGATCCAATTTTATCTGAAGCATTCTTTTCTCTGCTTCTAGCTTGTCCATTCTTTTCCATAACTTATTAACTAATGCTTCTTGTTCTTGCTCAAGAGTATTTTCAAGTTCAACCTTTTCTCTACGTAGCTGCTCTAAATTACTTTGTTTTGCGAGGGTTTCTGCTTCAAGTTTTTCTATCTTTCTCATTAGTTTGTTGACAAGACATTCCTGTTCTTGTTCTAAAGTTTGCTCTAGACGACATTTTTCTTGACGTAATTGATTCAACTTTCTTGACAAATCGTTGGTTAAACATTCTTCTTCTTGTTCATAATGATGAGCTAATGTTTCTTTCTCCTTCTTCAGTGCTTGTATTTTCTTCAATAAAGTGTTACTTATAAATTCTTCTTCCTGTTCTGCTTTTGCTTGCTATAATATAGTAACAACACATAGATGACCAAAGGTTCTCTATTACTTTCGTTTAATATAAGTGATTAATAAAAATTTATTTATCCGTTAATAGTCTTTACTGACATTTGTTTAAAAATTGCTCACACTATTTTTAAAGAATTTAATTTCAATACAAAAATTTATTGAAAGTTACAGTAAAACAAAAAAGTTAAATCAGATAAAACAATGAAGCTATAAAAAATTAGTTTCTTCCCATATGGGAAGATGTTGGTAGTTTATCAAAAAAAAGTTAGACTAATGTAAAATGGATTTATGCTTCTTCATTAACTAATATTATGTAACATAGAATATATAATAAAATAAAGTTACACTTCAGAAACTCATGTTGCTTAGAAATATTGCCTATTAAATGTCATTATACTATACAGTAACTTTCTACATCTACAATAATAATTGCGTGACATGGAAAAATATGCGAATTTACAATTTTGAAAAAACAAAATATTTGAAAAATGTTACAGAGACAAAACAGAAATTCTATTATGTCAAAGCATGTCCTTTTTGCTGAATAACATTTCGAATTTATTATAGCAACTGATTCGAATGTTAAAATGTTGAAGTGTTTTGTAATAAATGTAATATAAGATCGGTTGATGAACTAATATCTGATGAACTTAGCAAATACACTCGAGCAACTTACTATAATGACAGAGGCTTGACGAAGACCACGATTTTCTTCTAGCAACGCCTTTACTCTCAATTTGTACGTCTCCAATTCTACTTTAAGAACGCGATTATGTTGTTGCAACGACTCGATTCTTTTTTGAAGTTGTTCTCGAGTTACAGGAGACGGTGGCATCATTATTGGTCCTCCGTCGATCGAGCTGGAGTCGCTTTCAGATGCGCTATCACGGTCAGCCATTTTTCTCAGACGAAATTTTCTTTTTAAAAAACTCGCTATTCCTTCTTTTTCATCGCACACTCAAATATAATCCCGCAGTATATATTTTTCTTAAAACGTGAGAATGTACTTTTTCGTTAGAACTTCATTACTTTGTGAGAAAATACCGTAATATCATAGCATTCTGCCGCACAACATGTGCTCTACTACGGAACGAATCAGCTGTTTAATTGTCCATGGATTACTTCGAAAGAAGATGTCAAAATGTACTCACTTCAGGATCATAGATCGCTCGTGCAGAATATTCTTACCACATTGACAGAGCCAAAACTTTTATCGAAATTTTTTGTGCTTGTGTCTCAGAGTATTGTGGTACCTTGACGTACCACATACAGACAGCGTTGCCGCTTTTTTATGTTGACGCACAAAACATTCCTATAGGTTTTGACGTGGTTTTGACCATGGACCTAAGTTTATTATCTCTATTCATTATAATTTGATCTACGGTTTTGATATTGTTCATTGTGTATAAACTTGTACGCGCGTGTGCACTATAAATTAATTTTCTACAAATGTTAGTTTCTTCTCAGTTGGCCTCAGTGGTCTCTATAAACCTTAGATCATATACACTTATAGACCCAGTATAAGTATAGACTGGTATAGAATATGCACAGAGCGCAGTGTTCCAAGATAACAGAGTATCTGGTGCCCACAAGCTACGTCCACGATAATTTAAAATATAGATACAGGTATATTCATGCATTATTTCGTAAACATTTGAAAACACGGTGCAAACTTGTTGCATAAAGAATTATAAGGAACGACAAAACCGTGATACAAATATATATTTTCACAAGTATAAATATTTTATACTTAATATCACATACATATTGTTCTTATCATTCTTTTTCTTTTAAATAAAGTAAATTGTGAGGAAATAAATACAGATATCATATTATCAACATCTACATACAGTAAAATTTAACTTCTTCCAAATTATAATCGACAAAATGAGTTAACACTATTTAAAGTAATAAAAGTAATGTAAAAATGATATATTACAGTTACAGTTTCTATAAATATTTATACAGAATGAGATTCGGTGACGATTTCCGTTTCCCCTCTAGGTACACTTTAGCTTCGTGGTACTGCGACTTCTCAACAGACTATAGCACTTTGTCCGCATCCGTCATCTTGTAAATGAAGTAGCTTGGAACACAGTATGTTATCTGAAGTCGGTTCTATAAGTATGTATAGTCTAAGATTTCGACATTCTTCCACGTGCATTCTTCATAGTGCACAAACTTGTACGCGCATGCGCACTGTAAATTAATTTTCTACATATGCAAGTATCTTCTGAATTGGTGGTCTCTATCAGACTCTCTATCTCTATATAAACAGAGAGGAGAGGATACCTCTCTTCAATAAAAAGGCTCTGTATTACGATTCTTCGTTATTGTTTCTTTGAAAAAAGATGTTCATATTTTAACATTTTCCCATCGAATGAAAGTATACATAATAATTAGTAAAGTTAAAAAATACATGAATAAGTAAAATCACATAATTGTTTAAAATATCTTGAATGATAAATATACTCTATGGCTTCGAATGCAACTTGTGTTCAACATCTAGGTTCTAAACAACATAATTCTCCATATGGTCCAAGTGGGTCCAACTGGTCCAAGGCACGTCCAGGTCCAGGCACGTTGAGGCACGTCCAAGGCACGCGGACACGACACGGACCGTGGTCCAAGGTTTCAATTTTATGGTTCTGCTTATGCATGAGGTTATTTAGTCTCACAAAATCGTTGACCTTCGTATGTTGTAGTTTTTTCCTTTCGTGTTAAAGTTGAAACAACATTCTGTAAAGTAAACATGGATTTCGATTTTGAAGAACTGTCACACGACAAGGAACTTATAGCAAAAGTAAAACAATTTCGTGATGCAACGTTAAAAATCGAAGACACGATTAAACTCGTTACGAGTGCAGAAACATATGAGAAGCTTTCCAACGTTGATAAAATTAAATATAATCTGTTAATGTCTTACAGTTTAAACAGCATGTTTTGGATGTATTTACGAGCAGAAGGTAAGAGTTTAATGTAAACAGTAGGACAATTATTACAAAAACTAAATTATTATGGTTCGCCTCCATTTGTGATTGATTAATAATTATCGATTGAATGTTTACTTATTCAATGTAATTATTGATTAGGGATTGATCCATCAAAACACAAAATAAAATCAGAAAACGATCGTTTAAAGAAATCCATGATGCGTGCAAAACAAATTGAAGAAAGGAATACTCTGATGCCACGTATAAACAAAGATGTTGCACAGAGATTTGTCAGAAATGGATTGTTTGATGTGAAAAACAACAAACGAAAATACAACGAAATTGAGGATAAAACTGAATCGAACTCTTCCAAAACCTGATCCAAATAATAAAATAAACTTTCCGAGAATGATGTACAATGTACAAATATGTGCGTGTATGTGTGATTATGAATATTTTATGAAGTTGTGTTTATTATAAATATATACAGAAAATTAACAATTAATTGTTGCGATGAGATAGTAAATAATATTAAATCATTAAAACTTTTAAACTGTGAAATATATTTCTTTCATTCTTCTTTTTACCTAAAGTCTTGAAAAGAACACAAATTAAATGTAATGTAATAAAATGACAACAAAATGTATAATACTTGTGTCCTCTAGGACATTTTTTGTGTTTGCTTACATTTACTTTGGAGTCTTCCATAACTATACAGTGTCTTGAAACAGTTTGTATCGTATACTTCTGTCTCCAATTACTCCGATAATTTTACATTCGTATACATTTACTTTAATATTTGTCATATAAATCAAACAATGGAAGCTAAGTATCTCGATATTACAACGAAAGAAAATTCTGAAGCAATGGACAATTTTTGTAGTGAAACTGAAAATACTGTTTGCTCTTCTAAGTTATCTCTTTCAACTACAACTAATTCCTTAATATTTACAAATCAAGAATATGTTTGCCCAGCAATGGATTGGTAAGTTTTATTACAAAATTTATGTATAAAATTTAATCTCCATTTCAAGAAACAAGTATTCCTTATGTATTTCACATTGAAAGAAAGTACAACTTCGACCTCAAAGACATGTTTAACTTAAAATATGTGTTTTTAAAATTGTGTACCTTTTCGTAGGATGAACAAATATTTGAAAAATTTAAAGATACAAGAAAATGTAGAATCTAATGGAAAACAAGATGGATATCTTGCAGGAAATATTGATAATGTTATTGAGACACTTAATGTGGTACTTGTAAAACCACTCTCTTCAGATGCTCTTCTGTATTTTGAAACACCACTATTTTTAAATTGTACGAATCTTTCAAAATCTGATAGAAAATACATATTACTGGGTTATATTGATGATATATTTGGGTCAATTGAAGAACCTATGTATTCCATAAATATAAAATCTGATTTGTATGGTACATTGGATATTAATACTGAAGTATATTATTTTCCAAATAATCCAAGTACTTTACATATGTATGTTGAACATACAATTGATGAAATTTCCAATAAAAAGAAATACCGAATTACAAAAAAACATATATGAATTCGTTTCTAATAACTAGACTGCAGATTTTATGCTTTTTTGGAAAAATGAGTTGGTGCCATTTAAAGCAGTGAAAAAGTTACAATGACTTAATTAATGCCAATCTAATGTTTTCAGCTTGGTAAAATGATTAAACTAAGAATTAATCATCTATCTGGCTCCAGTCTCTTTCAAATGGGGCAGACAATTTTTATTTTGCATAAAAATCTGCAGTCTATTAATAACTTTACCGTGAGATTTTCATATTCTAGTTTTTATATAATTTTTATAACAATATGTAATATTGTATACAAAAAATAAACGATTATTTTATACAAAAATATCTTGACTGATTTATTTTATTACACATCGTAAATAGAATATATAATTAAATGAATTTAATTCGAATTTTTAAAAATATGTACTCTACATATTCGAGTATAAATATAAAAAATCAGCATATTTTAACGCATACGAAGAAAGTTGTTGTCCTTGAGTAAGATAAATATACAATTTTATGTATATATATAGTTAACGAAGATATATAATTAATATATGTAGAGATGAGGGTTTCTTAAAATAATTTAAAAATAGTTGTACATCAGTAGTCTACTGATATTTGTACAGCTGACTCAGGAGCAGCATATATACGATTACATATATATATTGTAACCGCGATGTGCCGTCTGTTGATGCGCTAGTATCCATCTATGTATATATATGTAGTGTACAATGTACCGTTAGTGCATGCTTCATATCCACATCTATATCTCGCAGGTATGGATCAGGGTGGATTGTTGACACAATATAATTGATATCAAAGTACTCAATATTTTTTCTTAAGATCGTTCAAAGCCGTGTACATGCCATAACGTATTCAGGATATGTTCTTTGACGTTTGGAAGCTAATTATATATATTCCTTAAATACAAGAGATCATAAGTTTTGATCTCGTTCGAACATTTGCCACATACACAGCAGTGTATATGCAATATACGTGGCCAAAGCACAATTATGTCAAACGAAATTGTTGAAGGACCAAATAAACGAATAATGGTGGTACGTATTAAGAAAAACAGATATTCTACTGATATTTTGCTATCTTCGTTATTAACTAATATTTAATCAAATTAAATATTTCAAGATATAACATATTATAGAAATACACTGACGTATGCATATATGTATATATATGTGACAAGTACACTTGTTGTTTAGAATGTTCAATATACAATTTTACGAATTTGGATTTAAGATTTAAAAAAAATTTGTATAAACATTATTTTATGTTTATTAATATTATAAAAATTATAAAAAAGTATGTTTAAATTCAATATCACCACATTTATAACATTTTATATTATTCTCATAATTGATAAATACAAAAGTTTATGTATCTGTTGCACTGTGTTTCTCTAAAGAAATTTTTTTATACATATTTTTTAGACATGCTCCAATGTATCAGAGCAGGCACACCATGTATCAAGAGCAAAACGGGGACAAGCAATTGGAAGTATCAGAGGCTTTCGTGGATGTACAGTGTGGTTAACAGGACTTTCTGGCGCAGGGAAAACCTCTATAGCTTTTCAAGTCGAAGCTATTTTAGTTAACCATGGAATTGCTGCTTATGGACTTGACGGAGATAATGTAAGAAGTGGTTTAAACTGCAACCTTGGTTTCAGTAAAGAAGACAGAAAAGAAAATATAAGAAGAGTTGCAGAAGTAGCTAAATTGTTTGCCGATAGCGGTCAAATATGTTTATGCAGTTTTGTGTCACCGTTCGAAGAAGATAGGCAAATGGCAAGAGAAATTCATAAAATGTCGGATCTTCCATTTTTTGAAGTTTTTGTTGACACACCCCTCAATGTGTGCGAAGCTAGGGATACAAAAGGATTATATAAAAAGGCACGCCAAGGAGCTATTAAAGGCTTCACTGGAATAGATCAAATGTACGAGAGACCAGTAAATCCTGATTTGATAGTAACTACTGAAAATTGTACCCCAGAAGAATCCGCTGCAACAGTCATTGATTTTCTGGAGAAACAATGTATTATTCCAGTACTTCAAAAATCCACAGTACCCATAAAGGAATTGTTCGTTCCAGAATCACGAATAGTGTCTGTTAAAGCAGAAGCTTCTACACTTCAAAGTTTAGAAATTAGTAAAATAGATGTACAATGGCTCCAAATTTTAGCTGAAGGTTGGGCTGCTCCCCTCACAGGTTTCATGAGAGAAGATCAATATCTTCAGGTATATACGAATTTGTTGGATAAAATATTTAATAACAATGTAGAAAACTGTTGGAAATGCTAGGTATATCATAATGATTATATTTTCAGACTCAACACTTAAAGTGTCTTGTAGAAGATAACAAGGAAATTAATCAATCTGTCCCAATAGTTCTTGCGATAAGTACAGAAGACAAGGAACGTTTGGATGGACATTCAGCTTTTACACTGAAATATAAAAATAAGGCTCTTGGAATATTACGCAGACCAGAATTCTATTTTCACAGAAAAGAAGAGAGGTGCGGATGGCAATTTGGTACTAATAATCTGGCCCATCCATATGTTAAAATGATTTACGAATCTGGAGATTGGTTGGTGGGAGGCGACATAGAGGTTTTCAAACGAATTAGATGGCACGACAGCTTGGATAAATATAGACTTACACCAAATGAAATTAGAGCAAAATGTAAAAAAATGAAAGCTGATGCTGTGTTTGCGTTTCAACTTCGAAATCCTATACACAATGGCCATGCATTATTAATGCAAGTATGTTGATTTACTGTTTAGCATATGTTCTCATAATAAATTGTTACATGTAGTTGTTTTGATTTTCTATTTGTAGGACACAAAAAAACGTTTATTAGAAGAAAGAGGATTTAAAAATCCTGTATTGCTCTTACACCCACTCGGTGGATGGACTAAAGACGACGATGTACCATTGCATACAAGAATTCTTCAGCATGAAGCTATACTTAGCGAATGTATATTGGATGCTAATTCTACGTTATTAGCAATTTTTCCAAGCCCAATGATGTATGCTGGACCAATTGAGGTGAAATCCCAATAATTCCTAGTTATATAAACTGTGTCTTAAATATTTAAATAATAATACTTTTGTTATCTTTTAACGTTGTTATGTTTGTTCGATGTTAGGTACAATGGCATGCAAAAGCTAGAATGAATGCAGGCGCTAATTTTTATATTGTTGGAAGAGACCCAGCTGGTATACCACATCCTGATAAGAATGCAGTTCCCGATGGAAATCTTTATGATCCAACTCATGGAGCTCGAGTTCTTTCAATGGCTCGTGGTTTACAAAATTTAGAAATAATACCATTCAAGGTTGCAGCATATGATATAAAATATAAGAAAATGTCATTCTTCGATGCAGCGCGAAAGGAAGATTTCGAGTTTATATCAGGAACAAAAATGCGCGGTATGTTTACATACATATTAAATGGGTAATAAACTTTTTACGTTTTACCTACTCTATGAATTCTGCAATAATCATATACCAAAAATTGAATACGACAGTTATATAATGCAGTGCTCTTTTATAGGATTAGCGAAAGCAGGTGAAAATCCACCTGATGGATTTATGTCACTCAAAGCATGGCTTGTATTGGCTCAATACTATCAGAATCTAGAAAAATGAAAAGTAACTATAAGAATTAGAGAAAAATTAATTACTTTTAAAACCACATTTGGGATAAAATTAATTTTACAACCGTTATAGGATAATAAGTACGAAGTTATTTTAAACTGACGCAACTTTTAATAATCCTACACATTTTGTATATTTGTACATTATTCATGTATAGCACAATCATTTCGATATTTATCTCTGTAGTAGATAAAATTGTCTATACACTCATTGTACGGTTATTCGTTAATTTTTATTTTATATAAATACAAAATCTAATTGTATTTTCCATACATATTTTATATGAATATACATAGCCTCAATATAGGACTTATTACTGCATATGCATTTGAAAAATGTATATTTTCTTAATATCTATAAATCATGTATGATTTTTATACACAGTCAACAAGTTTCTAATATATACAGCAAAGATCTTGGAAATATTTCGTAGAGTATCAAATAGAAAAATCTGACATTCCAATTTCTTTTTATTGCCACAATAAAATACAACTGTTTTACAGACAAAAATTGAATAATATGAGAAAATAAATAAAAATTAAAATATTCAATTGCGTTGAAATAGAAGGGAAACGAAAATGTTAAAATGTGTAACTTATTGTAGTTTGTTGTAAATGAAAAATGTTCCTGTCATTTAAAATTTACATACTTATATATATAATATTCTCAGAGTTATTTTTTAATAAGTAACAAATTCTTAAATCAAATCTCTGTAAAAATTTCGAATTGTATAGAAATTAATTTCAGAATATTTACTAATTTTATAAGTATTATTAACATGAATATTTCTATTTCACTGTTACATAAAGAAATATACAGTAATGCTAACAAAAAGTTATCTGTAAATGATGCTTGAATCGGTATTTGAGCATCCATTTTGTAATATATAAAATTCTCTAATGTATCATAAACATAGAAAGTCCAAATTAAATTGTATGTTATATGAACAATATATTACATATAAGAAAACACTGAAAATACCAAAACTTTGATTCATTTTTTTTAGTTCACTACAATTTACAAGTATAAAATGCAGAAATGTAAGTATTGTCTATACTTTAACCACATATGAAATGAAAAATTAAAAAAAAGATAAACAGAGCTATCTAATTTCAGAAAACGAATGAGTATAAAATACGAACAACATATTTTATAAATAAATGTAGTTTATGAATAATGTCAATTTTTATTAATGCCATGAATTTGCATCAAGTAAAATATTTGTTCATTTTTTATAGATTTGTACAAAATACTTTATTTATTGTAGTTTAATTATTTTTATTTATTATGTATGATTAAACCAAGAATTGTATATTGAAAAGAACTGAGATAAAATTTTTCTACTACTATTTTTACAATCTTAGATTCATTTTAATTTGAATAATCATAAAAAATTTCTGCTTCAATAGCAGAAAAGTATCTTAACATTTTCGGTATATACTTAAATATCCTTAGCAATTGAAAGCTACATACGCTTGAAGGAAATATATACTTTTTAGAATATCTGTAATTCGAGTTACAGGAATGTGATTTAGCCCCTACTTCTTGACCCCAATTAAAAAGTTTTTTAAATTTTAATTACTATAATAAAAGTTCATTTTTTTTACACAGAATCGCAAATGTGAAATGCGATGTTAAATTCAATTATTATACATAATTGATGCTGTAGCTAAATTAACCTCGGTATTCGCGTCGGATAAGTCAGGTAAAGATAGCATAACTGGGATCACTTGTATTTTTCCTGAATCATCTTCCTGTTGCAAATGAACTACAGCACCTGATTGCAATATTTCATTTGTCATCATTTCATCTGTCATTATTTCTGCAGATTCAATATTGTCTGCAGTTACTTCTTCCGTATAAACAGTAGTATCTTCCATGTTCATTATTACTTCTGCTGCATCTGAAGCTTCTCTAGATGTTTCTTCATACTCCTAATAAAAAATAATACACATAAATTCAAAGGAAATTAGTTATTTCAAAAAAGTATTTACCTGTTCATACACTTGTTCATATTCTTCTGTTATTTCTTCTTCTTCGAATTTAATTAACTGTTCTTCTTTAAAATCTTGATCTGTCTGTTCTTCGTATTCTCCTTCGGCAACTTGAGATTCTGCGTTAGTTACACCTTCTTGTTCCTGATCGGAACAAGAAGAATCTTCTTCGATTTTCAGTTTAATATTCCGACCAGGTACTATTCTTTTAAATCCTGATCCTCCTAAACTTTCGTGTCGTCTTTCATGCTTGTTTTTATCACCTAAGTATTTGAAACGTTGTCTACATACACTACAAGAGTATGGTCGTTCATTCGTATGTGTTCTTTCGTGACACACAAGAGCGCTAACTTGTTTACATCTCCATGGACAGTATTTACATTGCAAAGGCCTTTCGTCGCTATGTCTATTTTGATGATGTTTAATCAACTGTATTTTAGTTTTTAAATTAAATCCACAAATTTCACAAGAATATGGTCTTTCTTCAGAATGAGATATCATATGTGTTTTCAACCTGAGCTGATTCACAAACCTCTTCGGACAGTGAGGACAAGGTAAAGTTCCTTCTAGTCTGTTATGAGTCACCATCATATGGTGTTTTAATCTCACTTCAGAAGTAAACGTCAACTCACAGTCTAAACATTTCATAGGATCTTTCTCCATATGAGTGTTCTTAATATGTGTCCTTAAAATCATTTCTGTTTTGAATGTTTTGTTACAATGATAACATGACACTCGCTTCTTTTCTGGTGTCCCATCCGAATCATCCTTCACAACGCCAGGAAGAGATTCGTTGTGTATATGAGACATATGCCATTCTAATGATCTAGTTGAAATCATTGATCTATTACATATGTGACAAGTGTATTGCCTCCCATCTTTATGAACCCGATTTCTATGTATAACAAGCATTGAATGGTTTGGAAATTTTTCACCGCACACTTGGCACGAGCATTCTTTTAGTCCTCTGCTGTCAGTTTTTTCATGAACTCTCATATGCAACCTCAAACCATCACGTCTATTAAAACCAACCCCACAGGTATCACATCTATATTGACGCTGATCTTCATGAATTCGTACATGTTGTTTCAAAGTAGAACTATTTTTAAACATTTTGTCGCAGTGTGGACACTGAATAGTATATGCCTTGTGTGTGTGCATGTGCTTTGAGAGACTATAAAATGGCACTAACTTGTGGCAAACTGGACATTCACGTTTATTGCCTACCGGCTGGTGTTTGCGTATTCTATGATGTCTAAGACTTGCAGGATTTTTAAAATCTGCTCCACAATCTTCACATAAATAAGCTCTTAATGTTGTGTGCACAGACTTCAAATGAAAGCTAAGCTTTTGTTTAAAAGCGAATTTCTTAGGACATTTCGGACATTGAAATATCTTTTCCCAACTCATATGCTGTGTCTTTACGTGTTGATCTAATGTTCCTTGATGTTTAAATTTTTCACCGCACACATCGCATAGTTGTCCATACATACTATCGCAATGTTTCTGCTCATGTTGTCGCTTTTTCCCTTTCGAGTCCAACATCATGTCGCAATATTTACATAACTTTTTTTTTATACAGATTACATTGTGATTCCTTTTCGCTTTGTTCGTTGGAAACTCCTCCATACAATCTTCACAGTAGTGCATTATTTTATAATCGTGTATTTTTAAATGTTCCTCTAATACATCTTTAGAAGCGAAAGTCTCTGGACAATAATCACACTCTAGATAATGCTCTTCTGGAATATAATCTGCAGGCTGACTTTCATCTATTAAATCGGGTAAGTTGTTTTTTAACACAGCATTATTCCTATCTTCGTACAAAGAGATTATGTCTTCGTCTTTTAGCCTTGTAACAACAATTTTACGTTGTTTCAGATATTCTTGAAAGTCTTGCAAATTTTTTTCCTTCTCTCCTAGAATTCTAGTTAACTTCTCAATATTTCCTTCTGTGTAAGACTCGTCGAGTTCTTTCTGAAGAAATTCTTTCTTTTTCTTTGCTTCCTCCCACTTCAGCTTAAGCTTTGCCAAACTTGACAAATATTCTTCGGTATTTAGATAAGTCTTTTCATTAGTGGATTTTTCTTTTATAGACTCTGCATTCCCTGAACTATCATTGTCGTTTTTTATAGTGCTTGCGTTACTATCATTATTATCTTTATCAAACTGTACATTTACTATTGAATCACTGTCACCACATGTCGAGGACTTTCTATTCTCCTGAGTTTCATTACGTTTTACAAAACGAGTTTGAGTTTCTTCAAGTTTTAAAGGATGTGTAATATTAGAATGACCTCCTAATACTTTTTCTCGTTTTTTCTTATACTCTTCTATTTGCTCCTCGATGATCTGTTCTCTTATTTCAGACTTTTTTGTCCGCTCTGGAAATAGATCCTTTTCTTTTGTAGCCAATGTTTCGTACCGCTTGAAGATTTTTTCCATAGGTTTGATATCAAAATTTTTCTTCCCTATTGGTTTCTCTTCTTTTTTCTCTGATGGTTTCTCCATTTTTTTAACTTTGACCAATAATAGTTCATTCGGTTTGGAACCTTTAACAGTAACATACATGATCCCATCTTCCTGATTGCTATTAATGCTTAAAGGATTGTTTAAATCCAATTTTTGTACTTTAACGTCTTTATAAGTTCCACCTTTGTCAGAGACATTAGATTGACAAACATTTTCGTCTGTTTCTTCACTGGGTTCTTTCTTTGATTGTAATAAAAGTCTCCTTTTTAATATGTTTGGCTGTTTTGAAGATTCTTTTGTACTTTCACTGTTACACACAGTTTCAGATTTAGATATGCTATATGGTTCAGTAGTACAATTACTACCTTCTGTACTCTTCTCTAGTTTGATGTACACGTTCGACGATGTATCATATTTATATGTTGTTTGATTAAAATCTGTTGTTTTATTATCCGAGACAGAGTTATTATCACAAATAAAGACTGGTTGTAAACACTTCTTCAGAATACTATCCTTTTGCTGAATATTTTTCTTTCTTGTACCTGTCGTTTGAACATTAATTTCATCATCCGAATCTAAAGCATCAGAACTATCAGGTTGAAAAGGTGGATCATCTGGATCAAACTCTTCTATGGACTCATTATCGTCACTGTTATGCGAAATTGTCATATCTTCAAAAATTTTTACCGTAACAGTGTTATCCGATTCTTTAGTAATATCTATGGTTTCAATTTTTTTTGAATATTTTTGTTCTTCCTTTGTCGAAGATATTAAATTTTGTGCAGTCATTTGTTCATTGTGTTTCTTACCAGAATATGGATCAATTATACTGCGTTCTTTGCAACTTTCTATCTTGTTCTCTGACCTTTCAATATCTACTATCGATGATTGCATTTTGTTCATTTCTGCATTCTTCGCTGCTGTCTCTGCCAGAGAATTATGAATAGATTTCAATTTTACTTCTGCTTTCTTAATCTGCATAAAAAACTTATAACTCATTTTTAAGTCGCAAATACAGTCCATACACATTTGAGTTGACAAACTGTCGTACGGATTTATTTCTTCTAAGTGTTTCAATTGTTGACTCAACCTCATTTGAATGCCTTTTTCGCTAAAAATGTCGACCAATGGAAGTTTTAAACCGGCACAAGTCCTGCAATATTTCTTTAATTCCTGTTTCGTTTGCTCCGATATGCATACCTTTTTTTGTGCAGATATCTTATTGTGGAAAGAAATTTTTGTTAACTCTGTTAAACTGCTAGCGTCGTGGGCCAATAATTTAACACGTGGTGTTATCTTTTTTAATTCATTTATATCTTTAACTTGACCAAATGTTTCTTTGTTTGGTACTAACGAAGATTTGTTTGATTTATAAACTGCTTTTATATCATTCGAAGTACTATCATCTACATGTTGAAGACTATCTACTTTTACTTCACTGTAGTTGTGATCTCTGTTATTCACTTCAATGTGCTGCATTTTTAATCCAGTAACTTAAATTCTTCGCATTGTATACTTAATATATATTTGTAAAGTAACCTAATGTCTATGACCTAAATAAAAGAAAATATAATATTAAATATAAATGAGGTATGAGAACTAATAAAATAAACAATTCACATAGAATATTACGAGTAATAATGATTTATTTACCTTATCGTATAGTATAAAAGAAAATTAGTCCTTGTAACGCTGGTTGTGCATGTTGCGTTTATAATACTTCTCACTCTTTTTCAATATTGCTTCTATATCAAACTATTACATGCATTACGTGCCATTAATAAAAGTTCAATGGTTCACAAAAAAAAAACTGATAAAAATCAGGTATCTTTGATAGTTTACACTATTGTTATTGCATTAGAGTTGCAGTTATTACTTCAATATCACTGATATTTTCAGGCTTCTGAAGTTCACGTTTCTGTTCGTAAAATGAAAAATACCTTCGATTTCTTCCTTCAGAGGTGATAGAACATTTTTATTCTCTTCATAAGATAAACATGAAATTATGTTCTCATAAATACAGGTATTCATTTTTCATCCGAAATTGAGGTTAAGTAGTTTTAATCGGGAGCTTTACACGTTCTTGCACTCAAACTTGACGTAAGCGTAATTGATGCGTATCACGCCAATTTTTGAATTCATTAATTTTACCTTGCTATACTCGTAACTTGGAAGAGTAATAACATTATTCAAAAGTTTTTCCAAACTCTCGCTAATATAATTTCTTCCTAACGATATCCAGATGGCGCGGTTCAATGGCGCCTGTGGCGTATGTTATTTTCGACCTACGCAACGGGCATTCTACACTGCCGAAATTCATGACTAGCTTTCAATAGTCATAGAATATTTTAACACGGAACACTGTAACAGTACACATTATAAAGATTCGTCATAGATTACAGCCTGAGAGATGTAACTTTCGCAACGTAAGACAATTAATCTGCACGCACTTTGAAATAGGAATTTGTGCCACGTTCAACTGTCGTCTACTGAAATTCCTTTACTGTACCCGTGACGTTGCTTACGTTCATAATGGCTACGTTCGTATTCCCGAAACTGAACGTAACGAATACAAAAAATATATTGTACTTTTTATAATAAATCGTTCAGTATTTCGAAATAAAACATAATTTGGCACTTTCTGAAGAATGTAAAATATATTTTACGTTTGCATTTGTACAAATGTTATTTTTTCTGTCTTGTAGCATTGGTACGCATGCGCGCGTGTATACGATTACAGCTCTTAACCGCGAAAATTTTGATTTTAAAATGTATCTGAAGTTTCTTTATAATTTCCAGTAGGAATCATTATGTTCTTATATTAAAATATTAGATTAGCCAAAAATCTTGCCACTTCTTTTGTCAGCGTGACAGTAGTACTACTGTCAAACAAAATGGATAATAAAGTTTTATTAAATAAAATGAAACATGCCATTAAAGCAGACAGTGTCTGTCTCCAATTCACTACATTATAACTGAGTTTATTTTTGTTTAATCTATTACAATATACGGATTATGACACATACCAGTACAAGAAATTCTACATATCTTTTATAAATTCGATTTCTTTTATTTATAAGACAACACATAATTAAACAATAAGGGTATTTTATCACAAATTTACATTAACGTTATTTTCACACATTGCGCTATTTCACAGAATCACAAATCTTTGGATTACAAGATCTCCATTTGATGAAGATTATATGTAAAATTTGTGGCAAATAAAACGTTTAGGTGAAAATCTTATATGTAGCGTTAACATATTTTGCTTATCTGTATTTAAATTTCATATTTATCCAAAAATAGTGACTTTTAGTTATTTAAAACATATGTTCAAAAAATATAAGTATGTATTGTAAAAATATACTTTTTCTATGTTTAACAGTTTTAAAACAAATTCAACTATTGTAGGCTTTGAAATTCATTAGAAACATCACTTTCACTCTCTCATATACCAAGTACGATTTGTAGATCAAATCCATATTGTTTCAATTATTATTCTAGTTCATACAGAACTTATCAACAATAATTGCAGTTGTCATATACAGAAGTTTCTGCGACCAAAAGCCAGCCAACGTCGTCAGTATCGTCAAAATCTTATTTAAAGAAGAAAATGTTATATATACACGATGCTGATATTTATGTGCATGTTTATTTAACATCGGTTGAATATTATCAAGATCATTACCAATATTAGATGTATTGGTATTTAAAGAATTGTACCAACTCATTGTTTATTTGTAATTTTTAATTGAGAATGATCTCCTGAATATATTGGTGAAGTTGTATGGTTTTTTCGCGAAACGTCCTACAAGATACAACTTTATCACTTGTTTCATTTTATAAGCTGTCTATAAAAAATTGAATGGAAAAAAATAATCTGTAAATGAAACTATCTTGAAACATTGAATAATTTTGCCGGTTTCTTAAATTATTGCTTGATAATACTGTTTGTTCATTTTTCCTTTTTTGAAAACAATAATACCCTTACTTTTAAAGAAACAATTTGTTTTCTTGATTTTATATTGGCGTCTTGAAATTAATTTTGTGTTCAAGTAACATGTTATTTTCAGGAGGTAATGCAAGACATGCTCTCAATAGATTTTCAATCGCAGCCCGTTGTCGAGATAACGCGTTTACCACTGGTGTTCCTCGAGGCACTAATGGTGCTTTGCAAAGATACGATAGTATAGAGAGCACGCTGTGAAATCCAGTAAATTCTTCATTCGAATCTGCTACTTTGAAAGTGATACGTGAACAAATTTCTGCCAGAAGAACCAGATCTAAAATTATTGGACTAGCCAATAAAGAATCCTCGCATGTATTGTGTACCACAATCGTATTGTGTCCTCCAAGTAGTATTTCCGATGTGTATTCATCCATTGCACGTTTACTATCACCTAATAATATTCATAAGAATCACTGTAATATTCTTAAAATTTTTCATATTTACAAAATATGGTATGTAATTAAATTTATCTTTAAAATGAATTCATAAATTAAAACAATACAAGTCTTTGTACTTTTCTTTATGGTGTGAAAAATTTTTAATTTTTTATATTATACAAAGCAATCTTAAATATTTGTGTATATTTGTATACATACCAACATATGGAACATATTTTATAACAACACAATGGTCTGGTTTCTCTCCAGGTTGGTAAAGGATTTTATTTGATTGTACCATATCATCCACTACGTTGCTTTTTGAAATCTAAATAAAAGATTATATTAAAAAATTGATGTGATACACATCAGAAACAAAAGAGTGATACACATAATAACAGTTTTCATGTAAACTACCTCTTTTGATCTAAACTGCTGGGGAGCAGATAAATTATACCCATCATTATTTCCAAGATGATTGTAGCTGACAATTGATACTGGTTTAATACCAGCTGATACTAGAAAATCTACAAGTACAGACTTCAATTTTGTTTGTCCAGATTTAAAATCATCACCACTAATAAATGTTTTATGCTTTTCAGCTAATTCCACTGCTCCGGGTACAAAAGTATTTTGTGGAGAACCATTTATATATGTACACTGTAATAACGGATAATGCAGATTATCCATATTATTTTAAGACAAAACCTATACTACTAACGTTATATTACTTACACCTTCTAAAATTGCTGCAACAGCAAATACTGTACTTGGACTAACTTCAAAATGATTATCTTTAATTGCTTTCAATAAATTTTCAGCTGTATCATTTACGCCTGGTATTATTTCAGAAAATCTTTCAGTGTTAGCTGTCCACAATACAATTACTTGATCCAAGTTCTTTGAACTCTTAAACTCTGCAATATCTTTTCTAATTAATTCCAAATGTTCAAGTTTTGAACCCGAAATAATATTATTTGCTCTTTTCTCCTGAGAATATAAATACATAATGATATGTAATGCAATAAGTAAAAATAACGCAGATATAGTAACAAAACTGAATCAAAAGTAATTTCACCTGATTAGCGGCAATAAAATCAGGGTAGTACATGCTCTTTCTTGGTTTCATGTGCATCATATATGGTTCCAATTGCTTTTGCAAATTGATATCTAAAACTTTTGAACGCTTCATAGCGTCAGCTATGCTCATGTTCGAAATATCCCAGCCATCAAGCTCAATATTATCCGGATTTACCATTGGGAGTAACGAAGACATTGGAACATATATATCTTCTTTCATTCCTCTACCCAACTTAACAGTAGATGCTTGAATCAAAGATCCATACCTAAAATTCGCAATACATATGAAAATTTCATGAAAATATTTTAATGTAAACTGTAAACTAATATAAATTATATATATATACATATATACACACACACAATAAAATATTATAAATACCAGTTTGCTTTTTGAAGACCGTTTTTGGTTTCCCATGAAAGTTTAAGTTTATTTGCTAATAATGCAGCAGTAATAGTGGTACCATTATTTCCACCCCATCCTACTAACATTACTCCAAGCTTTGGAACTTTCAACTGTGTTCTAATCAATAATTGTGTTGATACTGGTTTCGCCTATTAAACGAAAATTTAATTTAAAGTCTATAATTTCTTTTCCTTAGACGTTTAAAATAAATAATATTACGCATAGTAATTGTTAATATTTGTATCCAAGGTTTTTCTGCTAGTACACAGTGTACAATACAGGAACCTTTATTTTTTTTTCAAAAATTGAAAATTTCATTTCCAAAGTTAAAATCATAGCGTTTGATCAGCTGTTCATTTTTTATTTTATTTGTTCCTTTCCCCTAAAAAAGAATTTTCAAATACAAAATCGGTAAATTTAATGTTTATATACAATTTTTTTGTTTCTAAAAAAGACCTTCCAACCTTAAATGCATTGGTCAAATTAAATATCAGCATCTTTTCCTAATAAAAAAAATTTTATATTAATAACTATCTTCTTTTATTGTATGTAATATTAATGATTACTGTTTTCCTCTATGATATGTTTGTTAAAATATATACATCGTATACATAAAAATATGAGACTAAATAGAAACTAGATAGATTAAATTGTCAATAAAAGAGGATAATATCATTTTATAAAATTATAATTATAACAAAATTTATTTGAGTTTCATTAATTTTATTGACAAATATTTTCTTTTTTTATCAATAAAAATTCGGCTTCAAATTTTCGGTTTAAAATTTTACAAAAATTCAAACATGAAGTTTCATATAAATATAAACAAATATTTAGTTGGAAGTAATAGTAATGAAATTACATTTGAATAAAGTATCTACTACTCTTTCTCGGTGGACTCGCAGTTGAGTATTCAAATGTCATATGTTAAAGTTATTTATACATATGTTTGGTAAACCAATTCCGACACTCGTGAAATAATAGGTGAATGTCACTAAAAGCGGGTATTTTTAAAGTTATTTTCTTTACTGGAGAATTATTTCATTCGTTTAAAATATGTGTTACTATTTCTTCTTATAATAGTAGCATGCGGGATTTAATTTTTCTAGTAACAAAAAATGACTGTATGCAAAACTATATTTTCCCCAAATAAGAACGGTATCAATTTTATTTGTACTTGTCGTATCATTTTTGTTTCTAATCAGTTTACTAAATATACACGTACATACATGGCTAATATATATATATATATTGTTAACATAAATTTGGCGCTAAATATAAAGAATAGAAAAGCACGCAATGTTCTTGGTTTCTTATTTTTCTTTTGCGGACTTCCATTCCAAGGTGAAATTTCATAAAAATAGAATGGGAAAAAATGCAATATATAAGATAATATAAAACAAAAGAAAAGAAAGATGGTGCTTTGTTATGCTTACCGTATATTTCGAATCATCGTCTTCTGTAACGTTCGTCGTTTGGTAGTCGTATTGTGCTTCGATATAATCTTCTGTATATTTCACCTTCGGCGATTCGACGCGAATCTTCAAAGCCATTTCGCTTGATGTCAAAATTTTCGCGTTAATTTTTCGTGACAAAAATAATAATGAATTTTGCGAAAAACTGATGCCACAAAAAAGAAATAAAATATAGCTCTCCTAGGATGCCGGGTTCAAGGATTATAGATTACTGGAACTGGAAACGATGATGGAATAAGTGAAATATGAACGAATAAATAATTCGTATTATAGACTGTTCGAAAGAATCACTTTAATAGCTTATACGTTTCTCTTCAATGTAACTGCCAAAAGAAGAGACTTGTAAACTAAAATGAACGCAAATAACACTCGAAGGTGAATATCCAAATCGTCGTGTTCACAGCTGAAACGTAAATGTCGAGGAGACGCTCAAGCATGCGCTTTAAATGAAACGGCGCGATAGCCCCTTCCCTTTTGCTTAACTGGAACCTATTATATTTGGTTCCTACCCGCCACTACCCGGTTTTTATCAAGCTGTCTAAATAGCATAAACTGAGCATATGCTTCGTTTGCAGCTCTTTCTTCGCCGCCTTCCAAACTTTTTCGCGTACTACGCAATATTTTTATACTAGAAAACATGTGTGTATCTATATGTATATTTCCTTCAAGTTTCTTGTTATTCAAAATTCCCAGGAGTAGTTTACAATTGAATTGATGGTTGGAGCAACGTTGGATGTGAGATTTCCTTGATCTATTAAATAGCTTTCATTGTTCTCTCATCAAATCTTACTCTCTTGTAAAATTTGCACTTTACATATATGTATCATCCAACGTTGTTCCAGCCAACAATTCAATTAACGTTCATGACTAATATTTTTATTGTTTTAGGTTTTAAAAAAATCTAAAAAAATTCTAGAATACGTATCGAAGTAACTGTTTTAATATATAATCATTGGAACGTCAAATGTTTATAGAGCATTAATGGGAAAAAATAAATATTGAAAAATAGAAATTCAAGAATAAAATTAATTCGCTCTGGACATAGACGACTCAGGTTAAAAAAGATATATAGAATCTTTGGAAACAACAAAACAGACAAAAATTGCGGGAGTGATCTTGTATTCATAGTTATTAAATACAATATTAACTTCTTAAATTGTTATTAATTAATTATTTCGAATACTGTAAATAATAGAGTATAAAGTATTAGAAACATTAGACTAAAAATAATGTTTCGTTTTTATGTATATGAAAGATTTAAATTAAGCAATACTGTGTTACATGAGATGATATTTCCGTGTTATATTACATATACGATCTTTGAAATATGATTGTAACACAATACGCATAACAAATTGCATTACATAATTCTCCTCTTCTTGTTATTGTATCCCATATGTACTTAGCAATTATTTAAAAATATATCATTAGTAAATTATATTTAATATTAACTATTTTTATTCAAACTTTCAGTTTCAATAACGATTTTTTATGTCTGAATTATAAGTGTGTTATAAAAACATCGTAATGTTAATATTGTGATTAACAGTATAAATGTTTTTATTAATAAGGAATTTGAACATATACAAGATGAAAATGTTTTGAGATTTGAATTATGATCGTTAGCCGGTCGCGCGCGGTAAAATGTTCCATTACATCACGTGTAGCTGGAATGCATAGATTGTTTCAATCAATTGGCACTTGCTGACTCTGGAACTTTCGTAATGGGAGAATTATGTTGCCAGACCATTTGTAAGTCGAGCCCCGACAAACGATTATGAACTATAATCTGTTTACAAAGGCGGATTTCATCTACCCCATCGTTATATGCGAGCCATTTTACTTTCATTCTGACATATAATATATGTATTATTATAATATAGTCTACGCGTTTTTAAATTTTTATTCAACTGCGTATCGAGTAACTTCGTTTTGCATAGTTTCTTTTTATTCATTAATATGGTATGTCAGGAGACCACTCCGGCGACGAATAAAACCGATAACAATGATTGACATTGATACCAATATACGTGCATTAACATCATAAAATCATATACTTCAATATACTTCATATACTTCGATAACATAAATAATGTATTCGTTTAATATCGCGTGTAAACATTTATATATAAACTATATATTAATCCTTCAAATGTATACATATATATATAGATATGTATACTATATATAGGTCGGATGAAAACAAAAACAAATGAACTAATGATTTAAATTTGTTATTTGAATTGATTATAATCACATGAAATTATTGCATTTTGTTATTTGTATTGTTTATTATTCGATGAAATTTCAGGCAATGTTAAATGGAATTCAGTTGACAATTTAGTCCATTATTCGCGAAGGGTGATAGTTGAACTTTGTCCAATACATACTTAAACTAAATTGGAGTAGAATTGGTTGTGGGAACGATATCATGCACGTACCAACACTTCGTTTTGATGCATATTCGTAACATTATCGATAAAAATAATGTGCTACTGCGAATATCTAAAACAAGAGAAAGAGTTTATCAAAGATTGAATTTTACTCAAAATAGTTTTTTATTTTTGCTGTACATATATAGTTGTAAATAATACAGTAACATTGTGGGGAGAATTTGTGTGACACGCATTCATAGCGCGTGAAGGTTGTGCAACATTATTTGGAAGTAGTTTTATTCTCTATAAAGCTAGACAGAACTCTCACTACTATTGCGGTCATATTATAGCAGAGAGTATATACTCTCTGATTATAGTAATGGCTCACTGTGGCCTCTGTGCGCTATCGCCTTCCCCTGGGGGAACGCCACTCACGTGACATAACTAAAAAGGAAATAGCATCTAACTAGATTTTGGGTCGAAACATGGGTTTGCGGGAATAGATTTTTTGTTCTTATTTGAGCGAATTTCGGGCTGGGTGAGGGCTCATTCTAAAGAGGAAGGTTAAATGCACCGCGCTGGACCGATTATTTAACGAGATTATGTTTATATCTAATAATATAAGTGTCCAAAGTAGAACAAAAATTGAGAAAAATACTCGCAGATACCAATGTATTTTTCTGTCTCTAACAGATTTTTTTTGACTGACATGATGCGGTTCAACGCGGTGCATTTAACCTTCTTCTACCAAATAAATCTTTGTGCAGCTTAAAATATGCTCGTATAAGGATAAAAATCTATTCCCGTGATTGCATTCACATAGCAGAGATTTCCCCATATTACGTTCATGAAGACAGAGGTCCTCTCTGATGCAGAACAAGTCTGGAGTCAATTTTAGTTCAACTAGTTAGACGAGATGGCGCCTAGTCAGGACTGTCAACGTGCATTCATAGCAACAAACATATGAAAGGTTTGAATCCAATCGCGTAGAATCATAGCAAAACCTGGCAAAACTGAAGCGTTAGGCTGATACATATGTAGAGAGGATAGGAGAGTGCTCACGCCCGGGTTTTCGATGCCACTGGTATAGTGCTGCCCCTACAATGAATCCTAGCCTGGATCAGATCCTACACCCACGGTAGAACGGATTTTCTCCTCCCACTTTTAACCTGGATCAGATCCCTCACCCATGGTAGAGCGGATTTCCCTCTCGGATTTTAAGATTTTAGATTTCCACGGACTAGTAAAGGTTCTGTTTCATGCTAAAATATGCTGCTGGATGGTGTAGTCTCTGTTTCGTGGGAAAAGTGGCTCTACCGTGGGTGTGGGATTTGTTCTGTGCTAAGCGTGATCGTGCCAATAAGTGGTGGCAACTTATACCCGGGCGTGAGCACTCTCCTATCTGCTCCTATCCTCTCTGACATATGTATGTTTATCAGTGTTACCACAAAACAACTTTTTTTCTGCACAGTGGTAGGTAACCCTGATAAATACTTTAAAATCTGAAATTTACATGGGTACCCTTCCCCCTTAGAGTTAGAAAATAAGAGCGAAAATTCAAGTTATTGTCATCTACGTATTAATATCCACTGTATAAAACTCAAGATTTAATTATTTCCATTTTATCGCCTGAGTATTTGCAATGTCTTACTCTTGCAAGTAAAAGAAATACGAAATCGCAGAAACAATAATATATATTAGTTTCTGTAGATATATAGTAGGCAGTATACTACCTACAACCATTCAATCAGCAGCGCATTATACAAAATAGACTTCACAAAAAACATCAAATTTATATATAGTTTAATTCAATTATGCAATTATTTGTGATTCAATTCCAGGTGATATTCCAGTACACAGGTCGACAGGTTTCAATTGGTCATACAATAGTACTATTGGTACCATGGAATGCTCGATTATTTATCTAGTATTTTTATTAGGAAGAGTTTGCAACATCGTAACTTCCAATTTTGTAGAAATCACTACAATCACTAGTTTGTTGTACTTGTTCGAAGTTGTGTTTATAATGTCAAAGTATTCAGAAAGAATACAGGAAATATTAAAAACTGCAAGTGGTAAGAAAGTCCTAGACAAAAAAGTACGTATTCTACACTAATTAATCCCTCTAAGTTCATGACATCTTACATATTACTTGTTAATATATTTTATCTAATATAATTCGCGCTGAAAAATCAACGGCTGGCATATTTTGTGGAGGTATGCCACTAATTAATTTTTAGCACTTAATCCTGAAGGACTTCCGGAATAAAAACATATTCATGCACCCCTTTGGGCTACCAACTAACTGTGTATCAAATTTCAGCTTTCTACACCTCCGAGAACAGAGAAATGACTAATTTAATTTTAGTAATTAATCCTGAAGGACTTCCAGGATAAAAACATATTCGTGCATCCCTTTGGGCTACCAGCTGTTTATGTACCAAATTTCAACTTTCTATGCCTTTTGTGTTTTGAGATTTTTTTACTGTTACAGAGAAGAGAGAAATAACTAATTTAATTTTAGCAATTAATCCTGAAGGACTTCCAGGATAAAAACATATTCGTCCAACCCTTTGGGTTACCAGCTGTCTGTGTACCAAATTTCAACTTTCTATGCCTTTCGTGTTTCAAGATTTTTTTACTGTTACAGAGAAGAGAGAAATAACTAATTTAATTTTAACAATTAATCCTGAAGGACTTCCAGGATAAGAACATATTTGTACACCCCTTTGTTCTAATGGCTACCTGTGTACCAAATTTCAACTTTCTAGGCCTTCTGTGTTTTGAGACTTTTTTATTGTTACAGAGAACAGAGGTATAACACTAATTTAATTTTAGCAATTAATCCTGAAGGACTTCCGGCATAAAAACATATTCGTATACCCCTTTGGGCTAATGGATATCTGTATACCAAATTTTTAAATTTTCTAGGCCTTCTGTGTTTTGAGATTTTTTTACTGTTACAGAGAACAGAGGAATAACACTAATTTAATTTTAGCAATTAATCCTGAAGGACTTCCTGGATAAAAACATATTCGTGCACCCCTTTGCATAGAAAGACAGAAAATTTCAGATTTCTATGTCTTCTGTGATTCGATATTTTTTTACTGTTACAGAGGACAGAAACTGGCAATTATATATATAGATATATTTTATGAAATTTGATGCCTGGTATTTTAAAATACATTGAATTACGATTAAGTAATAAAAATTAATAATTAATTTTTGCTTAACAATATCATCTAACAATACATTATTAAAAACATATTTAGTTTACCGAATATCATTACAGTATATTGTATTTGTTTTGTTTTAGAAGTGTGTGCTTGATTTGTTAGAGTTATATGAAAATCAAGAAGCGCTAAACGAGATATGTATTAATTCAGAACAAAATGTACAAGGTGTTGTAAACTGGTCATATATAATCCATACTGTTCATAAAGTTGTATTAAATGTAAGTAACAATTTTTATGTTAGGATTCATTGAACACAAAGGTGTTCAATTTGTACTGTCATTCAACGTTGAAATTGTTTTTATTGAAGGAAACAGATAGACATGCTTCTAAGGATCCGCATGGCAGAGCAATAATTATTGAAAGACAAAACACATGTCTGCTTATGAGAAAAACAGTTCAATACGCGAACTCTTATAAAGTACCACTTCTGAAGTGCTTGGATATAATACCATTAATTTTGCAAATACTGGGAACAAGTATATATGAATACTACCATGATACTTACATGCATATATTGGTATCGTATATACTTCCACTTAGAACATATCAGGTGAAGATATTACCTGAACAGTGGCAAGAGTTATTGAAAATATGTATTCTATTATACAAGAATATATCTTCAATTGTAAATAAACGTACTACTTTAGAAGCATTACAAATGATTGCACATTATGGTTGTTTACACTCAGATCTACTACCAAACTTGAAAGAAACATTGCCATTTTTAGGTGCGGTATTTCTAGTATTTTTTTGTTTTATCCAATTTATTATTTTATGCTTAATTATGAATTAAACAGCATTGTATTTTGTGTGGTTTTAGAAACTGTATTTCTTGATGTAAAAACAAATCAAGAAATTTTGGCAGAAGCAGCTTATAAACTTGCACATACAGTATGTCAACAAATTGCAATTGAATGTAGATATAATCTTTGCCAATTTAGCGAGAATGTCTTACCAAATATAATTAGTTTAAAGAGTTCTATAGAAAAATATAAACTTTTACTGCTTTTTAATAAAATCCACCATCCCAAAGGAATATGTAAAGTCGATGATGGTGCTTATGCTAGTAACTGGGAAAAATGGTGTGCAATACTTAAAAGTATGTATTTAATGATATTAAAAGATTTAAAAGCAGACGTACTTCCAGAAAGTTTTACTTATCTTGCAAGCGAAGGTAATTTTTATATTTCTCCCCAAAATAAACTGTTACAGTTTACTTTAATTATTAAATATGAAAATTTTTAATTATTTTAGTTTTCAAACAAATATTAGAAAATACAGACATTGTTATTGAAAGAACATCGCTCGATGAATCTGACTGTATTAAAGTAGCAAAAAGAAGAAAAATTGCCAGTAAAATGGATGGACTAATTGACATGATTAGTGGTAATAACACTGAAGAAGTTTGGCCAATAATACAGATATTAACAGTATTACTTAAAAAATATCCTGAATGTTTGAAGTCTCACGATCTTGCAGAATTCTTAAAAATTTTAGTAAATCTTCTTACACAGTCCTGTAAAGAAGAAATTATCATGGATAATTTGTATCATTTATGTGCCATTTTATTAACAAACGAAAAAGTATTATCTACCACGTGTATAGAGAGCTCAAACATATATTGGGATAAAATATGGGATATTTTATTGAGGTAAAATGTTTATAATCAATATTATTTAATACTGTTGTTTTCATAAAAGAATACAAAATTTCGTTATGCGAATGAAATAGATAATAATAATAATTTATAATTCTAGGTCACTTAATGTAAATCAAAACGAGATATCAACTCATAAACTTACACAGCTCTTTATCATAAATAATAAAATAACAAAGCCAAATGTGCTCTTGAGACTTTATCTTACAAATGTTATCAAATGGTCAGTTATGAGTCTTCGTACATTAATAATACTTTGCAAATATCTATCGTTACCATCTGATATAACAATGTTTAACATAAATACATGTTCTCCAACAATGAATTCAGATTCTGTGAGATTATGTCTATTAAAATGGGCATTGAATATACCCTGGCATAAACTGGCCACAGAAATAGTAATTGATGAGTTGTGTTTGTTACTGATTAGTATTACATCAAAATCGAAGTATGAAAAACAGATCAAATTTAAAGAAAATAGTACGAACAATTCATGTGATTGTTTAAATAATGAGGAACTATCTTACGAGGAAATTGAAAATTCCTACGTACTATTGAAATACAAAACAAATTTGTTCATTGACAAAGAAGAAGATAATATTTATTGTGATATAAAATTCAATGAAAAGATATTGTATATGCAAGATATTGTAACTTCTTTGCAAGTTCAGTTATGTAACATATTAGACGAAGGTAGTGGTAATGATGACATATACATAAGAATAATAAAAATTGCTATAGTAGCAAAAGTAATATCAATGATGAAACAGTTGAATATGATAAATAATGATGAAATATTTCTTCAACGTACAATGGAAACACATCTAAACTCTGTTTATACTTTATTGGCAAACGTAAATCCATCAAGAAGTAAATATACGTATCTGTGTAATGTCACAAAAGCACTCAATATGTTGTATGGAACAGTATACGATACAGAAGTCTCAAAGATAATCATTTTATCTTCAACACCAGAGATGTTAAGAAACACATTTAGTTTAATGAATATTGAAGATAACGAAATTGCTGATTATGAGGCAACTAAGGATTACTATGAAAATTATAGCTCTTTTCAAATTAAACGGAGAGCTTTAGATCAAAATATACAGGAAAAATGGTGTAATTTCTGTGACAAGGGCACCATTAGAATACAAACATCGAAAGCTTTAGCATTATTTTGTTGTATGAACGTAGGAGAAGAAAAATGCGAAATTCAAAGAAAACTCATGGACAATTTGCTCAAAATAGATATGTATGATTTGTCTTGTACAGTTAATTTTAAAATGGCTATTACAGTTTTAGAATCACTATTAAACTACGACAAACAAAATTTGTCAAAAAATCACGGAGAAACACCATTGAAAGACGTATTGGCGTTATATCAGGAATGTCGAGAAGATGAAACTGCTGTTCGTTATATATTCAATATTTTACCATACTTCCTCAGGTATGCTGTAGATTATAATTTTAATTTAGACGATTTAATAAACATCATTTCACAACAGAATCGATATAAAGAGAAATATGGTTTTCGTGTTCATATAGAAATTACCAAATGCCTTTTAAGAATTATTCATATCAGTCCCACGCTTCTTTATTATATAGTACCTAATGAGGTCGATCATATGATGCCAATAATGGACAGCATTTTATCATCGCTTACCAATTCTTTGTTTATCGTGCAGTTAGAAGCAATCAAATGTATACGAGAAATATACCTTTCGAAAAAAATTGATTTCAAATGGAAAGAGCTATTGTTTATGCAAATAGAAAACTCAATAAATAAGTTAGTAATTACTAGTCAGAGCATGTGTGTCGACAAAAGGGAAACTAGAATAGCAGGTGCACTTTTGGGACTAGTAGCAATAGTATTTAGTAATGGAACATTTCAATGCCGTGCTTTATTGACAATGTTACATTTTATTATGGACAAAAAAATAGACATTCAGATAATACCAAGGACATTAGGTACTATAACAAACCAAATAAGTTACATAAGTCTCATCGAAGATAATTTAAGTTATTTAATAACATGTTGGTACAATTCAAGATATTCATCAGAGTCATTTCCATGGCAGTTAGTGCAATGTAGTTCGGAAGAGCAATTTTATGAGACACATATTAATATGCTTGCATTTATTAAATTTCAAAGTTTCAAGCTTTCTAATGTTGCATCGCTTTGTAATTATGTTAAATTATCATTCCAACAAATTATTGAAAATATTTTTCCACAAGTATTACCTTGGCTTTTATACTGCATCAACGAAGACGATGACAGTGGTAAAAAGAAATTAGCAGGTAAAATATTTCATAAGCTAATTTCAAATCAAGACGAATTTCTTGAAGTTAAAAAGTTTTCTAGTTTATTTAATGACAAATTTGAAGAAACATTAATTTGTCTTTTTGAAAGATTGCATGACGAAAATTACCTTAAAGAAATGTTAAATGTACAAATTTCATTTGCAATGTCAAATCCGCCACATTTTAAACATGAAACAGTTAAGATGTGCTTAAAATATATGGAAGAAAACTTTTTTACTGAAGAAATGTCTGTACAATACGTTTTGGCACACAGTTGTCCAAATGTATTGCAAAAAATATTGTTACATTTAAATAGCAATATTTATAGGCAGAAATTTGTAGAACATAAAGTAAAAGCTTTTCATCAGTATGTGTTCTTCTGCACACTAATTGTTCAAGAACTGCAACAAGATTATTTCAATACACTTTCGATGTATATAATAAAGGATATTAGTTATAGTTTACTTCATATAATTAAAGGCCATGATGGTATTCTTCTTGACATAGCAAGCAAATATTTTTATGAATTCGTGAAACACGTATTGCCTACAAGATATGAGGAAATTAAAGAAATTTTGAGTTTCACTGTTATGACCCTAATTCCCGTTGTACAGGCAGAAAAAGGGCCAGTAACTTTGGAAATACTCAACTTTTTATTAATTGAACAAAAAGATACGTTACGTGATGCAATAGAAAAGTTAAATTCATTTCCAAATGTTCCTATTTTTCATGAAATCCGGAATGTGCATAATGCATTGAAATATAAGTCTGAGAAAACATATACTTTGCAAGAAGAAGTGCAACATTTTCTGAACTCTTTGATCGACAAAAACATAAATTATAGTATAGAAGACATTTTACATTTACGACAACAATTGTCCACGAGAAAAGAGGAATTTCAAGTGTTGTATAATCGACTTGAAACATTGCGTGGATTTGCTGAAGATTGTGCTTCGAGTATGTTGCATCAATTAATATATAAACTGATCAAATTAACAGCATCTTCCGACATAAATGTTTCGATTGAAGCATCAAAATGTTTAGGTGAGATAGGTCCGAATGATTTAACATCAATGATATTATATTTAGAGAAAAGCCATGTAAATGAAAGTTCTGATTTAATAGAGACACTAACATATAAAATAATAATTAAAATGATTGAATTATTATTTCAAAGTGATGTAGAACTAAGAAAAGTTAGTGCCGATGTACTGTATGCTCTATTGTCATCTTTTTGGGGACAAAAATTGTTAAATACAAGGTATAAAGAACTCTACTCTAAATTAACGCTACCTCTAAGTTACATTAAACCATTTATAACTCAAAAAAGTGCAAAACCAACAAAAATTACTTTAAATACTGCAAAACTGAGTAATATTTTAAATCCTCAAAATAGTATTTGGTCCATTGAAACTAATGGCTCGTACGCTAATTGGATTTCAAAAATAACATGTCAAATTTTACAATGTTTTACAGAATTCTATTCTGAAAACTTGTTCTCAGTATGTGCATTAAGCACTGATGTTTGCGAAATAATTTTACCGAGAATTATTTTCTTAATAATTCATATTGATAAAAAATACACACCTGCTATGTGTTCTTGTATAAATCAATTTTTTTACTACAACTTCAACTTCACAATACAAAATGTAGTTACCAGTGCAATTTGTAAAACAGCAAATTGTGACCGCCAAATCGTCCATTGTATGTTAAACATTGTAAATTATATAAGAATACAAGTTGCTGATAGTGGTTGTTTACAGTTGAATTACATGTATATTGCAAAAGCGGCACAATATTGTGCAGCTTTCTTTACTGCAATATTGTATGCAGAAATTTCTTGTGAAAATATTTTGAACGATCATAATAATTTCACTAATATTTCAAAAATTGATTATGTCTACGAATTGGTACCTGAACAAGGAAAAATGATACAAAGTATACTCAGAGACACATATGCAAAAATAGGTGATTCCGATGCCATTCGTGGCACCGGATCTTCACATTTACAAGACCATTCGACTCGTATACAACATTATCTGGCACAAGATGTTGAGCTTTCATTTGGAAATATGTCAGTGAACAAAGGTAAATGTGTATAATCTGTTTCATTTCATTTTCAGCTTCTTTAATGTATATGAAATCTCATGCAACTGATAGGGGTGGACAGGTACCTGGAAATACGGGTTCGAATAATGCTCGGGTTCCCGAAGTCGAAGTCGGGTCGGGTCGGGCACCCGAAAATCTATGACTAGATTGCAGATGTTTATACAATCTCCAATTTTTATAGACAAATTTTTAGAAAGTTGAATGAAGTAAAATTCTTTTTTTAATGGGAACAGCCTTTGTAGATCCAAAACAAATAAAAATCGTACTGAATTCTATCGAATTTGATATTCTGGCATTTGAAAATTTGAAAATTTCTATGAGCCATAAATGCATAAAGATCCGCAGACTATCTATGACATTCGACTCTCCGAGCAATATAAATTTTCGGGTTCCCGACCTGACCCGATTTCAACTTCGGGTACCAGAGTATCACCAATTTTTGGATCCCCGTCCATCTCTAGTAACTGAACTAACTCATAGTTTCAAGGTGATAGAAGAGATGTACAAAAATTTTATTTTACAACATTAAATGTTTTGTGTAGTACATATCATATGATGCATGCTTTTGCTCCATTTTAAAACTGTGGCTTAACTTATGTGCGTAGAAATATTTAATAATGAAATATAAATTACAGAAATAACTTATGGGCCCAATCAATCTGGTTTTCAAAATTTACTTGATAATATGGTATACGCCATGTCCACAAATAATGAACAAGTAGATGAAGATATCCAATACGAATGTGCGTGGAGACTCAGCAATTGGAATTTCTCTGTAATAAACCAGGCACAAAGTGATTGTAAATTAAAATCACAAATAGTTGAATCTGATTATCATTTTTACCATTATCAAGCATTAAAGTACTTTCATGAAGGTAATGAAATAGGTATACAAAATGCAATTGGAAATGCTCGTATTAGTATCGTCAAAGCACTTAAGAATATTAGTTTAGGTAAGTTCAGACCAACTGTTTAATACATAAATGGTAACATTTAATTTATCTAATAATATACATTTAATTTTCAGAAAGCAGCAAAACTGTATACGAAAAATTAATGCAGTTACAATTGATTCGTGAAATTGAAGAGTTAAGTTCAGCAAAACCAGACGAACATGAAAGAGTATTGCAAAAATGGCAGCAACAAGACATATCAAATTTTAATGAACTGCAATATATTGAACCCATATTAACTCAAAGAACAATTATGTATCAGATAAATAATGCTTTAGTTGATAGCGTGCAGATGAAGGATGCACTTTTCAATACATACTTAAATATATTAAAAATAGCGGCGGATAAAGAAAATTTACGTATTGCTACACGTTCGCTAGGTAAAACATAGAGATATAATAATATGTTGTAAATAATTTTATTGCAACATGTTACATAAATATTTTTGTTTTAATATAAAGCTGTACTAGCGAAACAAACAGACCTGCCCCCAAAAGTTGAAGATCAAATGCTTTATCAAGAATCTCTGTTAGCACGTCTTAGAAATAATTTGGAAATTGGACGATTTCTTTTACGAAATTTAATGCACAAGGATACCTTAGATACGAATCTACGAGCTCAGGTGCTGAGAGTTTACGGTGACTGGATGGCTGAAACAAAATCGGAGAATCCTCAGGTATATGCACAATATGTGTACGAGTTCTTGCGGTTTAATAACTACTTGCATTTTTCAGACTGTAATAGAAGAATATTACATGAAGTCTATAGATGCGAGCACTTCTATCAATGAACAAACTGTTGATAGCATTAAGAATTTACATAATACACAAGTAGCTTTAGCACGATTCGCTGATATTCAATATGAACAGATATGCGCCCACATGAAATCTCCTCAATTTGAAAGTCTTAAAGAATGCATTACATCTACGGAAGAAGTCAGTGCGTTGTCGATGAGTAAGGACAAAGATGTGAGGAGAGCGTTTATTCTAAATCAGAAACAAAATATAAATGATGCTGCAGAACTAAAGCATATACAGAAAGAAAGAGATAATTATTTAACTTTAGCATTACAGTAAGGTTTCACTCTGCATAGTACTATGAACTCAATGCACAGAAAAGTTAAGTTAAAATTAAATAAAAAAACATAAATTGTTTTTTTTTTCAGATACTATTTACTAGTGTTACAACAAAGTGAAGATTATAATTTACTAATATTTAGAATAGTAGCTCTCTGGTTAGACAACATAAAACAAAAAGATGTTAATGATCTCTTAAATGAGAATCTTAGGAGAATACCATCTTTTAAATTTATACCACTTATTCCACAATTAGCTGCACATATAAATAATGTTTCAGATGCATTTTCTGAAAAGATATACTCAATTATGGAACATTGTGCCCTAGAACACCCTCACCATACGTTACCTGTATTATTAGCATTAAAAAATTTATATGGCGATTATGAATATAGTACAACTCGGACGAATAATGCGGTAGAACCAAGAGTGCTCGGCGCTCAAAAGTTATTGCAGGATTTGACAAAAACAAATATTAGCCCAATTGTGCATGAAATGGAAAAGTTATCACACTCGTTAGTTATGTTAGCTAATCTTGAAACTTCTTCAAGGAGACGTAAGCTATTTTCTTTCGTATAGTATGAACTTAATGATGTAATAGTATATGTATAAATGTGAAAATTTGAAAATGTTAAACTTAATAGACATAGATATATTATTAAATCATTTTTTATTTACAGCTGGTTCGATGGTTAATATACCGAAAAATCAAGAAATCTTGAAAGTTAAAAATTTCAATAATGTACTTGTACCAACGCTAACAATAAATGTAAAATCGTCCAGAAATTATAATAACATAATTGGAATATCTAAATATTCAGGAACATATGAGACTGTTGGTGGTTTAAATACACCGAAAAAGATAATCTGTATTGGCACGGATGGAATTTCAAGATATCAATTAGTAAAGGTGCAGAGTAATAATAAGTTCTGATACTCATTGATATCGCTTATTAAACACTTAATACTCTAACTGAGTTGAATTTCAATTATAAATTATGTATAAATGTGTTTAAAGGGAAAAGATGACTTACGACAAGATGCTGTAATGCAACAGGTTTTTAGCGTAATGAATATACTGTTAAAAGCTTACAAAGAAACTAAACGGAGAAAGTTAATGATTAGAACATATAAGGTATTAAGTAATAAAAAAACATTTCGCTTTACGAATATCAAACAAAATTTCTAAATCCATATCAAATGATTTAAGTATTTAGGTAATATGAATGATACTCTTCTTTTTGTTAATTTTTAGGTTGTTCCATTGACCCAAAGATCAGGAATATTAGAATGGTGTGATAATACAGTTCCCATTATATTTATACTGATAGGTTCAAATCCCAATTCTGGATTTCATGTGAAATATTACCCAAAAGATTATACAGCAAAAGACTGCAGAGACAAATTATCAGTAAGAATATATTTAAATAAAATGATGTTTACAATGTGATAAACTAATTATTGTCATTAATAATTGTAAGAAAATATAACGAATCTAATTCTTAAATAAAATGGTTAAAAGATTGTAACATGTGAAAATTGCTTCGAGTCTAGTAGCTTCATAAAAATTTAGTTTGTAGAATTTTAATGTATGTTTATCTTTAGGCAGTGGAAAAAGCATCAACTGACACTAAATTGAAAGCATTTACGGACTGTTGTGCACATATGCATCCAGTACTGCATCATTTCTTTATGGAAAAATATCCATCTCCTGAAACGTGGTTCGAAAGAAGATTAGCATATACTCGCAGGTAAATACAATGTAGTGTAAAGATTTCTCGCATAAAATTTGAATCGTTGTGTATATCATGTGTTCATAGCATAGCAACAACATCTATAGCGGGATATATTTTGGGCCTAGGAGATAGACATTTAAACAATATTTTACTTGACCAAACGACTGCTGAAGTAATTCATATTGATTTTGGTAAAAATATATGTCTTAAGAATTATAATAACATACAAATATTTGATTATGATATTTATAACATAACTGTCATTATTAAATGTAATTAGGTATAGCATTCGAGCAAGGTAAAGTATTACCGATTCCTGAAACTATTCCGTTTCGGCTTACACAAAACATTGAGGCTGCAATGGGTGTATCTGGAATAGAAGGGACGATGAGACAATGCTGCGAAAAGACATTAACTGTTTTACGTGACCAAAGACAAATAATCATAACTCTACTGCAAGTCTTATTGTATGATCCACTGTTCACATGGACTATAACACCTGCTAAGGCACGTAACATTCAAAGTGGGAGCTCGTCGAAACAAGTTGAAATTAATCAAAGTAAATATTACGTTTTCATTCAGCTGACCAATATTATTGTTGTTTTACAAGTAACAAACATGCTCATTCTCTTATAAATAGACTGCTGATTTTATATGCATGTATGATAAAAATGAATAGGAAAAATACAATAAAACTGTGGAAACATTTAAATCAATTTAAGTATGTTATTATATTCTTTTTGACTTATTAAGATTATTGAAAGAAGAAATACATTTTCTTTCTTTTTTTCACAATTGACTAGGAAAATTCTTATTTTGCACAAAGATCTATAGTCTATTTATAAATGTGTGAATCTAATCCATATTTATCACGAGAACAAATATTATCTATAGGTTCCACTGGAACTAACAAAACAGCAGGAAGAGCTCTGTTAAGAATAGAACAAAAACTCCAAGGCACCGAAGAAGGTTTAGTATCAAGCATTTCAGGCCAAGTTGAAAGACTTATACAACAAGCGCGTGATCCTGTTAATCTTTCTCGTATATTCTGCGGGTGGCAACCATATTTATAATTTTAAGAAAGTGACAGGAACGTTTGTATTGAAAAAAAATGACAACGTTCTTTATTTTATCATTTTATATCATTTAAGAATACTTACAATAAAATCTTATTTTAGCAATAGGTGTAAACGCAATTACGATAAATGTAACATATACTTTTGGGATGTTATATTTTTTCAAAATATATACAAAGTATTTTATACACATTATAAATTTTAACTGAAGAAGTATGTAGAAGACAACACGTTATTTATATCAAACTTGCCCTTTGATGGCACACTCATTAAAATACGGTGCATTTCTTCAGGGCTTATTTTATGTTCAGGCTGTACATTCCTACAATCATAATATATGTAAATGAGCATTTAAGTGCTAGTTACGTTAACTGTGCTAAATATTTTATACTATTTTTAATAAATAAAAGAATGTATTTTAAACTAGTTCTGAATTATTATAGAACGCCTATGGTTTATATCACAAGCATCTCATAATTTCTTGTATCATTAAAGAAGTGTATGAAATAGACCTATTTTCAATAATTGTATTTTGTTCGAAGAAAAATAAGTATTTATAAATGTTACTTACATATACGTTTGTTTATAACGATTTACAAAAAATTTCGCTAAATCCTCTAGGATAGGTTCAGTATGAAGGGCAACAAACTGTTCTCTACATATCTACAAGAAGTATTGATTGTATATTATAAAATATTATAGAATGACATACACTACTGTGCAAAAGAAAGAAACACCCAGTATAATTATAAGATATAATGACAAACAATATTTTTATGTAGAAATTGTATTGTACAATGATTGATTTATTGCATTTAAAGTATTAGATAATGCGCAATAACACATATATTCTCAGAACTATTCAATTAAACAGCGGAATCCTTTTTCAAAACTTACTGTAGTCTTATTCGATATTTTACGCTTTTCTATTAAATATGGCCGGGTGCTTCTTCTTTTTGCATAGCAGTGTACGTCATAAGGACTTAATACCGGTATGATTTTGATACCGATATTGCACTAATAAGACTGTACGAGTCCGTAATTTCGAGTACCTACACATCCCTAGCCACTTCGTTCTCTTGTTCACGTGTTACGTCGCGACGCCAATACTGTTTGTATAAGGTCACAGACGAGTTATCTTGCGACGCAATGCCGCTTGTGCGGTGCCACGGACGTGTTATCCCGCGTCGCAATAGCATTTATTATACCATTCGCACGAAGAATAACACGTCCGTGGCATCGCGCAAACGACATTGCGTCGCGACATAACACGTCCAAGAGAACGAAGTGGCTAGTATAGTATTTTGAATGCCTTAGTTATACTTATTTTCTATTACTCACTTTATTCATAATATCTACAGTAGATGCATGAGTCCAGAAGCAGTCATGCACTGAAACAAATGTAATACCAGCTTCTTTACAATGTATGCTAGTAAGCATCATGTGAGTAGAATCTAGAGAGTGTATAAAATTCGGCGCGAATGCATTCTTTTGTTTCATCGAATCAGGTTTTCTGAAAACAACGAAATTCGTTGTCACTTTAAAAGTGATTGTTCTGATTAATATACAACATCTATATATATGTTCGTACTAACTCATTTGGTTTGTGATTGTTTTCTGATTTTTTCAATTGTTTAACATATGGTTGTATAATCGGCAATCCCAGAGGAGTAACCCATTCCACCTCTTCACAACACACGGAGGAAATGATTCGAGCACATGATGTAAACCAATCCTGAATTTCTCTTGCGCTTTTAAACATTGTCCTTAACGTTGAAAACGTTTTTTCAGTTAAATATGAACCAGCAGGCCAAATGTGTTCTTCAGGGAACTCCGCCATATCTAGATACATGGATAGCAAATATTATAAGTAGACAGTGGATCTTTATGCAAAATAAAATGTTTATATATCATTTGCATGGAAACGGAGCTGAATAAAGATTTATTTCTTGTGTAAATAATTTCAATTGATTGAAAATAACGTCTCCGTATTTTTACATTTTTTAATGTTTTTACTTTTTCAAGTTTCACCTACTGATTTTCGTCATAAATGCATAAAATCCGCTGTCTAATTATAAGAATTACTTGGTCGTAAAAATGAAATTAAGTATATACCTTTCAATTGCTTTATTATTTGCAATTTTGCACCATATTTTGTCACACCGTATACTGTCGTCATTACAGTTTGTTTTATAACTTTTCTCCTTACAAACCCGTCTAATAATTTAGCAATTTTTACTTCGTTTTTGACATCAATTTGTCGATTCTCCTCGATCTAAACGATGGAAACGAATAATACATACAATTACATATGTATCGTCGGTAAAAAATGTGTATAAATATAGTTATTTGTAATGGACATAACATACTAAATTGGCAACTGTGGTATATACATCCTTTGGAGTGTGGAATGGATACAAATTGACGCTTTCTGCACCAATCTGATCTCTACCAAGTGCAGCATAATGTTGAAGCCCGTTACAACTTCCATCTTGATGTATCGGAAACCTACTTTCATATTCTTCTATGTTTGGTGCTTTCAGAGCTTTGGCTATTTCCATACAACCTGCTAGTGTTTGCCACGGTTCCTCGGATTGTTTCCACCACATTTTACCCTGTGCGATACAAACACCTCTTCAATTATAGATTATTTTTATATATATTAACTTTATTATTTAATTTAACACGTTGAATACCGCGATGGTTGCCGATGACCGACACTATTGACTTGCTTTATAATGATCGTCGCAAAATTAGTGGCACTATCAATTTATTCGTTCTGAGATTAACTAAATTATAGTATATGACACACACTTCGTTGTTAAGTAACAAATAATAATTATTAGACTGCGAAATTAGCCTGGAAATTGGTTGGGTGAAATATAAAACAGCAAAGGATTAGAAAAATTTAAGAATATCGTAATGTTGTTTTTAATGTAACGAAGTTATTAAGGGATGAAATCAATTTTTATCTTATCCTTGCTTCCTACAATCAGTGCAGAACATTTTTATTTTGCATAAAGATCCGCAATGCAGTAATTACTAATAACTTAGACCAGAGCTGGGCAACTGACGGCCCGCAGGCCGCACACCGCTTTTGTCTTTTCTTCTCAGTGTCTAGCAGCGTCTCCCACTATTCAGACTTATGAAAGAAACAGTGTGCAGCCCGCCAGCTCTCTGGCTCTGGAGATAAAGCCAAGGAAGAAGTTGCCCGACTTACTTATTTCATTCTTTATACGAATGAAATAAGTAAGACTTGTATGAACACACACAAAATTCACGCGGCAGTGAACGTGTTAATAAAATTGGATAAGCTTATAAACGTGTATGTATTTTCCAACGTAAGTAGAGCTTACTGTTAAAGGGTTATTAGCACTGTCCAATATAATATTTAAATTTTCATTTGCGAATTCAAGACGTTCGTCAACAGAAGACCCTTTCTTTTTACTTGTCAAATTAACAACGTGCAATTTCAACCAATCCAATCCCTTTGGACCCAGTGGTTTAGACTTTGCAAATAGCAGTAAAGAACGACTCAAGTCAGATGCCAGATGATTCAAATGAGGTGGTATTGGATAAACTCGTCCTCTAAAATCCAGATTATGTGGCAGCCAAAATACTTTGTCTCTAAACTTTAAAATAAGAAAAAGAAACTCTTTTAATTTCACTTTTGTTATGCGATACTAAATTAAGTATGTATTTGAGACGACAAAGAAAAACATACGTGATTGGCAAGGGACAGCCTATAAAGTGCATCGCACCATAAAGAATAAACTTCGTATTTTTTCTGCTTAAACTTTGCCATTTCTATTGCTATCTTTCGCTTTTCTTGAGCGGTAGCGTTCTCCTGTAAACGACTTGGAGGAATCAACATTGAAACTGATTGAGGAACGCTTAATTCCACGGAACCTCCTTGTTGAAATATCTATAACACTCGCGGGTCCTTTATAAACATTGCGTTCTGCATCTGCTTTTAATAACACTTACGAAAATATTGAAAACGCGGTTACCTCTATTACGATGTCAAGTATGGGAGAATTAATTGTCCACGGTACAGAACTTAGTTGATTCAAAGAATCAAATGCTGGATACAGTTGCTGTACCGGTGTATTTTGTAGCTTTTGCCATAAACTGTCCTAGAGAATAAAATGATATTACATTGTTTATGCGTTGAACAATGATTTTTGAAAACAATAAATTTTAAATATTGTTTGGAAATAATAACTTACTGTGCCATTTATAATTCTAACAAAATCTGTTGATGTTAAAAGATACCCTCCTGTATGCACTGATGTCCATGGTCGTGGTGGAGCGTTAGAAGGTATGAAAATTGAATTAAATGATAACGTATCTGACTGTGCTTCTTTGTACATCTTTGATACAATAGGATGAGGTTTAATCTATAACCAATAGATTAAATTGTGATATATAAACATATATTTACATATCGACGTTCGAAATATACGGACCTGTTCAATCAAATAAGTTTCCTTATGTCTAAACAATGTATAAAATGCAGGAATAGAACTTTTAACTTCATGTCCTTTGAAGAGGTCGGGTTTCAGTATCAAATCATTCAAAATGATATTATACAAAAACTTGCCTATATTTGCAATCACATCTTTAGGCCAAGTGTAGCACATAGTGTTTAAAGAAGTACCAGCGCTCTCCTCTTGTCGTTCAAAATATTGCCATACAGTACGATTGTTCATATTAGCGAACCGTTCTACACTTTCAGGATGTAAGTACCAGTTTAGATATTTTTGATAAATTTTAACTATCTTATCCAAAACACCACTTCTTTCTTTGCTTTGGATCTGCAAATAAGTTGTGTTTATATTTCCATAATAGGTAAACTTAACATTGCATTAATAAATTGTGTAATATATCCACCCACCTCGTACTTCTTATAAATATTCATTCCTATGTCAATATGTAACAAGTTAAGAGCCATACTAAATGTTTCTGAACCATTGGCTACTTTTCTAACTTCTCGTATTATAGCATTCAGATAGTGTTCCTTGTCTAATACTTCCAAAAATGGATGTAACACCATCAAACTATTAAAAGAATGTCGCTCTTGTTCTTTCAAACATTTTAAATTTCTTTCGAACGCTACTGACGCTACCTTTTTCCAATAATTTTCTAATTCAGCAACTTTTCCCCTCTAAGTAAAGAAAAGAAAAATGAACGATCATTATTATGAAATAAAAAGTAACCTAACTATGATTTATAACATTAAAATGAATTTCAATTAATATTCAATTAAACATAGCAATAACAGCAAGGATCTTACATATTCAGAAATAATATTCATATCTCTTTGAGGCTTGTTTATACTCTCTATTGGCACCTCAATGTCTTCCTCGCGTTGAAGTTGCACTCTTAGATCATTTTTCAATTCGTCCATTGTTAATATATCTTCTGCTGGACTGCAATAATTATCCCTCATGGGAACTTTATTCAAAAGATTGCACGTGTATCCTAAATTCACTATAGAACGTAAAGGTTCAAAGTTTGGTTCATGTAGCCTAATTACTTTCAATACATTTTCACGCTGATTATGTTTAAAATGCGTTTTATTAAACATGTCATTCAACGTAATTCCATGAATGCTCATTTCCTTTATCAATTTTTGTAATAAATCTGAATCTATAAAGAATGCTTCTATTAATTTTCCAGTTTTATATATAAAACTACTTTTTCTGTTCTGAAATTACCTAATTGATTTTTCTTGGTGTTACTCCGTTCCATAGCATCAAATATATACACATACGTCTGTGCTGTTGGTTGTACAGAATCATTTTTTATCATTTCATATAAATCTAATACTTTTGGAAGATCTCTTCTAAAAGCATACGCTTCTAGAACAATATTATACAGTTCAACATATTCGCTACTGTATTTTAAGTTACTGAGTATAACTTTTCTATACCTCATTAACGTTTTGTTTGCTCTGTTCATCATTTTACAGCTTAAATACACTTGCATGTGTGCTAACAAATTTTCAATATATCTCTTCGAAGCATACTTGTTATTAATTTTATGTTTATGGTTGTCTGGCTGTTTCTGACTTTTACTATAATAACAAAAATTGTATAATTTAAGAATGTTCTAAATACGAAACATTTGTTAATCGTTAGATTAAAAAAAATTAAATGCATAAGGATAGTAACATATAAATAAGCATGGAACAAAATTTAGATGTCTCGAGGCTCACATTTTCAAATTATTATAAAATAACTATTTAATTATATATAATGATGAATACTGATTATAATGAATATTTTAAAATCAAAGACATACTTACACCTTTGATGAAAAATATCTTTGATTTTCTTTATTTGTAAATTGTATATTTTCTGATTTCTCAGGTGTATTTTTACTGTTATATGAAACCTTGTTATGATCAATGGCTTCAGATGAGACACTTATATCGCTTCCCTGTTGTAATTATATTAATACATTTTTGTTTGTATAGTAAGACACATAGAATTCAAATTTTAATACCTACACTACTCGTGTTATCTTCATTGTTAGGGGCAGTAGAGTTTTCATCAGATATATTTGAACCTGAAATTTTGTTAGAAGCAAGATTTGCAATTTTAGGAGATTTTTGTAAGATATTACCATGATCGACCAACATTATTATATTCGAAGCCTTTATTTTTTGTATTGGCGTTGCTTTATTACTTGATTTTCCAGGTGTTACTGTAATAAACATATTTCATACCAAAATGTTTGCAAAAGATTAAATATATGAATATTATTTACTCATAAAAAAGTTATCAACATAAAATCATACCTTCAAGTAGCTCTGCATATAGTTTCTTTTGCCTAACTCTTTCCTTTAACGAAGAACGACCTAATGAATTTGCTGTTGTGGCATTAGTCCGAATTTGATGATCCATTACTATAAATTAAATTTATAAAGGTAATCAATTAAAATACTAAGAGAACTTCTTTACAAATCATGTGATACAATGACACGCTACATTTCCTTACAATAGGTTTTGTCATAAAAATTGAAAGAAATATTAAAGATTAAATAATATTTAAAATAGTAAATAATTCATTATAATAAATAACATGTTATACGTTTAATGCTAAAAATGTATTGAATTTGAAAAATGGTGCAAAGAAACATACAACGATGGTAACATGCAATGATTATAAACTATATGAACGACAACTATTTAATATTTCGTAAACACTTGTATAATTCAGAAAATATTAATAAATGTAACATACATTTTGATACTTTTCCATGATAAAAATTACAGAAGGAGCACAATCGTATCGAACGTTGCATTATTATTTTTGGAGGAATAAAAAGAACACAATTCGAAGAAATTCGTGTTGTAAGCTGCAGTAAAAGAAGACTGTACATCTTTCTACAATAAGCAAAATTTCATCTAATCAATTTTTACGTATACGAAACAAGTAACCTAAAATTCGAGACGAAAAGCCGCATTTTGCTCAATGAACACAAGTCATAAAATCTGTTCAACCATGGATATAGGAATATATTCCTATACAGAGAGTCACTGATATATATATCTGCTCTGATATCTGTATATATACTATTTACTCTCTGACTATATACAGCCAGAGAGGATAGGAGGGTGCTCACGCCCGGGTTTTCGATGCCACCGGTATAGTGCTGCCTCTACAAAGAATCCTAGCCTGGATCAGATCCCACACCCACGGTAGAACGGATTTTCCCCTCCCACTTTTAACCTGGATCAGATCCCTCACCCATGATAGAGCGGATTTCAAGATTTTAGATTTCCACGGACTAGTAAAGGTTCTGTTTCATGCTAAAACATGCTGCTGGATGGTGTAGTCTCTGTTTCGTGGGAAAAGTGGCTCTACCGTGAGTGTGGGATCTGTTCTGTGCTAAGCGTGAGCGTGCAAAAAAGTGGTGGCAACTTATACCCAGGCGTGAGCACTCTCCTATCCTCTCTGATATAGCTATATAGCAGAGAGGATAGTATAGTATCAGAGCTCTGATAGTATATATAGGATAGGAGAGTGCTCACGCCCGAATATAAGTTGCCACCACTTTTTGGCACGCTCACGCTTAGCACAGAACAGATCCCACACCCACGGTAGAGCCACTTTTCGTGTCTCGTGTTCTGAAATACCGATCACATATTTCTATTTTCTTGAAAAGTAGCAGGAACGCGATTTTGACGAGTTTATACTACCAATCTTCGCTTTATTTGCATGCGAATAAGTGAAATGAAAATGGCAAGGGAGTTAGGTGACCCCTCGGTCGTGGGACAGAAAAATACATTCAATGATATGTCTATCCTTATACCTCGTCTGTGGTTACACTGAGTATTCATTGTAATTTTTTGTTTATGGGTTGGTATATTAATAACTACTGAAATTGAATTGTGGTAACAATTGAGGAAAAATAAATGTAACTTGAAAATTATTAACTAAAATTTAATGTTGTTAAAGTAACGATTCCATAGAGCATTAACGTGTCTTTACATTATTTAGAGTTAGAATTTGAAAAAGTGTATGCACAAACCTTGTTCATTTTATTATGTACATTTTCATATAATTAATATATCTAATATAATTATTAACAATATATATATACAATTGTATACAAATATATATACATTATTTAAGTTATTAGACTTTCAATTTTCATAATTCCTTTTTTTAATTTTTGTAAAACGTCAATAAATAAATAGGACAATTTTAGCTGAGAACGTACCATAACGGAACACAACTTATATCACTGTTTAGATTATCATTCGATTTATTTATTCTCTGACATATGGCGTACAGTATGGCACGTTATCCGTTAAGATTTTATTAAGCGGTGCATTAAGATATTTGTATTCATTAGTGATATAATGATTTATTTTCAAACAATTTCACCATCTCGTTTTTTTACTATTAGTATGTGTACATGATACTAATAGTAATATTCCGTGTAGATGAAGGTGAGCATACATGTATGTAAACGCGATAGGTATGTCGTATTAAGTCAATCATTATTTCTCATAACCTTTTTATGAATACGAAATACAGCAGATGCAATTAGACAATCTTAAAAGATGTGGTTAAGTCCATACGTCTTGTAGCCGACAAGAGGCGAAGATAGACGTACACCATTTCCAATGGAGTGGACCGTGTTCTCGTGATTTTTGGCTCGAAGTAGATTTTACCGTATCTTCGCTTTGCGAGAAATTTTATTCGAAGTCTAGTTAACTGTGTAATCTCTACAGCGTATCATATCATGGCCTCGACAAAGAGAAAGATTCAAATTGGTTCTGCTTGGTTTCAAACGAAAATTAAACTAAGACCACAGCATCGAGGTATCCATCACGTTACCGAAGAAATATTAGGAAAAATTCCGGAACTCTGCGAATTTTCTGTTGGACTTTGTCACATACAAAGTAAGTGAAATTCTATGCTATGCGATTCCTTTATCATTATGCCGCTTTTGCGAAAATATTACAATGGGTGCACTAAACTACATGCAGCACTCCATATTCCTTATTTTGCTTAGTGTAATTTTGTTTATAATCTGTTGCACATAGAATATCAGGCAAATATCGATATACGTATATTTCAAATAATGGCGTTTAACACATAAATACAAAGAAATAACATAAATTCGAAATATAAACATGTACGTAGATTTAACATTTGTTTTAGATTTATATATTAACGGAAAAGTTGAATACATGTTTGTTGTATTACTCCGTAATGTATGAAGTTTTCGGAAGATATGAATAATATAAATAAATTTGATTGAAATTAATGAAAAAAATTTTGTTCATAAACGAAAAATATATTTCTTATAAATAAGAAGATATAAACATTTTAATTTTGCAACTTTCAGTTCTTCATACATCGGCAAGTTTAGCGTTAAATGAAAATTGTGATCCAGATGTTAGAGACGATGTAGAAATGATGCTTAATAAAATAGTTCCTGAAGGTTTGGCCTATAGACATAGCCGGGAAGGACCAGACGATATGGTAAATTTATAAATAAATAACTGTACTGTTTTCACGATTGAATGAATTTTATAATATTCTCAAATTAATCCTTTTGTGGTTGAGTATTTGATATTAATATGTTGTACATTAATTGAAGGCAACCTAATTAAAGAACCAGTAATTCATACAACACGGAAAAGTAAACTGTTCCATAACGAAAGGGTTAATAAGTAATCTTGTTTTAATTTGAAAATGAATATAACTCTAAAAACTAGTGTGTTCATAGATGAATATCTATAAGTTATTCGAAATTCATACAAATGTTCTATAATTTGTATTAATTGCAGCCAGCACATGTGAAGGCGTGTTTTCTTGGTTCTTCGTTGAGCATTCCAATTACCGATGGGAAATTAACCTTGGGAAAATGGCAAGGAATTTGGCTATGCGAACATCGTAACAATGCTGGGAGACGTAAAGCTGTAATAACATTAACTGGTTGTCTCCGGGATCCTGCAAGTAGCCCTTTGACTCCTGTTAGTCCTATTGCCTCTACTAGCAGCTAGGACCACTCACACCCCCAAAGGCGTAGCAAACGTCATCTGGGCATATCTAAATCTAATTACTCGATCTAGCAGCTGCTTAATTTTAGTCCAAATCTGAGAGTGTAATTGAAAAAAGAGTGTATGGATACTGTAAAAGTATACACACAAATATAAAAGTTTATCTTGTGGATTCAATTACAATATTAATCATATTATGGAATTTAGTCACTTTATCAATACATAGGTTTTAGAATAATAAAAACTACTGACAATATTTATTATATATATATTATATCATATCTGTATATGGAAGTAATGCATTCATTATTTGTACTTTTAATAGATATAGTGGTAAATGATGAATTTACATTTGGTAGTTCTTTTTTAAGACTACTAAGTACACATTCCAATCTAAGTTAACAGCAATGGTTACAAAAAAATACGGTTTAGTAAACATGATGTTGTTCAGTAGTTATAAACTGCCAGAGCATGTGTATACCGTATATATCCTGAAAAGATAAAATCGAATTAACTTGAAGTATCCAGCACTCTTCTTTATTGCTCTTAGATGAAATTGTGCATTCTAATATAATGCGTCCAATACTCCGAATTTAATTACATAGCTTTATTTAAGAAGTCCTTTTATAAAAACCATGAACAACAACAAAATAGCATTAACAAATGCTCGGCTGAGAACTTGCATTATTTTTTCTAATATTCAAAAATATCTCAGTTTGAGCATGTGCAATATGTTAAAAATTTCTAACGCAGTGCTTATCATAGAGTAGGCATTTCTAATGACGTTTCCATTGCATTGGGGGTGTATATAGGCTTATACTCAACACTTCTTTGCTGTGCTAATATATTTCGCCTAGGGATATTTACATACCTTTCAGTAATAGTCTAAACAAGTGGAGACAAGTCGTGATGAAAATAGAATTCGATAACATTATTGAGCTATGCAAATAATGATTGTATTGTTAAGTATTCATCAAGTTCAGGAAAGTATTATAAATCTTGATTAAACTAACCAAAATATGTAAAATATCATCTGGGAAATCTAGCACTGCAAAGGGTTGTAATAAAGATTAATAATGTTACGAAATTAACCAAAGCTTATCATGGGGGCTTGTTAACGTATCTAATATACTGTAAAGCAAACAGTTGATGTTAGTTGTTAATATTTCTCATATGTAGCATAAATGGTCATCCATTACAATTAATGGAAAAGCTTTAATGTAAATTATCCAATAATGCAGTTCATATAGCTTAAACAGAAACAGCTCAAAAACTGTAGCATTATAAAAAAAATTGTAATACTTAAGACTATCAATTTGTAGCCAATCATAAATTTTGTTTGTTCATTCTAAAAATTTTAAATCGCGTTTATATATTTCGTTTTATAACGTTGGAAAGTCAAAAAGCAAAAATGCCATGTGTAGACGCAATTTTAAGTTTGTAATCGACCTCATTAAGCAGGTTATTTAATAAGTAAAATGTATAAGTATAATGAATATAATCAACTAAAGAAATGTAATGATAATTCACTAGCAATTTACTTGCATACTAAATTCATTTCAATGATTTGATAATTGGTATTATATCTTTTTCTTTTTATAAAACAATTACTCTAGCAGTAATGCAATACAATTTTACGTTCAAAATAATATATTAATATATTTAATTTTACGTTGATACTTCTGAAGTAATTTAAACTTATGTTTTGTTTTACAATGAATGTTTATCAATGAAGTTCCATTTAAATGAATATAATAGAATCTCAATTTAATACGTATTAAAAAGTAATCTGTTTTTAAAAAAGATATAGTAGTAATTTTTAAAATCTAAATTTGTGGATATACATTAATAATTTGTAAAATTTTGTATGTTTCTTATCACTTGAACACTTTTGGTGATTATCATGTAACTATTATTATCATACAAACTATAGACTACAGGAAATTCAAACCTTATATGTAACATGTGTCTTGTAAAAATGAATAACATATTGGCAATTGATTTAAACTGAGTTTTTATATGAAAGTAACATATAAATAATAGGTACCTAGTACTTATATTATTTTTCTCTTATCTACGTAATACACTAATTTCCTATGATTTCTTACTTATTGAAATAAAAACTTCCTTACAGTACTCAAACAAGTGATGTTAAAAATGTGAATGTAATATACTTGTATGTACAATCTTCAAAGTTGTTCCAATATTATTCAATCTTTTTCCTATCTGTATAAAATCAAATGTTATTAATATAATGTCTTTTGACAATGTTTATATGTTATCCCGTGTGCAATGTAAATTAAAGAACATTATCTCGTGCATATATGTATCGGATGATTCAATGACTATTTTGACAAGAAATGTTGAAAAATAGTTTTATCTAAACGTTTTTTATTAAATTTTCAAAACTCTTAATTTTTAATATATTGCATATTCCAAGAAAAATAATTATAAACTCGAAACATATTTCTGCTTCGGAACAATTTTTTATGGAAACATGATATATGAATGAAATTTCAAAACTTGTACTCTTTGTGTGGAAGAAATTATATTCAAATATTCAGTTATCGATCACACACAATTTAAGATGAGATAAGTAATATATAAACTGGCCATATGCTTTTAAGTTGTCGTTTAAGTTATTTAATATTTATAAAATTTTCTAAGTGTACAAAGTTCGATTAGTTTTTAGCTGGATATAGTGGACCTGTATCATTATATATTAACAAAATTTAATACGTTAAGGTTATACAATATAAATAATATATATATATACATATTGGGTATCATAACATAATTTAATCTTACTATATGTACATATAACATTATATTAAAGATATTATATATTAAAGAAACCATAGTGAGAATATCACATTTATGAGTCAGTGTAATAAAATTTGATTGAAAATATTGTATATTATCTTTAAAATTAGAAAAATAAAATTGTTTATACAAAAATTATAGTAAATAATTTTACTACTACAATAAATTTGAATGAACATGATAAGGACTTAAGCATAAAACTTATGCCCTAATTTTTATTTTTTATTCCAATTTATAGTATACTAATTGAAGGTCGTCAATATTATATCACTTCATTTATATGTATTTACATTAAGAAGTATTAGATACGCGTATAGAATGGGTTTAGGATTAAAAATGTACAGGTTTAAATACATACAAGTCAGGACTTTAGATACATATTTTATTTGAACTAGTAGTCAATAACACATATCTATAAAATATTTAAAGAAGATAGTGTTACCAATATTGTCATTACAAATAATGCAAAATATTTCATTAATATTATTAACGTAGAAATAATATAGTTTCTAACAATCAGTTACGTTTGTAAAATGTTCATATTATAATGTTTATAAAAACGGAGGGTTTTACTTTATACATCCTTAGTTTTTGTTTGTAGACAAAATACGTATTACATAGTAATAACCATAATAATATTAATATATTTATTAAAATATTGCACTTATGTAATTAAGTTCTTCTTCAATTTGTCAAATGAAATTATAATCTTGATACCCTGGCCTCATTCGTATCGTACTAAATGATAGTGTATTATTTTAATTTAAACAAGAAGGTACATTGACATTGTATATATATTACAAATGAAAAATTATATCTATGTTATCATTAATAATGCATTGCAAAAAGTCTGCACCAATATTATTCTTAACATATAATAATTACTGTAATCAAATACAGATTTTCACAAAATATATTTGTAATAACATACGAGTGATTCAGAGTATCACCCAATATAATGTTCTACTAAATCTACTATCTTCTCTCGACATTCTTCTTTGTTTGAAATATCAATAGTTATTTTAATAATACATCAGTATAAAAATATATTTATCCAAATATATTGATCCCAATATATTACTTTATTAGAATAGAAATCCGCTTCTTAGGTTTCGTTACCTTAGACTTTGCAATTTTTATTATTAAATTTTAGTAAAAATTTGTTTCATAATTATGTATTACATGTTTTGCAACCAAAATTAAAGCAATTCAGGACCAATATTTTAAGCATAATGTAATGTATGTCATGAAATTTAAAAGTTAAAATATTCATTATGCAAGTCAAATGTAATGACAGTTCATCTGATTTCGTATTTTTACCATTAAAAAATATGTAAATAAAATACTTAAAAAATAATATGACTATAATATATATATATATTAGTATAATGAATAATATTGATATATTAGTGATGCAGAAACTATAATCTTTAACATAACTCGATTCCACTAACGATGTTAAGACCCTCGGTATGAGATTCATATTGCTTTACTTTATTTTCATAACTAAAACAAATATTTGAGATAAACATTGTTATGCTTGAAACTATAGATGTCTTTCCAAAATTATATATCGTTGAGAAACAGTGAGAAATTTGGAATTAATAACAATTCTGCAAAATTAATTTTAATCGTATACATATATAAATTCTTTTTGATAGTTGATTACTCGTAATTAATTATATAGTAGATTCAAGTTATAATTTAAACTTTTACTTTTGTAGGTAATAAGGGTAATAACGAAAGTATGAGTTAATTAACTTGAGGATTAAAAATATGGTCGATGATTTCTGGTGAAGGCTTACCATCTGATTTATTATCAGATTCACTAAATTCTTTGTAATTTTCAGGTATCGGATGTGGTCCCGGATTTCTCAAATCATTTGCTTTATCTTGTACTTCTTTGAACGATGCTTTAATATTATCTAACGCTGTGCCCAACCCCGTTTTTATTAGATTAAATTCTTGTGTCACAAGTGAAAGTCGTCCCAAGAGATAATTCAAGTTTTTATCGACTTCTGTCATGCGCTCCGTTATCTCGCCCACCTAAACATAAAAAATATTTATTTAGGTGAAATTTAATACTATGTCACATCTGACAAATTCAAGGATTTTACCTTGGTTTCCATGCCGTCCATAGTAGTTGTTGTACCATTCACATAATCCACGTTTTGTTTATGCAATTTCTCTAAAGTTTTTGTGCTTTCTGTCATTTGTTGATACATAACATTTATCTGTCGCCAGACCTTTTACAAAAATAAATTTTATACATAGTTTGAATAAAACAATTGTATGATATGTCACATATAATTACTACCTCATTCATTTCTTGTTCCATTTTAGTAGTTAAATTTGCCAAAGCACCATTCTGATTGTCCATAATATCATTTGATATACCGTCAAATCTTTGATTCAAAGTATTATTGATATTTACGCCTTGTGCTTTCACTAAATCTCCTACTTCTAAAAGAATTTGATGTACTCCATATTCAACTCTCTTTTTAGTATCCAAGACATGATCAGCCATCGAAACCATTACAGATTGTCCCTTTTCAAGATCATTTAATTCTTGATTCACACGTTCAGCATTATTTGCCAAGTCCATTCTAAAATCTCAAAAATATTTAATTCGATGTTGTCAACATTAGTGAGAAAGTTATAGTTAACTAAATCGTTCCCTACATTTGTACAATAATATTACCTAAGAGTTCCTATTGTCTCCTTTGTTTCAACTTTAGCCTTCTCTAATTTATCTTCTAAATCATTGACTCCTTTGGTAACAACATCCTTTAAAGCATGTTTAGCTTCCTGTAAGAGCGTTTGCGATTCATTATGATGGACATTGTTAATCCTGAAAAACAAAGTGTCTTGTTAAATCGTACGCATCAATTACATTCTGAAGTGTAGTTTTATAGTAATCTACAAAGAATATATTGTTGGAACTACATAGTTTTCTGAATTTACAGAAATTTTTAATAGTTATTTGAATGTTACCTTGGCAATTCTCGAATTTGTTCAGATACACTTTCTAAAAGTTGTTGTATTGAAGGTAAAGCTCTTGCATGTTTATCAATATTAAAAATAGTATCAAGCTGTGGTTCTTGTAACCTTTCTTTAATTTTCTGAGTGTGTTCTCTAACTTTCTCCAGAGAGATCTCAAGATCGCTAAGCCTCGAATTAACATCCTGGATCTATAGAGTATACAATCTTAGTATATGTTTTAATATACTATTAAACATTATTTACCTCCGTCAATAGTGCTTGCGTTGTTCCCATTTGAACATTTGAAATATCTTTTAATTTCATTGCTTCAGATTGTAATATTGACTCGGCTTTTGAAATTCTTTCCATTAACACTGATTCTGTATTATTTAGTTTTGAGAAAACAAGAGAGACATTGTCAACAGAAGGTGGTGTAACAACCGGTCGAGCATTAACTTCAGATACTTTAGTCTCAATATCTGTAAGCCAGCCTTCTAACCGACTTTCCAAATCTTCTAAAGTATCAACAGTTTTTTTGCATTTGTATTCTCTCACGTTCATCTCTCTAAACAAAATAAATGGAAACCGTATTCAGAATTTATAACAAATATATTATGATATAATTGTTTTGTTTGTATTACAAGAAACTTGTTAGAATGTTCAAAATAATATAAGTCAATGATATACCTGTGAAATTAATTGTTCAATTCCTGTCACTTTTTCATCGAGTTTCGTTATTTGTAATTTAAGACCATCCACTGTTGACATACGTTTTGTCAAAACAGCAATAGTCTTTTTCAATTGTTCGCCTAACTGACGTTCTCTTACTTCGTGTCTTTCTAATTTTTCTGTATTCTCTCGCATCATATGTACTAAACTCAACATTGCATCTTTAATGTCCTCGTGTCTGAAATCGATAATCATTTTTCTGACAAATGGATTTTTGATCAAAGGTAAACTTACATTTAAATTCTCATTATAAAAGGTATATAAAACGTACGTAATTTCTCTAGTATTGCTTAGACTAACACAAAGTAATTGTAAAGACAATATCAAAATATACTTCATTGTTGTGGCAGTGCTGATAGCAAATGCTGATAGAAATATCTGAAATAATAATAAAAAAAATATTATTCGTTTACATCTACACAGTAATGTAATTATATTTATACCTTTGACTGAATTGTAATAATATCAACTAGAATATCATAGTAACTCGCAAACTAGATATAATATCTTTAATGTGAGTGGAATGCTTCCTTTAGTCAATTAATTGAATACAGTGTTATTGAGATAAGAAGCAAAGAGGTCATTGCTGATGACTCTGATGGTAAGAGCATCTTTGTCAGTGAACTGCAGTAGTAATTAAAACTTTCATAGTTAAGAAGAAACATTTGATTTTTAACAATTACAATTATGTTGAATTGGATCTTTACATATTTTTTATTTCAGTTCAATACATTTTGCATATTTGAGTGCCAAATATTAATAATGTTATAATTATTTATTTTAAATTATGAGTGTATATTGTGCATAAATTCTGTTTATATATGTATTAAATACAGATGAAGGAAGAGACAGAGCGAGAGAGAGAGAGAGAGAGAGAAAAGAAAAGTAGAAATACTGTTCTCTTTTTTTATGAATAGTTGTACACATGTAGATAAACCAAAGTGACGTATAAAGCTATTATATATCTTTATTATAATCTGTATAAAAGATGTAACTATTTAAAAATCGTATCTTTATTCCTTTGTATGAAAATGTGTTATATAGCTTTTCACTGTTGAACGTCACAAAGAGAGTTCAAATTTTAGCTATTTTTAGATCTACAGATATACATCAACTGCCATTTGATGGAGCCATATGGTCCATTTAAACCATATGTTTCAAGTGCAATAAATTCACTTTTTATACTAATGGCTTTGAACATGTCACTGTTTGTGTTTAAAATAAAACACATGCATGTGTTGGAACACTAAAATAAAACATAAGAAATCTATGAAGTCTTTCTTGAGTTACAATGTTATTAACTGTTGTACAAGCAATTTGTTAGTTAGAAAAGACAAATACAATTCAATAATGTTAAATAAATAATAATGTTGAAATGAAAACTATATATATCTTTTTAAAAATAAACTTTTCTGTCAATAGTTATTATATATTTATCTGATGTATATTTACAATTTTTTTATGTATGTATATATATAATATAATATATAATCTTTTTTCAATTATCCTTCTAACAATTTTGAATGCATTTGCGTATTTATTAGAAATTTTCAATTATGCTAATGCGACAACATAATTATATATAGTTACAAATGAATATTAAGAATTTTCTTAATATCATTTCCTTTATAGCAATAAAAATAATATAACAATAAGTGAAAAATAATGTACACACTTTACATGCTATTTTGTAAATAACTCAAACATGCATAGTATGTCACGATTCCTTTGTTTCTTTACATTTGAGAATATTTATTTATAAAACATAATTATTTATAAACATTTATGAAATATCGATGCATTTTGATGAACTGAATATATTTATATATCAGTTTAAATTATGATTACTAACGATATACATCGACTACCATTTTAATATAAAAATTAAAACGAAACAATTAATTGAAATTTTATAATGTGAAATAAAAAGGGCACTTTATTTACTTCAAACGTGTATTTTATATTTTAAAAATGAAATATTTAGATACTTTACATATTAATCATAGAGAAAAAAAGAAACGTTGAACGGTATAAAGTATTAAAATAATAATATATGTTGATAAAATACGATAAAATATTGCTCTAAATATTATTTTGAGATATATGTATATAAATTTGTATTATACAACAATAAACAAATTTTAGTGTTTAAGTTGTTTTACATATAAGTTCATTTATTTAAAAAAAAGCATGTTGACGATTGCAAGAAAAATGTGATGTATTTAATTTTAAAAATAGTGTTTTTACTTACATACAAATATTAATAGTATTTTATTTCGTTGAGTAAAAAAGGTAGAGGTATGTAAACTTCTGTTTCCTTATTCGATCAACAGAGAACTGATTCTCATGTCATTACCTAAGTCCACATTTGGATTTTTAAAAAACTAAACATAAAGTATACTCTACTATGTAGCGACAAGTAGCGGACAGTTTTCGTACTACGTACCGTGCTGGTTTCATCACAAAATGTGGAAAAAGGAACCATAAAGAGCAATAGATACATGTAAATTTATTATTAAAATATCGATTTCATTAAAAAAAACTTTGTAAATATGTAAAGTTTGAAAGTGAAAGAATTAATAGAGACAACACTGTTGCCAAACTTATTAATTATACTGATTTGAATATAATTTTTATTTTGTTGGTACCAATGAATCGATGGGCGCAGCAGGGGCCCCTGAGTTGCTTATTTCTATATAGTATACTTCCCCCATTAACCTCTCTTTCGTGAAGCGCGCCTGGTGCAGTGGGTGAGATGTTGTGCAAGATTTCTCCCGCATGCGTGTCCAAAACAGTAACGTATCTATTGGGTTAGAAAGAAATATTCATATATTTATTGTTATTGATAACACGAGAAGTTACCTCGTAAATGGCAGAAAGTAATAGAACAGAATGGAAAATATGGTATTGAATAAATCTATGAATAAATATGTGAATTTTAGCTTTCAATTTACAAACACTACGAATTTTCGTTCCAACCCCCCAGTAAACCAGGCATGCCAGCTGGCCCAGCCTGTCAAGCCCGTGACGTGCATTAGGCTGGCAGCACGACGCTCGAAGCTGCCCGGGTAGAAAACAGGCAGAATTCAGGACCGAGCTGCCTGTTTTTAAGAGGGCAACACGGTCGCATTACGCGTAAACGGCGTAAACATGCGCATGTAATTATTCTCATAACTATACATGCTACCGAATAATGCTAATTTCGCCTCGTAAACGAGAAAATAGGACTTTTGAGGGAGATAGCGCCCTAGATCGATCTTTTATCTAGCGTTTTTGACTACTGAACAACCCCGTGTTTGTATTATCAAGTAATGAGAATGCGAATCCCGCAATCCTAGGAACGGGCAGAGTTCCGGCCCGGTTATTCTGCCAGCAGAATGCGCGACCAGGGCGCGCGCAGCGGCCTGTTCAAAATCGAGCACGCGTATTTACTGGCAATATATTATGATGATGAGGTAGTGGAACTGTGGAACCCTGGGGCAGTTATATTGGCGCGAAAGTACCGATATTTTACGGGGTGTTCAGGGTACCCCATTTTATCGAGAATTTTACTTTACTGAGGCTAAAATCGCCGCGCATGCACGAGAAATCTTGCACAATATTTCACCACTGGCTCAGTCAGTGAGTCAGACGGGCAGGGGCAGGGGCAGGGGATTTCATTCGGCAAGAGCGATCGCGCGGTCGGGCTCCGGGACCGGGTCCAGGGATTAACAAGGGGCTGTTCATAGGTGGACCAGGGGTACCCTGGCCTACCTTCAACAACCTTAAGGTAGACCTTTTTTGGCACCTTCAACCACCTTCAACAATCCTGTTCTTCAACTGTTCACTCAACGAACCCCGGCAAGTATTATTTCTAATATTCTTCAATGCACCAGTGCTTCAATTCTGTCCTTTAACTGTTCATTTAACGAATACCATCAATTATTATTTCTAATATTCTAATTGGAATTTCCATCGATATACTTTCAGTCTGCACTGTTCTAGAAACATATATTTCTGATTTCAAATTGGTATCCTCCGATTAAAGGTCCCTCCGGGACTCACTCACGGATAAGGCCGTCACGTTCCCGGGGCACCCAAAGCGCCTATAGGCCGCACTTGTGTGCGGGGTTAGTTTGACTCTCGTGAGGGGTTATGGTCTGTTTCAGATACAATACAACAGCTGACCATCTTTAACGTCGAACCTGGTCGAACGAAAAGGACACATACTAGAACTCTAAAATGAATCATTGAAATTAATGAATGAAGACGAATCATAATGTTAGATTGAAATTGCAATGAGGAGCAATAATGTTACACAGATTTTCTTTATAAACGGTGAAATGTATTAAAATCTATAAAATTTTGCATTTTGTGATTTAACATTTGTCTTTCTTACTAAACTTACTCCTTTTTCCATTTGAAGCATGGTGATTAAATTTGTTTCATATTGATTGTAATTTAAAGTATTATATCTTTTTTCTACATCATATATATATCTTATTTAATATAAATAATTTTTCTTATTAAGACAGACAGAATTGTTTTTATAATTTTTAGTAAAATACAATATTTATTCATAAAATGCTATTAAGATCGATTGATAGTATTATTAGCAAATTTCATCGTTAGATGTGCTTCAATTGTAACTAATATATGCACAAATTTTTCTTAGCAAAACATTCCAGTTATCTTAACGTTTTCTTCGGATGTAGTATTATAATACTCTTCAATATTACGTTTTCAATTTAAACCACATCGTATAATAAACACAAATTGAAATATTCCAATTTGAATTGTATATGTTAACAATATATATAGAAATCTGAGAAAAATCCCTGCATAGTAATGAATACATGATGATATAAGTATTTTTGCGATCACCTTAACCAAAAGTAAAAGTTTAATTTATTACATACTTACAGCCATTCACTTGAGTTTTAATATATTTATTATTCAAATTATTCTATATGTAATTCTAAATTTTGATTAGTTTCCATAATAGTATTTCTTAATTCTGTAATGTTACACACCGGATTTTCCCTTAAATCAAGCGATTTTAATTTATGTCTTGTTAGTAATTGTAGTATTTCTTTTAAATTATTTAGTTTATTATTTCTTAATGACAAAACCTTAAGATTGTCTAATGTTGGAAACTTTTCTAAGCTTTCTAATTGATTACTCGATAGTAACAATTTCTTACAGTTCTGTAGTAAAGATAACTGATGTAAAGAAATTGATAGAAAGTTCGAATTAAGATTTACTTCTTCAAAGAAACTAAGATATTCGTTACTACTTAATGTTGTCAAATTTGACCCTGAAAGATCGATTTTTAATTTTATATCTTCATCTTCTTCTGTGCTCCATAATTCGTGTAATTTATACTCTATGACATATTTACTTCCTAAAAAAATTATTCGTATGATTTGTATGATTATTCTATTTCCCTTTTTAGAGTCATAATTAAATATACTTACGTAAATCTTTATAGTAATTAAACCGAAAAGGATCAACCTCCAGTAAAATATTCAAATTTGTTAAAATGTCATCATTAAATTTCACAAAGTCGATTTTTCTCATTAAATGTACCGCAGTAAGAATAGCCCACTTGTTATCAGGTTCCAATTCTATAAGTTGCTTATAGTTTGATAATTGATCCAGTAGTTGTTCTTGATTGTAACAGGTTCTGGATTTTCTTGTTTTATAAACCCATTTTTGATTAAAATGATACACAGGATAAACTTCTCCTTCGATAGCAACTTGGATTTCTCTTATTTCATTCAATTGTTTCTTAAATTTTCCAAACAACAATTTGGAAAATTTTGTCTTTTGCCAGGATTTCCATTGAACAGGTTGAATTTCATTGTTAATATACAAAGATATTGATTCCAATGATACAGTTTGGTCAGTAAAGAGGGTTATTTGATCTTCTTGCAATAAAACTTGAGACAGAGTAGAATCAAAATCTCGAGCATTTAATAACCATCTTTGGTAAAACCAGGCACTAGTATCATTAGGATCTGTAAATGTAGCATTCATCACTAAGTCTAGCTCTAGAAAAAGATAATATATTGTGTACCACATATGTGTATATATGTTATCATGTTATGAATAAAATAGTATTATGTAAAAGTGTGCGAGAACTCGAAAATGTTAGGTACCGGAGGAATACAGTTTTCACCGACTCCAGATTTGACAGACAACGACTTTAGTCGACGACAGCATTATTCGATATTAACATCGTTTGGCAACAACGTTAACCGACTGCATCTAACTTCTTATAGAGTAATAATTATATTTTTATACAAAAGTAAAAGTGTCAGTGCAGAATAGTTAAACAAAAAAATGTTAGCACCATCTTTAGAAACGATGTTACTATCGTTTATCGTGTCAAATCTAGAGTCAGTGAAAACTATGTCGGTGATATTCATGGGACTCGGTCGCGAAGGTATCAGATCGAGAACGCCTCCAGATCGCGAATAAAATTCTCGATTCCTACTGACCCGGCGTTTTCGGGTTCTCGCACTGTTCTAATATTATGACTAGACTGTGGATCTTTATGCACTTATGAAGAAATTGGTTGGGTGAAATATAAAATAGTAAAAGATTTAAAAAATTCAAGAATGTTTTAATGTTACCTTTAATGTAACAAAGTCGTTAAGGAACGAAATAAATTTTTATGTTATTCCTGCTTCCTACAGTCTGATCCACAGTCTAATTATGACAAATTTTATATATTTCTGTAGTAATTAGTATAGGTGATGAGTGTTACCATCTTTTTTCGTCTGATCAATGGTTTCTTGATCGCAATTATCGAACATAGTTGATAAAAGTCGGCTTCGATAATGCCAAGAAGAATAATTAGAAAAATTACTTAGGATTTTTGAAGTAGAATATTTAAATTCATCTTCAGGAGAAACTCCAGCTTTCTGTACAACATATTGTCTATGATTCCAGCAGTGAACTGAAATAACAGAGACACATTTTTATTTAATACTATTTTAAATAGCGAAAGATGAAGAAAGTTAATAATATTTGTAGCTCACAGTTTCTGTCGTCGATGTCTAAATACCTAGTACATAACATTAATTCCCTTCTCCAGTCAGGTTCTTTCATATTGTCCATGATCCATATTCTTTGGTACCATACATAATACGACTTAGGATTACTTTTCAAACAGTTTTCAGTGAGAACTAATTCACGTTTGTATGATTCAGTTAAGCGTTCTTCATTCCTATACCATTAAACATATGTATATCTAATTTTACACTCACAACAAAGTGCAAAGTCAAGTCAACAATGAATATTTTCAATTAAAATGTTCAATAAATTTAAATATGGAAATCACTTTTACAAATGAATACCTTACTGATAGATAATCAAATATAAAATAATAAAATGCTATTTTAATGACTTGTTTATGCTGAACAGTGAAAAGTTTATAATATAATACAGATTAATTAAGAGAAATAAAGAAATGCAATCATTTTATATAACAATAAACTGAAATAATTGCAATAGATATCTCAATCAATAAGGTTTTCAAGTATATTTGTTTCTTTAATGTTACTATTATGTAACTACCAATTATTTTTTGTAAATGCCTCTCTACGAATATTCCATAATGTACAAATGTCAGAATTCTCTATTAGTAAATTCTCGGAAACCATCATCAACTCATCATCGTATATTTGATCTTTCCTCTGGAACATTGAAATCAAGATTTTTATTTTTATAGTATTTGATATATTTTAATACATTGTATCTTTCTCTTCAATTAAAACATATTTCTGTAAATCCATAGTATTGAATATGAGAATACGTTAAATAGATAACATCAAAGGAAAATTACTTTTTGAAATATCAAGCTCATGCCAGCTCTGTATTGTACAAGTTTTTTAGCCCTTTCTTTCTTTTTTATTGCTTCTTGTTCTGCTGTTGTGCGAACCTTTACTCTTCCGTGCTAAAAACCATATTTAATTATTATTTTTAATAGGACTGACAATGTATAGAATAAAATTTGAAATATATATACTAATATCACTAAATTTTTATATAGAATAGTTATAAAATAATTAAATTAATAATATTAATGTAATTCTTTATCTATGTTGAATGTATAATTTTTCATATTGACATTGTACATATCCCAATCTTGATTAAATTTGATACCTCAAGAATTAATATAGAAATTGTAATTTTGATTACCATTGTAAATACTTTTAAGAATCTTCTATGTGAAGATTTTTTGTTTCCTTAAATATTTGAAATGTTATTACACTTGTACTTGTTGAACTTTTTACGTATTTCTATTTGCGAGGTTGAAAATTTGTTTCAACACTTTCAACACGAAACTTATGTAAATATTTCATGTTTTACACTTAGTACTTGGGCAGTGTAGATAGTAAAGAGAAATTTATTTCATTTAGAATTTTTTTCCAATTATTGGTTACAAACTACTCATATCACTCACGTACGTAACATAAAAAGGGAATCATATGGTTTATAATGTGACACAATGAAGTAATCTATGCAAGGTCTTCCATTGATTCGTGACTCACTACAACTGTAGTTATGTCCCTAGCCAGTTATCCTAACGAGAACCTGACCAACCCTAAGTTCCTGACAATTCTTGAGAATTTCTGATTGGTTCCTGAACCTACGTGTCCTAATGAAACCTTATACTGCCTTATATAGACTTTAGACCATATTGTTCTAATTACAATTAGACTCTAATTGTAAGACTGAAACCTTAGGCCATATGTACTTATAGACCCGGCTTCAGATAACATGACGTGTTCCATGAAGTAAGAATTCATGCGTATTCCAAGAGTACTCATCTATCAGATGACGGATGTGGGCAAAATGCTATATATAGGTACATATAGGCTGTTGAGAAGTCGCAGTACCGCAAAGCTAAAGTGTACCTAGAGCGGAAAGGGGAATCGTCGCTGTATCTCATTCTGTATAAATGTTTATAAACTTTATTTATATTATTTTTATAAATTGATAATTTAACTAATTTAAATAAAATTCTCAAATATTTTAACGTTTCTGTTTTGACCGAGATAAACGTGCTGAAGTTCTTCGTGAAATATCTGCAGACTCCACAGAATTCAGTCTATTTCTTTTTACTGATGGCAATGTAGACGTATCGGCTAAAGAGTTCTCATTATTCCCTCGACTGCTTGATTGTCTTGTCCTGACTAATATGAAAGTAGAAATAAGTGGATGGAAATAATGTATAGCTTATACATAAAAGAAATTTGAAATATTCTGATTGAATTGAATTAAGAAATAAGGAAACACACACCTTTTACATGTGTTTCAACATCACTGCTATCATCCTCTTCATTGCTAGAATTCTTGTGTCGTGTTGTACACTTTTTGTGTCTTTTTAACTTTGACACAGATGGTGGTGGCATTTCTTCGCTGTCGTTTTGTTGTAAATTCTCCATATTCTCTGTATTCTCTGTGCTCTTAAGCAGTTCTTTCATTTTTTCCTCCAACTCCATGCTAGCAGCTTTCATATTCGGTTTCTTCTTTGACTGTTCTATTATAGTTTGTAGAGTTTTCAAAACTTGCTTGTTATGAATCTTTTCTTTCAGCAGAGGTAAACTATCGGTAAAATGTCGTAGACCTAACAAATATTTAAAAAAATAATATAATGACAATGGCTTTTATTTCAAGGGCAATCATGTTTTACTCACTCTTTCGACTAAATGGCAAAAGTGAGAGACAATATGAAAAGTCCCGCCACTTTCGTTCTGTGGTAGCAAATTTAAATCTAGCACAAACTTTGGTGATTATAGAATCGATATGTGCTTCTTTTTGCAACAAGTCTAATATGTATCTGTAATTTAAAAGAAATATTATCCTTAATGTGGTCGTACAGTTTATCTTTCAATTTTGAGTAATGATACAAACTTCATAATTTCTTGGAAATCAGATTCTTTTAGATCTAAATCTGAATCGGTTAACCGAGACAAAATATCGGGCACTACATTATACAAAGCATTAGGTTTTTGTGAGAGATCTTTGAAGAATTGTCTCGCTTCTTCGCGAATATCGGTATTGTTGTCAATAATACAAAGAGCTAATTCCGATATTTGGCCCCTTACGCGTACCATGTCTGTCATTATAAGTCTCGATAAAACACGAACACAAGTGCTGCGTACTTGTGAATTTTCGTCTCGTAGCCTGAAAGATAAAGGTATATTAGTTTATAGCAATAGAATATTTCAAGTCCGAAATTACCTGCCATATATATGTTTCATCCACGGCTCTATCAAGTTAGGAAATCTCGTCGTAAGATCGTTTATCCCAATAAGGATATTCACGCGAATGGCAGGATGAGGTGAACGCTCTAGTATTGTAATTAACAGTTGTAAGAATTCTTCGCAAAGTTTAGAACTCACGGTCATCATCTTAGTAAGTGCCAGAATCCCAGCAGCTTGTAAATCCTCGTTATTGTATTTTTCAGGATTTTGACATACGTGTAATAATAACGGACTGTAAAATAGATTTTGTAATATTTTGTACAATAAAAAGTATACATTACAGATGGTCAAGGTGAGTCGAGTTTGGAACGATTATTTACGTACACAAATTGTCCGAGCAGTCCATCTCCTGTTACAACATGATTTTCAACAATATCATTTATAAGCTCTGCTTCTGCGTCATCTACTGCCCCCTCAACAGCTTCCTCTCCATTATCTTCCTTAAGTACACTTGTCTAAACGCGAAAGTTAAACAGTATTTGGTTTTAAATTAAGTATAGTAACACGAATACTGTATACAATAACTAAACAAAGATATTGTACTTCTTTCATGCGAAGTTGTTGTCTTGCACTGTTTGGAGTCACGATGCTCGATTTACTAGACCTACTATTACGAGACATTCGATCCCCTTTATCTGGACGCTCTCCTTTCTTTAATTTCCGTAGAGAATCTCTTCGCTTTAATTCTTTATAGATCGATGTGTCCAAATGTACCATTTGTTTGATGGCAATATGTCCAATTATATGAAACAATTTAGACAGTATATAAGATGGAACAATGGTTTCCGTTAGATTATTATTATTAAATTGTTGTTGGTTATATATAAACAGTATCAATTGTTGCATTAAATGGTCAGGTTGATTTGCTAACTAGAAATTCAAAATATTTTCTATAAAATTTCAATACTTCAATAATAAAATGTTAATTACATTAATTAAATCATTAATTTACGTGATAAATAGCGTTGATTGCATCCGTCGCAAATGATATATATCCGTCTTCTTCTTTGTTAGCAAAGTTTTCACTCAGTAATGTAAAAATTTCTTTGAACATTTTATGATCATTGGGATACCTACAAATTTTAATAATCAGTTATTATATCTTCTTATAATTACTTGTATTATTTCTCACTGCGGTTTACCTATTCGCGGGTATCTTAATATCGGCACTCTTATTGTTGATCGTTAACAATGATCTGCATGTATCTCTGGCCAAAAGGAGGTCCGTTTTCGCTCGTGGTCCTAAACCTATTTTGATCAATACTTCTAAATTATCCTCCATAATATTATTTTGAACTTGAGCTACCATTGTTATTAACATTAAAGACGCTCTGCTATCCAAAGGATCGATATCTGGTGTTTTCATTGAAAAATTTTCCCATAGGACCTAAATTAAATTGATTACAATGTAGACTACGACATACACAGTTTAAATCGTTTTGTACCGTAGAATTACGTATAATATTAGATGAATTACTTGTAATTCCTCGTTACCCAGATCTTTATTATTGCGCCATGTTACAATAAGCTGACTTAAAGCTTGACTTTCACCAGGTTTAAGTGATTTCAGTAAGCCAATTAAAGCTTTTATGCATATAACAGCAGTTTGGCGACTGGACTTTTTATTTCGATTGTCTTTCAAATATATCTGCTTGTAGACATCAGCTAAGTTATTACGTACTGACTCATCTTGGTGAAATATTTGAAACAGAGCGTTACGCACAGCAGTTGCAGCTCCATTTACTCCAAACTGACATGCAGTTCCAAGTAAAGCAGAGGATTCAACAGCATCACCAGCTGTTGTAGAAAAAAGCAGCTTTTCTGCCATAGGAATAGCAGTTTCTATTTCGGCTGCAAAGTCCAAACAATTCTAAAATCAAAATTATGTAATTAAGAGACAACATGAGAAGCTTTTTATAATAAAACAAATAAGAAATTTAAACCACATACTCTCCAATAGTCTACAATTCGTTTTTGCACTTCCATTTTCTTTTTTTCTATATTTTTATCCGTTGATTCTGAATTATTCGTAGTCTCGTTTGTGCTATTTTCATTATCTTCTGATTCCATAAATGTTTTTAGTAAAAGCATGAGTAGAATTTTCTCTCTTTCTTCGAAGGGAGATGTTTTCAGTTCTGCATCTGGGTTTAATTTAATACAAGTATTCCACAATAACGTCACTGCTTCGTAAATTTTTTCTTTTAACATAAGTTGCCGGACGCGTTCAAATGCTTCATCATGATTAATTTTTTCTGCATCTTCAGCCTCGTCTTCACTATCTCTACCATCTAAATGAATAAAATGATGTTATAAGTATGGCTCTGGGTTTGTTGTATCTTATATATGTATATGTATATATTCAATACGTATACCTTGATTTTTATTGTCTTCCTTGCTTCCATTAATAACGTCCTGCACTGTTTTCCTTATTTCTGGAAGTAAACCGTTCCATAATTCCAATCTGTGCGCATCACCAGAAGTACTTTTCCGAACAGTTTTAGTTAAGTTTTGTTTAAGTTCTATTTCTGCCTTTTTCAGCGATTCACAAATCTCCACTTTGTTTAACTGTAAACGTTTTCTTCATTTAGTAATTTTATTCAATTAATAAAATGAAATCAAGAAAGCATATTACTAGACAGCGGATCTTTATGCAAAATAAAAATGTACCTGAATTATAACAAACTGGAGTAAAATGGAAATTTATTTTCTTTGTCAACATGGATAAAAGGTTGAAAATAATATAACAGAATTTTTAAATTCTTTTAATGTTTTCGCTGTTTTAAATTACACCTACTCTTTACTTACCTTAGCAGCATAAGGATTGCTTTCAAGTAATGCACGTAATAGTTGCAGTGCTTGCTTTCGTACATTTGCACTTTTATCTTGTAATCGTAATGTTGTAGCAGCTAGAAGTTTCCTTTGTCTTGTCAGAGGAATTGCTCGTCCACAAGATAAACGTTGCCACACTTGTAGAACTTTTGATCTTACATAAGCATTACAATCTAAAATGTGTACTTCTAAACTATTAAGACATTTGTCACGTTGATTTTTTTGTTCTGGTGTAAGATCGTCCCCAGTCAGTGCATTTTGTACAACAATTCCCAAAACAGAAATTATACAATTTCT
>CM052192.1:8001954-8273595 GCA_028455805.1 Lasioglossum figueresi | reverse complement strand
AACCATCTCTAATCCACTTACAGAACTTCTTTATTTTTCATTATTTCTTATGGGAAACTAAAACTATCTAAAACTGTGGTGCTCAAGGTTGTTCGGAACCCGCCTTAATAAACTGTAGGTCCCGTCGCTAATGACCATAGCAGTTAATGCGACATAAACCAAATAAAATAGAAAAAAAGACAGCGTATGGGAAATGTTTTGAACTCTGCCAGAACGCCGCGACATGTTTTGTTATTGGATTAGTTATGTTAATACTTCTTGACGACCGAGGCTTCTCGAGCTTCGCTGTCCTTTTCTACGTTCGGCGCAGTCAACAAAGCCACAAAAATAGTATCCTGTGCCGAGCTAGGTCATAAGTCACAACACGGAACCAAGAAATGACTTAGCATGAGACTTTACTGTACGTTGTAATTATTCAGTACACACCTGGATAATTCTTACTACACAGCTTATACCATGATTGTATTTTTTAACCGCAAGTCCTAAAATCTTTTCGAAAAAAATTAGAGTTTCAGTCAAGTAATATCTGAATGCCAAAAATTAAAAAGACTTACCTCAAAAATTGTTTGCCTTATATTTTTTTGCTTTCCTTCTTTGCTCCGTTCTAAAATTTTATAGCACACTTTAGTCAGTAATCTGCAATATAAAATGACAGTTAATTAATTTCTAGCTTGTACAGTATCTACAATATTCAGCATGATCTGTAATCTTACAGGACAAACGGTTCCTCAACTATCGAAGGCTGCCAGAGCCTATGTAATGGTAAATATAATAATCTGTAGACATATTCTAATGCCTTTTCTTTAGCATCTTCCCATTCTTCTTCCATATCAGACTTAGTAGATTTTTTCTTCTAAAATAATCATGTTGAAAAAAAAGAATTTATTTCTGCGATAAAATTAAATGATATAAATCACAAACAAACAAACCTTATCATTTAGTTTGTTGCCTGCTTCTTTACAGACTTCTTCATTCAAATGACAAATAAACCAAGAGAAAAGGTATATAAGCATTTTAGTAATATTTAAGTACCTTTCTTTATTTTTTTGGTCCAATTCGTTTGTGTTCTCGAATATTTTTTCCATGTGAATGACCAACATTTGAACGGCTTCATAAAAAAATATTTGAAATAAACAGAAATTCGTATAAATTTTTATAAAAGTCTATAAAAATTTGATAAGTAAAATATCATCCTTTTTACCTTTCTGAATTCTTGTAAAAGTTCTTAGTACAATTGGTAACTCAACTTTATCGCCGTGAACACTTACAGAAAAGAATGTATCAAAGTGTTCTAGAATAAAGTCAATTCCATCTTCTCCGAGCGCTGATTTTGCTTCTGCAAGGAAGTTTTAAGTTCATTAGTAAGTACCTCAAGTATTTTTCTTCACATAAATAAATAAGGTAACATAAGTAGGGAGATATTTGAATACATAATTTACTGTTTGTATTAGGAAAAGAAAGAATATTATTACATGTAATAAGAAATAGTACTCATTAGATACCATTTAAAGCTTCTGGGATCATTCGGATTTTGATGATTGATTTAACGGAATACCCACTCCGGTTCGAATCCAACAGATCATCTTTGCTTATAGGAATGATGAATTCTTTAATCATTTCGATTAATTTGGTAATATCTAAGGAGTCTGGTCCAAATCTCTTCTTTTTGTATTCAAAATTTCAAAACGTTTATCTACTATGATACCTTAAATCACTTTGACGATACCACCTGATACCAAGTGGACGATATATGAATGATACAAAAGTAACGTACAATGAAAGTTAAATTTTTGAATTCATTGGTACCAACAAAATAATAATTACAAATGACGATTTGCGCATTTGACTCTAACGGAACTCTGTCATTGGCTAATCCCCTACTCGTACTCCGCCAACCGCGCGCCTTTCTGCGGCACCATGCATTGATGACAATACCGTGTGTTCAAAGTATTCATAGAAATATTGAGATTTTTTTTATTCATTCATCTATTTGGTTTTTTTAATCCATTTATCTATTTAGTTTTTTTTATTCATGTAGTACGCTACCCATGCTTTTCAGAATATTTATCAGTGTTACCAACCTCTGTGCAGAAAAAGAGTTTGGTTACACTGATAAACACGCAACTGCCTGATCAACACGAGATGGAGTTGCTTGCAATTTCGATATTCTAATCTTGAATGTTGTATTCTATTCTTCCAACTTGCAGGTTGGAACCGCTGACCGAAACCTACAATCGTACAAAAATGCATATATTGACTTTGTCACGCTTTCACTGTGGCATACATATATATTAGGCCAACGCTTCAGTTTTGCTATGATTCCACGTTGACAGTCCTTCCGACTAGGCGCCATCTCGCCTAAACTAGCTGTACTAAAATTGGTTCTAGACTTGCTCTGCATCAGGGAGGACCTCTGTCTTCATGAACGTAATATGGGGAAATCTCTGCTACGTAAATGCAATCACGCCCCAAGATTGTTTGTCCTTATTTCTGCGAATTTTGGGCTGAGTGAGGGCTCATTCTAAAGAGGAAGGTTATATATCTAATAATATAAGTGTCCGAAGTAGAGACAAAATCGAGAAAAATATTTGCAGACTTCAATGTATTTTTTTGTCTCTAAAAGATTTTCTCGCTGCCATAATGCGGTCGAGCGCAGGAGCTATAACCTTCCTCTTTAGAATGAGCCCTTAGATTCGCAGGAATGCGGCGCCATGGTACCGTCAGGTACCGTATAGTGCAAACACGTAATTGTGGAGTCCTAAGTTTGTGGTTTCAAAACTTTATATATTATATGTTACATGACATACATATTTAATTTTAATACAATACACACATGTTGTACTTTCATACTACAAAATCAAAACTTTGCGAAATTAGGCGGGGTGATCAAGGTACCCCATTTTAGCCATACTTTTACGTTACTGACTCTAAAAATCGTCGCACTAACTGGGATGCCGTTCAATGTTCAATCCATGTTCAATCCCTCCAGGATTCCACCATAACCCTGCCAATCCTACCACACGTCGCACACACAGAAACGACAATTTAAATGTTTAACTGTTGGTACCATGTCATTATCGAGATGGCAGAATGTTTGAATTCATATTATTCTATTTTATACAAAAATTTGTTCGATAATATTAGTAATATGTATCACTTGAATTTTTTACCTAAATTATTGGTACAGAATTATTAATGTCAAATCTTGATTCTGTTCATTTTTTAAATAAATGATTATCTTAAACTTGATACAATATCTTCCCTTCCTGGAGATGCACCCGGCCATATTTTAGAAAAGCGTAAAAAATCAAATAAGGACACAGTAAATTTTGAAAAAGGTTCCGCTGTTATTTGAATAGTCCTGAGAATATGTCTTATTGCGGATTATCTAATATGCAATAAATCAATAATCATTGTACAATACAATTTCTACATAAAGATATTGTTTGGCATTATATATGTGGCCGTATATATATATGGCCAACGTGGCAGTCAATGTGTTAATAATTTTACTAGGTTGAAACCTAACAATTCTTTCAATCTTTAGACTGTATCAAATTATTGTAGCTACTTATTTTTGTCATTAAGGGAGCCCCCTTACGCCAAAATATAATAACTGTATAACAAGTATAACTGTTAGCAGACTGTTAGTATATAAAAATCAGTCAAATGTAGAGATGAATATGTAATATAAATTCTATCTACACAAGCACGCCCACGATTTCCGCCTACACGAATTTGAATTATTTTGAATTTCTATTATCTGAAACTCAACTTGGTGACGAATGCGGAGTCTTCAGACTTTGGATAATAGAAAATAATTTTCCAATTAGAAAGTTATAATAATGATGTTGCTTTAATTGTCTGCAGTAAAGCCACCTAAAATAATCTTGGAAAATTAATATCAAACCGAGGTTATTTCTTTTGTGAAGTATGCGTGGATCAGTATGGATGTTGATTACGAGAACCAATCAGAACGATCCACGAAAAGTGATATGTACGTGGTTATATATAAAGAGTGGGGTACTGAACCGAACGATTGAACTTTATCTCTAGAAGGAGATTGTATTCGTTTCAAAATCAAAGACTGTTCAGTGAATATTTTCTTGAAGGCAATTCTGAATTGTACATTTTTCAATATTTTCTGAAGAAAATGCAAGCTCTTTTAGGTGAGTTTCGTAAAGAAATATTTGCTGGCCGTCTCACAATATTTTTTTTATTACCCAAACCGGCATATCTATACTATTACGATATTTTCCTACACTTCATTAAATATACATTTTTATTGATTTATATAGATCAAAAGATTCTTTTCGAGCATATTTATATGTATTTTATTATTTATAATTGTCCTTTAATTCAGGTATCTTGTTATTAATCACTGGAGCCCATTGTTTGTACAATTCCAATTCGGATGTTGTAAAACTCGATTCAAGCAACTTTGACAGTTTGGTATTGAATAGTGATAATATTTGGGTTGTTGAATTTTATGCACCATGGTGTGGTCATTGTAAACAATTGACACCTGAATATAATAAGGCTGCTACTGCTTTGAAGGTAACATATATTTTTTGTTCTATTATATTGTCATTTTATGTTCTGTTTTTCTCGAATGAGTTCCTTACCGAGATGGTAAATTTTTACCAGGGTATCGTCAAATTTGGAGCAGTGAATGCAGATGAGCATATGAATATTGGTTCGAAATATGGAATTAAAGGTATTCCGACAATTAAGATCTTCGGCACGAAAGATAAGCCGGAAGATTATGCTGGACCTAGAACAGCAGAAGGAATTGTAGATGCTGTTTTAAATGCAATCACCAGCAAATCCAAAAAAGGCCTTGGGGGATCTAAGGTAAATATAACAGTGTATATAATATGTAGACTCTGGATTTTATGCATTTATAACAAAAATAAGCAAGTGCAATTTAAAACAGTGAAAATATTAAAAGACTTTAAGTATATTAATATCTAATTTTCACCATATTAAAATTATTGATGAAGAATATAAGTTTATATTTAGCTCCTGCGTCTTGCAATTGATGCATAAACTTTTTATTTTACATAAACATCCAGAGTCTGATAATATGCAACAATAACAGATAAAAGATATTTTATGAATTCCATAACACTGGTTTGTTTTTATCGTAGTCGAAAGATTCCAAGGATGTAATTGAATTGACAGACGAGAATTTCGATAAAATAGTAATGAATTCTGAAGATATGTGGTTAGTCGAGTTTTATGCACCTTGGTGTGGTCATTGTAAAAATTTAGCTCCTATTTGGGCATCTGCTGCTACAGAGCTTAAAGGAAAAGTAAAATTGGGAGCACTGGATGCTACTATAAACAAGGTTAAAGTAAGTAAAGTGTTCTAACATTTAATTAAACGTAAACGTTATTTGATCATATATGTAATGTGTAATGTGTCGCTAATATAGGCCAGTCAATATGAAATTAGAGGATATCCTACAATTAAATACTTTGCACCTGGCAAAAAATCTCTTGATTCTGTACAAGAATATGATGGTGGTCGAACAAGCAGTGATATTGTAAGTTGGGCAATCGAAAAATTGGCAGAAAATGTACCAGCTCCAGAAGTAACTCAACTTTTAAACAAACGAACATTGGAAAATGCTTGCGAAGACAAACCATTATGCGTTGTATCAGTTTTACCACATATCTTAGATTGTCAGGCGGAATGTAGAAATAACTATTTGAAGATACTGAACGAGCTAGGAGAGAAATACAAACAGAAAATGTGGGGGTATGTAGAAATAATGCCACTCTATGCGTAGTGGTGAATTTATGTTTTAGATAGAGATGTACAAGAACCTGAAAATGTTGGGCTGGGACGGGTCGAGAATTTTATTCGATATTAGCACAGATTCTCGAAAATTTCGGAATTCTCGAGAATTTTTGTGATTATTCCCTGATATCTCGTAGAGATCGCGGTTTTGAACGTGTACTAAAATACACGTGTACACGTGATACGTAAACCGTGTAGTAGGAATTTAAGGATCCGTGAATACGGATCCGTGTACTTACGCGGATCCTTATTCACGGATCCTTAACGCGGTAGATTCTCATTTCTCGATATTGCAAAGATGGGCTTTTTCAGTAGTATGATTGATATGATTATTTGGTCCCCTCAGGGTTTCAAATCCATTTACCAATCTCTCCCTTCTTTCCACTCTCCCTGTCGCCTTTTCAGCGGGACCTACTGTTTATTACGGTGGGATCCGAACCACCTTTTACCAACAACACGTGAAAAAACACCCAGGGATCACTTCCCGGGTTTTTACCAGGCGGTCACCCATCCAAGCCCATTCCACGTTCCACGTTGTTTAACTTCGGTGATCGAATGAGAACCGGTGCTTTCAACGGGACCACGGTCGTTGATGGCTTTTTCAGTAGTAATAGCGCTAGATAAAAGATCAATCTAGGCCGCAATCGCCTTCAAAAGTCCCATTTTTACGTTTACAGCTTTATGCTTCCAAATAATACAAATTATGCCTCGTAAACGTAAAAATAGGACTTTTGAGTCCGATCGCGGCCTAGATTGATCTTTCATCTAGCGCTTTTCACTGCTGAAATGAAAAGGAGTATTCCGCACCCTTGCAATCCTGGAAACGAGACTATCCCCTTAAATTCTTACTACACGGTTCACGTACCACTTGTATTTATATACACGTGAAATAGGGATCTCTAGTATCCCGAATCTTTTGATCCAATGCCTTCCCGACCATCGGGTTCATTTCCGGGTTCTTTAGTTGTAGACAATTTATAAAATATTTTTCCTGTTTTTCCTTTCAATAGATGGGTTTGGGCAGAAGCTAGTGCACAGCCTCATATTGAAGAAGCATTAGAAATAGGAGGTTTCGGCTATCCTGCATTGGCAGTTGTAAATATCAAAAAAATGAAATACTCGTTACTCAAAGGAAGTTTCTCTTATGTCGGCATAGATGAATTCTTACGTGACTTAAGTTATGGACGAGGAGGAACGGCACCGTTAAAGGGTGCTCAGTTGCCTAAGATTCTTGATACAATTGCTTGGGATGGGAAAAATGCTGAACTTCCACCAGCAGAAGAAATCGATCTCAGCGACGTAGATCTTGACGAGAAGGAAGAACTTTAATAACAGTAGGAAACCTTTCAGAAAAAAAGTATGCACATCATATACATGTACCATTAACAATAATTTAGCACTTATTTTTATATTAAATTATTATTTTGAATCGACATAACTACATCTTGATGTACAATAATAATCGAATATCATCATCATTATAGTATTAGGAATGTTTTCCTTATTTCCAGCTGAAGCACATCATCATTTTGTTATTCATACACTAATCCTCAGGAATTTTTATATGTTGAATTGAGTACTTGGATACAGAGTTTCTCCACTGAAGTCAATATTTGCAAGATCTTATTTGTTCACTATATACAGAAAAGTGATGTATATGTAACTTGAACTTTGAATAAAGTTAAACATGCATGTCGCTTTTATTGTATAGAAATAAACAAAAAAAAGTACAATATCAGAGACGTGTCTCAATATTTTTAAGCAATTATTTGTACATTTTTAAAATAACAGTAGATAATATGGAGTTGTAAAATGTCTTAGCAAAAACAGAGTGTGTATGTGTCATCATCTGATTGCATTTAGATTTTTTATGAAGATGCTGTAAATTTAAAGTAATTAATTACTGATACTTATTAACATATTAAAGTGCATTCCATAGAATAATTTGGTTCTCCCAAAATGGGACCAAAATATTACAGTCATCAATATACATTTATACATACATATACAACTTCTTATATTTAATGAGATGTAATTATGGAATTCAGTTATGTGTAGCGTCTTCCAACATGATCATGAAAGAAATTTACATTGTTATGTAACATTACTATGTCAAATACGTTTATACATGTATAAACACTTAAAACAATTATCTTCTCATTTATATTTACCTATGTGTAATCCTAACTTGCGTTTTTATTAAATAAATTCTCACAACTGATATCATTTTATTCTTCTTCGACATATGAACCATTCTTATTTCAATAACTAAATGCTGCAAAGAACAGAGGGACATAGTGACATTGAAAATGCCTGTAGCTGGACAAGTGAGTGTGCTAAACAGTTAAACTATTGTTTTCATTAATTTCATATACAGTAAAGTTGCGATCTAAGCGCGACGTAGGTGGTCGTTCTAAGTCAGTTCACCTACCCCTTCCACTCGAGCTGCTTCGGTGGCTGAGCAGTGTAAATAAACATGCTGCGTATTCCGTTAACGGATCGGGTATATCGGTGAGAACCACTCCTAATCCAATATCAAAACTTTTATTTTTCATTGTTTTTTATGGGACTTTCACCAACTTATTTGTGGCATTTTTCTTATTAAAGTGACACTAGACACAATATAATTTCAACTGTATTTAGTGGTTTAATTGCCGGTATGGAGTAAATTTAGGACATAGAAAAGGAGAGCGAGTGATAATAAAGAGAAACAGCGACCGCTACGGTCGGCAAAAATTCAAAACTTATTGTATTCTTTAAAATACCAATAACGCCCCAGTAAACCAGAAATAAAAATAAAACAGAATTTTATACAAATTTATTGTTTGTAATTAATAAATTCTTGCACAACTTATGAAAACATTTGGAAAAAAGAACTAATAATGGTATATTTAGTATTAGCATAAAAGACAATAGGCTTAGATCGCGACTTTACTGAATGTAAATTGATCGTATCTATTTAAAAATGGAGTTGAAATCCGCAAGAAGTTATGCGCATGTCTATTGAACAAAATCCACTACTGTTTATCTTTGAAAAGAATTTTAAACTGTCTTTAATTATAACAACGTGATGTTTCCTATATTATTGTCATCAGATATAAGACTACATGAGAAAAAGAATTCAAGAGTTATTTCTTTTTAAAAGTTTATTTACCAAGTTGAATGAAGAATTCATCAAAGGTTAGGATTTTGAAAAATGCTCGCCAGTTGAAAAAACAATTTTGTTCAGCAACATAACGAATGTTGATCATCTTTAGATCTTTCATTATATTTCTGTTCTGAACGAGAATGGGTACGAAAACGTTAAACGATATTCACAATGATATGAAGCAATTAATAACAGCAATAACTTCTTTTGAGGTAATATTTACTATATATAATGTGATTGAAAATACGAAATTTTCAAAATGTGATTGAAGTATACGAAATTTATAGCAATAGATATTAACTTTTTTTTTAACTCCTTCGACAAATGTTATACTAAAAATTTCCTAATTATAGCAAAACGAAGAGGGATTTCAAGTTTGTGAACGATTTTGTATGACAAGCATTAAACACCATCGATTCTTGTCTGTGAATAGTAACAGTACAAAAGAAGCTATCAAAGCTCTAATTACAAAATTATCGATTCATGGAAAGTATGATGTGGCAAGAAAATTTGAAGAATATGTTAATACATTTTTATCGAGCTTCGATTTCGAGCAGCATCCACAATATGATTTGCAATGGTCCTTATTAACTTTACTGTTGGAATTGTCCAAGGAAAGTAGTAAATTTAATTTGGAATGTTTAAAGTTAACGCGGGGAGAATGTACTCTTAATGCATCAGGTGAAAATGAAAGCGAAGCTACAGAAGAAATTGATTGGTCTCAATATTTGAAAGAGGGTCAAGAGAACTTTTTCGATGACTACAAAAGCGACACTGAAAGTGTAAATACTTTTAGTATTTTGTATCTATGTGGTATCAATTTTTATAAAATTTCATGTTACATTCTCATAGGAATGGTCTGATAATGACAAAGATGTTACTGACATAAGTACTGAATTACAAGTATCTACAAATCTGAAAGATTCGGATAAAACAATGTGTATATCTGCCACTGGTAAAATAGAATCAAACACGCTATCTGTAGCTTTAACCGAAGATCTTAAATCTAGAAATTGGTTATTATCAAATGTTCAGAACACATGGTGGAATGAATTAGAATGGTGGAAATATCCAGTCAAGAGTCAGTTTTGCGATGCACATTTTTGTGATATATGGTAATTATTTTTGTTTGTGCAAAAAATGATTGTCTTGTATAATTATTATCATTGTATTAATATAAAATAGGTGTAAAACGACAGAGATAAGATACGATAACTTTGGAACAATCAGTGAATATCTGGTATGCAGGGAATTATTATGGATGTTTTATGCTCCAACAAGTATGGTAGTATTTCAACAAAACGATGATAAAGATTTTTTTATTCGCCCCAATATATCTATACCAAGCTTAACACCGGTAAGTAGATTTTAGTTTTAATTTAAAAGAATATACATACAGTTAGGGACAATATCAAGTGGACATTCTTAAAAATCGCATAACTTGTTTAAAATTGGTCCAAAGGACTTGAATTTTTTAAAGATGTTTGACCGAGTTTGCTAGAGAATGAGTAAATAAAAATTTGTTTAGATTGCAATATTGGTAGAAGTCATACAAAATTTAAAAAATGATTTTTTATCAACTTTTTTATCTGAGCCTGTAACGATAATTTAAAAAATGTGTTTTCTAGATCCCAGTAACTTATATGCATACTGAAAATTTCATCGAAATCGGTTAATGTTACAATGAGCTACAAACGTTTAAAGATGATCACGTAAGGGCGAAATTAGGCTCTCATCTTTAAACGTATGTAGTTCATTGCAATGTTGATCGATTTTGATACAACTTTCAGTATGCGCATAAGCTACCGAAATCTACAAAACGCATTTTCTAAATTATCGTTACAGGCTCAGATAAAAAAGTTGAAAAAACATAATTTTTTAAATTTTGTACGATTCCAACCAATTGCAATCTAAACAAAATTTTGTTTACTCATTCTCTAGCAAACTAATAGTCGGTCTAACATCTTAAAAAAAATTCAAGTCCGTTGAACTAATTTTAAACAAATTATTCTATTTTTAAGAGTGTCCACTTAGCATTGTCCCTAACTGTATATGGTTATTATATGTGACATACACTATTTCTTATTATTCACAAACACTACTACTAGAAAGTTTTAGGTTGCTTTCAACAGTATTCTTTCGCCACTGTGCAAATATTTTTCTATGATACATGAAATAGAACATTTTGGCGAAGAAATATATTCGAAAGAAAATAGTCTTTGTAAGAAGCCACCTTTTACATATGAAGCATATAATGCAGTGCTAAGGCAACACTTAATGAAGTTTAAAAATGAAATAATTGATATAGAAAAAAGACTTATGAAACAAGGTGCAACAAATATTCCTCCCAACTACAATTAACAAATTTCTTATTGTATCATAGCTCATTATGTTGTTTTTCTAGATGAATCTTTTACATTGTTGTCTTTATCAGTTCTTTTGAAGAAACGTTTGTACAATATAAACATTTTGTACGAAATTCATCAAAAAGTTGTATGCGATTGGAAAGTTCATCTCAATTGGATATGTGCATCCAAGTTATTATCCTCTCTATATTTTGAACTGCAGGAATCGCACAATCGAAGAAGATCGAATATTTGTGCTAGTTTATATTTGAGTAGTCTTAGCGTTTATCTAAATATAATTGATACATGGTTAAGTGAAGGACGATTTGAAGATTGGAGAGAGGAATTTATTGTCAGGTAAAAGTGTTCAAATGTAAATTGAAATTGAAATTGTAATAGATTGTAATTTCTTCTTTTATCTAGATTTCTCAACGATACATCATTGGAAAATAATGAACAATATAAAGCATTTTCTTTAAGACCTTTGAATGCTATGTGTTTAGCAGATCCAATAATGCAATTTTTAATTAAAAAAATGCAGCGTATGGGACAAAGTATTGAGTTATTAGTATCCCTAGATCGAATTACAGATATATGGAAAATTAACAGTGAAAATGGTAGTATATAGTGCATTCACGTTTAGTTTATATCCTATTATAGTATATAGAATGTATAGTCACCTTCGTTTCTTTTGTTCAGAAATAAAAATGTCTTTGACCGATGAGTTTTACTCTAAGTTTAAAACGGAAGTTGTCAAATACAGTACACATGACTTGCAAGAAGAAGAAGAAGACTCATCATTTCAAAAAAATGTAGAAACATCCGATAATTGTGATGAAGATGTAGAACGGGCTATTATACAACAATTGAGAGAATTTAATAATCCATTCTTATTAAAAGCTTTAGAAGACTATATTCCCTCCGAATTATTACAAAATAGTACAACTGATGTTTGTTGTCTAAAAGATAAGAATACTAAAACAGATTCTGATCATTTGTTTGAAAGGTATTTTTCTTATAAATTCAAAACGTTTTCAGAGAAACATCGGTTTTTAAACTCATTCCAACACTTTCAGACTCGAGAAAGTATCAGATTATATATTACCATTTAGAAAAATATTAGAAACTATTTTGGCAGAAATATTTGTTTCAAGATATAATAGTGCTAGTAAATTAGTAAAAAACATCATGTCGGAAGAATATAAACTGGAATCCCATTTAACATTAATGAGATCTGTGTACATGATGGAAGCAGGTCATATCATGAGTAAATTTTATCAGAAATTGTTCCAGGAGGTATAATACAAACTGTTTTGATATGATTTTATAGACAGGCTGTTTCATATGAAATTGCTTTTATTCATATTTTCTGTTTATTCCTTTTAGATTGAATCCAATCAAATGTGGAGCAATTCATATTATTTATCATGTATACTTGAAGAAGTCCTTTCTCAGAAGTGGCCAGATTCAAGTTCACGATGGTCTGTTACAGTCCGCAGTACTCATACAAATCAAGTATTGACGGCTATAGATAATATAACATTACACTATGCAGTAGGCTGGCCTATCAACATTATATTAAACGAAGAAACTTTTATAAAATACAATGAAATATTTAGATTTCAATTAAGATTAAAGTACGCCTTGTGGACGTTGAATAATTTAAGGTTTTGCGGTAAGAAGAAATGTTGACGAATAGTTAAATTGATATATCATCAAAGTATACTAAATTGTGTTATTTTTTTTTATAGATTTGGAAGGATCAAAATCAGTGAGTGTAGTTAAAAACAAGTTGGAACAGTTTTACATAAGACGCATCGAAAGTTTGCGATTTTGTTTATTACATGCGATTACCTCTATACACACATACTTGTCAGGTCAAGTACTACAAAACTTGAGTCTTATATTAGAGAAGTCATTAATGAAAGCCGAATGCCTTGACATAATCATATCAGGTAAACGAAACTTGTAATTTACACTTTTACGGACATACACATAAACGTACGTTTTCCATTTATCCGATTTATATCGGATTATAATTATATATCGGATTGTAATTACAGTGCATAATGAATATTTGCAAAAAGTTTATGAACACTGCTTGTTAACAACAGAGTATGATGACTTAATGGCAACTGTAAATAATGTATGTATACATACTATATGCTGTTTATATAGAAAATTGAATTTTTTCTATACGAAATTACGATTATTTTCAGTTAATTGAAATGTGTAATTATGTTCGAGCTCGATGGAACTATAAAAATTTAATGTACGCCAGTGGAGATTTGGACCTCTTGGAAAATAGTTACACCAAATATCACACGTATCTTGCTTTAGCGCTTCATAATGCAGTACAAAATAAGGATGCAAATTATTGTAAGTCAGAAGCTTTGTTAACATAGTTAGTTGTACAACATATTTCAATCTAATATTCCTAACTTTGATAAACTTCAGAACTATTTACATATTGAATCATAAAATTGTTCTCTGATAGTAACAATATATATAATAGCATACATATTAATAATCATTAATTTTTCACTTTTCCTTGCTTTGTTTACAGTGACTGGCTTAAGCTCAGCATTTAACTGCAGTATGTCGTATGGTTGACGTTAACACATTAGGTTGGCTAAAAAGTTCGTTCGATTTTTCTAAAGTCATTTTACGGAAAAACGTAACGAACTGTTTAGCTTTCTAATACTTTTACATCACATTCCTCGAATACAATGATAGTGCCATAGCCATAGCAAATAACAGTATATCCTGCTAGCTGTATTATCGCTAGAATTTTTTTACTCTTTATTATTGACAAGATCAAAGTCCAAAAAGCTGAATTAGCTTATCATTATTACTAATGCTTGGTTTTACTTACTAATGCTTTAGTGTCAATTACACCATGTTCCCTTTACAAAGTCGTATATCTACATATATTTTCTATTATTTCGGAATATTTAAACACGAATAATATTTTGTAAAGTATTATTAAATTATTTTTTATTTAAAATATACTGTTGAATATTTTGCTTAATAATTTGTACATAGCTATATATACATTCGTATTGTAAAATAAAAACTTTTTTTAATAGACTATTTTCAATTATGCTCATCAAATTTATTCCCTTAATTCCAATGTTCTATCCATTCCTATAAATTCCTTTCAGATGAATTAATCTTACGATATCAAACAAATACACGAAATGTGAACATGGGGAACGATGAAACGATATGTTCATATAGTAATCTCAATCGCAGTTTTTTTAATCGAAGTTGCGTTTCAAAATTTACCCCCGTCAGGCTTACCTATTCCTATTCCAAAAGTAATACACAAGACGGATTGGTGTAGAAACAGGTAAAGAAACGAATTTTCATTCTAAAATTGATTCTTATATAATCTTATTAAATATAGTTAATAATTGCATTCCGAAAACATGTTTTCAGTTCAAATTCCGATTACTCTTTGCCCAATGAAATTACTCTAAGCGAATACGAACAAACATTTTCATACATACGTTGGTACCAATTGGAAGAAAGCATAGTTACGTTTAGTATATCTCCATATATTTTGCGCCGTGAAATGAAAGATATTATTGATGACATTAATAATATTTAATATTTAAATAAATAATTATGGAAGAGAAAGAATTTCGTATTGAGTTATGGTATGGAACTGGAAAAAAAATAGTTTCTGGCAAGAATTAATGATTGTATTAATTTCTTATTTTAGATAGTAATATAATATAATTTTTACATATAGTGACATAGTTTACTTATCAGTAAGTAAAAGGAAAGTGAAAAGAATGTGTATGAAAAAGATATCTCGCCTTCTATTATAAAGATTAAATAAAAATTCAAAATATTACATACAGAAGTTAACTTTGTGCTATTACAACAGTACCATTTTGTCCCATGGTTCCACTTTGTGATACTGTAGGAGCATTTGAAGTTTCATTTGAGTTAACAGGAGGAGTTGAATGATTATTAATATTTGTTGATGCTAAAGCCTTATTGCGTAATTCAAAAACTTGTTGTATAGCCTTTCGAAAACAAAGAAAGTTATAATCGATTACCCCTAATAACAGAAAAAAAGAAATGTAAGTATAGAGCATATAACTTAATGTATCGTTAAGCAATCGTTGATCATCTTTAAATAAATATATTACCTTGTCTGTCAAAATTGTCCTCCCTTAAGATACAAACTAGGGCCAAGAATTTATTAACTTCTCTCAAATATAAAATTGTTCCATTATTTAGTTTGATTAGACTGGAACTCTGACTGTCAAATGCTGCAGCCTCTAAATCCTCTCTTAAACTAAAATTTATTATTATTTATTTTGTAATATAAATGTATAAAAACACGATCAGAATGACTGATTCATAATTATAAAAAGATTTTTAAGTAACATACCCATATATGCAAGATACATCGATAACAACATCAATCATGTCACAACAAAGTTCATAACTTTGCATATCTACAGGAGAACTATCGGTTGCAATATAAATTTTAGACACTACATCAAACAAAAATGCTTTTTCAATCGCAGAATTCTGCAAGACAAATCATACTGTATATTGCGAAAAATCAAAGTTCAAATACTAAATATGTCTTTCTTACCGATATAAGTATATTAAGTAAATTTTCTAGAGTTGGTAATTGTGGTATTAACTTTTGAACAACTTTACTAAATGCCTCAAATATACTGTGATCGTATATGGATGTTAAATGAAAACTAAGGTGTATCTGATCACATCCTAAAATACACAATTTGTATATTAATATATTTAATGCTCAAAAAATATTTCATATAACTTTTATAATTACTCTTTTCATACCAGAATCCGCGAGATCATCGTTTGCTCTAGTGTGTATATCTCTTTGTGTTTCCATTTTACAATCGTCGGTTAAACCGTCTACTTTATGTATAAACACTTCGAATCTGATAGCCTGATTAACTTTATATGCTTTTGTAACTGTCATGTGAAGTTTATTAAGTGCTTCCATATAATCATCTTGAGCATCGATAACAAAAACTAATGCTCCGCAACCACCAAATATCATATCACTGTCAAAAGTAGGATCAAAGAAGTCAATTTGCCCTGGAAAATCCCAGATTTGAAATTGAACAAAACTAGAGTTACTTATATCATCCTTAATAATTTTATTTGTGCTTTCCAAGAATAATGTTTCATTTGGGGACATCTTATGAAAAACTACTTTTTGTATCGACGATTTTCCACTCCTGAAACGAATATTCATATAATACAATTGATAATACATTAACAAGAGAAAGTACTGAAAATATTTCTTGTATATTTTGAAACCTTCTGAGACCCATTAAAAGTATTCTTGGTTTTTGTTCTCCTGACAAAGGATCCATGGACTCTTCTGTTTCCCCATCAAATAATGCATAACCAAAATCTTGAGGAAACGAACCTACATCGCAAACACCTTGATATTGATCATCGTCTTCATCCTACAATAATAAAATCATAATATAACTGTTACGTTCCAAATAAATAGAAGTTGTCTAATACATATTATCAGCTAAACGTCACATACGTTTATTTTGAAAATATACAATAATACAGACAACAAAATGTCATGAGGCAATTTAAATTGAATAAATTCATTCTAGTTACTAATAAATTATAAAAAGTATTATATTATTCAGTTGGAAATAGTTTATCAGCATATGACATGGCCAATTTGTATCAGTACAGTCATTTGAGTCACCAGTATACTTACCATATTTGTATTATTTAAGACGCTTTATTTGTTTAAAGTATCTTTATTATGAAGCAGAGACTTTGTATGTATAAACTCTCACAGTATTACAATACAATGCACATCGTATGGAATAAGTATATTAACTGCGATTAAAACTTAGTATAAATGAAACATTAATTTGTTTTCCATTACGTGGAACAGTAATAAATGATGCATAACAGTTATTTGACACAGTATCAATGTGAATGACGATTATTCTAAAATACGACTAAGTTGACACATAAAAATAAATAATTCACTCTCTATGATTCAAGCCTCCCAACACACACGCGCTCACACACACAATTGTAAATGAAAACTATACGTCACGGAAAAATGACATTCATCGATTCCTTTTTTTTCAATTAAAAATTGTTTATTTTTTCAACGTATAATAAATTTTATTTCAACATAAAAACATTTTTAAATGGATGAAATTATTTAAATATATGCAGCGATGTAATGGGAGCTGAAGTTTTGTCATGTAATCACTGCACAAGTATTTACGTCCAATTGTGATATTGAATGAAGGATACGATGAAAATAGACATAATGCGAACTACCCTTAGACCTTAGACCATATAAACCTATAGACACGGCAGAGATAATTTTCCTTGAAGAAAAGATAAACTGAATTTGTGACGTCACATTCTATGCTCATCGCTTGGCGGGCTTATGAAAGGATCGACCGGATATTTCAAAGAGTTTGGCATTTCATCATGAAATAATCAATATATAAAGTATATTTGAAATACAAATGTTTATTCAAAGTATGAAGTAATTATCGTATTATGTATTAACTACTTTAGGAATCGATATTTGATTCCGAAGATTAACAACTTCCACATATTATGCAGGTTATAGAATATTTTTTACATATAAATCGATCACATTTACAACATTTTAATGTTGTATTTATATTGATTTATATGTAATGAATTATCTTGTGTATACTTATGGTTCACGTACTATACCTATGCCGTGTCTATAGGTGCGTAGGTCTAAGGAACATCAACACCAACCACAAGAGACACGAATAATATCGCAATGATGTTACCGCCATTTTCTGTTCCGTATTTGCAGCAAACTTCGCGTCCCTTGTCTGTTTCTGTTTGCGCGGAAAACGTGTGTAGAGAAATGGAGTAAACGCATATTGTAAAGTGATTTTACAAGAACGTAATCGTGCAAAACGTTATTGTAAAACATGCGAGTGATTGTTATTACTTTGTAATTACATTTCATAAACCGAGAAGCCAAAAAAAATATAGGGATATGGCAGAAATTTCGAATTCCACTGTGTTTACAAACGATGCATCTACAGGAGCTTCCGACCTTCTTCAACAAGCGTTCCAGCAAGTTGTTGATGATGACGATCACGACAACGAGTTTGTTGCGTTTTTACAAAATGACGACAATGATTCCGAAACTATTCATTTGACTCCGGAACAAGCGGCAGCCTTGGGTCTAACCTTCGAGGTGAGCTCGAGCGAAGAGGTTATGTATCAGCAAGATCAAGATAATGTTGGTTCAAACACACAAGAAAATGTTCCTACAAATGATAACATTAACGTAACGGACCAAACAGTGTTACATTCTCAGGATTCTATAACGATCGATCAGCTAAATTATCAGTCAGAGGAAGTACAAAAATCCAACGACGACGATTTCATTAAAACAGAATGCATTGATTTCCAAGAGTGGCATATACAAAAAGTTTCTGAGAATGGACACCTTCAAGACCAAGTAGTTGAAAATGATTTATCGTTAGACGAAATGAATTTAAGTAGTCAGAGTCAAGAATCTCAGCGGATAATCGAACATCAAAATAATCTGCTTCAACAGAACTCGGGTACGCAGACAATAGTTTTAGAGCAACCCAAGGTGCACACGATAAAAGCAGATCTATCTCATGTTAAGAATATTCATGAAAATGATGTGCAATATACAATCGATGATAGAATAGCACAAAATCAACTTAATACTATACCAAATTCTCAGGCGCAAATATTACAGAAATTACCTGTCATTTTACCATCATCGCAATTTATTATAAAACCAGCACAAACTATATTAAAGCCAACTAAAAATGTTAGACTTCTTCAAGGTTCGAGCAAACTTACTAACGCAACGGTGAATCAAATTAATGCAGTACATTCGCTAGGTGCTGTGTCAAATTCTAATTCTGTGCTACTATCGAAAGCTACAATATTGAATAATTTACCATCGCAAATAATAAAAGCTACACCCATAACAGCTCAGTTATTAAATACCACTGGAATATCGGCACAGTTATTAAATACTTCTCAGATTATAACTGGTGCTTGCGAAATACAGAGTCAATCGGTTACCGCACCTCATATTTCTAATGCGATAGTAAATACTACTGCTGGAGGAACACAGAACCTTATTACTTCGCAAATACGTTTGTCACCGATTGTGAAAACGTCGCAGTCTCTTCAAAGAGGTGGCTTACAACAATTTTTAACTCCGGTGCTAAAAGGTGCATCTACTGTGCTTCCAAAGTCTAACCAAATTATAAACAATACAAGCGTAGCAGCAGCTATTCCTGCACAACTATTGAAATCAGTTCAAATTCCTTCTCAGTTACTTAAACAAAAAGCTACGATTGGCAAGAAACCAACAGTAACAGGTGGAATACCAAAAACAACAATTAACTCCAGTACTCCAGTAGTTCTTAGAACTGCGTCTATTGTGAAGACTCAAGATTTAAAGGCAACACCAAGTTCCACGTCTATTTTAAAACCAACTCAAATTTCTTCAACGCCTATATCTATTTTGAAACCTCAAGCGAAAATTGCATTTAACAATTCCACTAAACAAAATATAACTATTTCTTCACAAAATATTGTTAACATCTCTAATAATTTACAAAATGTTTTGCACAAGACACCCGTAACACAACAAAGTGGTACATTTGAACCAACCAAATCAATACAGAACGATGCTGTTAAACAGAAACTTAGTTTCGTAGTAAATGGAGCAAATTTAAAAGTAAATAAAAAAGCTAAAACTACTCCAATTAAGCCTGTGACAGTAGTAAATGACTCCACAGATGTAACTAAACCATTAGGTTCCAGTGAAAATCCAATACAAATAGTTCAACAAGGCCAAACGTTTCATAGGTAAATAGGATATATCCATGTACACTATTTCTAGTACTTTTTCCATGCTATGATGTTTGTATTTATACTTTAGTATGCAACGCCTGACACCAACACAATTGAAACAAATCGCACATGTTTTACAACAGCGTAGTCAAGAAACAACTGCTTCAAATGAAAGAGTTGTATACAGGTGAGTGTATATCATATCTCTTTCTCATCTATGAATTTTTCAATATTACAACTGAGTGATTTGTGTATGAATTCAGGGTTGTATTCCCTGAAGAACTTGATTTGAGAATCAGGAATCCAGGAAATTTACTGAAAAATCGTGGTGGGAAAAGAGGTAGACCGAAAAAGAGTGCTATTAGACCCCCTTTGCTTCCTACTAAACCACCACCAATTCCTGATGAAGAACAAGAAGAGCCAAAGGTAGATCTAATTTATTAAATTGTAAATATCTTATACTAATGCTCTAACATTTTCTCTAGGATGAAAGGAAAAAGGTTGTCGCGAGAACACGGTCTGGTAGATTGTCTCGACCACCTAGACATATGGTGCGAGATTACAAACATTTACATCACTTAGACTTCTTACAACCTGACTTGGATGATTCGGATGGTGGTTATAGCGATTATAATACAAATAATGACAAGCTCGAAGAAGAAGAATCACCGAAAGAATTACTAACAGGATTAGAAGTACCAAAAAGAAAAATATCAGATCACTTTAGGTGTCCTACATGTAATAAAATATATTTAGGACGCACTCGAATGGCAAGGCATTTTGAAATGCACCCTGACCATGGCAGTCCTGAGCAATTACCTCCCCCGACACCTGAGCCTGAATTAAAACAAAATGGAGGTCAAGATCCTTTAAAACGTAAAGGAAAGAAGCGTGGTCCGTGGGCTTACGTTACACCGGAAGCAAAATCAGAAAGGCGACAAATAAAATTGAGAGAAGCAATATCCGTGTGCGAGGATCATGAAATAATAAAAATAGCTGCAAAGCCAGTACTTAACGCACAATCATTATTTGATTTATTAATACTAAAATCTGAGAATAATGTAAGAAATTTCTTAGATGAATTAAAAATATTCATGGGTAATATACGAGAAAAGGCTGGAGTTATGTTAACACTCGCAAACAACGATAAAGAATCAAACGAAGATCTGATTGATATCAGTGAAGAATCACTTTGTGATGTTTTAGGATTGAATCCTGGTTTGTATACAATTAATAACGATGCTCTGAAAAAGGTTGACACACCTGTCTGTAACACTTATGACAGTTCAGAACCTCCGCTTAAACTTCAGAAAACAGAAAATTCTGAGGATGCTAAAGAAAACATAGAGGAACGAATGTCTAGTGGATTTTCGGAGAGTTCAGATCTTAGTGTTTCAGACTTCTTGAACGACAGGAGAAGTGAACCTGTAACAAATCCTACTTGTCCAGAAGTGTTATCAGCCTTAACATTGATGAGAAGAAATCCCAGTCCTGTGAATTGCATGGAAAATAATAAGCCCAACAATGTATCGAAACTCTTAATTTCGAATCCGGAGATTCAGAGTCAAATTTCAGATACTCCTGGATTTCAGAAAGTTGATATCACTTTACCAAAAGTTTCAAATTATCAAAAAACGGAACCTCATAAAGAAAATTTTACGAAAATTGGAAACGGTCTAGGATCAACGTTCTGTAAAGTGGAAGATAACTTTGGACAGTCCAAGTTAGAGCACATAGAAGAAGCGTTAATAAAACTGGAATCAACTGAGCAGAGTTTCATTAAATTGGAAAATAATACTATGAGAACTTACCCAAAACAAGATACTCAAAATTTTGAGAAAATGCAAAATGGATTAAGTAACATGGAAAATGGATCTCAAAATTTTGCTAAAGGTTATCAAAAACTAGTATCTAAAATAATTCCTATTACATCGTCGGATATAAATTGTGTTAAAAGTCAGTCGGCACCATTAGATACAAGTTCTTGTAAAATAATGCCTACTACTTCTGGCTGTAAGATTTCAGACAGTATACCAATTCTACAAGATACAGTACCAATAATTTCCAATAATTGTGATACTAGTATATTTGGTAGCGCAGAAAATTTAGATATGTCTAAAATAGCTCAATACGATCATATTGCACACTTAGATATTTTAAATACGAGTGGAGTGATAGACAAAAACTTATTAATCGATGAAAAGTTGGTTGAACAGTTGCATTTAGTTGATCAATCGAATTTAGTTGACGAGCTCGTGTCCGAACGATTGAAGAATATAATGCCGGACAATATATTAGAAAATAATTTGATACCTAACAATTCAAATTTAGATACAGAACTCGATTTTGAAGCATTAAGTGAAGAGTTTAATAGGAATACTAGAAGTTGATTCTTGGATAATCGTGTGCAACATGTTCCTAAACAGATTGAAATAATGTGTATAGTGTGTAAAGATACTGAACTTCTACAATTATTCGGAATTGTATATGTATGCATATAATTACACAATGGTGTAGATATTTTTTTATAGAATTTTTGACAGTATCACAATCAATATATTATAACTTCCATATTTGAATGAACGATATCAATATTAAAGTAATATAATATCTTATATTCTGGTGCGTGTATGTAAATACGACTGCTTCTGTTATATTTATTATCTATAATATACATATATGTCTCATGCTAAAAAATGATAATAACTCAAAAAAAAGGAAGAGTAAAAACGTTATCTTCAAAAAAGGCTTTGTTTTATTGAATAAATTTCAGCATGAACAAATTTTTCTGTTGAACACGTCGGTATTTCTCATTTTTTGGTAAGTGAGTTCCATAATTGTATTCACAATATTATTAATAGTTTCTTGCGAAAAGATCTTGCAGTCATACGTAAATGAACCAGGAAATAAGAAGCTAGACTTTTTAGAATTATACATTAAATATAAAAAAAACATAAATATAGGAATTTTTTGTAATTGTAACTTTGCGTAGGTATTAGTCATACTGTAAGTTACAAGTATATTAAAATGTGACTTTGGTTACAGTGCTACAAAGATGATCATGCACAAATTATTTTACAATATATTTTTGACTTTCTAAATCTGCAATTGCTAATCATCCTTTTTTTAAATAGGACAATATCTGTCAATTACAGTGATTTTACGGATCAATGAATAAGAAAAAATTTATTTATATTGTATCAATAATTTCGTTACAGATGTAAACGAAAATGTGAAGAAATGAAAATGTGGTAACATGGAAAGTTATGGTTTAAAAACTATCATTTCAGTTTTTATACAAGTATCACAGCATTGAAAATATGTTAAACGTCAATAAGATAATTCCATCCACGTTGTTAAAGCATTTATGTACAGTGGATATTACATATTAATTTTGTATTTATCTGTAAATATGTATTATACGTGTATAAGAAGTTATTGATATGATTAAATGTTAATGGCACTAGTAACTATTAGATTAATTATAACTAATCAAAAAATATATACTAACTTTGCAGGTTTGGTTCCTTGTATCGAAGATACATTCTTTAGAATCTGCATTTGCAAAGAAAATATAGCACATTTGTATTTGTCTATATTTGTATTTCTTTGTGATCTCAGGTACCAATTGTAAACAATTTCATAGTGTGCTTTGGATTCTGAGTATATGTATAACGATTCCATATTTTCCTTTTCTTTTTTTGTGAAACTATACAGATGGTATTTCAAAAGCCACAAATAAACGAACATTCTATTAATTTTTTGTTTTATTTCAATAGTTGTAAGTTATTGCGTACAAAAAGTTAATTATAAAAAATTCAAATTTTAAAATTACAAAAATACTCACCACACCATGTACCAACAATAACTACAACTATCTATGCCCAGTTTCTATCAATAATGATTCCAAAAATATCGTTAGGCTTTCTGGTAATAATGGTTGATGAACCCACGTTGCCAGGCACAACATTTTCCAAGACTCTGTGTACTGATGAGCTACATTTTCGAAAATTTTACGTTTTATTTTGGCTTCTTCAGAATACACGCTAAGTATTAACTTTGCAACGTGATCTGTCAACACAATTCAAAGCTATTTTAATTTAGTTTGTTCAAAGTAGATGGATTACTTGATTTTGAAATACGATATATACACTACTGTGCAAAAGAAAGAAACACCCAGTATAATTATAAGATATAATGGCAAACAATATCTTTATGTAGAAATTGTATTGTACAATGATTGATTTATTGTATTTAAAGTATTAGATAATCTGCAATAACACACATTGTCAGAACTATTCAATTAAACAGTGGAATCTTTTTTCAAGACTTACTGTGTTCTTATTTGATTTTTTATGCTTTTCTATTAAATATGACTGGGTGCTTTTTCCTTTTACACAGTAGTATATTTTGATATTCGACTATAAAAAATAATTTATATGTACCAAATTTAGTAATAGGCCATGTAGTAAATAATTTATCTGCATCTTTCCCTAAGGATGTCGTTGACTTTATTTGATATGCAATTTGAGTAAGATTACTTATGACAGCTTCCTGAAATAAAATAATCATATAAAGTATATATGACATGCTCGAGTAATGGACAGAAGACAAAAAAAGAGAAATCCCCACACGTTATGGTACAGTATATACATCTAATGTAGTCATTACCAATGCATTGCAAACATGTTCTAACTTGTCACATAATTCTTGTAGACGCTGAGAATAGAATGAACTCTGTTTTTCCTGCGTTATATCCTTTAGTAATTCTACTCCTTGTAAATGCGCTGCATTCCACTGTTGTATAGATAAATGAACATCTGCAGCTAAATCACGTATATGTCGAGCTGAACCTACCAAATTCTTTCCTTGCGTTGGTTTTACTGATTGAATTTCTACAATGTATACAAATTGAAATATGAATTTACTTTTATTTTACATTAATTTTTTCTACCCAATTAATTAAATAAATAATTTGTATTTGTTCCAGTATGCTTCATATAATACAGAATGAGTATAGTAAACATTCCAAAAAGTTTGTATTACTTACTACTGACTGGAGAAAATTGTTCTTTCATCATTTCAGAGTTTCTAATAGAATCTTAATTTTTAATATGCATATACACGTTATTAGATGAAATTAGATGAGATATGAAATATATATTTAGAAGTATCCATGTGTAATCAAAGCTACAACAGAATGATAAATGTCGGATTCGTATAATCTCAAATACATAGTTAATATATGAATGCGAATTTCTATAGTAGTACAAGATGTGAATATACACAAACTATTTACTTTTTTTGTTTACCTGTATCTTTAGGGTACTGAAAAAATAATAATGGAATTTATACTTAAAACAATTAGTTCATACTTGGCACAAATCCTTTATTATTAATGATTAAATAATGTGAAATGAAATAAACAGAAGACAACCAATGACAATAGTGCTTCTACTGAGAAACTCGAACTGTACAAAAAGTATAAATGGTAAGTATAGACAGAGAGTATACTCTGGCATAGAGTAAGATGTAACGATATAATTATTTCTATGTTGATTTGGTTAGGTTAAATAAACCGAATATTGTAGATCTTTTATTACAAAACGAAAATCTCATTTACAAAATTCTCTGCGCATAAAATGTACATATGCTAACATTTAATAGGATACAGATGGCGTGTGTGTAAAATACGAATGGCGGTTCTTATCACATTCTAATCATATATATAATATATGTATAGATCCTTAGGCGCATGGTCTGAAAAAGTTTATTTGAATTGAATATACTATTTTCTTTTTTTAATTATAGTAACACTATCTATTTTTTTCAATTATGAAACATAATTTTTAAAAGTGGGACTATTTATATTGGTATATATATGAATAATCAAGCTGCAAATAAGTTGCAATGAGAATATCAATTAATAACTTTTAAAGATTAGAGATGTTTGCTTGGTTTTAAATGACTTAACAATTTATTCATTATTGGGAAAAGAGCATGTTCATATTTTGGCGAATTCAAAGACATCGATCGGATTGATGGGTGGAGGCCCTATAATCGTAGTGAGAAAATTTGGGATCATGAAATATTAGGTCGAGACATAAATTTCGTAATACGTAACTTTCAATATTTCTTTCGAGATTCCAATTGATTGAAATTTTTCCAAAATTTCTTTTTCAATCAAAAACTGTAATTTTTATCATTTTTAATTGTGTATAACACAAACCAATTGACCAATTTCGATGAAATTTTAAACATGCATATAACTTATATAAATCTATGAAACACATATTAAAAATTTTCGTTATAAGTCCAAATAACAAAATTATGAAAAATGACTTTTACAATTTCTTTCGTAGTTCAGACTAAACGCGATTTCTCCAAAAATTTCATTACATATCATCTAGTAAACTAATCCATCTAGTTCGGCAAACAAACTGATGAGGTCGTTTGATCCATTTATAAAAAAATGTATTCTTTTAAGACTTAAAAGTGTGTGCCATCAATGATGAGATTGGCTGTATATGAATCGCAATCGTCGATAAGTTGAAGTCTTTTATTATCACTAAACCTACCACTGCCGGTCAAATGACCGGTTTTATATTTTTCATTTTACAGTTATTGAAATGATGAAGTTGCTTACATGAAAATTAATTCGATAAATTCGTTTATTTAAGCACATGCAGTAGTGGGTGTATACAAAGTATTCGTACACCTTCTAAAAATTTGACCCAACAGCTTGAGTTTTTTTGAGACGTTAGTCTCAATAATCTTTTTTTAAATAGTTATTGGTCGCAAATTGCAAAGAAAAAAGTAAAGGTCACGATTTTGAAATTTTTTATCTGTGTCTGTAATAAAAATTTAGGTAGGTGTCTTTGGTACGTCTAAGTAAGTTAATTATATACATGTATAAAATTTTATCGAAATCGATCAAGGTTATTATGAAATATATGTAATTCATTGAAAATAGAGGAAATTGTAAAAATCTGCGATTTAAATGAATAGCAAACCCTAAATTTAAAGATTTTTACGTCTTATATACAATGCCTATAGCTTTTTTATGCGTTAACCGATTTGTACATATGTATATATATATATATATAACTTACTTAGATTTACAAAATACATGTTTTACATTTTCATTACAGGCATAGATGAAAAATTAAAAAATTGTGACCTTTACTTTTTTTCTTCGCAATTGCGACCAATGACAATTTAAGAAATTATGTACACATTAGCTAGTAAACGAATCCTTCTAACGTCTCAAAAAAGCCCAAGCTATCGGGTCCAATTTTGAAAAAGTTATTCGTTTTTAAAAGGTGTACGAATACTTTGTACACCCACTGTATTGTAATCTTGTCATTTTTCTAAGCTAAAATATTTGAATCGCTTTTGGTACTCGGTAGGTTTAGTGTCAAAGACTAATATTTCGATGTGGCCGGATAGGATGGTAGCGAAGGTTGTCGGTTGGGTCGCGGTGTCGTCGGCCCGTAGCTTTTGTTCGGAGAATGGCCAGGGGAACAACAAGGATACGCAAAATGGCAGTCGTCGAACGGGGCCCGGCCGCGACTCGATTATAAGCGTTCTCGGCCCTGTTGAAAATTACAGGAACGCGAACGGCAACTGGTGGCGACACGGGGGAAGACCGTTGTTGGCGGCGGTTCGTCGGCTTTCGAGGTTCATCCGAGTCAAGTTTCGAAAGAGTGTCCTCCTGGTCGCGGTGTCCGCTTCCATCGCGTGTAACGCGTCTATCTTCTGTCTTGGGAAAACGAGGGTCTCCGTCAATCTGGTTTTAGGTGTGATACGTAGCAGAGAGTCTGGTGATCGACGGTGAACGCGATTCCACGGTCGACTTCGTACGCTCGTAGATCGTAGATCACGCGCCAGCCGGCGTTGAAATCACCTGAGCAGGAACGGCGCAGCGCGGTGCGGCGCGGCGCAGCGGTCCCGGGCTTGTGCGCGTAACGGAATCCGTTGGATATTTCTTCAGCGACTTGGAAAAAGAGAGGAACCATTCGGGGGACCTTTTTCGGACCGGAGAACGAATTTCCCGTGACGCCGGTTTCGAGCGGGGAATCGCAAAATCAGGGTCGTACACTTTACCCAGGGTACACGCAGCCGCAGCTCGGAGAACCGAGAGCCAGACGTATTCAGCCCAGTGACGTAACTATACGCGGGCATGATAATAGATACGGACGTTAGCCGGCTGCGTTCACGATCAGATAAGAGGATCGAAATTCTGTCCGGTATTCGTGGACCCGATTCGGAAGCACTGCCCGATAAAACGTCTAGTCAGCGACCGGCTGTGTGTGCGAAATCCCGGTGGCAACGATGAAAATGGAGGTAAGTGCGTGCGCGAGAAATCACGGATCAAAGACGGAGAAGAATCCTGTTCAACGGGTATTTGATTTACTGCCGTTCACGGCCCCGACGCGACGAGATACCGACGCGACGATTCGCGTACGATACGACCAGTGGCAGAGTCAGTTCATTTCGACGGTGTAACACCTGCCGGCTCTCTGTCAATATTTATCCACGGCCCGCTATAAATTACGATGCCAATACCAAAGCGCCTTTCGGACGGTCAACGGAAGACGTCAACGAGATTTCTAGTCGCTGCAGTAGAGCCGATTATCGGACCGGTTCCATCTAATTATCAGCAATCGTAAATCGTTTGCGAAACCGCGTGCTTCAAAAAGATGTCACGGCTACCTCGCCCGCGATGGTCGACGGAATTGTTCGATCACTAATTGCTCGCCCGCCGCGCCGTACAGTGCAGTGGTCCGGAAGCCCGCTTTTGTGGCCAAAATTATTGGAGCGTTATTTCAAGGTTATTTCTTAATGTTATATTATTATGAGTCGTTGGATTCGTCTCGATACCAGTTACAATATTATGGAGTAAAAAATATATGCTCATATTATACAAATTTTGAGATGACCTTCATTTTTTATATTGAAATTTGTAGAAAAGTGAATACCGATCAACTTTTGTTCGGACACATTGTTTTGTAGGATCATCGAAAATATTTGAAAAATCGTGTTAACAATGCTCATACTGCATACTATGGTACAGAAATTGCGGAAACTGAAATATACTTGCTCACGCATATGAAAATATAGCACAGATTTGCATTTCAGCATTGTGTAAGGAATAATTAAACTATTTAATTGTGTACTAAGATCTAATATTTTGAATCTCGAGGTTTCAAAGGGTTCTTATTTGAAAAAAAATTTTTGTTGTAATTCGAAAGTCAATAAATTGAGTTTTGGCCACAAAAAGCGAGCTTCTGGATCACTGTGAGCCGCACCGATCGCCGCGCCGATGGATCGCCGAAATCGGACGTAGTACGGGCCCAAACGTATTCGCCCGGTGATCCGGAAAAACTGGTTGGATATTTAAATGGCACACGACTCATCTCTTTTTCCATTGACCTCATCGCGTACCCTTTGCTGCCTTTTGGGGAAAACCGAATTTTCATTTTGCTGTAGCCGGAGCGCTTGTAAAAATTTATAAAGACTTTGAACTTTTAGAATTTGCTAATATCGCATATTATCGTTTAGCATAGCGTGCATATCGCGATTTATAAGATGCGTGTTCTGACACCTATCTGTGTAGATTAGATATTGCTTGTGCATACTTTCGATTAAATGCCGGTTCGCACATGCGAACGCGACAGTTGTCGTCTGTCAGCATTTTTAATGCAGGATTTCAGTTTTGTGAAATGAAGCGAAGCAGTAGGAATTTTTTTTATTTTCGAATTAATGAAATTAATTATGTTTAGTCGCATATCATTATAAAATACGAATCTTCGCGCGAAATCTGAGAGGAAGGGAGGGAAAGAGAGAGAGAGGTCTCGGAATAGAAATTTGAAACTAGTCATTTTAGTTGGATGATAATGTTATACTTCTTATGTCGGCTAAGCTTCGACATGTGGACAAACGTAATCCGAATGCAAACTCGTGGTTGGCTGAGCAGCAGCCGTACTCGTACGTGTTCATAATGGAACCGGTATCACAGATTTTTCAAAGGATATACACTACCTTTCAAAAGTATCTGATCACTTGTTCGATGATAAATGAACTTGCCTGTATCAACGAAATGGAATGCAATTCGATATGCTGCTGCAATGAAGGGGCAGCTTCACTTTCGGGTAATTCGAATAAGCCAACAGAAAGCAATTAAAAATCGTGTACCGTCTCAAACTTTAAAGTGTAAATGATCAAATGCAATGAAGCTCAGAATCTTTTTTCTTGTAAAGTGCAACGTTGCTGAATGTCGAAATATGTTTTGAATGATACTGCGAGCTACGTAGCCCACGATCGAATCTAGAACCGTAGCTCCGCGCTGTTCCCATAAATTGGTCGGGTTTGAATATTTATTAAATTTCAGTCAATTATAATACCCAAAGCCCCAGTGTACACACACACATACGCACACACACGCACGTCGTGTTTCTTGGCTGCGTTCGATGCTGTTCAAACTTAATTACGTATATGGTATGTGGGTCGTCGCTGTTGCCTTTGGGATGGTTAGTCTCATTTCTAAAGCTACTTGACAGGTGTTTCGATGCCGGCTATAACAAAGCGACATCAGCTGTTACGTTTTCTAGCTGATGACGACGACGAACGCAGTATTGGCTTCGCTTAGGAAATATTTTACGTGGTTGCAAACGGATCGGTTCTTTGCATTCTTTGCGTCGTTTGTTGCAAACAGACTGCAGATATGTATCCGAACATTTTTCTTTCATACTCATGTTTACCGCAAATGCATAAAATCCGTAGTATAGTTATAAATAGACTGCGGATGTTCATGCAATTTTTAATTTTTGTAGGCAAATTTCAAGAAAGTTGGAACGAATAAAATCTTACTTTCAGTGGTAGTAGCCTTTCTAGATCTGAAATAAATAAAAATCGTATTAAATTCTGTGGAATTTTATATTTTAGTATCTTACGAAAATTTATAGAAGCCACAAATGCATACAGATCCGTAGTCTAGTTATAAACCATGTATATTCACCTCAGTGCACTGTTACGGTCAATGTGATCCTATATAGATATTCTACAAATATTTCTTTGTTACGATGCTAACACGTTGCATAGATTCTAGATATAAATTATCAGATTTAATTGATTGATTTACATTTAGACGCAGTTTCGCAGCCAGTAAATTCAACGATTACGTGAAATACGCGGGGAAGATTAACGGTTTATATACACTTCGTAAAATATAATTAACACGTTTCAGAACACGTTTCAGAACAAATTCACCTATTCTGACTGTCACTGACTCTCTAAATCTCGAACTACTCTCTCTCTCTCTCTCTCTCTCTCTCTCTCTCTCTCTCTCTCTCTCTCTCTCTCTCTCCACAGCTAATTTGTTAATTTGTTCTAACGGAGACGTAGATTCGAAAAAGTCGTCGGAATCTCTAGAAATGGATGGACCGCGAATCGGCGTCTAAAACGGTCATAAACATGATCCATTAGCGTTCGCCTAATCGAGTATGCGATCATCCTGCTGGCGGTAATGTTCGTCGAAATGGGAATCGGAGGCGAAGTTGAAAACCCCGGATCGAGAACAACTCTCCCTGCGCAGCCTCGAAATTCGTCGATTTATCCTTCGTCGAAATCGAGTGTATCATCGCGGTGGAATTTTAAGTCGGTCATCGTCGCCTCGCGGTTGGAAACCTGGGGGTTCACGAAAGGAAGGAGAGGCAGGAAGATCCGTGGCCCATTTTTTTTAGAAAGGAAACAGGCACGGGTTACAGTTAAGCAGCCGGTGCTAGACGGTTGTTCAGTTTTCAATGAGCAGCATTCCGGACTGTCGGACGACCGCAGCTTCGCAGCTCGCCGGTGAAACCCTTCGAGGACTGGTTCCAATAATATTCGGTTCCTACGCGGAAGTGCGGACGAAACACCTGACCGAATCAGCCCCCTTCTGTCAGCTGCGGAACAGCCAGGTTCTATTCCACCTTCGAAGAATCGCCGAGGAACACGCAGCTACGCGAGTGTTACAGTAGTGCACGTTTAAATTCGCAAAATTTCGGAACCGGAAGTCGAATTCTTGCGGGGTAGCGTTTCCTATCGAGGAGTTGATTCGAGCTCAATAAAGTAAGGGAATACAGGGTGTGAACTACGAATCGTGTCCAGTAGAGATTACTCTGTTATTAGCAGTCCAATCGAAAATGTTTTTATTAGGTATTGCATAGTTTTAAGAGAGCTTTCACGTGATTATAGCAAATTTTTTGTCAACTCTTTTTTTTCATGATTTTTCAGTCACTTTTAATTTTTTGCAAATATAGCTATAATCTTTTTACGCCTATTTGAAAAAATTGCATTTTTAAAATTTAAAAAAAAAAATTTGCTATATTCACGTGAAAGTATTTTTTAAACATTTTCGATCGGACAGCTAATAGCAGAGTCATCTCTGCCAATCACGATTCGTGGTTCACCCTGTAGGTTTATTCGGGCAAAAGAGAGGCAGACTACAAATCTATAAAATGAACGGCAAAGAAAAGAATTTTGCTCGAACAAATCAGGATTGCATTGCTAGTTCATTTTTCGTTACAATACACCTAACAGATTCGTTCTTTACTGGCCGATCAGCCGTTGTATCATCGAATCATCGATAAAATTTCATCAATGAACTGGTACCCATTAGTTGTGTCACCAAGTTCATTAATCATCGTATGATGCTGCTGTTATCTATGTAAACATCATTCAAAGGATAGATCTCTTCGAGAATCCGTAGATCAGCAACAAAATTAACCTTGGCCTGTATTCCATCTATGGAACTTGATCTGTAGCGCCATGATGCTTCTATTTATATGACATTAGTATTAAAATCGAACATGGAACATTATCACCGTACCTCTCAGCGACGCGGTTTCGAAATGAAGAAAGTTTATCGCCCACGATAATATCGATCGATAGCAACTGATTGGGAACAGTCAATGCAGAGAAATAGACCGGTTATGTGTGGCAACGAAGTTTTATGCGAAGCCATTTACATTGTTGTGTACCGTTAACTTTGATCTAGATTAGTAAATAAAATAATTTATCACGAAAAAATTTTGTGAGCGTGAATACTGTACACTATACATGCATATAAGGAGATCAAGATTGTGTTATTGTAATCGCATATCGGTCGTTCCAACTGATAAGAAAAGTGTAGTTTCTGTGGTTTTAAAAGTGAAAGAAAAATTCAGTTCTCTAAATCAGTCTATCAAATTTACATTTGCATAAACGTTTGGACTTGACAGTGTTAGCAGGGAAAGTTACACGCCTGCCATGAAGTTAATAAATAAAAGCGACTCGTTCTTCCAGATCGCTTCACCTTATCTAAATGGCGAGCTAAATCGTTCACTGGTGCGCGAACGGAAGCCTAATTAACCTTGCAAATTAACTGTAAAATTTCTGATAGATCACTATGTCCAGTCTAGAACAGGTTAATAGTATGGCGGTCGCGTTCAGCCAGCTTTCTGGAATTTGCTTCCCGTTAGAGAGGCAGTCGACGCTATGCATTGTCGAGTTTGATTTGAATTCGGTTTGTCCCGTGGCTCATATTTTGCTTTTTCTTTTTCGTGGGACGCATATCGAAAAAGGGAACCGGCATGGCATCGTGTCACGTGCAACGAGGCGAGTTCGTAGACCGCTGTTGCATTCAGAAAACCGGTGTTTAGGTTGGTCGCACGGCTCGCGTTGATGTTAGAATCGAGGTTCAGGGGTCGGGTTGCACCATCATTAATTCAACATTCTGAAACAGTGGCTTCTCTAATTACGCGGGGCTGCGCGATTGTGAGCATCCGACATGTAGCAGGATTAGGAAACGATTTTCCGATGGAAAAACGAGGAAACTTGGTTCATTCATCCATCAATTCCTTCTGCTTCGATCTTCTTTCCGAAGAAAACCAATTTTAATCGATAGTGTCACTAGTTGAATGTTTCCGTGTAACATTGTTCTCACTTCTGGCAATGTTCGTCAGTTTCTGTTTTGCTTTCCGGCATCAAGGGGTCACAGTAATTCCCATTCACGTAATTGTTTCTTTTCTTGTAGACCCTACTGAGAGTCACCGGTGTCTAGTGCCCATCATTATGTTATTTATTTATTTGTTTTACGTCGCATCAACTACTACGATCATATTAGTAGACTGCGGATCTTTATGCAAAATAAAAATTGTCTGTGTCGATTGCAAGAAATAGAAACTAACTTGAATGTTATTTCTTTCCGTAATGATTTTAATAGAAGAGAAATTATATATTGACATCTTGAATTTCTTAAATTTTTCAACAATTTTGAAATTCATATATGTGCTCAATTCTGCTATAAATGCAAAAAGATCCACAGTCCAGTCGTTAGCGACGGGATCTACAGTTCATTAAGGTGGGTTCCGAACCACCTTGAGCACCACAGTTTTAGATATCACATGGAATCTTTTTCCAAGACTGCATTGGAAATATTTCCAGAGGTGTTGGTTGAATTCGGAACCCGCGACCACGGTATTCGTAGTCGCGAGTTCTATCCACTGAGCCACTGCGCGCCCACCTCACACCCTATAATTATGTTGTTTAGAAAACTGTCGTCTCGATAATCATAATTATTAAGACATGACGCGAGACGCTGGTGTCCAAAACTGGCATACGGAGTCGTTTCCTGTGACATTATTATCACTTACTGAATTGACCTTTTGACTTTTGACCTTTGTAAACTTTCATAAATAATATGAAATTAAGCCGACAGAATCCGGTTTCTTTTCGGATCGCACCTCGTATTTGAAATCGGCCTTCGTCTTTTCGGTAACCGACTACTAAGCCGTTAACGTGATATAATTTCGTTGCACACGCAGGCGGATCACAGGTTGGAGCAGCTGAAGAAGGCAACGGACAGAATACAGAAGGAGATCGAAGAGGTCACGGAGAGGGAGCACGAGCTACGAAACGTGGGCAGCATTAAGACCACGTCCCACGAGACGGTCGATTCCAAGGTACGCTTGAACCAAGAAGGTACGTGCAGGTAAACACGTATATGTCCCGTGGCTCGGCCGTGCTCAAGGTCGTTGAACGAAAGAAAGAAAGAGTAAACCGGCCGACGTAGTCCTTATAGGGACCAAATGCATCGGACAGCGTACGTACATGTCCATGAGTGACGAGGACGATTATACGCGGTCGTCCATTTAATGATTTGCGACTTGAGCGCGCGCGCGCAAGTCCACGGTCCTGCACGTTGCTTCGATCTTTCCTAATTGCGCGACAAGAATTTGTAGGCGAAAAGTTGAATTCGACGCGATGCCATTTTTTTCTTTGGTATATTCATGTTTATGTAGGACGGTGTATGCTACAAGTGAGACGTTAGTCACTTTTCCCCGCGAGGTGGACGTTGATTAAGGGAAACCGGCGGCCATATTGAAAGTCACAGACGCAGATCCCTTTTACCGTTTTCAGAGAAGCGTTTCGTTTAATTATGTATGCGTTTCCCAGGCTGCGATGAATAATACGTTTTGTCCTGTTTTATTTGCCTTTTTAAGCAGACCATTCTTTAGGGGATAAACTGTACACGCGAAACGAAAGTTCGTGAAGAGATTCTGAACGGACAAACTTAGGAGATCGAAATTGCGTGATCGTCGTCAGCTCGTTGAAATAGAAATAGTAGATTACTTCGTGGTATAACGCAGTTATTAACGTGGGTCTTCGTTCGCAACTGTCATGGGGATGGGTTTATTGATGCAGAAGCCTATTTTACGTTCGCGTTCGATGTATTTAAACAGAACGGAACTAATGAGCACCATGGGACAAGCGTAAAGTTACGTATCCACTAAAGGAAACGACAGAAACTTTCTAATGCGTGTTAACCGTTTTCGTACAAAATTCCCGTTGGTTTCTCAATGTTTTGTGCCGTGAGTACAAATAAAAACATTATGTTAGTAGATCTTTGTTTCTGTGAATGAGCGGCGAGATGAAAAGAAATTCTAGAAACGACAGGAAGCAGTTTAAGTACATAGGTGTCGTCGAAACGATTGTAACGTTTGATCGTAAGGTTTAGTGCGAAATGAAATTGTCGAGAAGAGATAATAAATAAACGAACTGATTAAAAACTTAAAATGAAACGAAACTGCTCACCAGAACGCATTCTTTGGTGTTAATAGACTATAGCCGAGCGAGTTCTAGGATATTCTTTCCTCGAAATAGTCGCTTTATAGCAATCAGTTTCGTAATCGCGGTCTTCGTGAAACAAGAAAACGTAAAAGCATAACTCTATCATAGTACATACAGATAGTGATCGCGACATGATCGCATGTTACATTTCAACGCCGTTTGATTAGCCCGGACGCGCGAAGTAATTATTACAAAGGGAACATGCGAATTCGTTTCTCGTACAGGCGTGTTCCGTATGCGAATATCTTATCTGTAGATAAATTTAAGCAAACACGATGCCGTTTTTAGACGGAACAGCCTTCTTTTCCCGTGACGCGTCCAGTGACGCTGATAATGTTAGTTAAAAACTGCAGTCCACGATGTTCTATGTCCACTGAACGATAACGTACAGTTCGAAAAACTGTTTCAGTCTCTGGGCGACCGATAACTTTGGTCAAGTTTCTTCTGAACCGTTCACTCGAACGCTGGAGCCAGTGTGCTCGAAATAATTTGAAGCAGAGAACAACGCGAGTGTGTTTCTGTGTGACAGGTACGCCGAATGCCTCAAGCTCTGGCTTCCGGTAAACTGAAAAGGACAACGTCGACTCCGCAAATTCTGGAGGCTGTCAATTTGACGCAATCAACGCCACCCTTCACGCCAAAGATGACGAACGGAGTGATATCCAGTCGCACCACCCCGACACCATTGCGTTTTGCCACTGTACCCAGTCAAAAAGGATTGATGCACAGGTTTCTCGCGACCCGAGGAAAGATTTACAAACCAAAATCAGCAGCGAACGACTCCCTGACGCCCCCTAACACACCCACAATCGCCCTCAATCCGATGAGCATCAAAGCGTTCAACAGGAGCTTGAATATTCAACTGGAACCGGATGACGAGCCCAAGAAACCTCCTGTTCGAAAGGGTTACGTTCCAGTGGAAGAGAAAATCCAGAAAGAATTGCACGAAATGAAAGAACGGGAAAACGAACTGAGGTATGAATCTTGCTGGTTCACTTGTACAGGGTATATAAAAAGTAATGGTCATCCATTCTAGTGGTGAATCTACACCTCTGGATTGGTGGACATTATTTTTAGACTTATGAGACTCTTTTTAGATTTTGAGATTCTTGCCGCGAAATTGTTTATAACAAAGAAAATTGTTGTTAAAGCTTTTTGTTTACATCAGCACCTTCCGCTCATCCGGAAGAGAAAAAGTTTGAAAGGAGCCAGATGTCGCAAAGATATAGTTATTGAGATATAGGCTGTTAAAGTTTTTGCAAAATTTGATTGTGTGGAGTTATACGTATAGGCAAAAGCCTACTACTATATTCCACAACATGAAATTTAATTTAAAGGAACATTCGTCGCTAGCTGCCCATTCAGATAATAAATTTGAAGTTGTAAAATATGAAAGAAATCCTTATATCCATTGTTATACATAAGAATACTAGTCCTACATTGTAAAATACTAACGTAAAGTATACTTACAAATTGTTCAGGGTCTCTTGTTCCTTCGGCGGACAGCACACTATTATTTACTCACGCGAATATGTACGTGTGAATAATTGTGCAAAAATTTTAACAACTTATATCTCACTAACTATTTGTTTGACTCCTTTCAAACTTTTTTCTTTCTGACTGAGTGAAAGATATTGATGTAAAAAAAACTTTAACAACAATTTTTTTGTTATAAACAATTTTGCGGCAAGAATCTCTTACAAAAGTCCACCGATTCAGAGGTGTAGATTCATCCCTAAAACGAATGACCATTACTTTTTATACACCCTGTACAGGTACTATGCTTGCCAGTAGCGATATAGTGCGATAGAGTTAGATGGATCATCGACGGATAATCAATTTGCTTGTTTGAGAGAGTTTATATAATTTTTCTGTAATAATTTTCGGTTTTACAAAACTATCAGTATTGAATTTTAAAGAGGCATTTTAGCTATAGTTTGAAAGTATCTATTCAAGTTCGTATTACCGATATTTGCAAGTTAATTTTATTCCAGACTTGCACAGCTGAATGCAGTGTCCTTCAAATAAATCATTATATTAATAACGATGCTTATGCGAACGACAATTGATGGCTTACGTGAATGTGAGTAAGCAATAAAGTTTAACAATTCGTATTTTTAGATTAATGCGGTCGCAGATGCTGGCGAAATCTCAGCCAAATCTGTTGGACATCGGAAATGACAATGATTCTGATATTTACGATGGATCGAGCTCGTTGAGAAGTGGTACCTCGTCGAACACTTTGAACGAGGATGACGTCGAAAAGGAAAGCAAAGGGAAACACAAGGTAAAAACTTTTTTCCGGGATGAACACATTCAACACAAATAAACATAATTCGCTGTTTTGTAACGCACCGTATGTATCTAATGATTGTGTAAAATGAATCATGCACGAAGTTTTAGCCAGTTTTACGTTATCTTGCTGATAACGTTTCATGGACACATATTTTACTTCAAACATTTCGAATAGCAAAGATCGTTATCTTTTCGATTATTTTAAAACTTGAAAAGAAAACTAGTCTTATATTTTATTGCCTAATATGATTGTACTAAAATAATAGGAAAATTAAATCGTTCGTAGGCGAATCCAAGACGTCGGAGCACCCTTATAGCGCAATGGGAAAATCTGATAGCTGCGAAGCGGCAAACTAATGATAATGGCAATGAAAATGATTTAAACTTTTGAATGATTTCCACGTGCAGCGGAAAAGTGAGAAACCAACTCGATCCTCGCTTCTACTCTCTTCCGTGTTTCAAGTGAATTTTAAAATAGCTGAGACAAATGGCAAAAATTCTTGATAAATTCTTTTTCTTGAAACACGCATTTTCTTTATGGTGATGCCGATATGCATTGATTCCACTCATGTTCTCGATTTGCAAAATAATTTATTTAAGATTATAACGAATATTTATTCAATAATGAAAGAATTACCTGATTCATTGTATGTTGTATTTAATATTTTCTTTTAAAAGCTTTCAGTATTAAAAAAGAATAACTACAAGAAAACACTAATATACATATCCAAGCATAGGTAAAAATGTTGTACTTAAGTATTACAAGCATATATATTTGATATATCCGCTTGTTAATTGTAATATATCTCATATATTATATTATTATATGCATATACACATGGAAGCGACTGATAAATTTCATAGGTCCTATATTTTAACATGTGGCATGTAATATTAAGTATTACGATTTATATGAGCAAAAATATGTTATGTACTTAATTAATTGTAAAGAATAAGTATATTTGATTTACTTGTATATGTGATAGTATATAGGTCCAGTAATAATGATAAACAAATTTGTGCAATTTTTATGGAATTAATAAGATACATGTGTCTCGAATACCGTCTTCTCTTTTTTTTCTCCTGAATGAATTTAGTAGAAAAATATTTTCATTTAGTTTTATTCTTATGTATATTTGAATGATTTGTAAGCATTCGTTTCCGAAATCCTTATGCAGCTGTTTGAATTTGAATTTGAAAAGTTGTGTTGTTCCCAGAATAGTGCTGCCCCCTAGTCTTATTAATCAACGTAAATTTATAAAAATAACAAAAAGCAATTAAGTATTTACAATTTTTGTCAAATTTTTTACTGCGTTTGTTTCAAAACATCTTCATTTTTTATATTTATGAAAGATGCGTACTGAACAGTTCGCTAAAAGAATAGTCTTTTCAGTCCTATTCTCCGGCAAAGAATCGATTATTCCAAAAATCGATGTGTGGAGAATCGATTCAAAAGGTCGATATCTTCACTCAAAGAAACAATTTTCTGGAGAATCGAATCCGAATTGAACGATCCCTAATTCGAATTGACATTTTCGCACCAACATTTTTCACGTGGGTGCTATATAGTAGCACTTTCGCAATGGATGATTCAAATTTGGAATGTATACCGAAAGAGGAATTTGAACGTCTTCTATTAAGAAATTCAGCTGGTAATGAAGGCAAGTAGGAAATTTTAAATTATACCGATATAATAATTTAAAATGTTAGGTTATACTCCCCATTATTTGGAAATACGAAAGATTTTTCTATTACAAATTCCTCTTATTTCAGACTGTAGGATACCACAGAATGTAGTGGATATATTTGACGGCCGATTTAAAAATGTAATAGACAACGAATTGTTATCAAATTACATGAAATCATCTAATGACAATGATTTTCATGAAATGATACACAGTGGTATAGAAAATGAAGTTATTTCACTTGATGCTTGGCTTTGTGTGGGTATAGCTTCTTTGTTTCAATTTATCCAATGTAATTGGACAGGACCGAAAGATGACGACAATGTTGAATGGTTGAAAACTCAAGAAGGCGGTGCTCTGAAACGTTTATCTTTGCACGACGAGTGTAACTCAAATATTAAGAAGCCAGAGTTTCTTTACTTTTCCAAGATTATATTTTCCAATAAATCCATAACAGAATGTTACAACAGTTGTAATTGGTGGTTATTTAGAGCAACTTTGATACATCAAGTTGTTTTAAATGAAGCCTCTGCTGTACTATTTAATGAGACACAACAATTAATTGAAAAAATCGAGGAATCATATATATTAGAAGATGAGTACTTCAGGACATTGTTCTCTACAGAAGCTGCACAATTTTATTTTTATTATAGAAGAATAAAATATTCGGAAAAGTATGTTGAATCTGCTCAGAAAGTAACAAAATTGGATTTAAACTTGGAAGGTGTTTTAGGTAAACGTACAAAACATCAACAAGAAGAGAAAGCTCAGCTATATTTAAAAATAGATGCAGGAAAAAGTCCATTTTCCTTTAGACATTGTAAAAATCTACCAAAATCGCTTGACTTAAATGACGACGTTCGATTAGAACAGATTAACTATTCGAAGAATATAGAACATCCTGAAATTGGGGCACTGGAGGAAGCTGTCATACTAGCAAAACTGTAAGATTGTATTTTTTTATTTTATCAGATCATATTTATACAAATACATATGCTTTGTAAATCTTACTTTGTACAGTATTCAATTGCAGTTGTCTCAACCGAAGGATAAGTTAACAGATGAAGAAATTAAACCCTATTTAACAGTAAGTACTATTAGCATATGTGCTGGTAATCTTAAATTATGAACATCTAAAATTTCTTATTTAACAGGCTGTAATAAATAGTACAAAAAATTGGTCCTTAAAAGTGGTGTCTCTCTATCGTCGTTGTATGTTAGAATCTGCTGACCATAGAGCTGTCGAACGATCCATGATGCAATTAGAATATTTACTGCAGGAGATAAAAGACACAAAAGTTCCTGTTGCATATAGAATTGATTTATTCTTTGCAAGTGGCCTCAAGCCTATTTGGACCTTGGAAGAAACATGGGCACGTGTTATGATCAGTCTTGGATTGGTAAAAGGAGCTCTAGATGTTTTCTTAAAGCTAGAATTATGGGAAGACGTTATCAACTGTCACAATATGTTGGAATTGAAACACAAAGTATATTTTTGAATTTACGTTATACATTGATACACTGCTTCAATAAATATTGTCTAATTATTTATCTAACAATTCTAGGCAGCGGAGATCATCCGCCAGGAAATATCTAAGAAACCTACAGTCCACTTATGGTGTTTGTTAGGTGATGCGACTCAAGATAGCAGTCATTATGAAACAGCATGGGAATTATCAAACAAAAGAAGCAGTCGTGCCCAAAGACACTGGGGAATGTTTTATTTTGAAAAAAAGAATGTTTGTGCACATATAATTGCTAAGAAAGCTTCTTTTAATACATGCGATAATAAATACGTGCCATAATAAAACCATTAAATGCATAGAATAATTTTTATGTTTTAGTACAGAGAAGCTATACCACATTTAAAATTGTCAGGTGAATTAAATATTATTCAAGAAACCGTTTGGATAAGACTCGGATACGCTGCTTTACAAATTGAAGATTGGAAATTGGCAGCTACCGCATATAGGCGTTACTGTGCTTTAGAACAGTCGGTTTGTATAATTTTATTGTATTTGTAAACTGCTGTACATATGTATAGTATATTTATTGTTATATATTTACATATTACACATATAAATTATAGACATTTGAGGCCTGGAACAATTTAGCAAAAGCTTATATAAAATTAGGCGATAAAGAAAGAGCATGGAAGTCTCTCCATGATGCCATAAAATGCAGTTATGACCATTGGCAAGTTTGGGATAATTTAATGGTTGTTAGCATAGACTTAGGACACTTCTCAGAGGTACGTACAGAGTATATAAAGGGTTTTTGAATAAGATCTACTTAATGTTTTCTTTTCAATAAAATACATTTAGATTTAGAAAATTTTGAACATCTTTATTGTAGCATGTATTGCGATCGGTTACAATTATACATGAAATACAATATCAGCAAAATAGCTGTCAAAAACATTCGACAGCTCTTATTGGAAAACCTTTTATAATAATAATGACATTTATTAGTTTAAAACTTTAAGATATACATATGTCAATGCTAATTTTTTATTTTTATAGGTGATACATTGTTACCATCGTATTTTGGATCTCCAGAAAAATCATTTAGACGTCCAAGTCCTTGACATATTAACTCGCGCCATATTGAACAATGTAAACGATTCCGATGGGAATCCGGCGCAAAGATTACTTCCAAAAGCTTTAGAGTTGTTTGGAAGGATTAGTTCTGTTGTACTTAATAATTCCGATATTTGGAGAATGTACGGACAGCTTACAGCTCTTAAGAAAACAGATACTGACTATGAGAAAGCGGCACAGTATTTACAGCAAGCTCACCGTGCTGCTGTTTCGGATACTAAATGGTTTCAGGAAGAAGATTCAACTAATAATGTACTACAATTGTGCTGTCTATTAACAGAAATGTATTTACAATGCGCTACCAACTGTGACGCCAAAAAAAAGCGAACGTTATTGGCAAGTGCAAAATTATCTCTTCAAGGAGTTGCGAAGAAAGTGAAAGATCAGCAATGGAATAATGAGAAAATATTAACACTCTCGCAAAATGTTGACGAATGTTTAAGTACAGTGGTAAATGACCTAGAAAAACTAAAATTAACAATGTAAATATCTTTCATACATTTAATGCACGAACATGTATTTTTCATAAAAATAATTATACTGTTGTCGTTGAATGTAACATATTGTATATACATCTATAATTAAAAAATATTCCACAACTACAAATGCATCTATGAAGAAAATTCCTTTGAAATTTACAAAATAAAGTACAATATATCTACGCACATAATTTCTCATCCAATCTCACAATTTAAATGAACCGCCACGTGACCGGCCGTTCTACTGCCATCTATTGTAAAAGGGGTCGTCTCTCACAAACATGTTGCCTGTATTTGTCGTGGTGGAACGCTATTTCTGAACTATTTTTCCATTTTCGCGAAAATGGAAGTGGTGCGGCAAAAACGTGCCGCAATAAAAGGCCAAATAATTGGCCTTTACAAAGCTGGGTTTCCCAGCACGAACATTGCGACTATAATGAAGTGCAGTGAAAGAACTGTCAGAAAATACATAAAAAGTTATCGTGAAAGAGGGGAAGAGGGTCTCGTAGATAGACGGCTTTATAATGCAGGAAGAGCGCGTAAAACAACAACACAGGAAGATCATGCTATAATTAGAGAAATGAATCAAAATCCTTCTCAAAGTGCGTCGAGCGTTGCAGCGAATCTCGAGTTGCAAGTGTGTCCCAGTACCGTACGTAGTCGATTACGGGAAGCTGGATACCCTTTCGGTCGACCTCCACGTAAAATACGTATACAGGTAGGTTCAAGAAAACTTATCCGTACCACCACAGATACACGGAGCTCGCTTATGCAAGTTCTGATCGTTGATTGGGTGAATATGGTCGACGATGTGTCTATATAGAAATTTCCATGTGTCCGTGGTAGCCGGCCGAAGTTTTTTTGAATTGATGTATATCGTCGACGAAGATTACCAACTGAACGACGCACGTGTTACTAGTGGTGAGATATTGTGCAAGATTTCTCGCGCATGCGCGACGATTTTAGTCTCAGTAAATTAAAATTCTCGATAAAATGGGGTACCTTGAACACCCCGTAAAATATCGGTATTTTCCCGCCAATATACACTACCACTCAAAAGTATCCGGACACTTGCGAAATGTGTATTAGTAACACATAACTCGTTTTTCCATAATTGCAAAGGTGCGGGATATCGTTCTCATTTCTCGATAAAACACAAAAAATAACCGCTTCAACCCGCGCTGGATCGAATATATGACTTTCACACAAACACGTTTCAATACGTTATTGGAAAGAAGACTAACGCGAAGGCACAGGGGAAAGAGGAATCTGATTGGTTCTTAAGCACACATCATTTTGATATTGGTCGGAGTGACCATGTCAGCGAATCAAATGATGAAAAAGTAGGATTTCGTGTTACCTCTGTACCGCCTCGGTAGTCGTCTTTTCAGTATCGTGCACGGTACAATTCTTATACTTGCAGTGGTGGAAGGTAGAACAGTATTTCTTGGCAGAGAACAGATAAATTGAGAAAAATTCTTGTTTGCACGACTGTATATTGACATTCTGATAAACTTAGATAATAGAATCTGTATTTATTGCAAAATACTGTTTCTTTTTTCATGACTTTTTAACAAACAGAATCAATTCGTGCATTCGTACAAATTCGTACATTTGCTATCAGCACTCTTAATTTTCAAATTGACGTTATCTGACTGCTTATGTAAGCTATAATATTTCCATAATCATCAAAGTATCAGTTGCAAAGAACGAAAGAACTCGAGAAGTTGTAAAGATTAAGGGTATTCTCTCTAAATATTATAAAATAGCGATAATGAACTTTATGTTGAAAAGTATAATTTAATGTTTAGTTTTGTTCTTTCTGAATTAACATCACCGGTCATAACTAAATATATATATGTTCCTTTTTGCTAAAAGTTGGTGTATTTTTTTCAGATGGCTTTTTCAGGAAAAGTTGTATTAATAACAGGAGCTAGCTCTGGTATCGGAGCAGCTACAGCTGTGCATTTTTCTCAACTTGGTGCGTCTCTGCTGCTGACAGGTCGTAATTTAGAAAATTTAAATGCGGTTGGTGAAAAATGTAAACCCAATAAACCGCTTATTGTAACTGGAGAATTAACTAACGAAAACGATGCAAAAAACATCATTGAAGCTACTATCAAGCATTATGGTAGATTAGATGTGTTGGTTAATAATGCTGGTGTATTAGAACCTGGAAGCATAGAAAATACATCAATGGAGCAATATGATAGGTATAAATCGAATATTCTTATACATTCAATTATTTAAAGACAACATTAAAATATATCTAAATATTACAGAATATTTAATATAAATGTACGGGCGATATACAATTTAACGATGTTAGCTGTTCCTCATATAGTCAAAACTAAGGGTAACATTGTAAATATTTCAAGTGTTTGTGGACTAAGAGCATTTCCAGGTGTTTTATCATATTGCATGACAAAAGCAGCAATCGATCAGTTTACAAAATGCATTGCCCTCGAGCTTGCAGAAAAACAGGTGTGTATTCTACATATGTATATGTAGATACATAAATACATATACAAATAAGTGTGAAAGATATCACTTATTCCAGTAGTTTTTATGCAAATTTCATCATTTTTGGCATTTAAATTTGCAGGTACGAGTGAATGCTGTGAATCCTGGTGTAGTAAAAACAAATCTTCATAAAAGTAGTGGAATGAAGGAAGAACAGTTAGAAGCATTTTTCGAAAATAGTAAAAAGACTCATGCGCTTGGTAGACCAGGAGACGTTACCGAAGTTGCAAAAACGATAGCATTTCTGGCAAGCGATGACGCTAGTTATATCACAGGTGCAACTTTGCCTGTAGACGGTGGCAGACATGCCATGTGTCCTCGTTAATTTGCATTCCTACAAGATCTATTTTAAACACATTTATTCCAATATTAATACATTTATAAAGTTTCTGAGATACTATATTTTTATTAAAGAAGATTGTTATACATGGCAAGGATAATGTGTGTCAATAAATCTATAAATTCTGAACATACCTCGTTTTCTATTTATTGAATTTGTATAATGTATTATTGATGTGTACCATACGCTTAAAAAAATAATCACTATTATAATTACCAATTGATTGTAAAATGTTTATATATATATTTTTATTAAAATTAGGCAAATATAAAAATTATAACATACGCTAAAACCTTTTTCTTTTTTAACTGAAAGAGAAAATCTTCTTCTTTCTATTATATAAAATGGTTCTGTAGTTCTGTCACGCAAAAACTCCGAGCGGCGAAACCTTCTGACGGGAACCGAAAATTGAGCGACGTGCAGTGTGTATTTTTTAGAAAGAGAGAGAGTGCGAGGCACCACGGGGGTTGGTGAGCGAAGCGAACAGGGGGCAACGCCCCCTAGTACATGAATAAAAATGGATTAAATCGAAGATTATTATATTCATCTAAGTGTAATGAAAATATATTACACGCTAGAAAAGTAACATTTTCCATGGAATAAAAGGCATATGTTCATTCCAAAGCAAAAGAATCTAACAATAATAACCTCTATTATAGGTATGTAAGGTTATCATGATAACTCTGCATGTAATGCAACGATCTTATGTTTAGGAACAAATTTTCACTTGCTGTAACATAGTAACCGCGTTTCCAGACACGCTATTTGGTGCACACCAGTGGCGCACTTAGGGGGTGGGGCCAGAGGGCATGGCCCCCTCCAAGAAAAAGGAAATAGAACACTGGAAAATTGGTCAAACTGTAGAATAGCTGCTTCCTCTCCGATTTCGATTATTTTTGGATATGTTATATGTAAAACTCAACATTATGTACATATGTACATTGACAATTCTTGCATCAGGCCAAAAAATTTTATCTATTCAGCTCGCCCCCCCCCTCCCAAGATTAAATCCTGAGTGCGCCACTGGTGCATACAAATCATATATTTTGCATGAACAGTATTTTACATTTTGAGTTGTATTCAAGAGATTAATTTATGTCATGTCATATTATCAATCTTTTATCTATCTCCTTGAAACATTAGGTATACGTATAAAATGAAGTAAGAGTCTTCTTCAATTTACTTCAACTTCTTACGTCGACAGTTGTGAGTCAGATTGTTAGATCGTCAGACGTGACACTGTAGCTACTGTAGCACATTATGTGTACTAAAAATTTACCATATTTTTTAACCGCTTCAATAGTAGAAGGTTTTGGCAGAGGTTCCAAAGCTTTAGGCATACCGACAGGTAAATGTTGGAATTTGAATTATACTAAATAAATTATAATATACATTGAAATTGATTTGACATTCTAAAGTGTTCTAAACGATGATATGCCAGTTTACTAGCATAAATCGCCTTAAATACTGGCGGGAAAAAATAAAAACCAGTGTATCATATAGAATGATGTAATAATACTTTTTTCTAGCGAATTTGGAAGAAAAGGTCGTTGAAGCTTTACCTAGCGATTTTGCTATTGGAGTTTATTATGGATGGTCTTCTATAGACGGGGAAGTTTACAAAATGGTTGCAAGTGTTGGTTGGAATCCATTTTACAAAAATGAAAAAAAGACAGTGGTAGGAATTTTGAAAAAAAAATGTTAAAAACAAATTATTATTTAGCATTATATAATTTCATACACGTGGATCATTTTTATAGGAAATTCATATGCTACATAAATTTGAAAACGATTTATACGGAAAAAAAATTAAAACAATTTTTGTGGGCTACATACGACCAGAACAAGATTTTTCTTCCATAGGTGAAATTATCATTTATTTTGTATTTCAATGAATATTATTTATAAAACTTGATTTTCAATAAAGTAAGTTGTTATTGTTTCAGAGGAATTGATTAAAGCAATAAATAATGATATCAGTATAGCTGAAAAACAACTGCAACAGCCACATTTGAGTGCATATAAAGATGATAAATTCTTCAAGGAATGATAAACATTAAAATATGATATATCGATTTTGATATAGATGTAATTCTTTATATATAATTGTATTTATAATACAACATTTGTACATTAAAATAATGTTAAAGTAAGATTAGAATAAGAACATTAGAAGTCTTCAACTTGTGCCTGATGATGAAGAGGATGATGATGGAGGGGGTGGAGGTGGTGGTGGCGGTGGTAAAGATATCCACGGTGTATTCATTGTTGTCAACATCTGTGGTTCCCAAGATGCATGAGCATTTCGAAATCTTACACTTGAACCCATATTGTACGGAATTCTAGGATTTAAAGATGTTGCTCCATCTTCATTATAATAGTCGCGCGAATTATAGAAGGTTTGATTCATAGTATTTACAGTAGGGTTTGCATATTGCATTGACTGTAATGCAGGTGGATAAATTCCATATCCAAATAATTCAGTGCCACCTGCATGTAAACCTCCTGGAGTGCTTGACCAATTATTTTGATATGGATGTACCCACGGATTCCGTAATTGACTTCCAGCTTCCATGGAAGGTAATTGTCTCTGATCTGCTCGTGAATAATATCCTTTTCTATTCTTTTGTTTATTTCTGTTCCACGGATGACTCGATTGCCATCCAGAATCGGGAGCTAAAAGTGTGAATATTACTTTGCATCGAGTATTTAATAAAAGCTACCTTGTTGGACGTGTACTCAAAGGACACGTGAAATAAGAACCTCTAGTATTTAAAAAAAACTTACACGAAGCACGTTTTCGTTTACAAGGTACATCTCCTACGTTCGTCTTAGACGTTTGTTTTGCTTGTTTTAATTTCTCATAATAAGCACGTTCTTCCTCATCGTCGGAAAATTCTGGGGGTTCATCTGCGCTTGCATCTATACCTTTAATTCTGAGAAAGTACAAATCACGAAATGTTATATACAATAGCATTAAATTAAATTCTGTATTAAATATTAAAAAGAAAGAATATTATTGCACATGGACTTACTTTAATAATTCGTGCAAAAATACTAAAGATGTATACTCCGTATTTGGACAATAATAAACAGTCATGCCTACTTTAATATCACATTCCTGAATATGCTCTGAACTGTTGAACCTAACACAGTAATAGGGTTCTTTCACTTGTCCGAAAACATCGAATATTTTACCTAATGCCCTTTTTCCTCTATCAACAAATAAAATGGTATCCAAATTTAAAGTAGGTTTATCTGGTTTTGGCTGGACTACTACTAATTGTTCAACCATCCACGATACCTAAAATTTTGCATTCGATGTACTGTATTAATTTACATATTATTAAAATATACAGTTATAATTAGACTGCGGATGTTTATGCAATTTTTCCATTTTTATAGACGAATTTTAAGAAAGTGGTACCAAATAAAATTTTATTTTCATCAGTAATAGCATTTGTAGATCCCAAATAAATAAAAATCGTACTAGATTCTGTTAAATTTAATACTCCAGCATTTTTTGAAAATTTTGATAAGCCATAAAAGCATAAAGATCCGTAGTCTAGTATAATTAATCAATACCTGTCCTAGCGGATCACATAGTACTTCAGGTACGCTAATCTTTAAATCTTCAATAGGCGGCAATTCGTCTAATTCACTTTTTAATTCATCATGTCTTTGTCCATTCGTTTTTTTCTTTCCTTTTGGTCTAAAACATAAGAAATAACTATAATATCAAACATAACAAGTATAAAATTGAAGAAAAACGATGTTGCTTATGAACTTACTTATTTGTATTATTACTACCTGAATCATCTGATTCGATTAATACCGAAGAATCACTACTACTACTGTAATCATCTTCGCTATCGGTTTCTTCGCTTGACGACTCGTTATTAATTCTGTAAGATTGTATTTTCACCTCTTTTAAAACAGTAGGATGGTCATCGTTTTGTGTATTAAGACTTGAAGAACTTTCTGTTTCTGAATCCGAATTTCCATATTCTAAGGCTATAGATGTGAGAGAAGATAGCTTATTTCCTGCCAAAAAGTATAATAAACTTTAGAATTTTTTTACGTTAAGTACACTGTAGATATAATATTATTAATTAAAAAGTTGTATACCATTGATCTTTTCATGTATAACACAAACATCGTTTGTTTGATTCGAGTCTCCGACTACCGAATCACTTGTAACTGTTGTATCATTGTCATCATTAATAACTGTTTCATTATGATTTATGCTCGTGTAAGTATATGATTTTTGTTGGCCATTTACATCATTTGCAGTATTACAACTGTGTCTATTGATTGTATTATTCTCAATCAAAGATTTATCACAGTTAATACCAATTTGATTTACTTCAAAATCGTTATGTGTTTCATTTTCATTCTGCACCATTGACGTATTTTTGATGATAGTTGATTTACCATTATTTTTTTTGTCACTTGACACTTGTTCATTGGGCTCTGCGTTTGAAGCATTTTCCATAACATTCTCTTCTATAACCTCGTCCGTGTTCATTGTAATTCTTATATTATTTTGTTTCAATGAAAATTTTCAACATTCATAATTTTTACATATAATTTTCAATTTAAGACGAATAACAATAACCGAACAAAATCTTTTTTACATGCAATTCTACCATGAATAAATGACCATGTTTCAATGCAACCACGTGTATTACCGGGTGCGTCGGAGCGAACATATATCACCATCGGTGTAAAGGCGAACTAAGAACAAAGACAGAGAGGCAGATATGTTTCTCGCAGAAGAGACAAAGACAGAGAATACGAAATAGCTTGTTTTTTCGATGAGCCTACTACAGATGCATTTAGCGAAAAAGAAATATTTGTTATGCTCTTTGTATTGAAATATTCTCTGAATTATTGTGGGGTATCGTACAGAGCCCTTTTTTGCAATTTGTCTCTTGAAACGTTATAAACAATAATAGTGTACGTTTTTACAGAAGAAATTTTTTTCTGTACACTTTTTCCAAAAAAGGGCTCGTACTCTACCCGCAATAATACAGAGAATATTTCAACACAAAGAGGATAAAAAAATATTGCTTCTTCGCTAAATGCATCTGTAGTAGACTCATCGAAAAAACAAGCTGTTTCGTATTCTCTGTCTTTATCTCTCCTGCGAGAACATATCTTCTTCTCTGTCTTTGTTCGTAGTTTACCTTTATGCCGATGGTGGTATGTTCTCTCTCACGCATTCTAGATCCACTACGCATGCGTGTATCTTACGATGTATGATAATCCAGCTATATATGCAACTCTCTGATATGCATACTAGCATACTCCCTAAATGCTACTTATAAACATTGTCAGAGAGGAACTGGCATTATCTTCGATTATTCCTCTCAAATATTTTAGGATTATTATTGAATGTAACAAAACAAAATTAATATTTATCTAAATATTGTATACTTACGATGTACAGTAATCTCACTATATGCATACTCCCCTAAATGCTACTTTTAAATATTGTCAGAGAGGAACTGACATTATCTTCGATTAAAATTTATATTTAATGCAAGTACAAAATTTATATTTATCTAAATATTCAGTTATAAAATATTTTTTCTTATTATATGGCAAATACAATCACTTCCTGCGGATCTATAAATGAAGTACCTAATTTAATATTAAGGTGAAACAATTTAAAATCGTATGGGTAACGGAACGATGACACGTGTAATGAATGATTAATTTATTTAGTGTCTGTAGTGTTTGTAGATTATAAACGGGTTCTGGCTACTCGACGTCTCGAACAGCAACACGCATGCAAACTTCACACATGCCCTCATGCACTCACGCACGTACACACTGCGGCAACGGGAACGAACGTAACTGCATTGGTCTCTACAAACTGTTCTAATCTTTTGTTACTACGTTCACAATTGTTTGAATAATTTTTTTTCCATTTTGATGATTTAGAAGATTTAAAAGTGGGTCCTTCATTTTTTCTTCCAATAACTGGACCAATTCTTTTCTCATTCGTTGTAATAGTTGACCAATCTAAACAATATTCGTATACATTCACAAACAAATAAACAATGTTCATATAAGTATATCATAATATTTAAAAAGTATTATTGACCTTACCCTATGAGATTCGACACTAAGTAAAATCCAACCATCTTCTAATGATATAATACATAGCCCATTATGTAGTTCTATGTTCAAATCATAGCCAGAAAATAAAATCAGCAGTAAGATTGGCACCATTGTAATTTCTTTGACAAATACTTTACTCGTCTTAATTTTTTCTTGAAATACTAAGTATGGACTAGAGAAGTGACCAATATGGAAATTAACGGATGATGGATGAATACTGACGAAACCATCGCTCTTCATTTGAAATTTAAGTTCCTCTGGCTTTGGTTGCATCGGAACTGCTCCAGCAGATTGTAGTTGGAAGGATTTTTCTGGTGTGAGAACTTTCACAACATTAGGATAAAGAGCAGCGCAAAGTAAACCTTGGAGAAGTTTGTAATTATCATTATTGACATTTAGTTCGCACCCAGTTATTTCTAAGACTTTGTCAACATTTGGTTGTCGTTTGGGTAAATTAATAGGAACAAAACCAATAGAGACCAATAACTCTAAAGACTGATACTTTAAATCTGCTAAAGTGTACAACGTGCGTACGGATAAGTAGTTCTCATTAGCGAAAACTTGGCCTGCATAATTACTGCGTGTACATGCTTCCAACCATTTCTATAAAACAAATTGAAAGAAAACATGTAAATCTGTTTTATATTAGTAGACTACGGTTCTTTATGCATTTATAAAGAAATTGGTTGGGTAGAATATAAAAACAGTAAAAGATTTAAAAAATTCAAGAACGTTGTAATGTTGCTTTTAACTTAATAAAGTCATTAAGGGGTGAAATCAATTTTTATGTTATTCCTGCATCCCACAATCAATGCAAAACATTTTTATTTTTCATAAAGATCCGCAGTCTATATATTAGTAATACCAATAGTATTCACCAATATTATATATTTACCTTATACGCTTTAAGTACAGTTAAGTGATCAGAATTGGCTGTGAAAAATTCTTTTTTGGCATCTATTTCGTGTCGCTTCTCAAATGGTATGGTAAATGGAGTTTTGTGCGACAAACATGCTGCAATGGTAAGGGCAGAATCAAGGCAACAAAAAATGGCTCCAAACAGTATTAATTTTCCAATTCGCACGTCTACAGGCAGCGCAGCAAGATGATGGCCTAACGGAGTTAATGTACATTCAGAATTGAATGCTCCAACATCTTGTAAACGTTTAATGGCGCTCTGAATATTTGCAGTTGTTGGCGGTTCTAACAGTTTGCCTAAAAAATATTTCATATTTTACATTTTTACACGATAAAAACATAAAACAGATAAAAGTAATAAATGTTATTACCTAAAATTTGATGCGAGTCTACCTTCATTCCTTTATGTATCAGTTGAATACGTAAAAGTAAGGGTTCCAAAGGAATTCGTAATATTTCAGGTACCGGTTGTGTTGAAAAGTGATATTTAAATCTAGAAAAATAAAATATTACGAATTTTTATAATTATTGGCTGTTAAACATCAATTAATATTAAACAACTACACATACTTATTTGAAGTGTACAAATGAATGCATACTCCAGGCATTACACGTCCAGCACGACCTTTCCTTTGCAATGCATTTGCCTGCGATACCCAACATGTTTCCAAACTCTTCATATTCTGGCTAGCATTGAATCTAGTTTCCTTCATTTTTCCACTATCAATTACAAAAACACAATCGTCTATAGTGATAGACGTTTCAGCTAAGTTTGTGCTCAGTACGATTTTTCGAACATCTCCAACTTTTTTAAACACCAAATTCTGTTCTTCATTGGATAAACTTGAATGCAATGGCACAATAATAAACTTTCCAGTCTTTGGTGAAAGATTTTTATTGTCATTTAACTGATTTTTCAAGAAAATGATTTCAGCAAATCCTGGTAAAAATACCTGAAATGTAAATGTCAAATACAGTATACGATTTGACTACTTTTTTTAAAGAATAGTAGAATGTGCTTACTAAGATAGAACCTGTTTTAGGATAATCGTGTAATCCAAAAATAATCCATTCTATTATCGCCTCTATAAGCTCAAAATTAATTTTGTCGTAGTCCATAACGTACAAATTTTTATGCGTTTGTCTACAATAATTGTGATATCTACCAACGATTTGCATTAACGACAAATTCTCGTCTTGAATCGATTCTTTAACTGCAGCACTAGACATGCCTTCAACTTCAGCAGTTTCTAACTCTATTTGCAACTGTTCCCAGTCACCTTTAATTCTGCGCGTGTATTTTGAATTCTCTTCAAACACATAATTCATCCATTCAAATATATCTTCCAAAAAGATTTGCTCCACAGGAAATGTTTTTCCTGGAATATGTAAAATAGGAGCTTCTCGAAAGTAAGAGGAAAAGGCTTCTGCTTTAAGCGTTGCGCTCATAAGTATTATTTTCAGGTTTGATCTTTTACATAACAATTCCTTTAGGAGCATCAATAGGAAGTCACTAAATGAAAAATTGTAATGTTTAAGTGCACAGGAACAAGTTAGCAGAATAAATAACTGACCTCTCTGCACTTCTTTCATGAACTTCATCGACAATAACATGAGTTACATCAGTTAAGTCTGGATTCATGGATAATCTTTGTAATAAAATTCCAGTTGTGCAAAATGTTAATCGGGTTTTATTAGACATTTTGCTTTCCAATCTTATTTGGTATCCTACTGTGTCGCCTATCCGTTCATCTCTTTCCGATGCAACTCTTTCTGCTACTCCCACTGCACTTATTCTTCGAGGTTCCGTACATATTATATTAACATGCTCTTTCGAGTTAGGTCTATTTATAATCCAATCATCTAACAAAAATTGTGGCACCTAAAATATACCAAAGATGTTAAAACGTTTTCAAGTTCGAATTAAAACACAACACAAATAATTTTAATTACCTGTGTACTTTTACCGCATCCTGTTTCACCTGAGATTATGGTAACTTGATGTTCCTGTACCGTTCCTAAAATATTATCCATTTTAGACCATGCAGGCAGTTTTCTTCTAATTTCTTTCATTCTTTTATATTTGGGACTATCTTGTTTTTCCATGAAATTTTCATGTATTAAATCATCCGTTTTTATTATCTCTTCAGATGTAATGTTATTTCTATTCCTTCTATTGGTAGAGCCTAGTTCATGATGCGTAGCAAGATCACCATCGATCTCTAATGATTTTGGGAAAAGTATATCATTTTGATCTAGAAATTGTTCTTTATTTTCTTCTAAATATGTTTTCATTTCATATTCATTTTCCAAAAGAGATATTATAGAAAAAATAGATGGAGTGCCGTCCTCGGCTAACGATAATGCTTCATTATATAATCTTCTTCCTACTCTTAAACAATGTATACTTGAAAACGTACCATCATTTTTATAAAAGTAGAAAAATGGCGGTTCGTATGGATATTTACAACCTAATGAAATATAAAAATACAGTGCCTTTTAATAGCGGAAAATTAACATAAATTTTACATTTCAGTCACATGATTTATTTGATTTCATGTAATACCTTCAGGAAATCTTATTTCTAATGTAAATTGTGGATCCTCTCTCTCAGGCATTTTTAATACCTGCGGTTGTTGATGCAAAAATCTACACTTCTTTCCAAATTTACATTTTTTATGGATAAATAATTTGCAAACTTCTTTCTTCTCCTTTTCCTTTTCGTGTTGTAACTTAATCTGTCTAATTTCTTGCTCGATCTCATCGTTCCTCACTAAATAATCTAATCTAACTTGCACAGTCCAAATTTGGTTCTTTATTTTCTCTGTAAACATTTCTTCGTAAATAGATTCAAGTGCCTCTTTCTCGTCTTGCCGTATTTCTAGGAAGTCCGTTGTATCAACATTGTTAGATGCTTTATTTTCTACAGTATTTTCAACCAGATAATATTTAGAAAATAATATTTCTAGAGCTTTTCCCATATCACCGTTTGTATATATTAATGCTTCTACGCAATGCGATTGATGAAAACTAAAAGCAATATAATTGATTATAATGTATATTAATTTCTTGATTGTATTATATTGTTTGTATTGCTTTGTATTTACCCATAACTTTCCAACTTAACTATTGCAAATTGCCTAGTAATTTGTTCCTCAGTTTTAGGTGTGATATCCTTAGAAGAATAATCCACTATTCCTTTAATAACCAAATTACCCCTTTCTACCCAGTATTGTTTTTCCAAATTTGATTTCTTATTTTCAAATTCTGATGCATCAGAAAGTTTAAAACTCTGTTGAGAATCTATGTTATTTTCTAATCGTATAGTTTAACATATAAAGTACAATATAATAGATTAATTAAAATGTTTATATTACATACAGAGCCATAAATATGTTTTAATGTGTCATAGAGTTGTCGTTCTGATTCTTCCGATATCCTTAATGTTTGTAGCTCGACTTTAAGCTTGCTTGGGATACGAGGACTTTCAGATTTAGATTTATTCTTACTCGATGCAGTCCTGTTCAGAAATATATCAATTTATTATACAACATAATTATTAAAACAGTATTAATAAAACGATTGTTTCATATAGTATAGATATATATACTACATGAAACAATCGTTTTATTAACACTGGTTCTGTTTTTTATTATACAGAAAAATTTTTTTTCATTATATATTAATTGTTTAATAGTGTATTACGTTTTTATTTCAATTCATCAATGGTTATATGTATATCCAACTTACGTGACATTTTTGCCAACATTTTTTCCTTCGAACGTAATGTCTTTCATCAATTCAATACTATTATGGTCCATTGTGTTTAAAATTAAAAACAATTATCCTAGTATATAAATTAGCTTATAAAATATTGTTAAAGTTCTGAAACATTTACAAAGAAAGGTTATGATTCTCATACATGTAACGTGCATCTCGCAGTGACAGTTGCAAATCATGAACATATACTAGTTAAAACTCTATTGTAAACTACAGTACATGTACATATATGTTCTAATTGATAGTACAGTTTTCCCTCGCTAACGTCGCATGATTTACTACAAAGCATTCTTGAGAAAATTTTGTGTTTACACTTAGATTTTCAAACACTATATAATATTTTGTCAAAAGGTTTTTTACAAGAATTTTATAATGACATACATGATACAATTTACATTTCAAATATCGCTTTTACTTCCATTAATCGATCAAGAAAGCACATTTTTGGAACATCCTGTAACATAATTGTAATATAATTGGAACATCAATTATGAGGGCCAATCAATCAAAAATTGGGATATCAACATATCAGTTATAGGGATATCAATAACTGTAATATAATTGGGACATCAATTATTTTTGCTTAATACAAATACGGAGAATTATAATAAACAATCTCATAATAAAGAAAAGAATTCTTATTTCCATCGAATCATGATTTATTTTCATTTTGATAAATAATTGCTTTGTTGTAACCACATAGTAGTAAAAGATTCCCTCGTGGATGGCATCGAGCGTCTAATACTGTTATATTCCGTGGAGTGGGCAGACATGTTGCCTTCTGGGGAGTCCATTCAAACATATGAGCGCTCTCACAAAATGCAAAAAGTTGAGCACACGTAGGATTCCATTTAACAGCTGAAAATTGTTTCAAACAAAACTGAGTTGTAAAAAAAATCAAATCTTTATAATCGCAAAACGATACTGACCTACGATTTTATTTTCAAGAAGTAAATAATCAAGATAATCATCGACAATATTCCATATCCATAATGCTGTGGGATAAAGTTGATGTTTTATGGCCAAATATTGTCCACAAAAACTGAACTCTAAAATATCGAATTTGGCAATTGAAAATCTATCGATATCATCATTTTTGCTGATTTTTATATTGATTGGACGTTCACATTTTTCTTCCACTGCAAATAGTTGTTAATTTTACTTGTAGCATTTGTATAAATTTGTGATTCCCGTAATATTACTTACAAACACGTTTATTTTGTGAACTTGTAATCTTGTTCGACAACTTCGTTTGAAATACGCGTTCCTCGTATACTTTGTGTAAATAATTCTCTTTGATAATTGGATCAAGATGCAATTGCAAAAGTGGCTTCCATGTTACATGATTTAACAAAACAATCTGTATAAAAAATTCACATTCGCAAAGAATGTAATTTATCTGCATGAAAAATGAAGGTAATAATATACAAAATAATTCAAATACGTAATGAGGATTGTACCATTTCGTTATATCCGGTTACAGCCAATAATTGCCCACTAGGCATCCATTTTACACTTTCAATTCCTTTTAATTTTTTATGATGCTCATATCCTGTGTCAGATGAACTATTAGTTTGTGTGGGACAGAAAACTCCTATATCACTCTCCAATACATTTGAATAAATAATCAACTTTGGTTCGTTGCTGAATGAACACCATATGCATAATAGTTCACTATTTGGTGACCAACATATTCCATCGATAGTGTTTAAACGTTCACATATTAATTTCTATAAATTATAATTTAAATGAGATTATTATTAGACTGCGTATCTTTATGTAAAATAAAAATTGTTTGCTCCAATCGTAAGGAAAAGAAACCGAATTGAACGTTATTTTTAACCCCTTGCTCTCTACGATTTATTTTACGATTTCAGTGATTAGAAATTTCATTGTAGTTCGTAATATCCTAAAAAAAGGAGAAAGTTTGTAGGAGTGGTGCAGACTCAAGAGTGCACCGGAGCCAGAAAAGGCCAGAGAAAATTCCCTAGGAAGCTCTTGACAAGGATAGAGAGATCCTCGTTTCTCCTATGGGGCTGCGACGGAGAGGGAGATATGTCGCTCGCAGGAGAGACAAAGACAGAGATTACGAAGCAGCTTGTTTTTCCGATGAGCCCACTACAGATGCATTTAGCGAGGAAACAATATATTTTGATGGTCTTTGAGTTGTAATATTCTCTGAATTATTTTACGTTCCCGTACAGAGCCCTTTTTTGGAAAAAGTGTACAGAATAAAAATTGTTCTATAAAAACATACGCTATTATTGTTTAAAAAGTTTCAAGAGACAAATTGCAAAAAAGGGCTCTGTACAGGAACGTGCAATAATTCAGAGAATATTTTAACACAAAGAGCATAAAACAATGTTGCTTCTTCGCTAAATGCAAGTGTAGTGGGCTCATCGAAAAAACAAGCCGTTTTGTATTCTTTGTCTTAACCTCTCCTGCGAGAAACATATCTGCCTCTCTATCTTTGTTTCTTAGTTCACCTTTACTTTAATAATCACTATTATTGTCAAGAGAAGGCAGCAGACCACGCTAATGAATCATCAATTAAATTGTACAATTTGGTACTATTAGAATAAATTATACAATTTGTAACAAACTGTCCACATACTTTTGAGCGGGAGTGTACTTTCGCGCCATAAGCAATATGAACATCTAGTGACTTTGATTGTATTGAACGCCGACCGCGTGTACCACTGTATATTTATCTAACGAAGAACCTCCTTTTTGAGGTTAGATTATTAGTTTGACAATTGGTTGTGAATTTGTTACAAATTCATAACGAATATGATATCATATATATCGTGTGCTTGTAATCGAGTTCCACACTCGGCGGACTGGGGAAAAAATGGACTTATTTGTTATGCGTCATGTCATGCCGTTGTAATTTACGATCCATGCGTCTCGAAAATAGGAAAAGTAACAAACACACTTCATCGGCATAAAGGACGTATTAATACAGTACGATGGATTAAACACAGAAATATAGAAGTCGAATGGGAACTACTGTCAAGTTCCACGGATGGAACTGCAATTATTTGGAGCAAAGTAAATGAATGCTTCGAATGTACCTATATTATTGAAGTTGGCGATACTATCACAATTAGTAATTCTTTATATCTCTGTACTCGTGATTCCCCGAATGACAAAACTCTTCCTAAATTATTAATATGCACTGGTTCAGTTAAAGGAGATTTAAAAATATGGTTAAGAAACGAATCTAATAAAGTACAATGTCTTCAGACACTTACGTTCGGAAAGAAATTACCGATAGAGGCATGCTTTTCTTATTTACCAAACACAGATTTACCATTTTTGGCTGTAGCAACAGAAATCTCAACAATCGAATTATATGTGACAAGTTCTCGCATTATAGAGGAATCAAATTTTCTCAGGGTACAAGTTTTAACTGGTCACGAAGATTGGATAAGGTGCATGGATTTCCAACATATTACAGATCATAGCATTTTGCTGGCGAGTGGTTCTCAAGATGCTATGATACGATTATGGAAAATTTCTGTAAATATCACAGAACCCTTGAATGATGATTTACGTCTGAAAGAACAAGTGTTTGTGGCTAATGATATTAAATATAATGTCACTTTAGAGTCTGTTCTTCATGGGCATGAAGCCTGGATTTATGGTGTGCACTGGTACCCACAGCAAACAAGTAATAAAAGTAGAATTTTAAGATTATTATCTTGCTCGATAGATAAATCTATGATTATTTGGGAGCCAGATGAAATAACTGGCATATGGTCAGAAAAAGTGAGAGTGGGAGAAGTTGGTGGTAATACATTGGGTTTCTATGGCTGTAAATTTAGTAATAATGGATTGAATATATTAGCACATGGGTATCAAGGATCTTTTCATATTTGGGAATGCTTGGATAAAGTAAAAAATTGGATTCCAAAACCTGTACCAGGTGGTCATTTCGCTGAAGTTGTAGATCTTTGCTGGGATCCAAAAGGAAGGTTTGTATGTAAAATTATAACAATGATTTTCAGTGAACACTTCTACAATTACTATTCTATTATAGGTTTCTTGTTACCGCAAGCGCAGATCAAACAACAAGAATCCACGCTCCATGGAAAGATAAAGATAAAGAATTTTGGCATGAAATCGGACGTCCACAAGTTCATGGATACGATATGTCTTGTTTAGCTATGTTAACTCCTTACATGTTTGCTTCGGGTGCGGAAGAAAAAGTGATACGAATCTTTACAGCTCCTTCAGCATTTAAAAATTCTTTAAAAAAGATTACCAATGTTGATGACTTTGAAAATATGGTAGGAGATAGCGCATCGGTGCCAGCTCTTGGATTAACAAATAAAGCAACGTTCACTGAGAATATTAGTGATAAAGAAACGGATGCAAGTGGTTGTAAAGATGAGGATTATATTCCTCCAACAGAAGAAGAGCTAATGCAGTACACATTATGGCCAGAATTACAAAAGCTTTACGGCCATGGATATGAAATTTTTTCTATAGCTATTAAACACGATGGAAAAACGTTAGCGACCGCATGTAAATCAACTTTGCTAGAGCATTCTGCGATACTCTTGTGGAACACGAGTACTTGGACACAAATTCAGAAACTTATGGCTCACCAATTGACTGTTACACAAATGGAATTTTCGCCTAATGATAAGTATTTACTATCTGTATCTAGAGATAGAAGATGGTCATTATTTGAATACAACGGTAATGCATATAATTTAATTATGACCAGTTCAAAAAAAGATAATTTCCATACTCGTATAATATGGTGCTGTTCATGGACATATGATTCATCTTATTTTGCAACTGGATCTAGAGATGGAAATATTTTAATTTGGAGCCCAATAATTAGAGATAATACAATTGCTCCAATCACACGCTTTAGTGTAAAAGATTCTGTTACAGCACTTTCATTTTCTACTCAAAGTATTGCAGAACATGTTTATGTTCTAGCAATTGGATTTGAAACAGGTTGTATAGAGATTCAGAAATTGAAAATTAATGACAAGTACATTTCTTGGTCAAAGTACATGGTATATAGTACTTCTGACGCGCATCATTTAACTGTAAGAAGACTTAAATTCCGACCATGCAAAGAAGAATCAGACATTTTGCAACTAGCGAGCTGTGGATCTGATCATACCGTTAAAATATATGATATTGATGTTATAGAATTACTAAACTCGTAAAATACATATATTTTTGTGTGTATAATAAATGTAATTCTTTATCCTATCTTTAATAATAATTTGTAATTACTCACTTTGTATAATTTCCATGTATCTGTCTTATAAATTTCTATAGTATCGTCACCTTCATTTGAAACTACTATTGCCAATTTTTTGCCATTCGGACTAAAATATAAATTATGAAAAGAAGACTTCATGTTTTGTATATGATTTACATTTCGATTTTCCAAAGACCACACAGATATCTGAATCTGTTGATTTCAATTATCTTAAAAGGTTGAAATATCAATTCAAATGATATCACAATGAAATTAAAAAGTTACTTACATTAAAGTTTGACAATATTAAAATGTGTTTACTATCAGGTGACCAAGTAATACTTTCTAAACCTGCACTGCCTTCGACAAGTTTATATTGCCATTCAGGATAACGAATGGAGTACACTTGAACAATGGTTTTCTTTATGTTAACACATAAAATATATTCGCTATTTCTAGACCACTCTAAATACTGTGATAAAATGAAAGACAAATAGGTTATGTGAAAAAATTTTATTCGTTAAAGAGTATTTAATTAGTTAACACTTTAATAGTTAATTTTATACTATTAAATAATTGTAAAAGCTAGATAAGAATACTTCTGGTTGATTTAATGTCATACACTAACCTCGATTATGTCTGTAAACACGAATGAGTGAATAGACTCAGTACTTTTGCTACTTTTTTACAATTAAATTTGCCTGATACACGATTGCAAAAAATCTGCCATCCGGAGAAAATTCACATAATTGATTATTAATGCGAAATACATTTTTTTGTACTTCTAAAGTCATAGCGTCGATAGTGTACAATCAAAAATTTGTATCGTACTATTGGTACTATTGGTGCCGGAACTGTCAATCTAAATGTGCAAATACATATGTTATTGTTTTGGCTGCATATTGTTCTTAAAAAAATAAATAATGCACGTAATATCCAATAAAAGTATTAATACATGAAACAGTTATATACTTACCACTTGGATTTTGTAAATTACTTGCATCTGTCATTGAAATATACTGATTTGAATTTAATTATTATTTTGTTGGTACCAATGAATTCAAAAATTTAACGCTTTTATGGTGTGTTACCATGTGTTACATTTTGTATCATTCTGTATCATTCGTACCGTCCACTTGGTATCAGGTGGTATCGTCAAAGCACGGTATCATAGTATATAAACGTTTTGAAATTTTGAATACCAAAAGAAGAGATTTAGACCAGACTCCTTAGATAATACCAAATTAATCGAAATGATTAAGGAATTCATCATTCCTATAAGCAAAGATGATCTGTTGGATTCGAACCGGAGTGGGTATTCCGTTAAATCAATCATCAAAATCCGAATGATCCCAGAAGCTTTAAATGGTATCTAATGAGTACTATTTCTTATTACATGTAATAATATTCTTTCTTTTCCTAATACAAACAGTAAATTATGTATTCAAATATCTCCCTACTTATGTTACCTTATTTATTTATGTGAAGAAAAATACTTGAGGTACTTACTAATGAACTTAAAACTTCCTTGCAGAAGCAAAATCAGCGCTCGGAGAAGATGGAATTGACTTTATTCTAGAACACTTTGATACATTCTTTTCTGTAAGTGTTCACGGCGATAAAGTTGAGTTACCAATTGTACTAAGAACTTTTACAAGAATTCAGAAAGGTAAAAAGGATGATGTTTTACTTATCAAATTTTTATAGACTTTTATAAAAATTTATACGAATTTCTGTTTATTTCAAATATTTTTTTATGAAGCCGTTCAAATGTTGGTCATTCACATGGAAAAAATATTCGAGAACACAAACGAATTAGACCAAAAAAATAAAGAAAGGTACTTAAATATTACTAAAATGCTTATATACCTTTTCTCTTGGTTTATTTGTCATTTGAATGAAGAAGTCTGTAAAGAAGCAGGCAACAAACTAAATGATAAGGTTTGTTTGTTTGTGATTTATATCATTTAATTTTATCGCAGAAATAAATTCTTTTTTTTCAACATGATTATTTTAGAAGAAAAAATCTACTAAGTCTGATATGGAAGAAGAATGGGAAGATGCTAAAGAAAAGGCATTAGAATATGTCTACAGATTATTATATTTACCATTACATAGGCTCTGGCAGCCTTCGATAGTTGAGGAACCGTTTGTCCTGTAAGATTACAGATCATGCTGAATACTGTAGATACTGTACAAGCTAGAAATTAATTAACTGTCATTTTATATTGCAGATTACTGACTAAAGTGTGCTATAAAATTTTAGAACGGAGCAAAGAAGGAAAGCAAAAAAATATAAGGCAAACAATTTTTGAGGTAAGTCTTTTTAATTTTTGGCATTCAAATATTACTTGACTGAAACTCTAATTTTTTTCGAAAAGATTTTAGGACTTGCGGTTAAAAAATACAATCATGGTATAAGCTGTGTAGTAAGAATTATCCAGGTGTGTACTGAATAATTACAACGTACAGTAAAGTCTCATGCTAAGTCATTTCTTGGTTCCGTGTTGTGACTTATGACCTAGCTCGGCACAGGATACTATTTTTGTGGCTTTGTTGACTGCGCCGAACGTAGAAAAGGACAGCGAAGCTCGAGAAGCCTCGGTCGTCAAGAAGTATTAACATAACTAATCCAATAACAAAACATGTCGCGGCGTTCCGGCAGAGTTCAAAACATTTCCCATACGCTGTCTTTTTTTCTATTTTATTTGGTTTATGTCGCATTAACTGCTATGGTCATTAGCGACGGGACCTACAGTTTATTAAGGTGGGTTCCGAACAACCTTGAGCACCACAGTTTTAGATAGTTTTAGTTTCCCATAAGAAATAATGAAAAATAAAGAAGTTCTGTAAGTGGATTAGAGATGGTTTACACCGACATACCCGACCCGGTATCGGACTACGCGGCATGTTTACACTGCGACTGAGGCAGCTCGAGCTTCTTGGTAGGCGAAGGGACATAGAGCCGTGTCCTCTGCCGATCTTAGAATGGCACATTACTGTATATGTATGATCAATAATTAAAAATCATTTAGAAACAGAAATTAAATGCTATTATGAATTGTTATTATTTTAGATGGTTAAATTATATGATGTATTAGCAGCGCATTTAGCTATTGGTGTTGTTCATATGGTCACCAAATGTGGATGTAACGGCTTAATAAAAGAAATAATGAAGGAAATCGATCAATCTGAACCATCTGAAGCTGATAGCCGCAATTTATCTATATTTCTTGAAACTATTGCTACCACTCAACCGGACATTATAATTCCCATTCTCGATGAACTGATGAATTACTTAACTAGCGAAGTAAGCATCTTCATATTAATCAGATTGTAAATATGTTTTGATATTTATTTCATGTCTATTTAATACTTTCTACAGCATTACGCTATAAGAAATTGTATAATTTCTGTTTTGGGAATTGTTGTACAAAATGCACTGACTGGGGACGATCTTACACCAGAACAAAAAAATCGACGCGACGAATGTCTTAATAATTTAGAAGTACACATTTTAGATTATAATGCTTATGTAAGATCAAAAGTTTTACAAGTTTGGCAACGTTTATCTTCCTGTCGAGCAATTCCTTTGGCAAGACAAAGGAAACTTCTAGCTGCTATAACATTACGATTACAAGATAAAAGTGCAAATGTACGAAAGCAAGCACTGCAACTGTTACGTGCGTTACTTCAAAGCAATCCTTATGCTGCTAAGGTAAGTAAAAGTAATATGCTTTTTTGATTTCGTTTTATTAATTGAATAAAATTACTAAATGAAGAAAACGTTTACAGTTAAACAAAGTGGAGATTTGTGAATCGCTGAAAAAGGCTGAAATTGAACTTAAACAAAACTTAATTGAAAGTGTTGGGAAAAGTGCATCTGGTGACGAGCACAGATTGGAATTATGGAACCGTTTACTTCCAAAAATAAGGAAAGCATTGGAGGACGTTATTAATGGAAACAACGAAGACAATAAAAATCAAGGTATACGTATTGAATATATACATATACATATATAAGATACAACAAACCCAGAGCCATACTTATAACATCATTTTACGAATTTAGATAATGCAGATGATAGAGATAGTGAGGACGAGGCTGAAGATGCAGAAAATATCAATCATGATGAAGCATTTGAACGCGTCCGGCAACTTATGTTAAAAGAAAAAATTGACGAAGCAGTGACGTTATTATGGAATACTTGTATCAAATTGAATCAAAATGCAGAACTGAAAACATCACTTTTCGAAGAAAAAGAACAATTTCTACTCATGCTTTTACTAAAAACATTTATGGAATCAGAAGATAATGAAAATAGCACAAACGAGACCACGGATAATTCAGAATCAACGGATAAAAATATAGAAAAGAAAATAGAAGCGCAAAAACGAGTTGTAGACTATTGGAGAGTATGTGGTTTAAATTTCTTATTTGGTTTATTAAAAAAAGCTTCTCATGTTATCTCTTAATTACACAATTTTGATTTTAGAATTGTTTGGACTTTGCAGCCGAAATAGAAACTGCTATTCCTATGGCAGAAAAGCTGCTTTTTTCTACAACAGCTGGTGATGCTGTTGAATCCTCTGCTTTACTTGGAACTGCATGTCAGTTTGGAGTAAATGGAGCTGCAACTGCTGTGCGTAACGCTCTGTTTCAAATATTTCACCAAGATGAGTCAGTACGTAATAACTTAGCTGATGTCTACAAGCAGATATATTTGAAAGACAATCGAAATAAAAAGTCCAGTCGCCAAACTGCTGTTATATGCGTAAAAGCTTTAATTGGCTTACTGAAATCACTTAAACCTGGTGAAAGTCAAGCTTTAAGTCAGCTTATTGTAACATGGCGCAATAATAAAGATCTGGGTAACGAGGAATTACAAGTAATTCATCTAATATTATACGTAATTCTACGGTACAAAACGATTTAAACTGTGTATGTCGTAGTCTACATTGTAATCAATTTAATTTAGGTCCTATGGGAAAATTTTTCAATGAAAACACCAGATATCGATCCTTTGGATAGCAGAGCGTCTTTAATGATAATAACAATGATAGCTCAAGTTCAAAATAATATTATGGAGGATAATTTAGAAGTATTGATCAAAATAGGTTTAGGACCACGAGCGAAAACGGACCTTCTTTTGGCCAGAGATACATGCAGATCATTGTTAACGATCAACAATAAGAGTGATGATATTAAGAAACCCGCGAATAGGTAAACCGGAGTGAGGAATAATACAAATAATTGTAAAAAGACATAATAACTGATTATTAAAATTTGTAGGTTTCCCAATGATCATAAAATGTTTAAAGAAATTTTTACATTACTGAGTGAAAACTTTGCTAACAAAGTAGAAGACGGATATATATCATTTGCGACGGATGCAATCAACGCTATTTATCACGTAAATTAACGATTTAATTAATGTAATTAACATTTTATTATTGAAGTATTGAAATTTTATAGAAAATATTTTTATTTTTAGTTAGCAAATCAACCTGACCACTTAATGCAACAATTGATCCTATTTATATATAACCAACAACAATTTAATAATAATCTAACGGAAACCATTGTTCCATCTTATATACTGTCTAAATTGTTTCATATAATTGGACATATTGCCATCAAACAAATGGTACATTTGGACACATCGATCTATAAAGAATTAAAGCGAAGAGATGCTCTACGGAAATTAAAGAAAGGAGGGCGTCCAGATAAAGGACCAAACAGTGCAAGACAACAACTTCGCATGAAAGAAGTACAATATCTTTGTTTAGTTATTGTATACAGTATTCGTGTTACTATACTTAATTTAAAACCAAATACTGTTTAACTTTCGCGTTTAGACAAGTGTAATTAAGGAAGATAATGGAGAGGAAGCTGTTGAGGGGGCAGTAGATGATGCAGAAGCAGAGCTTATAAATGATATTGTTGAAAATCATGTTGTAACTGGAGATGGACTGCTCGGACAATTTGTGTACGTAAATAATCGTTTCAAACTCGACTCGTCCTGACCATCTGTAATGTATACTTTTTATTGTACAAAATAATACGAAATCTATTTTACAGTCCGTTACTATTACATGTATGTCAAAATCCTGAAAAATACAATAACGAGGATTTACAAGCTGCTGGGATTCTGGCACTTACTAAGATGATGACCGTGAGTTCTAAACTTTGCGAAAAATCCTTACAACTGTTAATTACAATACTAGAGCGTTCACCTCATCCTGCCATTCGCGTGAATATCCTTATTGGGATAAACGATCTTACAACGAGATTTCCTAACTTGATAGAGCCGTGGATGAAACATATATATGGCAGGTAATTTCGGACTTGAAATACTCAATTGCTATAAACTAATATACCATTATCTTTCAGACTACGAGACGAAAATTTACAAGTACGCAGCACTTGTGTTCGTGTTTTATCGAGACTTATAATGACAGACATGGTACGCGTAAGGGGCCAAATATCGGAATTAGCTCTTTGTATTATTGACAACAATACCGATATTCGCGAAGAAGCGAGACAATTCTTTAAAGATTTCTCGCAAAAAGCCAATGCTATGTATAATGTGGTGCCCGATATTTTGTCTCGGTTAACCGATTCAGATTTAGATCTAAAAGAATCTGATTTTCAAGAAATTATGAAGTTTGTATCATTACTCAAAATTGAAAGATATACTGTACGACCAGTTAAGATAATATTTTTTTAAAATTACAGATATATATTAGGCTTGTTGCAAAAAGAAGCACATATCGATTCTATAATCACTAAAGTTTGTGCTAGATTTAAATTAGCTACCACCGAACGAAAGTGGCGGGACTTTTCATATTGTCTCTCACTTTTGCCATTTAGTAGAAAGAGTGAGTAAAACATGATTGCCCTTGAAATAAAAGCATCATGTCATATTATTATTTTTTGAAATTTTTGTTAGGTCTACGACATTTTACCGATAGTTTACCTCTGCTGAAAGAAAAGATTCATAACAAGCAAGTTTTGAAAACTCTGCAAACTATAATAGAACAGACAAAGAAAAAACCAAATATGAAAGCTGCTAGCATGGAGTTGGAGGAAAAAATGAACGAACTTCTTAAGAGCACAGAGAATATGGAGAATTTACAACAAAACGATAGCGAAGAAATGCCACCACCATCTGTGTCGAAGTTAAGAAGACACAAAAAGTGTACAACACGATACAAGACTTCTAGCAATGAAGAGGATGATAGCACTGCTGTTGAAACACCTGTAAAAGGTGTGTTCTCCTTATTTATTAATTCTATTCAATCAGAATATTTCAAATTTCTGTTATGTATAAGCATATACATTATTTCCATCCACTTATTTCTACTTTCATATTAGTCAGGACAAGACAATCAAGCACTCGAGGAAAAAATCAGAACTCTTCAACCGGTACATCTACATTGTCATCAGTAAAAATAAATAGACTAAAAAAAACTTCAGTACGTTTATCTCAGTCGAAACGGAAATATTAAAATATTCGAGAATTTAGTAAAACTAGTGTATATATTGGTTTGTAATAAAATAGTAAGATAAATGGATCTACTTGGTGGAAACCATAAATTGAATAATATATTCGAATCTGTTATATTATGTTTATTCAATAGAAGGTACTGAACTGGCTGAAATATATATGTATATCTATATGCATTCATTCTCTATTTCGAAGATCAAAATGCACTGAAGATAAATTTTGACAACTAAACGTGTATAACAATTATATATTAATTATTGAAAAAATATTTGATTTAAATAGAACTAATTTATTTTATATTCTTCCTTTAAATACTGAGTTATAAAAACGGAGTTACAGCTATTTATGTAAAATTAAAATTATAGAAATATCTATTTCAATTCAAGTTTTGAACACTTAATGTGACATTTAATGTAATAATTATAACATTGCACAGAATATTTACATATGAAACTTTCATATATTTATGCTACTGTAAATTATGTCTCAACACACAGGCGCACGCTCGCACACATACAGGTTCTCTTATGAGGAAGTACTCAAAATTATATTTAATATTAAGTTATATGATAGGAACTTAACGGTTAAATTTCATAGTAGTAGAAAGAATTAATTACACGAGTTTCATACATTAACTATTCATAATTATACCAGTCAGTTGTTAGTATCCAATTCTCAAGTTTGTTTTGTACATTATTTGTTATGACTAGCTGGACATCATATAATTATTGAAATTAAGATTATTAGGAAAGATGTATCAGAAAATTTTTATATATTGAATCAAATAAAATTCAAGGGTAATTATATCACAAAGTAAAGAATCGGCTAGAAACGTAATATACAATGTGTCCGCGCTTCAGTGTAAACAGACCATTACTTTTGAAAATATTGAAAGTACGAAAACTGTTTACATAGTAATATATATTACCAGAATGCAATTATTTTTGGGAGTATTTTTATACATTATTAAAACATACAATGAACAGTTATTTTTTAATGAGACTTATAAGAGTGCGTGAATTTATATAAGTACAAATTCATGTGAACATTTTGATTGTACCTTCAATATTTTAGATTTTAGAGGGGTATTAAAGTTTAAAACGCGATATTTTAAGGTAACTTTCGAGCTCTCTTTTGTCGTAAAACTTTTGTGTACGGGTTTATTTATACTTGAACAAAGTTAAAATTCTTAAACTAAAGAGTAATGAAAATTGAGGTCAAGCATTCTTAAAACTAGTATTACAATTTAAAAAAAAAAGATAGAAATAGAAAATATGGCGACATTTTCAAAATAGAGTATATATCTTTATTCTTTTCATTAATTTTTGTGGTTTTCAAAATTGAAACAAAATTTGCTTGCTAGAATATGTTATCTAAAAATGTCACATTTAGAAATACAATGAAAAATTCTAATCACCCCATGTGGCACTCAAATTGTCAAGAGATAACAATCTGTTTGCATTTAAGCGTCCGCAAATTTCATATTGACACCGAATTATTTCAGGTAAATTAATTCAAATATTATAAACAATCTTTGATCCCATACTTATACGTGTATATGTTTATTCAATTTGTGATTGCATGAATTTTTCGGCTATAAGTAGGACACTGTATTTTATTATGCATTTGTGTACAATAGATACACTGTGTGATACTGTATGTCATAAGAGAGACTAGTGTAAAAATCTTTTATATTAACACAGGTTTTCACAGAGGTGTATCGCTAATATTTAATGAAATTTATAAAATTCAGTATCTGTTATACCAAATCACGACTAACACTACGCTTAAATGTCATAGAACGTACTTCTGTCCCAGATTTTCCTGGTTTAGAAAGGTTGGAGGGGTTGAGATTTGGAGTTGGACTTTGTGAAAGAGACGCTCTTTCGTCGTTAGTAGACTTTTCTCGTTCTAATCTTTGTTTACTAAATTTTCCCATTCCCGGGCGATAAATCTCCATAGCAGGACGATCCTTTAAATATTCGGAGAAAAATGATATATTAGTTTCACTCTGTTGTCGAATAAATTATTTTTAAATAATAAAAGTTACAAAACTAATATATACCTTATTTCTAATTCTACGCTCTAATCGTGGATCTTTTTTATCTTTCTCTTTCTCTTCATTTTCAGCCTTTTGTAAATTATTTTGATCTCCTCCATCTAATGACTTGTGTCGTCTTAAACAACTTCCGTCGCCTGTACCTCCATCACCTCCACTTTCAAGCGAACTGCGTCTCTTTGTAACCTTTGAATCTTGCTTCTCATTAGAATCCTCATCATCGTTTTCTCCTCTATTGATATGTTCGGTAGATTTAGATTTTTCAATATCTTTATTAGTCTCATCAATGGCTGATTTATTTTCTGTAAACATTCAGAAATGTTTATCTTAGCAGTGCTACAGAATTTGTCATCAACAGATATTAAAAAACTCTTACCTATTTTTTGCTGGTCTTTCGATTGCTCAATATCTTGTATAGTTTCTCCCAATCCTCTTTTTTCATTGGTTTCACCTTTTTCCATCGTTATACGATTTTCACAATCATCTTTATCACTTATACATTCTTCTTTTTCCCTGACATTTACATAAGAATCAACTTGCAATTCTTTTCTCTGAGTATCATCCTCTTCGCCTCTCAACTTTGCACTACCTTCATTATCAATATTAAACTCTACATTTTGCTTTTTCGTTTCTGCAAGTCTTTTCTTTTCTTGCCTCATTTTTTCGTAACTTTTACCCCGTTTTTCCTCAACCTTTATTTCTCTACAATCTTTAATATCTTCTTTATAATCGCATTTTCTGTCATCTTTTACATCATTTCTTTTATCATCTTTTATAGTGTCTCTCTCATCGCGTCTTCCATAAAGTTTTTTATCGTCATGACGTCTCTGATGTTTTAAATCCCTTTGGTCTTTATTTCTATCCTCAACCCTATCTCTGTATCCTTTTGTTATAGGTTTCGAATCTCGATCTCGATCTCGAGATGTTTTTTCACGTAATTTATCATCCTTTTTAATTCGATTTTTTATATCTTTAGGTGAAAGTTTGTCTCTTTCCTCTTTATTTTCTTTGTTATCTCTACATATTTCTTTATCGAGATCTGGATTTTTCAATACCTATAACAGAATGAAATTTTCATATTAAATAATACATTGTCAGCTTGAATGAGAAATTTTAATTGAACTTATTGTAATAAATTTCATCATAAATTACAATAAAGTAACACAAAAGTTTCACTTCGTTTTTCTAAAAACAATTTCTCTTACAAAATTTAATGTATACAAACTAGTCGACAATAAATTATTTATATCTTAATAAATGTATACAAATTTAGCACACAATTATTATACAGAAAAAAGTATATATAGTATGGATCTAAATCGCAAAAATGAGAAATAATCCTTTTCTCCTTGAAGCTACTTTAATGTGCAGTAAGTAGGTAACATAAATTTCCATGTCAATCACTTGCAGTTCCAGTTTCATGAATTTTTACGATACGCTGACAATCCCTTTCCACAAAGGGTTTTAAAAGGATAAAGTTTCTGGTAATCGAACACAACATTGCAACTTCTTGATTTTGATACTTCTGCCGGAATTTGCATTTTCCAAGTTTTGTGTAAATTAGTGAACTGTGATTTCGATAACGAAGAAAAATAATGTTTATTGTTGATATATTGTGATGTATATTTGGCATTATTATAAATATAATTATTTTTCATGTTATTCCAATGATCATAATTATCTTTTCTGCAATTGTGATCTTTATCTTTATAATTTCTTTGGTAAAAGTAAAAGAATTTTGGCTGTTTATTGTTATAACGCCATTGCTCATTAATATGAGACACGCTTCTAACACAATTTACATATACTTCTGTGTTTTCACTTCTGTAAGACTGCTGTTGCATGTTCAACGAATTCTTTTTTGACGGTGTTGTACTTAGAATTCCACTACTGGATACTTCTTCTTTATATTTATGGGGTATATTTAGATGTTCAATAGAATGCTCAAGAAACACATCTTCTGACTTGATGGTTGAGGAAGTAGAAAGGAAGAGATACTTGGTCTGGTTATCTTCAATGTTACATATGGACTGCAGTGTGAAAAGATTAGTATCAGCAAATACAGTAGAGAATAATACTTAAAATGTAAACTTAACACCATCGGTAATACTGATTTATCACTTTTATATTCTATACTGTATTTGTCACGCTGAAAGTCAGTTTGAGATTTTTCAATCTATTAATACACGAATACAGATACAAATTGTAGTATTACCTTAGATATAATGGGATCGTCTTTCGTTCGTCTTCTTTCTAAATCTCTCCGCCGCCTTTCCTCGCGTTTTTCATCTCTAAGACGTTGTTTTTCTTGTTTACGTTGTTTTACATATTCTAAGAGCGGTGTAGTCGTAACTTTTTTTGGTGTATCTATATCAGCAATATAAGAATGTAAATATGCATGTACTGTAACATAAATACAGATCTATTTTTCCTTTACACCACATGGAAAACAACTTACTATCAGGTGGTTGATACGAATACTCTGTTTTTGGCTGAGCTATATTGGATTCAGCCTCTTGATTTTTTAGACTCTCCAAGAAACTTATATAATAAGGATCAGATTCTATAGTACCACATTTCAAATCTTTTTTTTTGCCTACTCTTTTTTTTTGGTAACCTTTGAAACGGCGCAAATTCTACCACTGCAGGATATTCTGTGCCTTTAGAGTCGACAAATACATAATTGTCAAATTTCTCTCTGAACATAAAAATGTCTTGTTGTTCCATAAAATTAATATATGCACGAGAAAAGGCAAATTGCCCCATAGACATGTCAGCCTTTACAAAACAAAGATAATCGTGCTCCGGCAATGGAGAAACTTGCTCTACAAATTGATCCTGAGTCATACTTGGGGGTAATCTTCGTATTACTACCTACAAATATATTTTTCTGATTATCGATTATTCATGAATTACAATATGCTGGAAAATTGTATTTTAAATATTTTATGAAACCTTTTCTAAGTTGTTATCTCGGTAACAATGAAATACTTTTCTATTTTTATACAACAAACAAGGCATAGAATTGTTTCAAAAAATTAAGTGAAAACTCTTCTCGATGTCGATTGCAATATTATTTTTACCATTGTACATCATGAATGCTTTATTTTAAATTGAATACAGTACTTTATTGAATGCTCATTGTGTACAAATAATATTCTTTTCAAAATATTGTAGTGTAAATACTTGAAAGTAAACTGTCATTCTTGTTTATCAAGTGTATAACACGTTACAGAGTAGAAAAATATTTTCGCTTGATATTAAATGATTCGTGATATTTACGGTTCGACATTAATCAATAATACCTTTGTCATAGGCCGGCATTTTTCTTTTTTACTGTCTTTAATTTTTCCGACATCTGGAGAACTAGTTTGTGCCTCATTTTGTGCGGCAGTCTCAGATTGTTGTGTTTCTTCGGTCATTGTCATCTACATTTATTTAATTTCTTGACAATCAAAGCTCATTTAATATCAGTTCGAATCACTCTGATTAAAGATATTAATTGGAGCATGCAATTTTCTTCCAGTCATCAAAATAAACGTTTCCGTTTACAAAGTTTTCGCGGCCATCTTGATTCACTCAAACGTAAAAATTACTATTGGACGAAGAGATGAAATGTATATTATTCTGTGATGTATTCAGGTGTGTTGGTGTACGTTCTGATTGACTAGGGGATTTTCAGGAGTTTATACACTATAAATCTGGGGAATTAAATGATAAAATCTGTGGAAATTATTTTATTGTTCACCACATTATCTATTTCGAAGATGACGGTAAAAAATATTACAACTTTATAGGCGTACAATTACACATGAAAAAACAAGTGACATAATCTTAAAGAAAATTAACCTGATACACATTGTTATAAAGAGTTTGAGAATTTAAATTATTATTTACTAAGAATCGTTTATTGTTTACATTTTATTATATAGAAACTTTTAATATGCGACGACAATACAAAATTTTTGGTATTTGTATAAATAATGTAATTCATAATGTATAATACTTTTCTAGGATTTGTACTTTCTGTATAACTAATTAAATATAAATGAGTATGACGAAAAATATCAATGAAATTTTAGTTCCTAGTTGATGTTCACAATCTTCTATAGTTATCACGTTGTTGTGTCTGAGATCCTGATGTTAAAGTTGAATATATAAAAGGTAAAATCGATGCCAGCGCTAAACAAAGTCCTATCACTGGCCGATACCATACCCAAGCAAAGCCTATTACTAATAAACTAATAGACATAGAAACTGACATTGTTAAAGATTCGATTGCAATAATTCCACATAAGAATGTGGAATTCAAAATTACTGTTCTTAATATATTTGCTAAACACGTTGCTGCTAGAAACAAAACTAGCCAACCAAGACCTCTGAAATAATTATGAATTCATCAGTAACAAATTTCACAGAAGCTCCAGATAATTAATAGACAGACTGCAGATGTTTATGCATTTTACAATTTTTGTCAACATATTTTAAGAAAGTGGAATGAAATAAAATCATATTTTTAATGGAAACAGCCTTTGTAGATCCAAAATAAATGAAAATTGTACAAGATTCTATCAGATTTTATATTCTAGTTGTTTTTAACATTTTCATAAGTTATTAATGCATAAAGATCCGCAATGTATTAATAGATTACCTAATACTCCATGTGCGCCAGTAGTTATGTACATGTTCTAAGTGAAACATTTGATCCACTGTCATTTTGTGTTTCCTCTGAAGTAAAATCTCTTCGCCATGCGATGTAACATATGGTATAATGGTTCCCTTTTCTAACATACCAACTATAGAGAAAATTTCTCCTGCTTTACCTGCATAGGAGAATTGTATACGTATATCTCCGACCTAGAAACAAATCTATTAATTCTTTTATATCTGTTACCTTGTTTACAAGCATAACATATATACCTGAGGATTCCACAAATCTGCGCTATGATAGTATAAACCAGAATGCATTTTAATGTCTTTACGTTCTGGTCTTTCGTCGCTGGTGACTTCTATAAAGTCGTTAAATTTCTTTTTCAATTCAGTTCCTAGAGTAAATGCCCCGATTTTAATTTCATCTGCAATTTGTATTTGACTTTTAATAGGCATTTCTTTTGGATTATGATGACCAGTTCTAATATAAAATTGATCAGAGTCGACCAGTTTGTCTTTCCATTCTGTTGTATAATAATAATGTTTTTGCTCGTCTGTTACTTCGCCGAAACTGATATACAGAAATTACTACATTTAATATGGAATACGTAACAGATTATTTTAACAATTGAAACTTTAACTTACCTTCGTTCTTCTTCTATTTCAACCCACTGATACATCTGGACTCTTCTCTTCAGTTTTACGCTCGACACAATTACTCCGTAATCAGGTTCGGTTAATGGTTCGGATTCTTTTAAGGGACCTGATAAATGTATCAAGCGACCTTCGTATTCGGGCAATAATTTAATGGTATTTGGAAGAACTGCTACATTACGCAAAGCTTCGTCTAAAGAGTGTGCTACTTTCACTGCTCTTCCCTGTAACATTGACAATATACTATTATAATACAAATGCTTTTACACAATTAATACTAAACCTACCGAGCCTTAAAAGTAACTGGTACATGTCCCCTTATAAAAATGACAAGATTGATTTTATTTAGACTTTTGTAATATGTGCACTACATATGTGACCTATTGTAATATGTGCACTACATATGTGACCTATTGTAATATGTGCACTACTAAAGATATCTATATAATCGTTTCTTATGAGATCAGTTTTATTATTTTTCTAATTGTTGAATAAAAAGCCTGGAACTAGTCATTTTGATCAGTGTTGGTAGGTTTAGTGTTAAAAAGAATAGTACATTTACAAACCTCATTCCAAAATAAAAGGCACATGCCAGTTGCGAACATAATGAGTCCTATGATAGCAGTGAGCCAGGACTCCCTAAACTGCTCGGACACTGTCATTGGGATATTCATAGGAGCAGGCTGTCGTCCGTTGATTCGATTCTGGTGAAGAGGCTCGGCATTTACTCTCTGCGGTTGTCCATTTTGCTAAGGAAACAATTCACTTTTGATTTTAAATCATGTTACCATTACTCGTGTATAAAAGTGTTGATATTTAGTAAACGAAATGTAAGGTATATAATCTGTATTAAACGGTCAAAACGTTATGTAATATATATGCTATACTGCGTAAAAATTGCAGTTTAAACTTCATTTAGAGAAAACGAGCTATTTAAACGCCGAGACATGTGATTTTCGTGCTTACATTTGCGCGATACATTTTAATAGATCACATTATACGGTAATGACAACGTTCGACTTGCCCACTGAAATGCTTCATTCAAATTAACATTTTTCAGAACATTTTAGACCAGTTTAATAAATATGCATCTTGATGAAATTTGATCTCCGAATGACCATGTTCATAATCGGACTATAAATATTGTCCAATCAATTGTTAACACATTCCATCTTTGAAAATTATGTATATGTATACATATGAACGAAACGATGTCATAAATATTACTTTTATATTATTTGATTGTTACAACGATGAAATACACAAAAAGTTATCGCTGTTCACGTTCACATGCGCAATAATCTTATGCATGTATTGTAACAGTCATGAACATTGGGATAAAAGGATTGATACATTTATTCGAAATACCATTTTTTTAGATTATCTATATTATGTATATCGTGTATATATTGAAATGATAGTGATGTACCTGAAAAAGTTTACAATATTTTCCAAACTAATAATTACATTTCAAATTGTAAAATATTTCTAAGAGATCCCATCGATGGTCTTAGGAAGGAATGGTAGGGATGAGCAACCTAAATTACAACCGCGATCGGTCAAATGACCGCTTTCACATTGTTTATTTTTTAATTATTAAGATTATAACGATGCTTCCATTAAAAAATTATTCAATAAATGACTTTATTCCAGCACGTATTATTATAAAAATTGTGAAGAATCTAAATAAATTCCGTCTTGAAACTTTTATAAAACAATATATGTATGTATATATGTCTGATACATTTTTTACCCGGTGCGGTTAGTTCATCTAACAACTATTATTATATAGATATACAGATATTATTTCTATGAAATATTAGTTTTGAAATTGTATTAGGCTTCAGAGAGAAAATTTTTGAACCATAGAGAACATGATAAGTAAGTCAATCCATTCTTATACAGTTATACATTCTAAAATTATTTGAAAGTATATATATATACTTTGTAACTATAGTTACAGCAATTTGTTTCAACTCCGACCAATAGCGTTGTAGCACAATACCAATTCCTATCGATACAGTAGGATGCGACACGAAAAGTAATATTGCAGCCACGCTACACTCTCATTTCCTCTCTCTCTCTGGCGCCGGAGCCAGAGAAAATTCCCTAGGAAGCTCTTGACAAGGATAGAGAGATCCTCGTCTCTCCTACGGGGCTGCGACGGAGAGGGAGATATGTCGCTCGCAGGAGAGACAAAGACAGCAATAATTCAGAGAATATTACAACACAAAGAGCATAAAACAATGTTGCTTCTTCGCTAAATGCAAGTGTAGTAGGCTCATCGAAAAAACAAGCCGGTTTGTATTCTTTGTCTTAACCTCTCCTGCGAGAAACATATCTGCCTCTCTATCTTTGTTTCTTAGTTTACCTTTACGCCGATGGTGGCGTATGTTCGCTCCGGCGCACTCTTAACATCCTGGTCCAGGATCACTCAGCCCAGGATCTGTCATGTCAATGTGTTTGTAGGAATTATGCTGATATTAAATTATATCTTTTTCATTGCTATTTTTTGGACAGGTCGCTGTGAAGAACAATATTGCTCGATTGACAGCGCAGAGCATTGTGACAGCGAAAGAGAAACTAATGTTTATGATAAAGGTATTTCTTTCTAATTTGAAAAAGCTTTCGTATTATGTATTTCATAAATTTTATTTTCAATTAGGATCGAAGAAAGAATATAGGAAATATTACCATGCAATTGAAGAAGCAAAAAAGAATGATCAATTTTGCAATAATACAAACAATGGTTGCTATAAAAATGTTATCACACAAGACTTGAAACCATTCAAAGGTCAGGGTATAAGCAAGGATTTAATAAGTGCTGCTAAGAATAGGTACATGAACATGTTAAGGGGGTACACTCTAGTTTCCAAGATTGCAAGGGTATGAGATGCGCCTTCTCATTTCTCAATAATGCAAAGATGAGGTTTTTCAATAGTCAAAAGTACTAGATAAAAGTTCAATCTAGGCCACGATTGCCCTCAAAACTTCTATTTTAATGTTGACAACTCGTAAGTTGCATTATTCGGCAGCAAAATTTGCATTATTCTCAAGCATAAAGCTGCGCATGCAGCTATTTTTATAAAGCTGTGGCAGCTACATGCAGCCAAATAATGTATACTATCTAGCGCTTTTAGCTACTGAGAAACCCTATCTTTGCATTATCAAGAAATGAGAATGCGTATTCCGCACCATTACAATCCTAGAAGCAAGTAATAAAGTACGATCCCCTTAAGTCACATAATATACTTTCAGAAATGCAATATTTTATTTTTTATAGGGGGACATTTTATCAAATAATACAGGGGAATATATACAGGCAGAAAGATTGCATGTTTCCATCGAGATGTGCTGGAATAGAGCACTTCCTTTTAAAATTGGCTCCTAACGTACCAGATATAGATTTAGTGGTAAATACACGGGATTATCCTCAAACTAGTAAACATTTTGATAGTCCACTGCCAATCTTCTCATTTAGTAAGGTATATCATTCTAAGAATTAACAGATACATGTACAGTACAATTTATTCTTTGAAATAGTCAAAGATTTCAAGTGTTGTGCATTCAGACAGCACACTATTATGATATTACATATCCAGCATGGTCATTCTGGGAAGGCGGCCCTGCAATTTCTTTGTATCCTCGTGGCCTTGGTCGATGGGATGAACATCGCATATCATTAGACAAAGCTAGCGAAGACACACCATGGTCAAAGAAAGAGTCTAAAGGATTTTTTAGAGGATCTAGAACTAGTTCAGAGCGTGATAATTTAGTATTACTGAGTCGTGAAAAACCAGAGTTGGTAGATGCTCAATACACAAAGAATCAAGCATGGAAATCTGACGAAGTAATTATTTTTAGTTCATGCGCTTGTGTACTGTTGTGGGTATAACATAATTTCGTGTTTATTATAGGATACATTACATGCACCTCCAGCTGCTGAAGTTCCTTTAGAATCGCATTGTAAATATAAATACTTACTCAACTTCAAAGGTGTTGCAGCATCGTTCAGACACAAACATTTATTTTTGTGTCGGTCTTTAGTATTTCATGTTGGGGACGAATGGACAGAGTTTTACTACGATGCAATGGTGCCTTGGATTCATTATATACCTGTCTCTAAGGATGCTAATCAATCAGCCTTAGAGTACGATTTTTAAAAAATTTTTAACTACTACTATTCTTTCATCACATAAAATTTTTCAATATAATCTTCTACATGCAGGGAAATAATACAATTTGCAAAAGATAATGATGAATTGTCCAGGGAAATTGCAAATCGAGGAAGGGACTTTGTATGGAATAATTTGAAAATGTCTGATGTTTTACAATATTGGAAGAAACTGTTACAAAGATACTCTAAACTTTTAACATACAAACCTTATCTGGATAAATCTTTGACAAGAATTAAGAAGAGGGAATCTTAATAATAATAATAATAATGCAATTTGCATTTAATATAAATAATTTGATGTCTTTTTATTAAAATTTTAATTTTATGATGTAAAATGTTGATTAATAAAAATAATTTGGTCAGAAACAAATGTCTTTTCAACGTTTCGAATAAGCATTAGTGAAATTAACTTTTTCTTCATTTTCATTGATACTGTACAGTGCCAGGGCATAGCACAGTGTAGCAAGTTTCAATATGAATCATTTTATTGCCCTGACGGAAGATCTAGTGCAGACAAAGGCCTTGTACATCGCATCGTATTAAAGAAATGCTGTTTTTGCGTATTTAATTGTTCATAACGGCGATGATATAAAACTTCGAATTCATCGAAATTCTGTTTTCTTTTAAAAAACAATTTATTCAACAATTATTAAAAAACTGTACAAGGCTTTTTGTGCTAGGTTCACGCTTAAAACTAAGTAATTCTTAAGTACTCAACTATTTATACTTATAACGAAGAGTTATGTAAAAATTTCCTAGAATGTAAAGAAACATATGATACTCCCATCAATGTTTCTATAAAATGATATATGTATGCTACAAATTGTGCATGTTATTCGCGCATTAATTTAAAATTGTTTGAATCATTATCATGTTGTATTTGAAATTTGAATAGTTAAATAATATCCGACAAATAAATATACATATTTCGAAAGATTTTCATAATTCGCAGCATACATACAATATTATACTCCTGCAGTGTATGCAATACACATTTTATGTTATTGCTTTTAATGTCATTTTGGTTTCAAAGCATAATACAAATGATCATTATTTTAAAAATAATAGACGTATTCTTGTCACATCCTAGGCTAAATCTCACATTTCATAACATGGTCATCAGAGATTATTATTATTAGTAACTATTATTTATCATAATTCTTTTTAACATTATTTATCGTAACATTCTACCATATAAAAGAAACAGATTATAGCAATGAATGAAAACTTACTATGAAGAAAATAGAGAACAATATGTTTTATGTGAAAATTTGCAAGTAAAAAATAGGACTGTCCACAGAAGATGCACAATAATTGTGATAATAACAACGGAATAACAGAACTTCATACATAAAGGAAAGAAAATGACATTTTACTATACGTATATGCTGAAACAATTTCAAGGCACTTGTATGGAAACAAACTTTCTGGCATGGCGACTACCATGAGTACTATAGATGTTTCCATAGGTTTGAATAAATTATTCTGTATTTCCTTACAATCTGAGAAGCGAAAACTCTATAATACTCATAATACTGTCCGTTTAGAAACCAATTGACCTTCTTCTTTATTCGCTATTTGTCATGTTTTGCACAAACGCGCGAGAGATAAGTGCCGTTAACATTAAGGTCTATACAAAACGATCGGTACGAATAAAGAATAAATAGGCAGTGTTAACAGGTTTGGTGACACATTGTTGCATGCGGCTTACAACGTAATGTATATATAAACATATTTTACATACTCCTACGTACTTTACAGATGTACAGAATGTCTCGCGGGATGCAACCGAATTCGCGATTGATCGCGCTAAATCGAATCAGATGCATCTCGCGGGACACACTGCGAGACACTTATTGACTACTCGATGAAGCAAAATATTTAAAACTATCGTTCGGGCAACGTTGTTTCAGTAATGGAATGATTATTTCATGAGAGATTAAGACGGGCTAACGTACGTTTTGTCGCGAGAGTGTCCCTTTGACTTTGCAGAGGAATTAACGGCTACGATTCGTGGGCATAAATCAGCGTATAGGTACTGCCGTTTTGGCACAGTTTGACACCACTCCGTGCTCTCGGCACACTTCGGAGCCACGTGTTTTCTGTTCAAATGTCCAGTTCAAACCTTCCTAGTGGCCTCCCCCTCATCGATAGTTTCCATCGGTTAATAACCTCCGTGCAAATAGGCGTGTTTACGTGGCGGCGATTATTTTCGCAAGGATCATGGTCACCATACTGAGCGACAGGTTCCACCACTGGAACGACGATTTGAAATTGTATGCCGCCCCGTTGTCCGCGTCCTGATTGGAAGACGTGACTAGCTGCTCGTCCGTTTCGCCTGTCGAATTTCATAAACAAATCGTAGAAAGGGGCCTATAGAAGCGCAATAGAATCGTCGGTGATTAGATGGCTCACTGCACCGGTCGTGATCAGCACAGTTTCGCGGGTGAAACAGAGGTGATACACTCGTGGTGGGTTTACAAATTGCAGGCTCTCGTCGTTGTTTGGAACATTTATTTTTTTGTTTAGTCTGCTTTGGATATCAGTGTTCTCCGTGAGGTCTGCTCCGTGAACCTGCATCCCGTGATCCCGTGCTTTATTTAGTGTGTATTACAGTGACTCTTTTTTTCCCTGGAAAATTTCTCGTTCCATATTCGCTGCCTTCTAACCCGAGTTTTTACGACTCAACGAGATTCCTCGAACGAACAAGTTTTTCATTCCCGTTCGTTCACTTTTTCCCGAACCCACGCGATTCCGAGTGTAGATTGTTGTCCTCTGGAAAAAGCGAGTTTTTTCCGAGTTAATGGAACCGCGACTCCTGCGTCACCGCGCTTCTTTCTTTTTTTGTCGTACTACACGCTTTGATCTGTCGCCTTCGCTGTCAACAGCGGCGCAGCGTCTCGTTCCGGCGAGTTTAAGCAACTCAAAGGCTGCACTGTACATTGGGTAATCAGAAATTTTTGCATTTCTTCTATGCGTTCCAGTAGATTTGGCTGAGAAAATGCCAAAAATCCAAGTTTCAATCCTAGGAGATCAGTGGTTAAAAAGTTATGAGTGTTTAAAGTTGACTGATTGCCAGTGATTTTGAGAGGCAAGTGCGCCGTCATATTGGTATGTACTCAGAGATCGTTCAATGAGCGGAGTTGCAAGAAGGTTGGTCAAAAACACTTACCTGTCATTAACACTGAAAATCGCTCAACTTTAAACACTCTAACTTTTGCACCACTGATCTCCTAGGATTCAAGCTTGCATTTTTGGCATTTTCTTACCGAAACCTACTGGATTATATAGGAGAAAGATAAAAATTTCTGGTTACCCATGGTACAGATGAACCAACTCAAACAAAATATGCATTTAAAGGCGTGCGAGAATCCGAAAATCTCGGGTATCGGGACGAGTTGGGTCCTCGAAAATTTCGGGATTCTCGAATAATCTTGAAAATTTTCGAAAATTCTCGGGAATCTTAAATATAATTCTTGACCCAGCCCGGTCCGATATGACATTTTCGGGTTATCGCACACCTCTAATAATCAGGGGACCATAAGATTTTTGTGCTTTAAACATTCTCCCTTATCTTTAGCTTGTTTCTGTTTTTCAAATTTGTTTCTGTTTTGATATACTTATCTTGAAAGCGAACATTTGAAATCTTAGCACTTTAAACACCGGTGACGACTTGACAGTCTTTTAAAATCAAAGATTAATAATTGCGAGGTAGTTAATAAATTTTGCAATAGCGACAGCAATTTTATTCCACCAGGTTATCTCGAGTCACATAGTCTATCGAGTTCTTATGGGATTGTTATTTAGAAGAGAAATTGTCAAAATTATTTGCGGCACAAAAATCTTAAAACTTAAATCTGAAAGTGACAGTTTCACTGTTTCTCGAAAACTATTAATCGTAACAGCTATTCTTCTGGTATTTCAAGTTCTAATGGAGTTTATAATTATAATTAGTTGAATTTTGCGCGCCAACAATTGCATTTCAAAAATGTACCGATGTACCATCGAAATTCGAAAATGTAAGAATCTGTTCTTGTCACTTTTAATTGCTACCGAGGAAACAGTTTACGACGTTTTATGGTCCACCTTGTAAGACAAAGTTCACCGAAAAGTATAATACTACAAGAACTGAAATTGTCCTTCGTATCCGAGAATAGAGATTAGGGGGAAATTTCTAAGTCTCTAACCACTTCCACACAGACCAAAGAACCACCCGAAGTATAGAGTGGATGCACAGGGATCTCGAGGATTCAACATGCCCTATTACCAAAATGATTCCTGGTGCGACGAAATCATTAGAAACGAAAAATAAAAATACTCGTGCATGTAGACCGTGTGTGAAAGAAAGAAGTAAACAAAAATACACGTGCAAATAAAAGTGGAGAATGGGTAAGAACAGGACAGGTAAATATGTCGAACGTAAAAAAAGAATTAGAGGGCGGGAATGAGCTAAGAGAAATTAATGGATCGTGGAGTTCAAGGCTAATTCTGTTTGTTTTGATTAGAAGGACAGGACTGGGAGAGATATACTGTCCTACAGCAGATTTAGTTCCAAACAACGAACCGTCCTCCGTATAGTTTACCATGCACCTGTGTTTTAATTCACGTATATGAGTACGTGCGTGCATGTTGCGTTCGTGTTTTTGTTTATATTCGACTCGTGCAGTGAGATGCATCCATTTCGCGTGTATGCAGAAATTTGTGCAGAATTATTAGTGAATTTTAACCAATTTTATTGGTTACAGGCCTATTCACAGATGGAGCTCTTAATGCTTTTTTTTTCTACCCGACATGCACCTTTCTGAACGGACATGTCAGAAACTTTGCGTTCGAAATCTTTCTGTGGAGCTCTTGGACAAGCCTGAGTTTTTAAATGTGGAAACACAGTTTTGCCTCGAAGCGGTTAGTGAAAATATGCTGTTTGTTATATTAAAAAGAAGTTGGTTAGTTTCAAATTTTAAGGGTTAAATTATTACATAAGAAAAAGGCAAACATTTCTGGTTACCGGTTAAGGGCCAGATACCGTGTTAGTAAGCAAAGGACACGTAATGGTGCAAGAGACAGTGCGATAACATGTCATTATAGATGAATGTTAGGACGAGTGACGATTGGGAACCGATTTCGAATCGGAACGAGGATGTACGGCACACGGAACAGCCAGAAGAGTACAGAGAGACAAGGCCAGACAGAATACAATGAAGATAGGAGAGAGCACGAAGTACGATAAAAAGTCAAATGCCATTCTCATGGACAAGCGAACACATGAGAAATAATAAAATAAATGGTAGAGATGACAGCTTAACATTATAATATTTACTGTTCTTTTTTTCAGCGAACTGGGCTCGGCGACGGTGACTGCGATAGCTCACGGTTATCTCCTTCTCGTGGCCGGCATTTTGAGGTAAACTACTTGTTTTTTATTTTTTTCTACATACAACGTCCTTTTCTATGGGAAACGTAAAGCTTCATATGCCGCCTGGCTAGTAAATACTTTGGGCTTCGAGATAATAGGGAATATAATGTTCGCGAAATGATGTTCTAATTCGGAGGTTTTGCTTGGGATTCTAACCGCGCGGACAGGGTGGTTGGGCGCCATTTTGGATCCAGAAGGACTTCCGGTTATCAAATAACTTATACTAAAATTAATCTATTTCTGATATATAAAATAACGTTAATGGTAACAATATTACATAAATTTGACACTTCCGGGAATTGTATGAAGCGGAAGTCGTTCTGGTAGTAACAAGTTAATTGGGACAGGTAAAATGATCGTTTTGGATATCGGTAGTAACACAGTATTTTTGTCTGGAGCAATAAAAATTAAAAGAACTCATTAATATTTATGAATATTCAATCTTGAATTTCTATATTACTTCCGATTTCCAGGTGTGGATTAATTACAAATGAACAAAAACAAGGGAACGATGATGCATGAAAGCATTGCTGTTAGTAAATCAATGGAATACTCTGTGCTATGATGTTGAAGATCCTACGATAGGATCCAATAACTCGATCAGTTTGGTTTTAATATTATACCACCACCATTCAACACTGAAGTTATTCTGTTATCGCATTTTGTGATCGTTCTTCATGGAAGAAGTTTGTGCAAACCGTCAGATACGATCGTGCAATAATGACCGAAATCTACGCGAAGGGAATTAAAATTCCATTACCCATTGAATATGATCGTCGAGGTGCAATTTATTTTTATTCTTACAACGCGATGTATTAGCTATTGCGTGGCAGGTTGCGTCACAATTGAAACTGCGATAAAAGTAGACTTTTTGATCATGGAAGTTGAATAACAACTGTTCCAGTATATAATGCTGTTCGTCTATTGTGTCTTCAATGTAATCGGCGTTGTCTATTCTTTTGATGAGAATTTATTTCATCGCGTGGTACTTTGCAAATAATATTCGTTTAAAATTGTCGTTTAAGCGCATGCACAAATTTCTTCAATGGATGAGAGCCCTAGGTATGTAGTAGCCAGGTGTTCGAGACACCCAATACTCTATCTCCGCCGTGCGCCACTTATTTTCACTCCGAGCCTCTTTACAGAGGTAGAGCGACTTTGAAGTTTCAGCTACCATTGTTTTAACTCTAAAACACTCGTTTGTTCATGCGAATAGCAAATGTCGATCAATACAAAAATTGATACGATCTCTAAGTATATACAGAGATTGTCGTTAAGGTGGTAGACTCTTTTCCAGGACTGCAAGGGTGAGGGATGCGCCTTCTCATTTCAAAAGTCAAAAGCGTTAAAAAAAATCAATCTAGCCCGCGGTCGACCTTAAAAGTCCTATTTTTACGTTAACGAGGTGTAATTTGCATTATTCGGCAGCATGTAGATGTCGCAGTTTTATGAAAATAGCTACATGCGCAGCTTTGTGCTTCTGAATAATGCAAATTTCTTTGCCGAATAATGCAGCTTCTCGTAAACGTAAAAATAGAATTTTTGAGGGCTACTGCGGCCTAGATTGATCTTTTATCCAGTGCTTCTGGCTACCATTATCGAGAACTGAGAAGGCGCATCCCGCACTCTTGCAATCCTGGAAACGAGACTGCCCCCTTAATACCCAAATATTGTAAATTTCAGGTCATTCCATATGTAACGCGAATTTCTTTCCATATTTTACAAAATTTGCGTTCGTTATGGAATGACGTAGTATGCATATTCTATTCACTAGTGAACTTGAAATTCATTTGAGGTCATCAAAATGCCGCACATTTCGGCCAATTATAGTTTGCTCGTTTGAAGACTAGATATTTCATTGTTTGTAAACTTAGTCTTTGTTTTATCATGGTATGATGGATTGTTGAACACAAAGAGGTGGACACTGAAACTTCTATGGCGAGGCAAGAATCTGGTCCGGCTCGAATGAAGCTTTAGTACCTGCGTCTAGAATGATGTCTCCCACGTCTCCGTAACCGTCGGAGTCAACGTAGTCACCGCCGGCGGACTCCAGAATGCCGGCATGCGGAAAAGTGTCTTCAGGATGTTCACGCAGCCATTGGACATTACCTAATGTTCCTTTGTTGGCGGACCTGCACCCGAACCACCAGTACGCCGTCGACCTTGGGAACGCTGGGTCGGCAACATCCACCTGAGGTTTCATTGAGTCATTTCAATTCAAATTCGAATTTTACCCAGTTTTTGTATTGTCTGCTTGAAGACTAAATTCACTGACTAACAAAACCTAAATTTTTCTCGACTAGGTCAAAAAATATTTCACAATTGTAACCGCGTTGAAGAAGTGAACATTTTAATCGGTTAAAAAAGACTTCAAAAGTGCAGCAGGATTAATGACTTTTATCTTCAAGTAGACAGTGTATTGAGAAAGATACAATTCATAGAGTTGACTAGTATAATGAACATTAATGAAATACTAACGCTGAACGACCTGTCCTGGAACCGGTAGTAGGCGTCACCTTTGAAGAAATACGTATAACCGCGATAGACGATCGATGTATCGAGATTATCCGGAAGACCCTCCCAATTCGAGATCAGTTTAGGATAAGTGTTCTTCACTGGTGGTTTTTGTACTGGGTCGAACCTCCAGAACTTGCTGCCTTTGTAGAAGTAGATCTTGCCGTTTCCGGTCCACACAGTCACGGTGTCGATGTTGTCTGGAATTCCAGTGAAACCCTCGCTGATTTCCTTCGGGTAATTCCCGTCCATTCTCTTGCCCACGTATCTCCAATATTTCGAGCCCTGTGGCAAAGAAAATAATTACTCTCATCGGTCACTGAGTCACAATAATCGTTGCATTCCAGATTTCTGTTTGGTCTTGACCTTCGGCTATTCGTTCTCCATTGTGTCGCAAGATTTCTGTAGATCAGCAAGAGTAGTAACAGCAAAAGGGTTGGTCTAGTTTTACTTTGTTCGAAACACTTTGTTGGCAAACCATTTGACTTTCTCACCTTGAAGAAGTATGTCTTCCCGTTCTTATACGTGAACGCTGCGTCTATGTTTCCTGGCAGACCCTTCCACGAGTTCGAAATCAGCTTAGGGTAGCCGACTGCCACTCCGTCCGCTGTCAGTCTCCAGTAACGATCGCCTGCAGTTAGGTAGAACACTTAGAATTGACTTTTCAGTTCCGATTCTCGGATTTCATTGCCTCTGCTCGATATTTTGTGTTCCTTTTAATGTAACAACAAACAAACAACGGAGATGTACGCACCCTTGAACACATATATATGTCCCTCCGCGGAATTGAACATGGTGTCCACCTTCGGATCCGTGCAAAGTTCACTATCCTCTTCACTGGGTGGTGCAGAGGTGGTCGTGCCGAATTTAGGTCCATTTGGAAATCCGGCGGAATTTGTGGACTTTTTTCCGTACAAAGCCTGAAGCATGATCAGGTTCAAGTTACATGTAGAGTCTAAATTCGATCAGATTTCTTCTATCTCATCTTTTTCAGTGTTTACCTGAATACCCTGGACATCGTCGTCGTCTAAGCTGAAGGAGGGCTCGTATCCACGATAGAAAGGTGCCATCAAGGCCGATTTCACATCGCTGTGACTCAAACCGAGGGAATGACCGAACTCGTGGGCTGCTACTTGGAAAAGATTGGTTCCGCGAAAACTGTCGATTGTCCATTGTTCTGCATCGTCGAAATGGGCGTCACCGCCATAAACAGGGAAATAAGCGTGGGCCAATGTGCCACCGGGTCCATCGAAAGGGTCTCCGTCACCGTGCTCGCCCTTTTCGAATCTGATCTCGATGTGGACCTAAAATTCAATAACGAGTGTTCGTACAGATAATCTTTTTAATCAGCATGTTAGGAGCAAACAGTCGAATCTGCGATCACAGGATCAGTACCGAAGAAACTACGATTCATTGCTAGATTTTTAAATATTTTTCCGTTGTCGTTACCTGTCCAGACTTCTTCTGAATGAAGACGAGATCGGTATAGTCGGACCACACTTTGAACGCTTTGCTCAGCTCGACGTCGACCTTTTGTTGCGGCAGATTTCGCGGGTACTTGCTGATCTTGTAAGTCAGTTTCTTCACACGCCATCTTGATCCTGTGCAAACACAACGGTGTATTAAAACAGAATTATTCATTACGTGCTATAATTATTTCCGATACAAAAAAAATCATCAACTCGTCGCGGAGAATAGACTCGAGAAGATTGCCTCGTCATTGCGACAAGAATCTATTATCCACTGTTGAAACGACAGTTCCAGCAAGGTTTCAGTGACCAAGGTCGAGCGTGATTAGCGGTCGCTGTTATTAAAATTGAAAAACGCGTGCAGGCGCCGAAGCCTAGATCCTTTTGAAACCTGTTTATGTTCACTGAAACGTGTACCGAGCTATTTTGGTCCCATTCATTGTTCTGTTATATAAAAATGTTCCAAAAACCATTTCTCAATAATCGACATTACGCAAAGCGTCTGAATGGGAGTTCCTTTCTCTTGATCGGAATCAGCTCATCAAACTTCACAGTTTCTAGTATACGTACGAGAATGTGCTTGTTTTACGCTCATCAGGTCAAAATCGATGATTATGATCCGAAAAAGCAGGAATTCTTTAAGGCCGTTCCGTATGTACTGTTGGGCAATCTAGTGGGTCACAGTTAGCCCAGTATTCGCATATTATGCGAATAGAATACCGTCGGATTTACGCATCGGCGATCTTGTCGTCGCGGGTTCACTGGGAACGAGGAATGCTCGCGCGAGGTTCAAAGTCACGGTTAGAACCGATCGAACCCGTCGAGGATTCCTTCCCAGTTCGATCGGCACCGAATCATCGGTTTCAAGAACGTGCAGCACGCCGATGATTCGTTTTCCAAGAAGAAAAGCCGCGTGATTAATTAACCCGCGTGGTTACGGAAAGTTTGCGCGATTCGACGCTAATTGGCGTTACCTGCGGTCGAAGGATAATTACTCGATGACTTCAGACGATGAAAGTCCCGGAGGAATTGTGTCCGAGACAATGGAAATAATGTCCTAACATTCCGTAACGTTTTTGGACAATTTTTTTGATACTGCAGTTTTTGGACAATTTATGGCTCATATGGATCGGTAATAGAAGTTACAAAAGGATGAAATTTATTGTAATTTTTGTGATTGATCAGCTGAGTTTGCCAAGTAACGTTTTAAACGTAAAACTTTCGTGTATTGGTATATTATATTGGTGTTTTGTTAGCAGTAATGTAATTTCGATAGAAATTCAACTGGAGAAATTGTTGCTTGAACGAGGAAAGGTTTCATTAGGTTGCAGGGAAATGTATTTGGAGCATTTTCGACGGTTAAAAAATGCATTCAGAGCAACCAGCGAATAGCTGCTATACAGATGCGCATGACCTGTTTAGGGTGACTGGTTCTATACTGACGATAATGAGACAGGAAGTTAAAAGTAACACCGTGCTGCTAAACATTTTTCCACCGTGGAAACAGTCTGGCGCAATACCGTGTCATTAAACCGTTCACAATTCTTGTGAAGTGACACTTTTTACGGCTATTAATTTTTGGCAATGCTAAACGGATGATTTCTAATGCAAACAACGGAAGGATCACAATTTTTCACAAAAATCACAATCTTTATCGTGTCAAATATTTTGCAAACCATTCTATTCTCTTTCACTTCAAACATTAATTTTAATTCAATTTCACCTACTCTACATTAAATGCAGATATTTATTGAAAAAAACTCTACTTCGAGGGAACTATGATTTGAATCGTTATTGACTTAGTGAGAAATTGATTATTCAAGGGAATCGTTCCTTTGAATTCAACCTCTGTTTCGTAATAGTAGTCATACCCGAATGATAAGCCATTTCATAATTCTAGAGAGTCTCGACTATTACATAATTTTGATAATTATTATCGTTGAACACGTTTAAGGAGACGCCAAACGAGAGCGGTCAAGCAATGATTAGTTCCTAATTCCAATCTGTGCGAATACGTAACAACGTTGATCGATTAGATAACCGAATAATCGATCAAACGTTATGTCACACGTATTTCGACCGGCAAAAACCCAACAGACAATTCGTTATAACTAGACTGCGAATTTTGTACAATTTATTTAGACAATTTTTATTTTGCACAAAGATCCGCAGTCTAGTTGTAACACCGTTCGATCAACGAATATCAGATTCGTTTTATTTTTGATTCTATTTACCTTGAAGAGCGTACCGCTTCGATCGTCCAAATCCGGCGCCAACTTTGTCTTTAACACCACACCTTGGCAGTGCCATCAATTTGAACGTCTCGTTGTCGAAGTCGCCTGAAAAATAAAAAAGTTACGTCACTTCCAAGTAGTCCCCTTTTCTTTTGAAATTTTCTATGGAGTCGAAACTTGCAAAAGTTTTCTAATAACTCAAGTAAACTGAAACGTAGTGTAGTTAAAGAGTCAATAGGAATTACTATTCTGACAATATCTCCCGTTTACAGATTGTAAAAATTGGTAGAAAGTATTGTATAATTATATAGATGTTTTTATTTTTAAATGACTGAAGCTATTGATGATGCAGGAAAGAAAATTCTGATTTTCTGCGGACATTTCCAGTTTGACTAGAATACTGTACATTTGCATAAACATCTGCTACGTAATGGTTTATATTAAAGAAACCGTTCCTCTGAGAACGTACGAGAACATCCTGAACTCGTGCGTCCTGTTCGATCACTCTTAATCAAATGCAAGAACATCTTTACGAACGTTCCTTTAACGCCACAATTTTCACACAAACATGTATGTATTAATAAGCGCGCGACTGCCATTCGCGTGACCGTAGAACGCATATACTAGACTTGTCTTCACGTGACCTGGCTAAAGCCAATTACACACTTCAGCTAGCTCAAATTCCGATTATCTTTAAACATAATTAGAAAGAATCGCAAACGAAAGTGCAAAAAATTCGACTTGGACTTTCATGGAAAATTCTTCACAAGAACTACTTCATAAATTATCTTTATTTTCTGAATTCTCCAAGACACTGTGTACATCTTATATATATATACATATATATATATATATATATATATATATATATATATATATATATCATAATATTCATTTTTCATTTAATAGCTTCGTCAATCTATTCAATTCAATTCTATTCGTTTAATTTGTTCTCAGATTGTAATATTTATTTGATAGGACAGGTCTGTAAAAGTTTCGTACTTTGGAAATTTTGGTGCACTCCGTGTGCACTGATTGTCAGCATTCTGTCAGCACTGAACAAAATTCATTCATGGCAGAGTCATCTCCTGCGCTCAAGTACGCGAACGACTTAAGGTTGTTACACGGTCCGCATATTATGCATATACGCGTTCGAGTTACGTTGATGCATATGCACCGCGATACAAATGCAGCGCGCACGTGCACGGAAGATCACGGATGGAAAACAGAGCGTGCGGTAAAACTGCGAGATCGATAGATGAGTATCTCAGGATCTAAACTGGCGCAATTTGATGCACTTTGCCGTGCTTTGAAATCAAATTACTCGGTCCGAGCATCTTATCCACGAATCAACCTTCAAGATGGATTTCCATTATGATTTACAAAGATTCGTTACAAAAATTAAATATGTTTTAGGAAATTTTCTGTGTCGCTGCTTTTCGGAAATCGTTATTAAGAAAGCAATCGGTAATTTTCAAATAAAATTTCGATTGCACGCTTTGCATTTTGCAACGATAGCGAAACTGATTTGTTTGCGACACTCGATTTTAGTCACTGAAAGAGACAGACTTTCTTTCTCTCTTGCAACAGGCAATCGTTCGATCACGTGCGATTTCATTGTGTTTTCTTTTCGTCCGAACGATCTCTCGATCAGGATCTTTCAACACATCTTTTTCTTGCAGATCGCTAGCAAGTGTTCCCATGCGGACGACAATGTACCGGGACCAGAGAGCGAACGTGATGATATTCAACGGTACTAGGAAGCGTAGAATGATGATGCCCGCGACACGCGAAAATTACTGTCAATAAACGCGTCTCATCTCGAATAATACCGCCACCGGCGGTGTACAATTTCATAGTTAGATCATTCTTCCGTTCACCTTCGTTTTTTATTGGCGACCATCGAATCGCCACTTCCGACCGTGGATGCTCGTTGAAACCGTTTGCTGGTCATTCTGTGAACTGTGAATGCGGCAACACTATTTTAACACGTTGCCCACCGACAGTCATTTCGTACAAAATATTCTGGCCGAAAGACGGATGAAGTAATACAATCAGGAAGTAGAGCTCCTTTCTCGATTTCGCGATAATCGATGTGTTCGATGTTTCTTCTCACTGAATAAATTATTCGCTCTGGTCCCAGGTCCCATTTTCTATCGTGGGAAAAAAAGTTGCGTTGCTTTCTATCCACCGATACTAATACGGAACAGATTGCAGTCACACTCGATGTAAGAAATTGTTACGAGATTTGAATAGTTTTAGGAATCTGTCGATCGCGTCTGCTAAGAGTAATAACAAATATTTCGTGATCGTCGTGCAGTTTTTCTTTTTTAATGCTCTACCGCGGCTCGTTTTGTCGCTTCTTCGAATGCATTCATTACTTTCATTGTTCTTAATTGGGCTGCCTTAACGATGTTTAATAGCACCGGCGCGGCATAATGGTCGGTATTGCGATAGTATTGTCTGATATGGCATAAGAAAACGCTTCTAATCACAAGAAGCTTGTGTTAAAATTTTCATTCAGTTTGATTTTTTCATTGAATTAATTTAAAATTGAAGGTATAGACAAGATTGAGTTCCAATCTGAATTGGAATGTTTGAAAGATTTGAATGTTCGAAAAATTTGAATTCGACTATTTGAAAAATTGTTTTAATTGAACAATTTGAAAAATTTGGGTACACATTAATGAGCCATTTGACTAAAGAGCTTGCGGACTTTAATTAGAATCAGAGATTCCACAGCAGGAACGTGCCCCAGTAACAAGGTCGCAGTGTGTGAGTTACTTTTTAAGCGCCAGTGGTGAACCCTGACTCATGATTCACGGTCATCATTTCAAATCAAAAAGGGGCTTCCCCCTTTCAATTTTTCATAATTTCTTCACTGTTATATTCTCCCTACAAAACAGTTCTACAAATGATAACATATGCTCTTCCTCGAGTAACAACGATGACACAGAAAGGGGCAAAATAATTTTCACGATTTTTCAAATATTGAAATACGTAGATCAACTTAATGTCGTCCTATGAAAAATAACCTAATATAAAAAGAAAAACTCTCCATGATCCTACAAAAACCCTCGATGCGCTGTCCGTTCTTCGAATCGCCTATCACTAATTCGTATATCAGCCACTCTAACACGTCTGTCATTCTGATAACGCGTTATCTGTATGTCGTTTACCGTCGAATTTCCGACAAGTCGCGATTCCGCCGGAAACAATAATAATTTGTTTCTTTGTTCGGCCGTGGCGGGGCCTGTTGTTTGCCGTCTCGACGCGACGGTGTGTCAAGGCTCGAGAGCCTTGGCAATGGTTGTCCAGTGACGCTTGTATCAACAGCTTCTACCCGCTAAACGATCCTCGAGGGACACTCAGACGTTTGTTTGCGGATCGTCCATTTTCCATGGTTTTTTGCACACGATGAATATCGCCGTGCGTTTTGATCGCGGACGAAGTTGCGCGTCCGGTCCCTCAAGGTCTAGAAATTGAAAAATCCACTCTTTATTCAGAGCCGGTTCGTCGACTACCGCGAAGAAGGTGCAAGCGCGTGTTTTTATCCCTCGCGAGCAGATCTCTCGGATTCTTAGAATCCACGGAGTAATTTCCTCTTCGTCGTCCATTCCCTCTCGAATCGCGAGACGGCTTTTACAATGTTAGTATGCAAACGTTGGCCTGGTCCTGTGTACTGCTCCTTTTTCTTTCAATATGCTCTTAGAATAAAATTATGTTAGATTTATTCCCATTTTTCTTCTTGTTCTGCGAGCGAACTACTTCCAAGTGTATCCCTTTAACCGCTTGCAGTATAACAACGAACATTTAGAACTACTAAATCTGTATGTTATTAATTTCCTTGAGACTCAAGTCTTTTATTTTACTCTCTTTTCGTCTTTAAATCTCCTTTAATACCATTATAGTAGTTTTACAAGCCACATGTACTTGTGAATGATTTTAGTCAGTCGTGACAACTGTTGTGCGAACTCGACTAGTGATTTACAATTTCGTTACGCGAACTTTGGCCACCTGGTTTCCACGTTTTCCGATCCTTCTGTTTTCGTTGCACAATACCAATGAAGCATAGTGATTCGATCTTTTGATCGTTCGGTCTAATCTACCATTCCTTTCGGACTGATTCCCGGCAGGGTTTTCTCTCGATTCAACCCGGCATGATAATAGTTCCTGTAAAAAGGTATGACGTACGAGTCCTTTGACGTATGGGAAACGACTTTTGGAATCGGACTCTGATACGGTGCGTGATACCTGCCGATATATTCGCTATCTGTAATAGGACACTTTTAAGTTCGACATAAACTGTCTGTCGGGTGACGAATGTCTGGTCGAGTTTTAGCATTAGAGTTAGTGGAACTGTTTCAAATTTTTCGATTCTGTTCAAGAGTTTTTCCGCGCTCAAATATATTTCTTGACAGAGATTCACCAGAATTCGAGTTCGACTGTAATTATGCCGATTCCACAAATTTGATATGCCGATGGGAGGTGCAGTGAGTCAGCCATCGGCGGGACACTGAATGAATGCATCCTCCGTAATGATTCATGGTCCGAGCACCCACATGAACCATTAAACTCAATTATGGTTAAATATAAGACGGCTAAGCGATCGCAAGGACGCGCGTCAAGTTTAACCGATCACGAACACACCGCGAGATCCGCGAGCTTCGCGCTTTTCGACAGTTATTTATCGCTATACTGCGGATTTTATGCATTTATCACAAAAATGGGCGCGTACAATTTAAAGCACTGGTCATGTTAAAAATATTTAACGACATTAATGTATTAGTTTCAGCTTAATACGATAATTAAATGAAGAATAGAATTTTTATTTGGCTCCCGTGTTCTGCAATCAATGCGAACATTTTTTATTTTGCATAAAAAACCGCAGTCTATTTATTACAGTCATTTATTACGTCAATCTGACGGTTTTTCATTAAAAAATGATATTCAAAATGCAGAACGTACAAGACTCTGTCCTCAAGGTATGGGTTAGGTAGTTGAATTAGAAGATCAATCCTGTGACTCTAAATTGTATGTTTTCTTTTTCATCTTCCGAAACTATTCAGGATTAACAATTAAATTAGAAGATTAATTCTGTGAATGTAACTCACACCTCCGACAAGATTCGAGTTATAATAACAATTACTGTTTTGTTCTTTCGAAAGCAGAATAATATGCAGGTTTGAAGCTTTGAATAATGGCATTTCGCAGTGGGGACGAAACGCACCTTTCCTTTCCCTCCACTCTTCCATATTTATTTAGAGCTCCCATAATTGGTTGCAACCTGTGCGCGGGCCGCGTGCTCACCTGTTATATTCAATCCTGCGAAAGCCTGGAATTCGGCTACCGCTTTGGACAGCGCGTCCTTGGATATAATTCCGCCACTCGTTGGATTTATAGGTTGCAAGTAGCCGAATTGAGAGAGGTAGTTCTGTAACAAGAAAATAATTTTCCATGTAAAATACAAGTCGTAAGTACGCGAACAAGGATAAAATAGGTTCATCCTTTCGAGTGATCTCAGACAGAACGATACAAAAATGATAATTGCTTTTCTTTGATGAGCTGTGTTCAAACAACGCTATTGTCGTAACCCATTAACATTCCTTGTATTCGATTTCCATTAATTGCCATTAACCATCTAGCAAGATGCATCTTTTGCCCCTTAGGCGATCATCGTTTCGTAACAAAAAGAGTCTATTCACTGAATCATGTTGTTTTGTTTAGAAAGGATACATTGAAATGTGCATTAAGAAAATATTCCGACGACTAGTGACTGTAATACACAAAGTGGAATATGTCGCACTCGGCTTTAGTAGAGCTAAAGCGCTGACTAATAGTTCAACAAATCATCCATTGGATAGGAGTCAAGGAAAACGGAAACACGTACGCGTCACGCGTTCGGTTCGCCGGAATATTAATTGTCTTCGCTGGATGCGGTTAAATAACAGTATCATACCGCAATTCCGTCATCGGCAGGGTCAATCGCCCCGGGAATCTCCATTCGTCCTATTCGTAGTTCAAGAACGCGCGAAATTTACCGGTTTGATGATTCGTCCCGTCCCAAGTAATTCTTTTGTTACCTTACAAATTAAACTGCAGGTTATCAAGCAAAAGAAAAGTGGCCAGTACCACTTGCAGGAAACGGTAATAAAAAATCTCGATTCTCAATAATTCGCCTAAATTGAAAATCATATTGCGATACATTTTCTACTTATAATGTGTGTGCCTCACTGTCTAATTATCTTTCTGCACACAGGTGTTCTTCTTCGTCTCCATTCACAAATCATGTAACAATCAGAAATTGCATAATCGACCGGAAGCGACAGAGTTCAAGCAGCGTCTCACAGTCATCGATGCACTAAATAGTGCGCTGAAGCGTGGTGCCACATAATGAATCACTATCCGCACATCCGCGTCAGTAGATCATCATGAACAACCGACAGCGCAGGTTGTAACCGTAAGTAAGCCAACGCGAAGCTGCACGATCTCCATAATCGTGCGTCGATAAACTATAAAAATCGTCTGAAAAAGTTCTCGCAGCCTCGTTTATCCAGCGGCATAGTAAGTGTGAAGTTATGCCGTGAGTCATCGCGTGAGCTGCCCGAGTCGAGTGCAGCGGACAAAGATGCAGCTTGTCGGTGCACACTCGAGAGTGCATCTTTTCTTGTATTTGAAAAGCTCAAATCCGCCCGGCGAAGCCTTGAATACTGCTGATTCATCGTCGCAAACGGACAAAATCTGTTCGAGATCATTTTGTTCCCATTCATGCTCGAGTACCGTGTAATTGCTCTTGAAACGCGGTTCTTAATTCCACGTTGTCACGGGACACGCGAACTTGAGTCGATTTTGGAAAACAACCGTGAAACTGACTGCCGTATCCATGCCAGAAAATTGCTTCTACATTGTTCTCGGTATTGTCGTGTTCTTTGACGCGTTCCGACGATGCTGATGTTTTTACAATTTATTTCGTGACTCTACATTAATTTTTGTATTGTTCTCCGTTATTTGTATACACAGAGTATTTACGGATTAACTGTCCCGGAAATATTTCGTTGGTTTCCGACCTTGTGGATGTCGGAAGATCATTGAATGATAATCATTTAGAGAATTGAAGGTCGCCTTCAGACTTGTATGTCGTGCAGGTGCTTTGGTAAGCGGTTTGCGGGATCAGCAGCGAGTTCCCTCGAAAATCGCGGCTAAAACCTGGGATCATGAGTAATCGGCAGGTTCTGTCGAGTAATTCGGTGTCAATGATTCAAATCGACGCGGTTCCGCGTCTTACGAATCTCGTAATCTCGGAGAGCGACGACGCCGACGGCGCGGCTTCCAGGAACGCCGCGATTTTTCTGAATGAACGTAAGCGGGTCTTGTAGTATCCGTGCGCACGCGTGTGTCACGCGTGAATGGACGCTCCTTCCTTGACGCCCTCGTAACAGGATCGCCACGTGTTCTCGGCCGACACACGCCGCGATTCGTACGCTCGAAACAACTGTGACACGCTGACTCACCGATGAGTACCTGTTCTTTTCTTTTTTACTCGGGATTTCGATCGTGACGCGGCCGATCCGATCGATTGACGAAATCGACTCGTGGAACGCCGCGGGTCTTCCGTGTTTGTTCCGGGAACTTCCGGAAACCGATGGCTCATTTCACGAGCCAAATTTTTTCGTTTCATGACGTTTCGATTGATTATCGGACTCTTTAACGCTAAACTTGCCGAGCACTAAAAGCGATTGAAATGTTTTAGCTGACAAAAATGACAAAGCTCAATTTATTTATTTATTTATTTATGCTTGGATAAAGAAATTTATCGAATCAATTTCTTCATGTAAGCATCAACTTCATAATTTCAATAATTGTAAGGTGAAACATATGAAATCGGTCATCTGACCGACAGTGGTAGGTCTAGTGTTAAAAATGGCGTGCTGATAATGAAAATACCGCGATGTTAATAACTGGCGTCAAGGTTTCGGTATCATAAATATTCGATTGTGGAAAAGATAGCGATTGTAAGTGGAGATTTTTCCCGCATCAAATGCATTTATGCACGAAAGGGAACATAAATGAGGCTTGTGAAACGATCCGATGTAAGCCGACTCGACTCGCGTGGGCGATCATAAGAGGATCATTCTGATTGCTGATCAGGCTCCATCGCCAATCGTCAGTTTGAAATCGCGAGGAATCGTGTCCAGTTAATTTTATACGTAGTTAGGGTGTGACGTTACTGATTCTGCTGGTAACCGGTTTGCCCAGAGATCAGAATCATCCGGGTGTTGACCGATTGCACCGTGGAAATACGTTCGAGACATCGGCGCTTGACTAGAAACTCGTTTTGCTCTAATCAGTTGCGTACTCTTCGACGTGGGGATATTATCATCAGCATTATTATTCCCTTTTCATTCGCGTGGGCTTTTAGGCAACGTTTCTACAACATTTCTACAGTAAATGCTTGATATTATTATCAATTAATGTTCTTGTAGAACGGGATGAGACGGGAGCGTCTTTAATTCTCATGACGAATCACGAATTCTGCGATGTCTGCGTGACGAATCGCGTGATCGATCCTTGATCAATTCTCGATCTCGCTTGCGCGCGAAGCAGCAAGAAAAATTCTGTTAACGAATTAACGTCTAAAAACATATTCGAGACAGGAAACGCAGCAGTCTCTGGAATTGAAAATTACGGGCGGACGGGCTTGCAATTATGCAGCACGTGCTGGTGCACTGTGATGCCGCACAGCACGTGCATCGTCGTGGGGTTTTCGCGACCGAAATTGCTACTGTCTTTGATCGGTCTACGGCTTCCGCGAATTTCTTTATCACCGGTTTCTGCTTCTGTTTCCATTGTTCTATCCGGAGTCTCTCGACTTTTTAACACTAAACCTACCGAGCTTTAAAAGTAGTCGGTACATGTTGCCTTATAAAAATAACAAGATTATATTTATTTGAACTTTGTGCGGTTCATATTACTCGTATAACATCTGCGCTATTAAATATATTTATTTAATCGTGTACCATGAAAGCATCTTTATCGTTTGACCGGTGGTGGTAGGTTTAGTGTTAATCATTCGTGAGTGTATCATTAGTTCTCTAAATATTTTTTAAAGAAAAATATGAACCCTTAATTTGCAATTTCTACGCGTATCTGAATAAATTCGTAGTGACTTTCGCAAATGGTTGACTTCGTATTCAAAGGATATCTTTGGAACAGAAATTATGGTAAAGTTAGGGTGGCAGTCTTAGTCGGTTTCTCGAGGGTTAATTGCGGTTCGATGCGACGTTCGATTGTCGTTAGGGGTGGCACGGCGCGGCGTGGGAAGCACGTGACACAGGGGTGGCACGCGAACTGCTAGGAAAAAATTTTTTTCTTTTCCGGCCAGTAATCCTCGCGAATTTTACGGAATCGATAATCGCCGCCGTTGACGTAATTATTCTGCCATGGGCACGATACGTTTTACGTTCCCGGCTACCTTGAGAGCCACCTCCGAACGAGAAACGTGCCGCGCTAGCGATAATGTGATTTCAAAATTACGGGCCACGATGCTGTTGGCTTAATATGCCGGCCTTCGGGATTTTCATAATTTAGACGCCGATAGCGATGGATTTTCAGGCTACCAGGAACCGGACATCGACGATATCCTTGCACATTTCACTCTTTTCATTTCCTTCTCGTGAAACGTTAGTAAATTTACTGACAACTCGAGCTCCATTTTAAGAACGTACCACACCGAACAATATCTTTTTTCCACGTTAAACGAGAAAACTGAATTACAAGTTCCTTTCTTGTTTGTCGTATGATGCAGTATTTCGATCCACAAGCGCAATTTACAATATGATTAAGGTATATTGTACAATATTGCTTTCAATTTATTCGATGAGTCACAATGGTTTGAACAGTTAATGGGTTTCGTTCGGTTCGAGATAAGAGAAAAATATGACGAAGAAGAAAAAAAAAGATGTCACGACAATAGAATTCGACGCGATTTTATCAATGATGCATTCGTGTCGCAGGTACAACTATAATTGCTGCTTTCATGCCACTATCGACCACTTGTTTTCCCTCGGAAATTGATTCTACGGCTTATTAACTACAGGATTCGTGTGCACGACACGTGTACAATAATCGAAACAATTTTTGTCGCGTTTAACTTTCAATTACTCGCATATAATATTTACAATCTCAGAACTGAATATTAGTTTAGTTGCTACATCGTCGCACTTTGCTTTCGTTACCAATCAAGTTTGTTTAGTTGTCTTTCACGGTTCGATTCGACAAACATCATGAATCAGCTCGGTCTCGTCACGAAGTTATTACGTCTAAACAAACACGTTTATCAGAAATTTTTATCCGAGCACGGTTAAGTGAATCACGCAGTAGATAAATAGCGAGCTGAAACTATCGCTTCACCGACGCACGGTTGCATAAAATCGACGGGGTCCACCGTATCGCGTTCACCTGTCGAAAAGTTGACATTCTGATTGGAAGAGTTATCGGAACTGACGTACGGCCGGTTTCCATGACCTGAATCCGAACTCGCACGGATTTCGTGCCTCCGACGAACATACGTCGCCTCCCAGTCATGGTTTTCTGTTTCTCTTTCGTAATGATCTTATCTGTCCCGTTTAGTCGCCCCCGAAACCATTGTTACAGTCGTGCACACGTAACCGTAATAACTACACCGCTGATCATTACGATTATTCGCTTTTGTATTCGCTTTTATTCAAGGGCGACCGAGATTTATTTTGTTTCTCGGGGAACCACTACTCGGGCAAACCACCTTTGGTTTCTTAAAAATTTCATCTAATCTAGAAAACAGCTGCGTCGAAGTCTAACGAATCATATAAAATCTTCTTCCACAATGAATTTTGCCATAATTTTTTTTCTAATCTAGTAATCTAGTAAAATTAATTGCGCACACACCGAGGCAATTAGATTGTTTCTACAATTTTCCTTTTTCCTTCCTGCATCAGCCTGAAGTTTGTGCCTTGCAAAATTTAGTTACAACGATTACATTTCTTTAAAGAATTTGCCTGGTATCGTGTCGTTGTTGTCACGCGACAGCCGAGCAGAAAAATTGCATAATACCCGAAGTACGAGTTAAGTGCAAGGTTTAGCCACAGGTTGTTCCATCTGCTGACCCAGAAGAGCACAGAGAGAGAGACGGTCAATAAAAGTAAGAAATTAGCACGAACATTTTCAGCGAGGCGATAACAATGTGCTTTGAATTTCCAAACATCCTCCGATCTTTCCCCGGATAGAAATATTGCAGGTTCCTGCTGGAACGAGTACAAAGTGGTATGTTAAACTATTCATCGTCGGTATAGCGTGTGTGCCGTGTCTCCGTCGTGAAAGGCTGTTAGACGATTATTATCGAACAGGCCTAAAAGGAATCTGCGAGTCGGACGACTCGATCGATTTTTAGCAGAAATTCTGCGTAGGTATCGCTTGATGAATTCACTGGTGCAGTAACGGGCAGAATCGGGTAACTGGGTCAACCGATGCATCAACCAGCGACCTTTACGATTAGCAGATAGGTACCCGGGACACCTGAAAGGCCAAACGTTCCGGCCGAATGCTAATTCCCGCGCATCCGAAATCCTCATAAGCGGCGGGCCGTTTAAATGTCGCGGATAATCACCCTGGCGCGCGCCACCATACTGTTTCCTAACACGATCTCCTTCGCGATATCGTGCCATCTCCCCGAAGTGAGATGTTCAACGCTTTATCTATTCGATAATTAGATTCTAATCTGCATGCAGTCGCAGTGCACGGAAATCTTTCGAGACAAGTACATTTTTACATTCAAATTCTGTTCTCTCGCAATTGACACAAACAAATTATTCGGGCACAAAACTAAAGTGTTCGAGTCTAGCATGGCGAAAAACTTTCCTGACCGATAAATCCCAAATCGCCCTCGTGTCAACACTCTATTAGTCTGTCACGACTCCATTAAACTCGATCGAATACGGCACGCGTAATGCCGTCTAATGCGATCGGTTTGATAACGATTCCACGGCTGTGTGCCGCGTGAAATGACTCCTGATAGTCCCGTCTGTTTACCAAAGCGGAGCTTGTTATCTGGTCGCGTTATCGCCGATAACTTTTCAGTGAAATGTAACGCGTCAATAGCGGGAAACCAGCGAAAAATGTGTCACCTTCACCTGGAGCGAACGAGAGCCGACTAGACTTCTGCTCGCGTCTTTCCACACATTAATTCTTAGCCGAGCGGTATACATACTTGTTTCGCGTTTCGTGCGAGCACGGAGCGTGACTCACGGCCTTAAGGGCCACCGGATGCATAAGGTATGATGCACGGTCATCTGGAATCGCGACACGTTTGCTCGACCGGCTTAGGAACTAGGTCCTCGCCGACATTTTGCCCTGCAACCACCGTAAATATGCTGCCGGATATTCGACCCGCGAAAAAGCTCTGACTTTGATCGGGTTCGCAGCATGATTTTCTATCATCGTACGTTATTTAGTAATTTTTTTGCAACGTATTTTTAGAGTCGTTTCTTCTCGATGCACGTAGTGGCACAGCTAACGATTTTAATTTGCAGTCACCAGCTGAGTTGCATGGTGGTTCTGAAACATGGTTTTCATCGGCGTAAAAATGGGCCGATCTTCAACCTTTTCAGAGGACGATCTTTTATTATCACGAGGTTGGCAGTGAATGTAATTTCTTTCAACGTTAGAAATTTTTTTAACACATTTTTATAGTCGTTTCTTATCGATGCGTTTAGTAGAACGACTACCGATTTTAAATTGCAGTCACCAGGTGAGTTGCATGGTGCTTCTGAAACATGGTTTTCATCGGCGTGAAAATGGGCCGATCTTCAACCTTTTCAGAGGACGATCTTTTATTATCACGAGGTTGGCAGTGAATGTAATTTCTTTCAACGTTAGAAATTTTTTTAACCCATTTTCATAGTCGTTTCTTATCGATGCGTTTAGTAGAACGGCTACCGATTTTAATTTGCAGTTACCAGCTAAGTAGCATGGTGCTTCGTTTTTTAGTTAGCAATTTTTTTAACGCAGTCCCACAGTCGTTTTTTAATTTGCGGTCACAGGCTAAGTTGGACGACGCCTCTAATAACGACAGCAATACAGATGAACTGTTTTATATACATAGGAGAATAACGTTGATGATGCAAATGGATTAGTTTTCGGGATCTAATTTTCTCTTATCTCCGAGCTCGCGAACGATATGCATCGTCAAGCGCATTTAACGGTGCAGCAACGAGTGCACGGAAGGATCTGTCAGCCGTGGAAAGGCAAAAGGTGCACAGGTATCGAGTAGCGACCCCGACCTTGAAGAGGTCTTTGTCGACGCACACGACATCAGTATTCAACGCCCTCGCATCTTCCTCCGGCCGCCTCTTGAATACAAATAGCGATCTCCCGATCGTCCACCGTAGCTTTGTACGGCCGCACAATATATTTTCACGTTAATGGCCCCGCGATTCCCTTTGTACCGATCCTGCTTTTTTTTCCACCGTAGAACAACGACAACATCCACGCCGATCGACCATTTTATCGTTCCATCGTTCCACGTGTAATTCTCCACACGATTCTCCCACACCTTGTCCAGGCCGATTCGTACTCTCGATTACGATCGAACACTGATGAGACAACACTCGAGCTTTTCCGATCATTCGCAGTGGAAACACGAACGTGATGAATAGATTCAAATGATTTCTCTCGGTTCTTTCGTCGATTACAGGATTCTTTCACAGCATAAGTAGAAGCAAAATAATATTCATTTTTCTTCACACATAATAATTTTTTTACAAACGTTTTGCAAGATTTCCCTTATCGTCACTTATTTATCTACTCTCGAGCAATTTTGATAAAATTCTTAATAGTACGTCATTTTGCACGTACTTCCTGTAATTTAGTGCTTTTTTGGTAAACATAATGTGTTGCAAAATAAATTCTATTCAGGGGCCAAATTAGGGCCTAATTGTAGCATGTTGGTAACCTTCCGATCAATTATACTAATCAAGATCTTGATAGGACGACGGTTTTTTTTTCGTGCCCGGTCTTCTGCAGCGGTCAGGTGCTTGACCCTAACTGACCTTATCCGACCCGGGCCCGGGTAAGAGGCCAATTTAAAATCTTGCGTGCACCTGTTCGTGGAACACCTCCGAGATAACAGATTTCACGAGCGGGCCGCTCTCCTGACTGTGTTTCCGCGCGGAATTAAAATGTATCGCGCGGAAAGTCGCTAGAAATCTCGGTGCGGTGCGGTGGTGCGATTTCGCGAGGCCAGGACGTTTATACGAATTCTATGCCGATCCTGCGATAAGGAACGCGCCTGGTTATCTATCGCGGGGATCAAGAAAGCCTTCGCACAACCGGGTTCTTTGTAATTAATTACTTCCTCGGAACCAAAATAATTCTAGTAAGTTCTAAATGATATGGCAGTTCGTTTTTCTGACGTTCGAACTGTTTAATTGTTCATGTTTGTTGCGAGTGTTTAAAATGTAGCAAGAAAAAGATAGCAATGCCTGAAGGTTGCCAATTATGTTAATTTCGTTCGACGGAAAAGTGAAATTATTTCCGGGACGCTGAGCGTTCATAATTGAAACTGCGTGCACGTAAATTGAACACCAAGATATTCGCAGAAAAGATAATAAAAAGATTAACAAGCATTTACAATTTAGGTACATCAAATGCACTAAAATTGAAAAATGGTTCGCTCGTTTTGCGAATAAACTTTAGTACAGAGTCCACCCCGTTCTTATCAACAACTATGATAACAGTTACCCAATTTCTAGCTGGTCTTCCAATTGTTCATTCTATTCCAAAAGTAGAACATATTTTCTTCGTATACAGTTTCTGAAGCCAGTGACTCACCGGTTGTTCGACCACCGAATGGCTATCGGATATCGATAATTATGCATTTAGAATTGCAAAGGATGTCGCATAAAAGCGACAGAACCGTCTATTCCCGCGAGACTGTGTTCTCCGCTATTGTTCATCGTTTACAAGTGGAAGGTTCGCGACCCGCGACCATCCTGTGCAGAAACGCGTGTCACGATCCGTCATCAAAAGTGAAAAATGAAGAGAATGACTCATTCGCGTTCGCGAAAAAATATCGCCAGTGATTCAACGTATCGCGTGCTACAATTGCCGTTGCGATAAGTTGAACTCGTGCAGGAAGCGGATATGCAAGGTTGCACTCTGTTATTTGCAAATATTATGTGGATAACGTACATTTTTGACAGTAAATAATCAGTAGTAAAGCTGATTGTCGTTGAATTTCGTTCAGTCTTTGAAAATGTATTGTCTTCGCGCTAGAACTATCGGAGACAGTCAAGTGCGAAATTAATTATGAATCTACAGTTGTTCGAACGCTTTTGTTTACGAGCGCGTGACCTCACAAACGTATTTGGACGAAGCGCAGCGATACAGATCCGTATTGAGACTGTTGTTTCTTTCTCCCGATGAGACGGACACTGCGCCGAGTTCTGCATTGTCCGACAATGTCAACATTCAAATCAGGGTTATTGGAAATGTTAGGGGTGACATCATTAGAGATACATCGTGTTACATCGGCCAAACGAGCTCCGGATCGATCGAGCTGTTTTGAATCGGTGCTGTTTCGAATGGAAATGGACGGGAAGAAGAATGAAGTCATTAGAATCGATAAGAACGGAAACAACGGCTCTTTAAGTCGATGATCTTCATTTCGCTGGCGATCAGCATGGACAAACGTGTGGCTCATGATACATGGAAACGATCAAACCTAATTCAGCGATATCTAAAATCGTTGGAAATGAACCAAGTAATTTTATCAGACAGTCAAAATGTATTTCAAGGTTTTCAGAACCTGTAAAAATTTATTCAGCGATACCGATCGTGTCTAAAATTGTTGGAACTGAACTGAACATTTTTTCAGAGACAGCTAAAGCGTATTTAGTGGCTTCAAGAATTTTTCGTAACGAACTAAGAGGTTTTTAGAACCAGTAAAAAATTTGTTTAGAATAATTTGACCGTATCTAAAACCATTGGAGAAGAGCTGAGCAATTTTTAGAGATCGAAAAAAAAATGTATATGGCTGCTTGAACAATTGGTAGAAATGAATTGCGTGGTTCTTAGAACCAATAAAAGTAAAAAAGAACCGAGTGGTTTTCAGAATCGATAACACTGTGCTCGACGGGGACCGATCGAGTGTGCACAACAAAAATAAACGAGCTTTTCAGAAGAAGGAAAGAGTGCATTTGAGATTCCGACGTTTTACAGAATGGTCGAGAGGGAAGTCGGTAGCCGCCGTGCCAGAGCCGATACAAATATTTGAAGTGGTCGATAAAATCAGCCCTGTGGAATTGGAAACGGTTCGGAACAGTTAAAAATTCACCGGCGCGCGGCGGCTACGTCACACAGCCGTATCTTCCGCGTCTTATCAGACTTCGCGGAAGGTACTTGTCGATGCAAAGATAGCACCACGCTCGGCGAGGGCTTATTACAATTACTAATCGCACTTGATCATTACTGGACGTGAGTCGAACCGCTAACCAGACTCGGAGAACTGTAATCGTTCCGTTGCGCAAATGCGTCTCGCGCCCGGTGAAATGTCGGACCGTGTTTGTCTGACACGATGTTGACACGGGCTGACGTCAGGTAGGAGTCCGAGTTTAGGCGAAGATGCACTTGTCCCGCACACGGGAAAACGTGTTCAAGCCTTTGTTACACCGCCTTTGTTTAGGCTTGGAACGTTTATCATGTGTATAGAATCCGAGCCAAACGTCCAGCTGTTTTTATTTAAACGGCCAAACATTTGCAGTGTGCTTCGCATTCTTTGTGCTGAAGTTGAAGGAAAGAGATGTCATTTGGACAGCAACCACTTCTTCTTCCATTTTCGAGGGTTCACCTTCGTTTTCTAGTATCGATCATGGTCATCTTTCTTTGCGGAGGGAAACATCGTTTACCGCGATTAATTTACAATATATTCGTGTTTCTTATTGTATATTATTTACACCTTATGCACATCATTAAAAAAAGAAGAAGCTACGGACACTGCAAGAAAAAGACTCGAACTTTCAGATCGTAGGGGTAGAAAGATTTCATCTAAACAATTTGTGACGCTGAATAATAAATTAGATCTACCAAGGATGCATTGGACTATACGATTTTCTGTTATCTTCAGCGTCGAGACGGCGGCGACGGCTTGCGAAAGTGAAGCTGCACGCTTTGTCCCGGCGCGTCTTGTATCGCGAAACGGGGAGGGAAAAATTGAGATGGGCACGGTGCCAAGACCATCGATTCGCCGTTGTCTCTCTTTCTTTTCGCCTGGCGGATCATACTAGGAAATGGTAAATAATGTATGTGCCTCGACACGGAAATACACGCGTGGCGAGATCGCGAATGTTGGCCTTCGCGAATGTTGATCCCGTAGTCGGGACACGGATCGGCCGTCATCGGAATATTAACGATCGACCAATAGATATTCTCATCGTCGCTCGATCCGGCGCGGCGATCGTTCGCTCCTTTACGTATCCACTGTGTCCTGCTTGGCATTCATCTCCTTCGGGCATGCGTGTGAGAAAGGTATTCTCCCCTCGGACGAGATCTCGTCGGAACGAACGCCGTTTCAATTAGCGACGCCTCTGGACATTCCTCCCTTCACAGCGATTTCGACTTCGTCCTCGATGAAGATCGAGCGGCCGAGATTTGTTGCTGGTTCAATAACATCGAACGGAACATCGAGGAGTTCTGTCAGCAGACTGACAGAAATAAGTGCTGGACGTTTTTCTTCTTTTGTTGTTTCTATTGTGGGCCCATTGTAAGAGTCTCCATTCTGTCTTGTCTTTCTACTCCTTGTACTCTTTCTATTCTCTCTGCTCTTAGCTATTCACTATTTTACTATTTATAGCAACGGTATACAGAACAATAACGTGCCGTTATGTTTTTGTATGTCATCTTCGAGAAGCGTAAAATAAAATCCACATTTTCTACAGAATTGTGAATTCCAATAAAATGGTTTACATAGGCGCGGAACGAAATTCGTGTTGCTTAAAGATGACTCAATAATTTTGTCTGCCCTTTGACCACGAGAATGTTCACCGGTCAGCGCATCGTCTATTTTGCATAATCAACTCCCGTTTGATGAATAATACTGCTCGTTAAACCCACACCTGTCGTTCCTGAACTTTTATTAGAACACGTAGTCGGGACGTCGAAAGGGTACACCGTCGCGTCGTCCCGCTTGTTGTTTGAGTTGGCAACCAGCCAGGACCATAAATTCCTGTCAATTACGAGCGAGATGGCTTTGACAAAGTATTACGCTACACGCCGAGCGGCGTACCACGATTACATTGTCGTCGTACAAGATCATAATAATCGCTGAATAAATTAACAGTTACTGTTGTACTCTTCCCGATTAATTTCATGTTTCTCGCGTTGTTACAACTTTAGGCGTGCTATTCCATGTATTTGGAATGAGCCCTGCAACTAGTTGGTTATCGAGTCCGTAATTGAACATGGAACGTAGACGTAGAAATCCTTTTTTTATGGGGAATTTAATAAACAACCTATCTTCGTTATTGGAAAAAATTATTTCAAAGTAATGTGTTCAATTTTTTTTCTCGTTAAAAAGAATAGAGAAGATTGGAAATAAATGCGAAAATTTGTTTTCCTTATGACAAAATTAAACAATTTATCTTCATCGTTGAAGGACCGAAGGATCTCAAAGTATAAGAATCTTCTCGTTTGCTTGTAAAAAGACTAAAAAGTATTTACGTAAGCTCGACCGAAGGAATAAAAGGTGCGACGTTTAATTAGTTTGCTCATTGAAAAGAACAAAAAGTAAAATGTTCAATTTGTTATTTATTTGCGGACACATCGATGCGTCGAAAGAACCGAACACGCAATTAGTCTCGCCGTGACACAGCTGCGAACACGAGTTCGCAAGAATCTGTCTGATTGAAGTAAGTATAATTCTACTCTGCCCACGTTCCCGACTTTTACTACTTGCAACGAGCGTTTAGCCTAGTTTCCCCAGCACGCCATAGTTTAACTGCGCCGAGACCATCGGAATTTTTCAAAATTTTCCCTTCGAACTGAAACTTTGATCTCCCTAGTTTCCACGATTTCGTGGATTGAAACTGACTGTCGAAAAATGGGAATCTAAGGCAGTTTCGCAATTTCTTGGCAGGAACGACATATTTAGGGTCAATTCCGAGATGGAAAGTGTAAATGAAGGGTGTGATGCCTGTTACGCTATTCTCAGGCCTTGGAGATAAAGCTGCTCGCGCTGATGTTTACCTGCGCAGATAATTACTTCGTTATCGTGCGCTGAGATTGCCTAACCGGAGCATACGAAATCGGTCGTTGCGATCTAGACGATTGTCGCTCGTAATTACTCCGACAAAGTCTGACAATTTTATCCAGGACATCCGCAATTCATTTCAAATACTGTCCCGTATCAGCAGAAGATAATATAATAATTCAAACGGTGACGAACACTGCAATTTATATCGTAAAAATTGATGTATAATTTTTCTTAACGAACCTTACAAATTTCTTAATTTTCACGATGAAAATTTCCAGAATTACCGCTAAAGGAAATCAACACAGATGTTAACTTTACGCAAGATTAATAAAGAAAAAGAAAATAGGAAGCAACGAGAGGTCCATTGTGTGGCACGAGAGAGCAAAGAAAGTCAGTCTTCCCGCGATCCTGTTATCTATTCATGCTGAATGAATTATGTGAGCGAGACCGACACAGTTTCGCTATCAAGATCGAGCCCGTGATCGGGCGGTGATCGTCGACGCCAGTTGGAGCAGAAAGAATGCGGCACAGGTAATTTTAAATATTCGACGTAGCGTGTCAAGTATGCCGAGTGTATGCCGCAGAAATGCCGAGACCGGTTTCCTACGTAATGACATAAGGCTGGACGATGTGACGTCACTTGGCTACCTTCGCTGACAAAGTTCAGGTACACGCGGTGACTCGTTCCCGACCTTCGATTCAATGGAACTCGCCCGGCTCTGCTCGAAGGCGAACTTGAAATTGCAGTTGCAGTTTCAAGATTCATTGATCTTGATTTCCGCTATGAGGAAAAGCGACTTTGAACTAACAGTTCCGGGGAAAAACAGGGAATTATCCTCTGCTATTCAGCTATCGAGATTAGCAGATCTCGCGACGAAAGGAAGCGAGAATTAAATAGACTTTATAAAAGGAGAATCAGAAGTGTTGGGTTGTAAATAACTTCGTTTAGGTGTAAGAATGTATTCTTCCGAGATCTTTCCATTATTATTAATATTATAGTGAAAACTTAATGATTGAAATCTGCGGAGCCCCAACTCGTCTGATCACAAACGAGTAATTCTACTGCAGCGACACTCCCACAAACTAAGAAGAACTTCGGGAAGAGATCGCGGTAAAATGATCACGATCGTGATTGCAATATTCCTTCAGCTTTCAAGGAAGTCTGAACATGAAGAGCCATTTCTACTTCGTCTTAAAATAGACGCCTGACACAATTCTTTGTGAAACAGCGTTGTTCGTGGAAAAGCCGCAGGGAATTAAGGAATATTTCGCAAGGACAATGAGGTCACGGCAAGCTTCGGTTATTTTAATATTTCAGAGGGGTCTGTTGAACTGCATCTTCACCGTACAATATTCCTAATAGTAAAATTTCAACCTCATCACAGAACACGATTTCTACTTTCGATACTTCGTCTAACGAACAGACATTTTGAAGAACAAGATTGAATGTTGTTAATATTAAGGTGTGAAAACGTCAATATTAACGTTTCATTTTTCGTGTTCGACTATTCTAATTGTGTTGACTTTTCGTGTTCGTGTTCGACTATTCTAATTGCAAAGTCACCTTTAATATTTAATGCGTTCTATATTTTTACGAAATTTGTTTAATAATCTCTGTGTCCACAATTTTAATCCGAGCGAACACACTGACACGATGTTCAAGTTCCTCGTTTAATCTGGGATCAACCCGGAAAAATGGCGAACGAAACTTTTGGTAACTTCCCACAATACGACCGATTTTGTTAAATGCATTCTACTCACGAGTCACGTTACTGCAGACATTCGTGTATTGCTAATCTTTCTATTGCACTGAGATTTCGAAACATCTATTAGAACATCGCATCATTTAGGATGAACCAAGCTTTAAAAAGTTCATCTTCAATGAAACTGTTAATGATTGATATTTGAAAATGTGTTTTATTTTCAAATCGGACGCGGACATTTGCGATCATCTAATATTATACATAGAAGAAGATCCAGAGATATCGATGAACAAAGGAAATAGAGTTTCGAATAACACACAAATAAACTGGCGCAAGGCGAACAGCACACGGGGGGAAATGAACAAAACGCCGATATTGAAGTTGAACAAAGGATTTGTTTCTCCATTTCCGACGAGGCTAGGGAATCAGCGAAATGAGAAAACCGATCGAACGGAATCAATGCGAGCGGCTCGCCGCGCGCTCCAAAGATAGCTTGGTATCCATCGTAATCTGTATATCAGTGTCATAGAGATAAACGTTTCCTCTGGAGTGTTATTCGCAGGTTGTCAAAAGACCACGTACAATTAACGCGCGAGTATTACTCACGCAGCGCACGCCTATGACACACTGCAGAAACGCTGCGGCGGATGGATTTCGCGCGAATCAATTTTTCCCCGTCGAGATCCGCCGTCTAATGCAGGTATTTTCCTCTCTGCGCAGCCTCTCCGTGGAACTTGTTGCGCTCCCGTCGACCAATTTTCTCGGAACCCGCGTGAAAACGCGCCCGTACGATTCGCGGTTGCGCAACAAGGCCCCCGCTCAATGCGCGGCCATTGTCGCTGATTTTATAACGGAAAAATTTCATATGGAAACGGCGTTGATCGCTGAACAACTCTGCAAAATATTCAACTTTTTTTATTCTTTCCGGTGTTTTGAAAATTTTTCAAAAAAATTCACACTCCTTTTCTCATGGAAAAATTTTCATATTGATTCGATAGAAGCCTCTCAATTTTTGCTCTTTTTCTTAAAATTGTCTAATTCCTTTGTTAAATTTTTAGGAAATCACCATTGCCGATTGTTCCTTCACTGAAGAACTTGATGGAGAACCGACAACATTAATGAAATTATTCATGTATGCTTTACCGAGTTGATTTTTAAGCCCTAAGTGTATAGATTAGAGTTCGACTGTAACCTCCGGAGTACATGTTTGTTTCACGATAAAAAAAGCAGAATTGTCTCGATTATGATTTCTGAACACATGAACTTTGTCTCGCAAGTCTGCTACTAAATATGGAATGTTTAGAGTACACTGGCTTTGTTTTGTTCCTTGAGAACCTGTGGAATATTTGGTTTATTCTACAGGTTGCAAGCAACTAAGACACCTGTTCAAAACTACCGAGAATACCTCTATCTCTATTTCTGCGAATCTAAGGATCAGTTTGTTCAAGTTATTCGATTTCTTTGGAACCCTCTTGGGCGCTCGGTGGATGCGTTGCGTGCCTTCTACGAACTTGCAGTGGTTGCCCGATTTGTACTATTTGTTTTAAAACCACTGCGCCGCTCGGAAGACTCGTTCTGCTTCGGAATCCTCGGAGTGCTTCTTCAACTTATTCTCAAAATGTTTCTTTCATAAATAAACGCTCCAGCACGAAGAGTTTTTTAATCGCTATAGCTAATCAAGAATTAGCAAGAATTCTTCTACAAAGATTAGAAAAGAAGTGAACATACTGCACCTGCAGCTATACACTCTACCCTATCACACGATTAGTCAACAGACCAAGCCCATCAAACAAATACTTCAACCAACTCGGATTGCACAGCATTCTTCCCCCAGCAACATCACCTATCAAACTTCAAGCTTCTACACACAGCTCTCTAAAAAGATCAGCCGAAGTGAAATTCTAAAACGTCACTTACCATCGCAGCGGTCTGCGAGATCTCCGGACCCTCCTCGCCGGCTCTAACTCCGCCGACAGCTAGGATCACCGCGATCAGGACACTCCCGGTACACCTTTCCCAGGTGGGCAGGTTGTTCCACTTGGTCCTCATCTTATCAGACTGGGTCACCGGTGTGCAATCGACTCTATTGTCACAAGAAGATCGTGCGAGATCTTTCTACCACGAGGACACTGACACACGTGTTTCTGGTTGGACGAGAGGAGTTGAGGATCGCAGGACCGCGCGGCTTGTTCTCTCGATCCTTCGAGTCCCGGCGTTGGTCTCGCGAACTGGCAAGAACTTATGCGGTTCTGCGAGGTTGCTCGCGGCTCCTCAGATTGCCAGACCCGTTCTCCTCGTGGGTAACGCGGCTCCGACTGACCAGTGGCAGTCGTGGCCAGGTGTAGTCGGCGTTAGGTCAGACTGAGACGTGGTTGCCACGACACTATCGATTCCTGGCCTGCGATTCCTCGGCACGCGTCTTTCCCCGTTCGCTGTCGTCGTCGACGGCCACGCACGGCTCCGTCGAGTCTCCTCGTTTTTCGTCGCGACCACGAGGACTACTGATATCAACGATTCTTCGTCAACGCAAGGGCTGCAATGACTCCGAGCGCGTCAGGACGAAGCTCAAAGGACAACGGAAAGAAGAGGATGCACGAAAGAGGCGCGCGGCCGCACTGGTACCGGTGTCTACCGCCACTCTGAATTACAATCAGTCTGCCACTGACTTTTATCGAGGCCTCCCACCACGCCGCGACACTGACTACCACCATCAACGCCGAGCGACGACTACAATGCCAAAGCGAATAACAGCCTCCTCCTGGAACTCTCGCGTCGGGAACCGTGAATCTATTCTTCGGATTGCACCGGGATTAAGCCGGGATTAGGGCAATTGGGTGCCGGGCATCACCACTCATAGATCTAGGAGCTATCGTTCATGCTGCAGGCTGTGAGCTCCGCGGATAAGATACAGGTTCTGAAATGTTTTCGCTTTTATCGTGGTTTTACGAAGCCTTTTAATCTATTTGATAGTTCTTTGAATACTCTGGTCTTCCTCCGGAAGTTGTCTCTTTACAGACATACGCTTTGAGTCATTCTTTGTTGTTTCTGAGAAAGTTGTTCGTTTCGATACTGTCACTTTAGCTATTAGTGTCCGGAGCTTAGAATAATTTTGGGACCTACGAAAATATAGTGTTAAGTCGAGAATAGAGGATTCTAATCCTCGAGGGTTCAAGTCAGGCACTCGCAAGGAACGAAATGATTAAAATCATCAATTAGAATTCGTGAATGCATATTCGATTCGGTTCGACACTGAACGAGCAGGATGACACCGTTTTAAGCATCGGCGCAGGACACCTGCGTAACATTGCGAACACGTGCTTCGACTACCAGTCGCTGGACACTAGGAATATGTAGGAGTGGCTAGGAAATATCCTTGCAGCGGTGTGATTCGATCAGAATAGAGGAAGGATAATAACTCTGTTGAATCGATAGTTCTACCTGCGATAGCCAGCCGAAGCGAGAATGAAAATTGATCACTGTGAAATGCATGCTGGCATGGGACGAGTGGATATCTCTGACATCCCATGAATTTTTAACCAAATGTTGCTTGACTCTTCCACCGAACACACTGACTCAGCTTAAATCTATCGCCAGAACTGTCGAAACTAGTGCAAATTGTGTATTGATTAACCAGTTGTGGGTTGAATAGTCTATCATCCCCTAATCAATGCTGCGAAAAGAACATAAAATGTATTTTTCGTAATATATGGAAATTTTCTATTGACCTTCTGACCCGTTGTAAATTATCATAGAGAAACAAAACATGGGACAAAATCGGACACACTGTGATCGTAAACAATTTAGTTTACGTCAGAGGTACAAACTATTTTCAGAAACGTTCAACTATTTCGGCCGGCGGTAAATCATTTATTCATGGCCTCGTACGGCCAAGGTATTCACTGAATGGCCCGATGCAGCTTATACAAAACAAGCTTTTTTTACACGGCATTAATACCCTTCAAAACGTCATTACGAGACGGCGGAAGTTGATGCGAATTCATACTTTCGCGGACGAATCTCGCGATGCTGGAATTAAACAATGTGATCGTTACCTTCGCGGGGAAGTCGGAAATGAGTTACGACCGCGTGAAACTCTGTTTGAATAAATTTGGTCAAATTCGTATTTTCGGGGAAGGATGATCAATTTTTGCACATTTTTTTCTCGATGCAGAGAACATTTTTGCTAGAAACACGTTCGAGGAAGCTCATCAAGGGCAAACAAACGCGACCACGCGGAGAGAATGAAAAAAGACCGGCGTTGTCGCGATCCATAAAATCTTCCGTGGCTATTAGTCGCTCTGTCTCGATAAGCGAACGACGATACGATTGTAAGGGGCACAACGATTTTCTTTCGCGTGTCACGAGTGAAAAGAACGCGCACAATTGTGTTCGCGTCGCCATTGTGGAACACGGAAACGCGTGTCGTTCGGATAACGGCGATCGACGTGGATAAAAATCGAGATAAACGAGGAAGGAAGTTCGTCGGAAAATTATTATATTTTGCTAATGTGGCCTCGTTCATCGTCTTTTTACGAGTAGCGGAGAATTTTCTTATCACGTTTTTATAGGCTTTCTTAGAAGGCCTTACGTTCAAGTAACATTTCTTTTGTAATTGTTCGTCTCTGCAGCTTGAATTGAGATCGAAAAAAGGCTTTGAGAATGTACGTGTCCTTTTCTTGTTGGTTTCAATCATGTCCAGGAAATTTCGAGTAATTCGTCATGGAACAGTGCCATTATCAACGTGCTAGGCTGTTGAACTTCGGGACCGATTGCCGTTTTAGCCATGTAGGAAAGCGGATGGATCTTATCCTTTTATCACGGCTCATTAAGAAACTTGATTTTGGTGGGGTTTCCATGTCCGGGACTCGTCGATCGTTGATTCACCCGATGCATGAATCAGTCTTTTAGTGCATAATTTCGTTTTAAAAGCTCTTCCGGTTGCACAAACAAAAAAATAGAACGATCTTTCGGACATTTCAGATAACGATTTAGCAACAATTGTATAAACCCTTTGCATGATACTCAAAGTAAGCTAAGGAAACTAACGTATCATTCATTTACGAATTTTTTTACTTTTATGCAAGCCGGTTAAAAAATTTGAGGTTCCTGAAATGAGGTAAGATATAGGAATATCTTTTCAGAAATACAGTATTTCGGTTTTAGGAGAAATCTCCAAGGTTCTATACTTTTTCTCACATTTATCGTGCAGATAGCCGCGTTGACATAATTTATACACGGCGAACCGCGAAGAGTTGCTGAAATCCGTCGCGTTGGACACGATGCACAAACGGTTTTGCTTGATTCCGCGCAACAGATACGCAAAACACTGTTTCATCGTGGCGGGCACAGTTGCGAAAACCGGTTTTTCGTGGTCATTTACATTGTTTCAATCCCTGTAGATAATTTGGCCGTCCGAGCGTAGAAATCGGGTGCCATTTTAAGCGCGTTCATTGTTCATCAATCGTGCAAAGAAGTGTACGAAACAAAGAAAATCTCGGGAATAAATATTATTGAGTTTATAAATATGTATTATGACAAATGAGATACCAACTAGAATGAGTTCGAAATTTCTTATTTCCATTGAATGGTTCTTGGACCAGTTGGATAGTTAATTCGACACATTCAATTGGTTCCCACGCATACAATGAAATTCTGATTTCCATTAGACTGATTCATCGTAATGATAAATAACATAGCCCGGACGTAAATCATAAAAAGATCACAGGCCAGCCAAGTTGAATCGGGTTGATAGTTAGTCACCCGTCGGTAGATATTCATTTACATTCGGGGTACGTGCAGCGATCCCGATTCAGAACGAAGCTTGCGGTCGTCGGCATCGCAAAAAGAGTTACCGGGAACAGAAGGAGGCTTAGAAACCCGGCTGATTCACAAATTGTTTGGCGATCCTGCACCGCGCCGCTATTTCCTTGATCCTTCGTACGAATTCGACTCGCGCGAGTCATCCTCAGACGCTTGCATTGCGAAACTTTTCCATTCTGCTCTGGAACACGATATGTTGCAATTTTATTTTATCATGAAAGAACAAAACAATTTTGTTTCTAAAATTTTCTAAATAGTTTGCTTCTAAACGAATAAATTGTTACGGAACTGTTATAGAAGACAAATATCTACGTACCTTCCGTATCTTGAAATTAATACAATTTTTATTTCACGTAAGAATCCGCAGTTTGTTTATCAGCAATCATACTATTTTATTTTCAGCTGCTATCTACAAAAGATTCATAGAAATCAGAGAGATACAGATTTCTTTGTTGCTGGTAGGTATTTCGAATAAAACAAACATCAGCTGACGAGATAATCAGTTCCTAGAAATTTGGCTAAACTAATAACAAAACAAAGAAAACTACATCCCCACTTCTTCGCACGATCAAGTTACATATTGTTGTCGACTGGCTACTGAGAACCAAACAGGACGATATTGTTGGAGCACGAATTAGATTGCGATACATTTTGTTTGTACCTCTGCGTGTTCGTCGCGAACGTGATTTCTGTTTTATTTACGAAAATGTTTCCGTGAAACAGTCTTTCTTTGACTTAGTCCAGGAAGAGGTTTCTAAATATCAGGATATCTCGTTTGAACCAGGAACGGAGTCATTATCAACATTCTTGATCTATTTTATTCAGAGCTTTTACTAATATCGTTAAAAGCGTTGAACAAATTTATTCAGAATTCCGGTTAGCGTCGGGCCCAGTTCCGAGAATGAAATTCTTGCGGAATAAAAATGCAATTCTGGGCAGGTCTGATTTCGCCCAGTTTCTCCCATCTTTTGGGACTCCCTGGACCATTAGTTGTACGCGAAATCGCGGAATCGTCGCACGTGACTCGAATGCGAACACGTGGCACGTGAAACCGAGCACGCAACGCATCCGGAAGCTGCGATTATGGCTCCATGCTCTATCAACAAGTGGTCGTCGATTTTATTTTTCTTGGAACGCAAGGTTTTCGGGTTTCGAGCAGAAATCTGGACGAGCTATATAAAATGGGTTTCCAACTACCTCTAAATGTTGACATGCTCATAGCAAAACCTAATATTAAGGCTTGTATTTGTATTCACAATTTTTTCACAGATTGTAAACTATTTATATAAATCTTGTACTATTGTAACGTCAACTTGCAACTTTGTAAAACTAAATTGTAAAGCGAAATGGACCCAACTAAGGGCCTAAAGAGCTTCAATAAAAAAAAAAAAAAAAAAAAACTCGGGACGAGACGCCCCCACGCGCGGGGGGGGGGGGGTGAGCGTCATGAATGAAAGCGTACCCATTCGAAAGGAACGCGACCCACATGGAAACCGAACTTGAAGAACCACTGGTTGATTCTGTAGAATCTTTTAGAATCTTTTATGTAAAGCAATGAAATAATTTCTATTCGTACCATTAGAAGTAGAAGCAAACGATGAGCAGAATTCCGAAGTTTTTTTTACATTTCTCTGCACCAGCACACCCTGCGAATGTAAAACGAGTTAGGAACGAAAGAGATGTAATACATATTTTATTCGGAGGGATCTAATATCATTCGAACGATCAGGATGCACCGCAGTTTTCTTTGGTGGGGGTGTGCCCATGTGGAAAGGGCCGAGCCCTGTTCGTCGAAATTGATTTCTCCGCTAAGTTTCGTGATCTGCGTTGGCTTTTGTGCTTGTCCTTTCTGCAAGACGGTCCAGATACGATTACGGCCACGGTCCCGCTGCATTCAAATAGGCTTAGGACCGAATTAATGCAAATGCATTCTGAGATGACGATGCTGTCCCCGGGGTCACGTGGGTCAGCTGAAAAACGAAGCCCGCAATCTTTTCCCTTTTCAACCGCGAACAAAACAACGAGAGAGCCATCTTTCTGTCTCTTTGTCTCTCTTTACGCCGCGTTCCACCGATTTTCATTCGACGCGACGTACTGGGTGCTCCGCGATCTACGTAGCGGTTTACAATCTCGTCGTCTGTATTTCTGTGAAAATGATGTGAAAATCGTTCATTTCAGGATTAATCGAGATGTTTTCTTTCGAAGAAAAGTCGCAGTATTTTCAGTCGAGCCTTTGTTCGATTTTTCGTCGACATCCGATTCGACACGTCAACCGAGGAACAAATGTATATCCGGAAACGTGCGAAAGAATTAATTCTCAGGCTTTATCATATCTTCGCGACACGTGCCGCGGAGCGACGAAGCGCGGCGCCCCATTCTCCGTTTCTCTTGGAATCAGTTTCCTTCACGGTTCCCGATCATGCTTCTCGTGAAATCTGTTTGCTTTGCTCTTGTTTCTTCTCTGCATTCTTCGTCAGAGAAGTTTCCCATTTATCCCTGTACTTAAGAAAGTCACGATTTATGCGATAAGGATCAATTGACGTCGTTCTTTCCCGGTAACTTCGTTTTTATGGAAGTTTGTACTAATTCTCAGGCAAATTGTAAATGTCAGTAAGTGTGATCAGTGAAATATCGTCACTATTGATACAATAATGATTAGACAGCAAATTTTATGCATGTATGGGTCACTTTCGACTTATTAAAGCCATAAAAGGAGGGAAGAAAATTTTTCTCTGATTCTTGTTAGTTGCAATTGAGATAGAAAATTGAAATTTTGTAGTTGTGCTAAAAGGAGTTTCAATGGTAAAATGTCTACAGGTATCGAATACACATCTAGATCACTCGGTTCCATTAGAAGAGGCATTATAGCCGTGTAACGTCATGGTAACGTGTCACAAATTGAGCAAGATATATTGGCCCTCATAGCGAGATAACATTCTCCGAAAAGGACATTCAGTGCGAGCAAAGGGCGTGGGCGTCGAGAAATCGCTCAGACAGAAAGAAAAAAAATCGATTTTGGGGTCCAACAAAGACATCAGGCCAGATCTACAGGGCTGGCCACGCCCAAATATCATCCCAGAGCCAACCCCCTGTTTTCTCGCCCCTAACTCTAATCGTCTATCGATCTGCAGACTCATTCTCACTCGCTGTCGTTATTTTTTCCCTTGTTCAAGGTAATCGCGTGACAAGGGCTTGTGAAATCGTTTGCATACCCAGTCCTACAGTGAAAAAATTTTACGAAACAAAAATTGTCTAAATCAATAAGAAACAGTACTGAAATAATATTTCTTCTTTTGCTAATTTCGATCAGTTGCAGCGAATGTAAAAGTATTAATTCGTCAAACGTTTTCATAAATGCATGGAATCATCGGCAAAAGATATATAAAGTATTTCTTGAACCTCTGCGAATGTTCACAGTTTGAATTAGCGTAAGAATGAATTGGTGTTCTGACGAACAGGAAACGGGAACAAAAAGGATCACATTTGTGAGACATTGAATTACGGTAATAAGACCTAAGGATTTCTTCCTCTATTGTTTCGTTACTAGTCGAAAAGTGAATTGTTTACGTAATCGAGAAGTGTGTTACATGATTCAAGAATTTCCTCGAACGAGGAAAGGTGCTTCTTTTTGTGAGTCGTACACGTGGCAGAAATAATCGATGGAATTATCGGTGATTGTTTCTGTGCAACAAGTAACTCAATTATGCATCGAAGGAGGGTCCGTTTCTGTAATATTATTCATGGACGATCCGATCGGTACGGATTTGCCGCGGAAACGAACTCTAATGAGCTCTGATGTCCATGCATCACTGTCGCCAGCGGCATTTTCCCTTAAAAGTGAGTCAACTCGTTGGTAGGGAATCGTAGATAACATTTTCTAATAGTAACGTGTAACCGCTTGATGAAAATGATATTATTCGACACTCGTACACCGTGTATGTGTATTTATATTTTTATGGTTGATTGTTGTGCACCTGGAGCAAAGTAGAATTTTATTTTCTCTATTCATGGTTTCAATATGATTTTGAAAAATATTTGATAGTATTGAAGTAACAAAATTCACTCGTGTCCTATTATTTTAGAGAATGTACAATGTAATATCTTGTTTCCATCGCTCAGTCCACAAAAATATGCATAAACATTCACAGCTTCTTTAAATACGTCTTACATCAGATATTAAGAAAATTCTATGTGTTTTCAGTTTTAATTCTTTGAATTTTTCTAGCGAGTAAAATTTTTTAATTTTTCGTATTCCTGCCTTTTTTAATGGGGTTTTCAAAGAAGTCAGGGATTCGACCATTCATCTTCTCCGAAAAACAAAACGCCGTTCGTCCTCGTTGGAAACTCGATCAAATCTGCATAACTGGTTCTTTCGCTGCAGGGGAAATTTGAACGCGAACAGATTAGGTCATCGGGATGCGTCGAACTATCTCACGGATTTCTCGGAAAACTATCCTCTTTACGGCAAAAGTGGTCCCGTCTTATGGAACTGGTCCTCTTCGTAGCTGTAGAACAGGTTTCCAAATGATTCTCATTAAAGATAACGTTGCTCATCCTCGTGTTCGAGTTTCGGATCGGACGCAGTCACTATTCGTAGGACTCTGCTCGCAGTTCGATAAGAATAATCGTCCCCTTTCTCCTCAAACTAATAAATCCTGTTAGAGAATTTTGAAGAATCTTCCCCAAGAATTACGACGAAGGAGAATCACCTCCCTCTAATTAAAAAACTTGTCACAAAACGGGAATAGAAATACTATAAATTCTTGTTAGAATTTCAGTTAGAACTTCAAAAATAGAAAGAAATTTCATTCTCTCTTTAATGATTTTAATATACAATTATTTATATATTATATTTTTATATTAAATATTTAATAAATAAGCTAAAACATCTTTCCAAATTATTTTAGTCTGAAATTTAAATTTTCCAGATCCTCGTAGGAAAAGTTTGGTAAAACGCTTGCGCTGGAATCAAGATCAGGATGAATTGCCGTCGTTGGAAATCCGGGGTGGGAGATCGTCTTAACTAGGCATGCGTTCGGTTCGCGAAAAAAAGAAGCTGTTCGAGACGACGTTTCCCATCGTCATCATCGGGAAATTACAAGGCGTTCGCATGAGAACACGCCTGCTTATCATAGCGAGAAATCTAGTCCGCCCGTGCGGTCGCAATTGCGTCGGCAGGAAATCTGTTACAATTAAGTAATTGGTCGCGCGGCAGAAAGCCCGGGCATGGGCAGACGTTCTCCATCAGGCGGTCGTCTAATTTATGGAAATTCCTCGGCTTAGCATGAGCGAAAGCAACACGAGCACGTGCGTCACATGAATCGCTGCGGAAATACATCTTCCCATTTTTATACGTTGATTTCTCCTCGATCGCGAGGACTCCCGTCACCCGAAAATTCTGATCTCTCTTTCCAAACTTCATAGCTCTGCAAAACATCTTCTGTTCTACTTTTTGATCACTGAACTATTGATTTATATACGAAATGAAAATTGTCTGCATCAATCGTAGCGTGTGCTACGACTTATTTTGAGGTTACAGGCAGGCAAACAGTTGTGCAGCCAACCGAATAACCGGGTACTCATTTACAGCATTTCTCCCAACAATTTGTTAATGTTCCTCTAAAAGTATTATAAAACTTCTGTGAATGTCCATTCTTTGCTCGCGAATATATTAATTTATAGTTTTAAAATGAGAATTTGTGCAAATATTCGGTTGACAAGAAAAGTAATTTCGGTATTTTAAGGTGAATTAAAACCGAGTTTCTTTATTCAAGCGACGAACTTTAATCAATAAAATATTTTCTCTTATTTATTCTTTTCGGCAAAAGATCATCGAACAAAAGGGAAAATATTTTATTCATTAAAGTTCATTGCTTGAATAGAAAAATTGGGCTTTATTTCACCTTAAAATACCGAAATTACTTTCTTGCCAACCCCCAATATGTTAAATACATAAGGTTTTAAATATTCTATACATTTTGATTCGCTACATAAGGGTTTTCGTCACATGGTATTAAAAGCATCGCAGCATCATCGGGACGTGTCCTGTGTTTAATCTGATCGTCTCTTTATCATTGTAGATCTTCATGAACGTCGGACGTCATCGTGCTCGTCCTTCCGTTTCGTGTAGACGGAAATCGGACCAGTAAATAAATAATTCCCATGCACGGAATTGGCCCGGCCATAATTATGCGCAAGGTTCCCAAGACGCGGTTGCATTTCCCTTTTCCGTTCGATTGAAATGCATAGCGATGATCCGCGAGCAAAGGCCACCGTACGATTCGCATCTATGACATGCTCCACTAATTTCTCTGCATCCTTCGGCCGCAATGCTGTTTAATCAATCATGATTTGTTTAAAAAACGTCATTTTCCGCTGTCGGGGCGTCGTTTCAAACAAGAACTCGCATCCTCAATTTTCTCGACGAATAAAGAAAATCAATATAAACTTCTCCATTTATTAGAGATATTTAAATAGTCGTGACTGAAGCTTCATTTACTGTTTATGTAAAATAATCCTTTAAACAGTTCATGAAAAAGAACAGGTTCGTATTAAAGTAGGAACTGTATTGTGTATCTCAGAATTGTTTTTCATTTTTCAAAAACCAAGAACGGTAAAAACATTGTATAAACGGTTCGGAAGCTAAAATTTTGGACTGTGGGTCTGTTAAATAGTTAGGAAGTTTGTCTGAAAAATGCGTCACTTTTTCGCGGCTTCGGAAATTGTCCGACAGTCAATGAATGACTCACACCAGCGTCTCCTAGCTTCTTCTTTTCCTTTTCCATGGAAGATTTCGTTCTTAATGAGTTGCTGACTCTGTGTGCGTCTCTATCTCTCTCCTCGATCGGATTGCGTCGATCGTTTAGGAATCTTACACGACGAGGAATTCGTCGTCTGCGGAGAATCGGCGATCAATGACTCAGGCTCGATCGACTATTTAATTAGGATCGCGGAGAAGCGATTCTTATCGACGATGGTCGAGCTTGAATCAGCTCCTGTTTGCGGATCGTTGCTGGACCCGAGAACCGCGATTTCTACTTAATGATATGGCAGAGTGACTCTTGGAGCAACTATAAATATTCTGTGTCTTTTGTTGTTTGATTAGCAATCGATATACATATTCTGCGAGCTAAAACGAGCTCCAAGTAATTTATTTATTACAGTAAGTTCGTGTTTAGAAATCGGGCGCACGATTTGTTGGGTGCACAATGTAATTCATGATCCTCACAATTAATCAGCTGCAGGTTTACTTTAAAATCGAATCTTTTATTCGACAACTTGAAGATTAATTATACCGTAGATTACAAATGTTGTTTTCGCAATGCGGATTGGTTGTGCTCGCAGCATTTGTCATCTTCACTTATTAATAGTTGAATATGAATCACTGAAATTTTATTTAGCATTATCACAATCCATATATGACTTCATACTTGAGCTTGCAGTATCAGAACATTATCATAATTATTTGTTGATTAACGTCAGAGAAATGTTATCTGTAGACTGGGGATTTTTATACAAAATAAAAATTTTCTATATCACTTTTTTAGTTAATTGTAATAATTATTTTAGTAAAATGGAAATGTACAGAGGAATCGAGCAGTCCAGTAACCAATTATGGAAAAAATCGTGTGAAACCATTATGGATGATTTCTATTGTTACATAACCACAGGCGTTACTCGTAACGTGAAATAATACGACACATACAATTTTTCTATTATTCTTTTCGAAAGGGAATCGGAAATAAGTGAAACGATTGGAAGTAAATGGCTGGATGGAGAAAGGGAATGAAAGAACGAGAGTGAATCACGTACAATAGGAAAAGTGGATGTAAAGTGGGAGAGAATTGTATGCAATTTACTGAAATCCTCCCAGGATATAATTTTTATGTTAACGTATACACAGTGTCGTACAGCTACGTATCATAAAATATGATTATTATATTGTGGATTTTAATGAACAATAAAAATTGTCTATATCAATTGCACAAACAATCATTTCTTTTCTTAATAATTTTAAGGGGAAACTAATACAGCGTTGTCGCACTTCATAAAGAAAATTTGTATTTTTCTTGTGCATGTGTACTCCTTATGAATGGGTCCTGATAACTTTTTGAAAATGTATGTACGAAGTTTCGTAATCGTTAGAAACTTCGCTAAAAGGTTACACTAGAGACAAGCCGCACCGATTTAATAATAAAATAATTCCCGATTAATCAGCAACACGTGTTCCACACGTTTCGCAAGTGGTCAGTGGCGGTGATATGGAAAAGCCAGGTGGAAACACGTTTCCGAGTATTTGGTTGACCGTTCGATAAATACGATCACGTAGGCACGTGCCTGCGTTCACTTGTATCGCGGATTTATGCGATCGAATGACGGAAGCGGCTGGAAACGGGTGCCAGTAGGAAGTCGCTCGACTCGCCTCGATCATGTGCATGCTCTCAATGCGACCGGCCACTCTAAATTCAATCTGCGGATACCCAGAACGAATTAATGACTCCGTCACCCTGAAGTCCGATCGATCTCGCGATCAGATAGCGCATTTTTTTCGAAAAGATTCGAGGACTCCTGAATCTGTCCTCTCAACGTGGACGACGAAAGACGGAAAAATTCATTTCGAAGTAAATTATAATTGATATTACACGTCTTAAATTATTTTCAACTTATACTTCAGTAAATAAAGTACTTTAATTTCATGAGATTTTTTAAGTTGCCTGCAAACTGTTTAATATGGTCTGTTTGGGTTGCATTGAAGAGATCTAAACGGGAACTGTACGATCTAAGAAAATTGCTTATCCCCTCCACTGCGGAGCATACCTCACGGGGGGCTACGAAGCTTGAACTGCCTCGGTCGCCGAGCTGTGTAAAGTGTAAACATTTTCCGTATTAATTTTTCGTAAATAATTTCATTTTTCGTAAATAGAATTACGCGATCGAACTTGTCACGAGAAAGTACATGATTCTGAATTTTCTGCTTAGGAAGCTGACAGTGTTTTCATTTCGGTACTGTTCTGGTACGGGGGTGAACGGTAAAATTCGTTGGGATTCCGCGAGATCGAGCAGAATCTTCTATTAGTATTCACTCCTCGATGGGAACGGTGTTTACAAGGCAATCAAGTGTAAAGCAATTGCATCGGGATCACGCTTTCACAGGCGATCGTTGCCGCAACCTGTCGCGCGATGTCTTTTCTGTCTTTTCTGTCTTTTCTTAGGCCCGAATTTCTAATTTCACGGTCCACTTCGGTCCCGTGATGCAACTTGGGCTTCGCTATCGCTGTGACTTTAATCGAATAAGCTCTGTTACATAATTTTGTAAATGTTTCATTGCTTAAGAAATTCATAGCAAAAAAAGCAGCGTATAATTCGAGATGTTAAAACTGATTTTGGCAAACCAAAATTCACTACAAAATTGTCGATTTTTCAATGATATGCACTGATCTCTTGTTACGTACATGATTGGATTGTGCTTGCAGCTTCGGGAATTAGATGTAGCGTCGCCATTCGTCCCTAAAGGATTAAAAATTTTAGTCGCACATATACTTTCGTTAAAACCAGAATTTTCAAGTTGGATTGTTTCTAGAAAAAGCGTGGTAAGACAATTGTTACAAACGGATGTGTTGCAATTTTATTCGCAGCAGTACGTTAATGTGACGAAATCCTTGACGAAAGAAATCAATTTTTGTGTAAGCTTCAATCGATGTACGTTTTACAAAGTTTATTGCGTTATGAAAAATAGACATTTCGATCCCAACCTCGAGTCTCTTAATAATTTAATTAATCTTGTTAATTTACAGTTCTTGCCGAGTCTGCGCGCAGATGATTAACTTTTGGCATCCAAGAAACTGTTGAAGCCTTTTCAACCGAATTCGCTAAAAGGGAAACGGTGTCCACAAGAGAGTGAGTCTGTTAATGAATACGTTTCTTTCGTCTTTCCTTGGTTTCGAACCGTCTCAAATGAACGAGACTCGACATAGTCCTACAGAGATCTGTCGTCGGTTCTGGACGAAGGTTTTTCGAGCGTGCCTGCGGCATTTCGAAAATCACGAAGGGATTCCAGTAACGCGACGAACCGCGATTCCGACCTTGCGGACCGGGAAATCGCTTGAATAATTCAACGTTTCATTCAGAAATCGTCTATAGCATATCTAATTTTTATATGCAAACGGTAGGTACAGTCTCCGAGGTACATGTGCCCGAACCCGCGCCGCGGCAGGATCAGGAACGTTTCCTATTCTCAGCGTCCCTATCGTGATCGCAATATCAAACCACCCACACTGCTCGGGAAACTTAAAAATAACGTTACCTGTACCCGAACCTTTCTTCCAAAGTAAAGAACCGTGTCGTTAACTCTTTATACGAGCATAAAGATCTAACCTGTTATTTCTGGCAGTTTCAACCCTCGTAAGAGCTTGGCAAAACACGCAAAAGATCCAACAGTGATATTTTATCCATTTTCAATTATACAATAGAGGATGCTGGGGACCATTTACAGTCTTGTTTATCAATTTGTTTAAATGTATTTCCGAATGTATTTCTGCTGGACACGCAAATCGCATTATTCTTGAATTTCCCTTAAGAAATTCCTGTAAAATTAAATTTAAAGTAAAATTATTATTAAAATTTTCTCTAAAATCAAACTGCTATTTGAATTTCACGTTAGCCCTTGGAACAGCTGGTGATCTAACTTAATCGACAGTAAATGCATGGTTATACATATACATATACGTGTTTGGTACAATTATAAAAAAGTTATATTGTTTTAAAGTGCGTTCAAATACTTTCGTGGTTCACTGTGTGTAACGAGAATATAAAAAAGCAAAACGCAGTGCCCAATCGTTCGTGAACGGGGTCCACAGTGAAATAACGCGAAAAAAGTCAGCGACCGTGTTGTTTTTGCGGTATTGGCATACCGCCGTTGGAACAACAACATCGTACACGTGCGCTGGTCATGTCAACGTGCAACACCCGCTGCAAAACAACGAGGCTCTGGCTCGTTCCACGTTTTCCCGAGGGCACGTTCGTCGTCTCTGGTGTTTGGCGAGTGAGTCGGCCGATTGTACGTCGCATCGACGGGATTTGTATTTAACGCGGTGCCGAGAGGCCCGACAATAACAATAAAAAGAGGAACGCCGGGAGGATTCGTGTCCGACACGCGCGTGGCTTACGATAAACCAGCGGAAAATAAAGGACAGGACGCGTCGCGGCGTGCACAACGCATAAATGCATTCGTGGCATTAGAATGCACCGTGGGGTTGGCGCCCGCGGACATTTTTCTTTCATCTGGCCCGGTGTCTTTACGAGGAAACGCGACGTCGATTCGTGGAAATCATCCGTGTTGCGATACCAGAAGAGCTAGCTCGGCAAACCTCCGTTTAGGCCGGTGCTGCACTTTTTCTTGCACTTCTGTTTGCAATGCATCTATAACTGAGGAAAACTCATTTATGGTAGCACGTATAGAATCTATTCGTGCAAAAAATAGTACAGTACGACCTCGTTTAACCGAATCCGGATTATAAACAAATATGCGTTTAACTATGATTACATATTATGAAGGGAATAAATTTTCAAAAATAGAAAACTTCTTTTGGGTTGTAACATACATCTTAATTATGTCCCTCGGGTCTCGATTATCCATCGGGCCTTAATTTATCCGAGCTGTTTGTCTCCCGATCAAGCCGGTTACTCGAGGTCCTACTGTATTATTTTCCCACGATTCTGCTAAATCAGTGAGGAAGTTGAAACCGATTGTCGAACAGAAATTACGAGTGAGTTCATCTTCCTTCTGCAACAAATGGTTCCTGAATGACATCACACATGTGGCCACAGTCAATTAAAGAGAGCAGCAGAGACTAGTACAAAAAATTAATAAACCGTAACAATGGGCAATTGCGGTGTGTTTACTGGAGCCTCGTGGTGTCATCGCACCCGAAAATCGGCGCGTTCCTTGTATGGGCCACCGAGTACAAGCGATCGAATACCGATCGGCAGCGGATTCTGAATCACCGTTGCTGAACATCGGTCGGATAGTCATCCCCGGTGATTTATGCATCCTGTGGCCGGGGCCACGTCGTTGCATCGGTATGGTGACAAAGTGCGAATGGGTCCCCGAGACCCTTTTTCTTTCTCGGGGCGTTCTCCTCTTCCTCTTTTGTCGCGTGCGCGAACAAACGATCCACCTAGCGATCGGTATCGCTATGGTGGCTCGAAGGGTACGAGTATATGGTTCACGGATGATTTACAAAGGGAAGCACGAACGATTCGGGCCGTGCTGGCCATGGGGAAGTTCACTGATCCCATGGCGTTCGGAACGGGTCTCCCGCTGGGCGCCCAGAGACACGCTCGACGCGTGTGTACACGCACTCGTGTCGGTAGAAACATCGAAAGAAATGAAAAAGGGGAATGCCAGAGAGAGAGAGAGGTCTTACGTCCCGCGTGCACGGCCATGACGTGAAAGCAAACGAAGGCATGCGTTACATCCGAGCAATGGTCCCGCGGCTGCTGAATGTCAATGGCTGGGCCGATTCTCGGAATTCTGGCGAAAATCGATGATCCCCGCACCCGGCAGCGATCTACGAAACCTCTTGGGTCGCGTGCGTTCACCTCTCGCCCTTCCCCGCTCGGATTTTTGCCGTTTGCTACCGGTTCTACTCCGCGACAATTTTCTATAATAAACTCTCTCGCGACGATAGTAAATCGTTTGCATCGTTCGCTGAGATCCAAACAAAAGATCTCGCAGAATCTTAACCGTCTCTCTGTCTACTGCCATTCTAACGTTAACCGTGTGCAGAGGGGTAATTAGACCCCGTGCATTTTTGGAGGAAAATGAAATTTTATTGATTTTTAAAAGATAAGTTTGTATAACAGTATTGTATAATAGTTAAACAATTTGAAATACATCACAGATTGTTTTACTTCTCTTTTTGTCAGCCTTGAGTGCATTTGCACCCCATACGCAGAGAGAACGTGGAATTCGCGCTCGAATCTCTCCAATCAAATTCGATTCTTCCTCACAATATGTCTTAGCCGTCCTCTATTGTCTAGCGCCGCAATTAATTGTGGGACCTCGGCGAACACGTAACCCGACGACAGACTGTATTTATTATGTAGTCGACGATTTACGTGCACCAAGGTAAAGCGCAGCGACGATTACGGGGATCGACGGATCGGCGACGCGACGGTGCGGTGTCCGCGAAGCAAACAACGACTGAAAGGGTCGTTGAAGTGGCGTATTAATCACAGACATCTTGTCTCGGCGATATGTCGGTCTGCCGCGCGAATGAAAAAGACCCTCGAGTGCACTCACGTTCGTGCACTTGAGCGTGCATCTCTCGCGTGCATCTCACTCTTGATACTTTTTCTCTTCCTTTCTTTCTTTCTCTCGGCGCTGTTGGTTCTCGTCCACGGGACAAAAAGGACCTTGGAATCCTTGCCTCGGTGTCACCGACATTCCCACAGGAGTCATCCTATTATATTTAAATTGGGCGAGCGTGCCTCACGCCCATATGCGCGACGCACGTGTAAGCAAACACGTGAGTCCCGTGCACACGCAGACGGACACGGACACGCACACGCACCGCTCGTTTAGTTCAAGCCCACGTACTCGTCGCGAAACGGATACAGGGTGTGCTGCAAGTCGCCGTGCAGCTTTGTGGTCGGCGATAATTGCGATTATGGAGAGTGGTATTCTTCCCGGCTATTCCAGGAAAACTGGATCCGAAGAAAAATTTCATCTGGCAGACCCGTTCCGCGGTACAAGTATTTTGTACGTACCGAGTGAACGTTATAAATAAAATATTTTTAGAACGATTTTTCTGTTTATTTTTCACGGTAACAGTATTTAAAAGAAAGATCTTTTCGGGACAATTTCCACGGAATTTTCTGTAGATACTAGCTGGAAATTATACAGTTGCGAAGAAATTAATTTTCGGCAAAGTATTTCCAAAACGATTTTTCTATCTATTCTTCATATTAACAGTGTTTAAAAGGAAGATCTAGATTTCGGACAATTTCCACGGAATTTTCTGTAGATACTGGCTGGAAATTATACAGTTGCGAAGAAATTAATTTTCGGCAAAGTATTTCTAAAACGATTTTTCTATCTATTCTTCATATTAACAGTCTTTAAAAGGAAGATCTAGATTTCGGACACTTTCCACGGAATTTTCTGTAGATACTAGCTGGAAATTATACAGTTGCGAAGAAATTAATTTTCGGCAAAGTATTTTAAAACGATTTTTCTATCCATTCTTCATATTAACAGTGCTTAAAGGAAGATCGAAATTTTGGACAATTTCCACGGAATTTTCTGTAGATACTAGCTGGAAATTATACAGTTGCGAAGAAATTAATTTTCGGCAGAATATTTCCAAAACGATTTTTCTATCTATTCTTCATATTAACAGTGTTTAAAAGGAAGATCGAAATTTCGGACAATTTCCACGGAATTTTCCGTAGATACTGACTGGAAATTATACAGTTGCGAAGAAATTAATTTTCGGCAAAGTATTTCTAAAACGATTTTTCTATCTATTCGTCATATTGACAGTGCTTAAAGGAAGATCTAAGTTTCGGGATAATTTCCACGGAATTTTGAAGTACATAATTAGAACAAAGTTGCAGAGTCATAAATTTTATAATTACCTAACACAGCTAGGATTCTATAATATATATTTTTGAAGATCCACTAATATTTCGATTTGATCATGCAGCATTGTTTCGTATGTGCATCATTGTCACCAGGTGTACTTTGTCTTTTCTTTCCCACTCGACAAAGGAAGCGTCTATTGTCACCGGAAGTCGCGACGTTATTCGCGTTAACATTTATGTTAATCGAGCGTACGATCACGTTGCATTAATTTGTCCACTTCGTTTCTTTCGGTAGTATTTGCGATCGGTATGCCGAGACCAGAAGATCGAACGTTTCAAAAAGCGGACGTCAAACAGCGGCGCGCGCAAAGTCAACAGAAGAAGCTGGATGGTTTCTTAAATAATAATTTTTATTGTTGCAAACGAGCCTCCACTCCACTGAGATGTCAATATACCCTTCGAAGGTTACCGATTCAGGTTCCATTCTTTATTCGTTCTCGAGGATCGTTTCAAGAAATTGCGATACTGCTTTTAAACATGTAACGCGTACGTGATGGGCATGCGTACTCTATTGGCTATTTCTAAATTATTTTATTTATCAGCGTCCTTACCTTATTTTCCAGTTGATCTTTATGCAAACAGCAGTTGTTGCAAATAGTAGATTGTTGACGTACCCTACATTCTACAATAATTCATTACAACTACTTTCTTGTATCCACTCGTAATAATTATTGGAAACAATTCTTACTGTAATGTCAAGCGACGAATGTCCGAGTTTAGGATAAAGGATGAAACAGCAGCACGCACCAGACAGAACATTAAATTATATTTTTATTATATTCATAAAAATTAAAATGTACACACCTTATGTTCAAAGTCATACTCGTATTAGCCTTCTATGCAAGTATCGCAGTATGTATAATATTTAACAATAGAGGTATAGGTACTCTCGAGACGAGACGAGCTTACGAAAACGAATACATGAATTTTTTCCCATTCTTCATACGTTATTTTTTTTTGTCGTTTTTTTTCTTCTTGAATTGGGCGGGGTGGGGGAGGTTGAACAGGGTGGGGGGAGAGAGGGAGGGCGTGGGTGAGTGGATTGGTTGATACGGTCATTAGCTTACTTCCGATAATTATATTAATATTATTGACTGCTTACAAAATAATACTATTACACGGTAATTCATCTCTCGGTTTACGACACAGTTCCGGCGTACTCCGTCGACGATTCATTGTTTTTTCTTGTTTTATTTTCAGCCTTTAAAGATGGCCTACGAGATCGAGAAAAAGGAAAACGTAAGTGCTCTCCGCGCGATTCCCTACAGAGTTTTGTTCGCCGCTACAATGGAAACGAAACGAAGATGATTAGCCTCCACTCAGAAGGTATTACATGGAATATACTCCCTAGCTAATGTATTTTTTTTTTGTTTATTATTATACTGACAGTATTTTTTTCCGTCGTTTTTCTTTCCTCTTAAGTTATTCCTCGTCGCTAAACACGCCTGTGTGCCAATGGTGCGTTCGCTCGCGATCGGATGCGCGTCTATACGTGTATGCAAATTCGTTCGGTTGAAAAAGTGGCTGAAAAGGTGTCGCCGTATTATTGTGTGAACGGAAACAATCGAAAATTACAAACGTTCGAAGCTGCGTGACGATGAAACTGGCTCTCTTCCGTGTATAAAAGAAAACGAGTGTCCGTTGAATCAGCGGAAAATCTGTTCGATTGCAACGCGAGTCCCTAACGAGCGATAAATAAGATGTGCAATTAGAGCGAAAGGTCTGTTGCTTTCATAAAAACCTCTGGAATTATTAGAAGACGTTAGTTATTCTATAAAATTCAGCGAAACAAACGTTTCCAGAAAATCGAACGCAGAGGCAGTATTCTTCTTCCACGAACGAGGATGTTTACTGGGATGAGTACTTTAATTACATAATCTTGAATCTGCATCTAATCGTTAATGAATTAACGACAGAATATTTTACCTCAACTTCAGGATAATATTCTTATTTAATCAGTTGAATGGAAAATCTTTATTACGGTGTAAAACAGAGAATCGTGTGATCAACAATTGCTTTAATCAATGCTTAGAATAAGGAGAAACTAATTTGCTACGTTGCAGAACAAAAAATGGTAAATTTTCATCGATGCAAATAAATGATTTGAAGTCTTAGAAGTCCAGTTTGGTCACCGTTTCACAAAACGCAACAAACCTTCCGCGCGACCCTAATGCGAACGCGTTCTTTCTTCGCCGTGACCGTTCCCACCTTCGATCCATCGATCCTTAATGAGAGGAAGGGAAAACGATCGTGTTCGATCGAAAAAGGTGTTCTCTATAGCACCAGCGCGTTGGAAACGTGCGACGCTAATCTGACCGCTAGCCAATCATTGTCTACGTTCTCTAGAGGAAATTTGAACCTCCGCCGAGGCGACGCGACGCTCGCCGTTTAATCGTTCCACTATGCGTAACACGAAATAAAAGTCGCCTAAGCGCCTCTGTTCTATCTTATCCTTATTTTACACACCCGCTGGATCGATGGCTTCGATCGCGATCACCGATCCGATGGAATCCAGTCGCGGACGCCAACGAGTATTTACATCGCACGATCTTCCCGCGACAAATTCCCATCGGATTCCAATAAATACACTGCAAGCTTTGAATTTACATCGAGACAAGAACTTCTGAAATTTCAGTTTTTCAATCTATTCGAATACCTTCGAATATGCGAGAAATCAAACGCGGTCTTTAATGGCAACCGCGCTCGAAGCCATTTATCAGAGCTATGCTGGCACGGTGCAAGTCCGGTCCCATTGTGCCTCACGATATTCTGCATTTACTTTCAACAATATTGATCAATTTAGTATCACTTCGATTTATTTCGATCGATGTCGGCAATGAACGAGCTGGGAGCTTTAATGGTTCAAACTTTATGTATACATTTTTAGTAGTCGAATAAAAGATTTAAAATATAGAAAGTGTAAAATAATATTTCACAATATCGAACAAAGTTTACAAATATTCTGGTACACGTTTTTATCCTGGTAGAGCCATATCGATTCGTTTCATACGACAAAAATCATTTTCAATTTGAATCGATTATTGAAAATACTCTTTAAGTATTGTCTTCCTTTCGAATAATCTGACACTTTAGCGGTACATATTACCGAATGAATTCGATATTAATTTTGCGACATTTCACGACATTGTTACCGTAATCGATGAGGCAAGACGTCCGGAGTCGCATAGCAAATCGTTGTTCCGCTGAGCGGGCGCGCGTCTGTCAAGGGGCGAGTTAACCGTGGAATGTGAAAGAGCAAACGGTATCCGATTCGGATGATCGCGATTATAGTGAGAACATCGAATTTCATCACGCGATCTTGCTGTCTTGTATTATGTGCACCGAACACGCCGCGCCGGTGCATCCCGCGGATCGTCCTTGCACCGTCCCATAGTCTTACATAAGACATCGTCCGAATAGACATCAGTTGAATGGGAACTGACTCTAAACACGTTTTCTGCCTTTAATCACGCAATGCAAAAATAGGCTTTCCTATTTCCGGTCACCTAGTACCGGAGCGAGTGACACAGCGATCTACGGATCTACAGAGAATTCCCAAAGTCCTTATAATCTAGTTATCAATCGTTCTCTTACTAATTTCTCCTCTGCTCATCCGAACAGGTGTTTTCTACGTCGTTACAGCGTTCGGGTCCCCGATCGTTTGGAACGATCGTCTTCCGGTATCTCGTTCGACCGCCAGCGATCATTTCGATATCAAATGAAACCGGCAACTCATGCTAAACCCTGCTAATGATCGATCAAACGCGTTCGCACGTAAAACATCCCAGCGAAAAATCATTGCTACTTTAGCAACCTCTGCGGTTTCGTCGGAGTATGAGAACAATGTTGAGCACAGCTATTTGGAATGTTGCAGTGTAGTAAGTACCGGTACTCAAGTATTTTCGTTATGGATTGAATCCTCCGATGCACTGTGTATCGATATTTCAGCACTATGATAAATTACATACTCGTTTCAGTGTATTTCTGTGTCGAGTACCAGTGTCCAAGTAGTCTTATGTACCGAGTACCGGTATTTCAGCATATTCGTGCATCGAGTAGTGCCATTTAGTGCTACAATATTCTGAATACCGATATTCAAGTGCATCAGTGTAGCCAGTACCGGTATTCAAGTGCATCGAGTACTGCCATTTACTGTCACAACATTTCGTGTACCGGTATTCGGATGCACTAGTGTGACGAGTACAAGATTTGAGTATTCTGTCGCATTGAATAACGGTATTTAGGTGCCATAACTGACTCCAACATATTCCGAGTGTCGGTATTCAAGAATTCTGTATATCGAGTACCGGTACTTAAGTCGATCTGAACAGCAGAACCCTCGATAAACCAATTGCAACGTCGAAAAAGTGACACGGTCGCACTCGCGCCAACTAAATGCTAGGTAATTTCGCTGGAATCGAATTCGAATTGAAACGATGAACAATAATTTTCATTCGTAGCAAAGAAGCGTCGGTAAAAGCTGTGAACACGTCGTTCCTCGGACCGGGGGCCCGGTTAAGGTACAATGAACGAAAGCCGCAACGTCGACAAAATGCTCGTTTGGTCGGGCCAACAGACTGATTCGTAACTCTTTTGTTTTCTTGGGAAATGTACAATGTCGGTGTCTCGGTGCATCGTTCAACACGATAAACGGTAAACGGGGAGCAGGGATGATTCGGTGATGGGTCCAGAGGTAGGGGGCTCAAAGTCGTGAAGCATTTCTGGGTGCACGTCGTGCTACGTTTTTTTTTTGTTTCTTCTTCATCTTCATCTTCTTCTTCTGCATCTTACATACTGTGTCGATAAACGTCTAAGTACCAGCGTGTGGGTATGTGTGTGTAATGTGTGTTCTTTTGATGGTTCCTCCGCGCGCATATACGTTCCTTGTCTCTCCTCTTACTTTTTGTTCACTTGCTCGTTATATCCTCGTATTTTTTCCGTACTTTTCTCGACGCATTTTTCTTTCTTTCTTTACATTACATTAAAATATAACACCGATCTCGGACTTGCTTACGTTATACATATACATATATACGTGAGTTTTCATTTGTTTTTTTTATTAATTTTTTTTCTTCTTAAATGTTCTTTAAATGTATTTAGCGATGATCGTTTCGAACAGTCTCTCACCGTCAAGCGTTTTCAGAAGAGTTCCGAATTTAATATTACGTTGCTCGCGTTAATTGACGACACTGGGGAATGCAGGCTCTGCGGATAGCGGTCAAGAGTTTCGAGGAATGTTGAGAACCAGAGCATGATCAAATATCAAGCTGTTATTATTTATTTACTTAGATGTATACCAAACATACGAACAATCTTTTATCATTTATCGTAATGGACACGGTAAGATTCGAGTACAGTTTGATTTTTCTCTTCGATCGAGAGTTTAATTTATTTATTTTAGAAGTGACGAGTATTAAAAAATATTGACACGATTGTAAAAATAAACACGCAATGGATTTAGCGATAGACTTATTTTTTATTTTAGAAACCCCACTGTGTTTTATTCGAGTGGAAAAATAGCCTTTTCGTAGGTCGCAGCTCGATATTTGATACGCAATGTTTATTGTTATATCGTTTCGAAAATATTCACGTAGATCGATTCTTAATTTACTGGAATGTGTGTTGGTTATATATGGCGGACTGACAGTGAATCCTCAGTCATCTTTTGGTCGCTATCCATTGACGCTTTAAATGCATAGTGGAGGGATGCTTCTGAAGTTATTTGATGGTGAAACGTGGGCAACGAGTTGTTATAAAACGGTGCAGTGAATCAGGATAAGCATCAACGATAAAAACAAATTCAATCAATCTTATATAAATGAATTTCTTTAAGTAGATCGGAAGTTCTACCAGAAAGACTGGAATTGTTGAATTGCGAAATCGTACAAGAATTTGAAAGACTAAAATCAAGTAACGTCAATTAAAAAGTAGTATTAAATTAAGAATTGTAACAGTATACACCCTTCTTACATATTTGATTAAATCAGGGAGGATACAAACTCCATCAAAAAATTAATTAACAAGAACGAGTTGCTTAGCCCGGAGCAAAATCGCTACATTGATCACTGTCCTGATTTACTGCACATGGTTTCACAAAAACGAGTCGCACTTCAATCACTACGCACGTTCTTACAGTCTCTCATAATTCAAGATAATTCTGGTCTCATGTTCATTGCAGCATGATCGAGGAGCTGGTGACAGAGTGCCCAAGAAAATAACCTCGTATCTGAACTTACTTCTCTTAACATCAATTGTAAATCGTTCCTTTAAGAAATGCTTATAGTATGAAATAAATAATTGATTATTTAATTATCGACATTGAAATAAATTTATCAATTTGAATCAATTCGTGGCACTTATCTTCTCAAAGATTGGAGAACTTACAAGTAAACTTGTTAGTAAAACTATAAACTGAATATAGAAGTGTTTCTTGGTCGGTTACACAAAAAAAGAATAATAAAAATGAGTTGATTCAGTTTAGGTTCATTTCTGTCACTGTCAGCTCGACGATTTGTTCGGGAAACACCGTTTTCAAATGCGTGGATGGCAGCTGCGCGCGTTATCAGCAATGCAAAGGGGGTAGAAAACGAGGGTAGCCAGCGTAAGGACAGCAAAAGATTAGTCTCACAGCCTCGGTTAGGAGAATCGATTAGATTACAAGAGCGCCCCCGGTACTTGTTCATACACTGGAATAAAAATGGACCCGTGCGACCTCGTGTCAATTGATCGTTTCCTCACCACCTTTTTTTCGGAACTTAGACCGTCTCCGGCTGCAGCAGTTTCACAAATCTATTCGATAATGTCAAACTCGGAAGTCTTCCAGAGACATTCGTAAAACCGATTGGTCGAAAATATTATTCTAGAATCCGTTAGGGTACAAAGTATAGTTGCGAACGATTATCAGTAGATAATTGTAACGATAAAAATGGACATTGTCTTATCGTGGGATGGAATAGGCTGTGTAAGCTCCGTCAGTGCTAGATGCTCATCTGTAGTTCCGAGGAAAATCGAATCAAATCGAAAAATCAATCAGGAAAACAAAAAACAGTAACAACGAACCCGAGAAAATCAGACGTCCCAAAAAAAGAAAGAAAACAAAACGAATTTTGTAAATTTCTCGACGAACTCTCGCGCACAGATCGGAACATTTCGTAAATCAGTCGCAGGTGTTCGATAAGAACGCGATCGGAGGCTCCATTCGATAGAACCAACCTCGATAGAAACAAACAAATAAACCAAAAAAAAAAAAAAAAGAAAAACAAACAGGTAACACAACGTGTCTGAAACGAAAATTTTTATTAATCTGCCGGGCAGGCATGTAGCATCACCGTGACATTGTGAGTCTTAATTTCTTTCGTCGTTAATTAAACCTTGATTACCAAAAAATGGACAGAAGGCTTACGGTCGCGACGTTTCCCCATCGACGATCGCGTCTCAGTTCTCTCGCAAGATTCGCAATCGCAAGACACACGTGAGACGGATCCACGGTCGCCATAGTCGCAGATTATGGTCGCCGGATCGTGCGGGAAAACCTCGCGGCGCAGGTGAGTTCTCGTTTACTTTATATTCAATAAATATTACGTACACGTGTAATACGTTCGTAATTGGTAGCGACTTTTTTTTTAGTATTGTTCTAATTGGACAGAAGTTGTTGTGTGTGTGGTTCACAGTTTCGGGCGAAAAAACGTTCTCTCACAATCACAAGAATCTTGGAATCGTCAAATCGCTTTTCCCCGTCGCTCGTTTTCCGCTCTCGTCTCCGAAGCTCGCGGAAAAAAACGCACGATCGAGCTTCCCGGTCATCTTCGATCTCTCGCCTTGGGACTTGATGACTTTTTTCGAGGGAGGGGAGGAAGGATGATTTTTGCACCCCGGACTCGCAGTAATCCGGGGCACGCACGTAGATCGAGTCACCCGCGCTGAGCAAATCGCGTCGAAATGTATCAAATATATATTGTATATATATATATATATATATATATAGACAGAGAGATATATATATATATGATTTATCGTGTACGTGTCTGTGTAGTAGCGTGTTCTCTTCGTGTACGCGTGATCAGAGATGGCGGCTTCCGAAAACAGCCTGCGAAAACCGCCGCGAAAAACGGAACGCGAACGACGAACGAAGCTCGTTCTTTTCGCAACTGTCCGCCGCATGAAACGAGGAAACGAGAAACAAGGTAGGGCGAAAGCAAGGAAGAAGAACTTACGAACCTAGTATTGCAACTTCTATACACCACACGCGCGTTGCACCCCGTGGGGAAAAGAACGTGATCGCCGCGAGTCGCCTAACCAACGACCTGGCTCGCGTGTTTTATACATATTGTATCGTATGTATTATAAATTAATTACGGTCGCGCGATAACACAACAATAGCTAGTTAGGTAGCTAGATAGAGAGAGATAGAGATAGAAACAGAGAGAAAGGATGTATGTTACAATAAAAAGGAACTTAACAGATTTCGCTAAAAAAATACAATATATGAAACAATTGTATACATATAAAATCTTTAAATAATCTACACGACGCGGTAAATCGTACTCGAAGGATTTCCTCGGACCTCCTCGCGGTTTCCGGTAGCACGTCTCCACGATACGAATTACCCGGGTAATTCAGGAGAGTGTGTTCTTTATTTTATGTTTGTATGGACTGAGTGTGTGTGTGTGTGTGTGTGTGTATATTTGTGTTCTTGTGTGTAATACCGCTCGGCCAACGATTCTACGAGAATGTTAATGGCCGACTCGGTTGGTTTTTCATTTTTGGATTCAGTGGGTGCGATCGAATGCTTTTACCGCTGTCGGAATAATCATTGAACCGCTGGACATCGTCCTTGACGCGACGCGAGGGTCAAGGGCGACGGCGTTGATTGCGGGAATCGTAGTTAAATCGACTTCCGTCTTCGTCTTTTGTTTCTTCTTCGTCTTTTTCCATTTCTAGACAATGTACAATTCATTGGATCGAGCGAACTAAACAGAAAATAAAGAAAGAACCGTGACGCTCTCCTCGTCCTACGTACAACGTTTCAAATGGCTGATTCGAATCCAGTCGTTTAAAAGTAAAAGATTGTGGAATGCTTGAACAGAATCCGCTCGAAAGCATCGCGTCAGCTCGTCGGTAAAGAAAAAAAAAACTCGGGAGAACTGACGCCCAGCTTTTCATCTTTTTTGTGTATCGACGATTTGTTTGTTCTCTTTCGTTCTTCTTCGTCTTCATCAACATCATCATTATCATCATCATCATCCTCTTCTTCTTCTTCTTTTTTGTGATTTTTTTTGTATCGTTTGTTTGTTTTCGTCTTTCTTTCCTCTATTCTACTGAAATGCGAAGTAGACATACTAATGCTTTTTCCGTTTCAGCATGATCTTCTCCGGCCAACGCGGCTGCTATTTTCCTCTCGCGGTGCTTCGGCCGTGTCTCCAATGCCTTTTGTGTGATACACATTAAATGACCTAATATCTCAAGTAATAGTTAGAAGTTATTAGTAATCCATTAGCTGCCCTAACGTCTAAGGGACTGAAACACTGCTGCTACACATATTCATAGGCATGTAGCAATTTTTTTTTTCTTTAGGATTATTTTAGTGGCTTATAGTAGAACGAAGTTACGGTGAAGCGGGTGTGATCCGGTTTTTACTTGCCCCGTGGTGAGGATCGTGTGCCTGTTGTTGAGAGACCTTCGCCTCGGCTCCGAGTTCGGTGCAAGGAATGTAGACCCTCGCCTGGAACGTTGAAATAACGTTCAACATTATTTTTTCAATCTTTACGCATTACCTAAGTATTTCATAGTTTCTCAAAATCCACAGCTAGAGATTACTTAATGAATTTCTATACGGCAGCATCAATTCTTCCATGAACTAACAAATCATCTTCAGAGACATCCGCAAACATATTCTAAGGGAATTAATATTTAAGAGAACATCTTTAGGCACCTTTTTCTTCATTGGCAAAATTATTTTCCTGAACCTAGTTGACCCTATGTCAACATTGAAGTAAAAATGATATATTGAATTTGATTGTACTTTTATATCTCTCGCGATTGGCTTGTTAAGTCAAGTAATAAGACATTAAAATATTGTTCTCACCTCTGCTAACGCTCCTGCGCATCGGTGCAGACTGAGGAAGGGTGAAAGTGTAGTTTCTAAGTGCTCTGCCTCGTTTGTCTCGAATTAGTTTGTCCACTTTGACGAAAATACCGCACTTCGGTCGACACGAGAAGTACCTATGGCCGTTCACAGCACCATCGTTTTTACCTGTAACATGGAAAGCACGTTTCCACTTAACTCATAAATCGCCTGTGCCCATTGTAGTCTGCATAAGCACTCTGCGATGACAGTATGGTCTTACCAGTTGGGGCGTCCAATTCGACGCCTATCCACGCCCCAGAAGCAAACTCTGTTGGGCCCACGTACGCTATGACGCCGGAATAGCTGTGTGGACGAACCAGTACCGATTCACCAACCACCACCCAATCTGGTAGTGGTGTTTCGACTCGGCTTAAATCGTGCCTCGAACCGAAAGCTGAACTTTTGTCGCTCACGTCATCTGTTGTGATGGAAAGTAATAACAGTTAGAATCTAGATGGTAGGATAGGAAAGTTCTGTCGTATTTTAAAGAAAACATTTGATATAATTTCCATTGTTTGTAACAACTTGTTGCCATCTTTCAGATAACCTGTCAATTCCTGTTTCCCAATGACTCGCTAGCAGCATGTGCTTTTGATTTACAAGCAAAATTACCTGCTTATTTCAAGTACGACAGAACTTTCCCTCGAACGACGAAAACGCTAAAGTAGTAGAACGGTTCAATTATTCGAGAATATCTATGGTAGAACGATGGCGTACCGTCGATTCGTTCAGAGGAGCTATTGTCACCGTTCTCGTAGGGCATGTTAGGTTGCATCGATTGTTCCAGTCGCGCTGCAGCTTTGCTCTCCGAGAGCTGTGGACGGACCATAGGGAATGAAGCCCTGTGCTGAGAACTGGTAGGCCTTCCTGTAGTCGCAGACGCTTTTCTTCGACGCACCACCTACGCATTACCAAACCATGACCATTATTATCCACTTACAAGTAGTACAAGTAGTAGTAGAATAATTACGTTACCTTGCCCGGTGGTAATTTTGTATGAACAACCGAGCTGCCCTCGAAAGGACTGTCCTCTCCAGAATTCGAAGTCTGACTGATCTCCATGTCGCTTTTCCTTCGATTGCTCAGTGCCTGGTGCGTCGTATCTTTCTTCTGAATGTTATTAGAGTGCGCTATGCTGCTGTTCATATCGCTATCGCTCTTCGTCGAGGAGACTGGACTGTCTATGTCCGGGTCCACGTAAGCACCAGTTTCCTCTAAATTCTTCCTGGTACGTTCTGAATCGCAATAAGAACAATGTGAACTAGCCAATTACATCAATAAGTCTTCGAAAAATTAATCATTAAATCGTCGAATCTGTTGAAAATTCATTTTATTTCAAAGACATCTAATTCTATAATAAATCTATATTGCAACTAACCTTCGTTACAACTGTTGCCCATCACGTTCAGGTTGTCCAGCGCCGCAGACACGTCGCCCAAGTACTCCTCAGGTGTTTCCTCGACCAAAGAGCTGTCCATACGCTCCGTCTTCTTCGCGTCCAGCAGATTCCGATATTCAAGGTCCGGGGTCTCGTCCACGCTGATCGACTTCACCGACAACGAGTCCTCGGACGTCAGATTGGTCGTAGACACGGCTTGCGAACCGTAACCACTGCTGCTCATGCTTGGCGTGTTGATCTTCGTCGATTGAAGTTCGACGAGAGAATCCAGTGTGCGTGAAGAAGTTAGTGGTTTTACTGGTTTCGCCGTTGCCTGAACGTAATCGTGTGTGATATGCTTTTCAGTATTGTCTGACCAACGAGCCGCGCTCCGCTTATCGAACAAGGCGCTTTTACAGTGACTACGTATGTGCGTAAGGATGCCTGAGCGGCTGATTAAATTGCACTAATCGCTTCTGCGAGCCATCTTAAGACTAGACGCGCCCAAGTAACAGTTCAAAAACCAGCGTTCAGAAATCAGGCAATGCTTCAAAAACGATAAAAATGTGATAGTATTGTGTTAACTCTTAAGGGGGTATTCTCGTTTCCTTCCCATTTTTCGATAATGCAAAGATGGGGTTTTCAGTAGTCAAAAGCGCTAGATAGAAGATCAATCTAGGCCACAATCAAACTCAAAGGTCCTATTTTTACGCGTACGAGCCATAATTTGCATTTTTCGGAAGTATAAAGCTGCGCATGTAGCTATTTTCATAAAAATAGGACTTTTGAAGGCGACTGTGGGCTAGATTGATCTTTCATCGAAAAACCCCACGTTTGCGTTGTCGAGAAATGAGAAGGCCCATCCCGCACCCTTGCAATCATGGAAACGAGTCTACCTCCTTAAGCCGTCTCCTCAATCACTTGGCTTTGCCACACAGTTTTAAAAGTTTCTAGGAGAAGTCACAGCTTCAAAACCATATGGTAAGAGGTGAAGCTACGTAGGCACGTCTTTAGAGACTCGACAGAAGAAATTAGTAGAAAATCACTCTAACAAGGAAGTACCCAAGCGGATCTTCAAAAAAATTTTTTTTTAAAGGATAGGCTTCTTCTCGATCACTTTAACTGAATAATTGTAAGTTCATAAGTGGGCGAGACATTACAGCGCTAATATTTATTTTTAACTTCCTCAAAAAATGTAAGATTAGTGTTATACTAATGTATGCTATATAAACCAAACATAATAAGTAACAGATAGAATTAGATTTTGGTAGTTGAAGGTGGGGATGCTCGGGTATTTCATTTGCGAGTGATCACGTTCGGTGTTCGCAGTGATAGTTAAGGCCGAAGAACGTGTACTACCTGGTAGGAATCGTACTCGGAGTAATCAGCATCGCTCTTCTCCTCCTCTTCGTCGTGGATGGGCGAAGGTAGCTGGTTCCCGACGTTCGACGTCTCCTCGTGCAGTGTAGTCATCCGTAGACTCAGCTTAGTACCCACAATGTTTGGAGATGCTAAAATAAACACCATTCAATCAGCGAGACGCTCGGCTATTGCAAACGGAAGTCCACAAGTGTGATTGCGTTTGAATATCAGGGCCGATCTGGCCACATTTATTAGACAACTCTTGTTCTGTCTCTTTTGTTTTTCATTCCTTTACTGCTTTCGTACTTTTTATCGATACTTTGCGACAATTTTTGTCCTCGTTTCTAGTTCACGATCGTTGCTTCTCTGCGTGGATTTTTTTCGACATACATTCTACGTAACCGGGTCGATGAGAACACTAAAGGTGCCAGGTCGGTTCTGATACAGATTTGTGATTACAAAATATCGAACAAAGGACCCATGCTGTTCCTAAAAATAACAAAAACGGAGAAGAATATATATATTCCACGTATCCGACTGTCTTTCCCCCATCGAATGGATTGACAAACTAGCACGGAGGTGATTCCATAGAGAAAAACCAATGGAACGGTTAGGACAAATCTTTCCCTTCGGAGCTCAGCTTTCGAGACATTCGATTAGGACATTAGTACAATGAAGAAGTTCCGGTGTATCATTTTTTAACAGTTTTCTGTTAATCTACTTTCCAGAGAAAATGTTCCCACGTGATAAAAAATTTCTTTTCCATTTCATTCTCAATACAAGGAATTTAATTTTACTTAGTAAATGAACGAATCGTTAAAAAATAATTTCCGATAGAATCTTCATAACACACTAACGATGGTCGACTGTCTGTCTGGTCATCACTGGCACATTCTACTTACGCCAACTTTGTCAGCTTCGCAGTGGAAATCTGCAAGCTCAATTTTCTCAAGAACGAAGCTCCGAGTGAAAAAACTTTTGTTCTACACTTTCGATTCGTTTTTGCGCGTAAAATCATCTCCTCGACTTCACCACCGGACACAGTACACCCGGTGACATTAATCTGCGGTATCTTCGCTCGCGTAGTTGAGTGGATCCCTTTCCAAGACACTCGTCGACTATATTTCACATGGTTCCGTGTCTGTCAACCATTAAGTAGTCAGGTGGTTTTATCCTTATGGTATAAATATTGTTTATTCGAATAGTTTAGTGTGATTGCATTTGAAAAACATTCATGGGATGTACCATAGACGCCGGACCACTCAATAGTCGATGTTCAGTGTAGATAAAGGTATCGTTTAATTCGGTATGCGAGCCAGTGTTGCAATATATAGTGTCAGGGTATCAGAAGAGGAAGCGCATACGTGGAATATAAGGCAGCCTCAAGTAAACATAAAAACAGAGCCGTAGTAGGTACCAATTATTGTAAAGCGATAGAAAACATCGAACACATACGGAGCTACGCGCTGCGCGTTTCGCGCAGCGTGGCTGCGATTCCAATTAAGAGAGAGAGAGAAACGAAAAAAAAGAATAAAATAATAAATAAATAGTACAGTAAACTACCACTGTATCTGATAACAAACGAAAAGAATAGTTTACGAAAATTATATGTATTACGGTTCGAACACAATGTCTATACCTATACACTACGTAAAATGGTCGAACTAAGGAGTAAGGAAACCAAAGACTCTACTAATCACTACGAGAATGATCGTATGGACTCTTTCAAACTCCGTTTAAATTGATCCCTCGAAATTTGCCAATTTTCCATTCCAACATCTCACAAGTACTCTTCTTCGTTAAGTACTACTGTTTTAATCGTTTTAATCGTTTTTAATCAAACGGACTTCTTAGAAAGAAATTATTCTTTTTTTTTTGTAGACCGGCGAATGAAACTAGAAGTTTAAACTTTCTATAAAGTTTTTTGTGTGATTCACAATTCGTTTCTTTCAAGATCAACGAGCCATTTGTCGTGACTCTTTTATGTATTTCTACGTTGTTTTCAACAGAACGAGTTTTTCCCTTTCTTTATAGTAGGTTCAATCAAAACATAAGTCTACATTAAATTTTACGTTCAAATGCTCAACAAAGTTACAGATTCTCTTCTCGTCGTATTGTATTATCGTTCCAGTCGAATTCACAATTTATAATTTCTCCTGTGTCGCGATCAACGAATTTTACATCGATTTCTTCATTATTTTTAATCGAACGAATTTTTCAGCCAAAGAAAGGATTCTTCTCGTTCTCTAGTCTAGAACAGCCAATTGGAGAACGAAGTTCGCGTGAAATTCTCCGTTCAATATTCTCAACAAAGAAGACGTCTGTTGGATTGTCTTGTGCCGATCAACCATCGGAAAATCTAGTTTTTTCCCGATTCCGTTTCGAAAAGTAGGATCGAAGTTTCTACGTAGATTTGGCGGAGTCAGTTTGAAAGATCGTCCAAACGGCGAGTGTCACCTACACTTGGCAGAGGTGGATTGTTGCAGACGTGTCAATGAGTTGAGATTCAGGTTCAGATTCAGGAAAGTTGGTCTCGCTGAAAGGAGATACAGACGTACTGATTACACGGCACTCCGGTTAAGAGTCTGGTCGAATGACTATAAAAAAAGATATATATATATATATATATATATATATATATATGTATGTATGTATATATATAAACACACTACGTTCTCCTCTCCTCTGAATGGCGAGCCATTGTTAGAGCTTGTCTTTCGCAACAGGCTTTTGAACACAGTCATTGAAATCATGCCTGAAAACACCGGACAGTGAGAGAGAAAAACCAGTCAACACGAGGTATACAGATTCCCGGTGACCGACGATCATCGACGGAAACAATCAATTATCCATCCAAGTACACAGTCACGTCGAACAATGTACAAAGTTCGCGGGCGGGATAGAGAAAATGGCGTGGTTCGGCCGAATTTGTTGGTCCCGTTCCGATAATAATCAAATTCGATTTCTTTTTTTCACCGGCTCGACGGCCGGAATGTTCTAACTCGCCATTTTGTCGCGAATCCAAAATGCACGTATTCGTCTAATTCATTCAACTGAAATATTGTTTGGGGTTCTTTCTTCTGGATAGCAGTGCATCGTAGATTCGTTGGAAATATATTAAACAACAGCGATTAGTTTAAAGTCAATGGCTCTTGGTGTCTCCAACAGATTTTTGGTTCCCGTTAGATCGCGACGTACTAGCGAGATTCTAGAGCATGCTTGACTAACTTCGAAAACGACAATTCCATGCATCACTAGTCGCTATTTCGTAACAACGATTCTCGTTGTCTACGTTATTCGAAAACTGGCTGGCTGGTCGGACGTTCTCCGGTTGACTTTAAACTAATTCTCTCTGTGGAGAAAAGGGAACTCTCAGCCGGCGTTCGAATCTTTGAATCCTCTTTCTATCTCTCTGCGAGTCTGCTTCGGTTCTGTTTGCAGACAAGAGTCTCCCTTTTCTGCAGTCTTTTGAGAAACAATTTAAGCTTTCCTCTCTTAGATTGTATTTATTCGTATTTTTATCCTAAAATAGTTTGTGACCTGTTCGTCGAGCTGCATGTTTGCACACTTCAGCTGATATTTATTATCTTAATTGTTTGTAGAAGCAGACATTCATACAATTTAGTGAAATCATCGAATTATTCACCTGACTAATTTTTTCATTTCGAACTAGACGTATCTGATTGGTACTGATGGTTTTTGCAATTATTAAAAAAACCCTATATTTTTATAGCATTTTGTATATTTATGACCAAAATCTATCAAAGGATAATTGATAAAAATTAACGAGACAAATGCTACTACGTTATTCAAGAAAAAATTGCATAAGTTTTTGTGTGTACAAACATGTATCCAACCATTAATAAATTGTCAACGTCGCAGGTGACGAGTCTCTATTGAATCGATAAAACATTGTTCAAATTGTTTCTCAGAAGTGGCTCCACCTAAATCATCATTAATCCTATCAATATATAAATACCTATGTATATGTATATGTATAAGTATATGTACACATATAATATGATACAATAAACCTACGTCTGTTTCTAAAATATTGCTCAACAGCACATTCACAGGTGGAAACAGTAAAACGTAAAAAAAAAAAAAAATATTGTAGGAAAAAAAAACACTCGACAGAAGCGACTCGACTATCGTTTCGATTCACCGTGAATCGAACAGTGTCCTCTCTTTTTATCTCGTCGTGATTCGCGCTGTTTTCCTTAGAGAATTTGGTGCCGATTCGAACACGGTGTTAGAATACAGTCGATCATTCGTCGAACGCGATCGGCTCGAACGAATCATCGGTGCTCGATCAACTATTGCGGAAATCGTTCTCTATTTCTAAATGGGTGGAGAGAGAAAAAAAACGTATTTTATTACTCGCTCGACACAAGTTTCTCAAGAAAGTTCCATGCGTTCGCGTTTTGCGAACAAAGTGAGGATAATATATGTAACAGAGTGAACGGAAAACGGTGCCGGTGAAAGAATGATCTCTGTGCACGGTGACTTAAAAGACTGGAGCAAGATTAGGCTATTTCGTTCGCTGGCCTCTGGCTTGATACTCGCTAAACTGCGGATGCTTATGCGAGTTTGCGTTCGGTCACATTTTAACGCTGCAACTACCTTTGGAATTCATTCGCAATTTTATAGTGAATTCGTTTCTGACGAATTTCTGATCGAATTTGTTCGATCATTCTTAACGAAAATATTTCTAAAGATTTCAATACTATTTCAATAGGATAGGGGGATGATGATCATTTTATCTCACCTGGTAGTTTCAGTGTTAATAATAGTAATAATAATGGCGTCTTTATTGTACACATTCAGTCTAATATATCATGCACAACAGTAACAGAAAAATATTGAATCGAACGATGTTTTAAATATTTACAATACAATACAACTACTATTAACAAATAAGAAAAATAAGAATCCATTGAAATCATTGGAAAGGGAGTGAATATAAAAATCGTGTAAAATCTGAACAAATGATTTTTGTAATCAATTAACAAATTCGCCAAATTTCAAGAAATATTTCTACCCTTATTTGACTCTTAACACACATTGTGAAGCGTGTGCGATAAAGCCACCATTATTAGCATCAAGAGATCTAACAAGAAAAGAGACAGACAGATAGCTTAACAAACAGTGTGTCGAGTGCACAAGTCCATTCACTTGCGGTTCGTAATCATTGCAATTCATAAACATCCGCGGTCGTACATACAGCGACAGTCGCGCAAAGTGCAACAAAGAAGGACATAGGCTACTCAATGAACAAACTTGCCGATGCTAGGGTAAACACAAGGGACGCATTCGCATGCAATAATCCATAGAACGGGGCGGAAGTAACATCGCTCACGCAAATAAACAGCGTTCAAACAAATCTAGGTAGAAGTGCGTCAGCAATCTTCAGAACTAGAATGCATACGGCGGAGACAGATATAGTTAGCGGCGTTCCTCAAAGCTTTATTGTAATTACGGAAGCGCGGGGATTCGTTAAATGCTCGCATTGCTACGTATTCACCACTCTCTTTCATCTATCGGTCATTGGTAAGCTGCGTTTTGTGTTGGTGATGGGACTCGCAATGAATCGAGTTTCTCTGAAAAATGTGGTCTTGAACGATTGTCGATTTGTCCGTGCACCTAGAGTCGCCAGATTAAAACTCTATTCTCCCACGCTTCCGACAATGTCACGTGATTAAGGGGGTAGACTCGTTTTCAGGATTGCAAGGGTGCGGGAGACGCCTTCTCGTTTCTTGATAATGCAAAGATGGGGTTTTTCAGTAGTCAAAAGCGTTAGATAAAAGTCCATAAAAGGTCCTATTTTTACGTTTACGTGACGTAATTTGTATTATTCGGAAGTATAAAGCTGCGCATGTAGCTATTATTATAAAGCTGCGACAGCGCATGCTGCCGAATAATGCAAATTATGCCTCGTAAATGTAAAAATAGGAAATTTGGGAGCAACTGCGGTGTAGATTGATATTTTAAATGAGAATAGTCAAAAGCGCTGGATAAAAGACCAATCTAGGCCGCAATCGCCCTCAAAAGTCCTATTCTTACGTTTACGTGGCGTAATTTGCATTATTCGGAAGTATGTAGCTGTCACAGCTTTACGAAAATAGCTACTGCGCGGTGCACGAAAGAATTGTAGCGGGAAGGGAACGGGGCAAGAAACCTGACCACTCAGATTGCCTTTGCGTTCCTCTTGCCCCATTCCCTTCCGCTACAATTCATTCGTGTTCTGGACAGGACATGCGCAGCTGTATGCTTCCGAATAATGCAAGTTACGCTTCGTAAACGAAAAAATAGTTTTTGAGAAAAATAGTGTTATTGAGAAATGAGAACGCACATTCCGCACCCTTGCAATCCTGGAAAAACGAGTCTACCCTCTTAATCCGGCACTGGCAGAGAGAGGGTAACATTCTTCCCCCGAATTCGAGTCAATTCCCCTGATCTGACGACTCCGCGTGCACCACGGAACTGGACAATGTTAATCGAATTGAAATTTGCAATTCTAAAATGAAAATGTTCATTTTTATAACCAGTATTTTATTGAAAGGTGTAGTAGCAATAATACTTCTTGTCAATGATTGTATGATCAGCCCTGCAACGCAGAAGGTTGAAATGTCAGTCGTAGAGCTTCGTAAATCAATTATTTTATATATCTTAATTTTTGATATTTTTAGACGTTAATTAAATTCATTATTGCCCAGCTCTGGTATGCAGACAAAAGTGTCGTTTAGCTACGAAACTATGTAACCTCGACATTCTATAGTGTAACAGCGTGTCAGTCTGGAAAATATAAGATCGTGTTCTCGATGTCGTTCCAAAACATAGCTTTTCAGTGTACGTTAATTGAATTACACCATGATCCCATGAGTGCTAAGCAGCTGAAGAATTAAAACAAGATGATAGTTAACTACGGATCAGTGTGGTCTCTTTCTCGATCCGAATGAAAGGTTTCTCGGGGGGCTGGTATGATGCTACGAGATGAAACATCGATAGAGAAATGTTTGAACGATGTCGGTAGAGGGGGCATACAGGATTCTGGTTCTGAACATTGCCAATATCATAAATAATAATAATGCCGACACACCGAGGCAAACGGGTTATAACTAAACAACAGACAGACTCAACCACTCACGAGACATATGTATACTAATCGTCACTGCCTGTAACGGCATCAATTAAATATCAATCAAGACTCCATTTTACCTGAGTTCAGAATGGAGCCTTGCGTGGGCCGAAATAGTTGTAGAAGTAGTAGACGTAGTGTTAAACAGAGGAACAGATAAGTTGCATACATTAATTAGTCCAAGAGAAAACAACGTTCGGTCAATTTTGCTACAGGACTCGCTAGTTTCGAGGGGATGGCGGACCGCAGTCGTTCAAGGGGACACCGTGTCTTCAAAATTATATTTAAAAAACACTACTTGCGACAGCTATTATTCACTCCGACCCTGTGCACGTGTACACTCCATCAAAGTCGGGCAAATTTTGTTAATAGAAAAATACAGTGGAAACCAGTTCATCCAATAAATTAAATCCTTCCTGATAGAAGCACAATGAGTTCATAAAAAGAATTTAAAAATTATTGAGATACAGAAAAGTCAATAAGCTAGACTTTCGAAGTGTTTAGATTCCTCTAAGAAAATAAATCTTTAAATTGTGCATGATCGTGTATACTATTTATCAAAAGAAAAATGATTGTACTAGTTACAAAAGTAATTGTACGAATTGAAAATAAATGTTTTTACAGGACAATCTTTTTACATCGTCAAGAATCTCGTTGTTTAACATTTGAGGCACAGTTTCACCATCGGAAGTAGCTTTTTTAATGAAAATTCGCCCGACACCGTGTTCGTCGAGGTCCACAGTTCGCCATCCCCTCGACTTACGTTAAACAGCCTCAGATACTGCATTATAAGTGGTGGAGCTTAAGTGTCGCTGCTAAAACGCTAGGCGGATCTGAGAAACTGGGTTTCGTACCATGCTCAACTCTCCTCGTGCCACGAAGAATCCGTGGCCACGATTCTCTATAAAAGCTTGTACGGTTACTTGGTTTGTTATTCGTTTGTTCGTTTGTCTTTGTTTAACAAATCGGAGAAACTGTGCGAAAAAGTTGAACATAGCGGTGGTGACATAACAATATGATAGAAGCTGTAAATATAATAATACGAAGTTCCAGTGTCGTGGTAGTTGCTAACAGGGGGAGATCGATATTACCAAACATTTTTAAGGACAGTGAGAGAATGTTGATCGTGTCTGTTCTAGGTGACGGTCATCTCCCCCCGTACTGTCTCGTGAATCTCTTTTCGAGCGATCTTCTCGAATATGGAAATTAGAACAATTAAAAATCGAGGCTTCCGTTTAATTTGTATCGAATCTGTAAGAATCATCGCCGATAACTTACAGTTAGAAGAATCAGTCGAGACAGTATAGAGGGAAACGCTAATGAAGGATGACATGAATCGTAATCGAAAAAAAGGTAAGAAAAAACGGGGGAAACGAGAGAACAGAGATGAAGTATGGTTCTCTTCCAATATAGAATAAAATAATGAACATATCCAATACCAAAATCGTAAAGTGACTATCATGGCAAGGTGATATATACGTATATATATAATAATATCAAAAAACACTGCATAAGCCACATTTCAGAAACGGATCATAGATTCCTCGGTCGAATGTAATCGAAGAAAGCGGAATCAAGGCAAAGTGAACGTGATAAATAATTGTAAAACCGTTTATATATACAATATATGTATATATGTATATAGTATATATAAATGTTTCATCTAAGGGCTAAGGTTGTCGAACACAGTGCCATTAAGATTGATCAAAAGCGTCGTTTGAATAATTCAATCGGTAGTCGAAAGCGAACTAAGTTGTTGCATCCATTAGAACAAAGTGATGAACTCGCACAAAAAACTTGTGAGGATTCCAACGGAAAATAGACGAAAAAGAAAAATAAAGAAAAACGAATGTATAGGGGGTGGGGAGAAAAGTAAATAATCGAACGTAAAGATCGATCTGTTAAGTTCGCGGATGACGTAGCAATCCATTTAGCAAAAAATCCGGCGTCGGTAGCAAGCTCTGCGTCGAACAGAGAGCAAACGGTCGCCGCAGCGCAACAACTATGTAATAGGAACAAGAATGTAGAACCAAAAGAAGAACGTCGAACAAAACGATTCTGTGAAAATAAAAAAGTAAAAACGGTGAACTGTCTCGCTAGGTTCGCTAATGTATTCAACGTCATGGCCAAAAATCGTATGCTTGCAGAGCGTATTAAAAAGAGAAACGGAACAACGTAAAAACCAAACGAAAATATAGTGAAAAAGAAGAAGTAGAATTTCCTCTTGCGGGAAAGTCGTCAGAATTACCTTTTTGTTGGCGTACTTATGGTAGTACCAGTTGGATATTGTTAAAAGAAGTTATTATGAACAACAGTAACAGTATTAATACCATGTTGCCAAAAAACGATTCGAGAAATTAAGATGGATATATTATAATATAATATGTAATTTGCAATCGAGACGATACAGTTCGATAAAATGGATTACTACAAAACGAATAGTCAACTAATGGATGATAGAATGACATGTATGAGTGAATCTCGTGTTGAACAATTCAAAAATAAATCCTCGGTTCAGATTCGATCGATTTCTTTTCTCTTTTAGCTTTTTCTCTTCTTTTGTGTACCGATTGGATCTCGATCTTGAACCTTCTATGATTTCGTAAACCAATATTCTACAATATATTTATTTGCATATCTGATGTATAAATTATACAGGCGACCTCATAATTCACGACACAAAATCACTCTACAAAAAGTAACGATAGAAGTAAGTCCATTGGACGAAATGGAGATATTACAGCAGCAAGTAGAATAGGTCAACCATGGCCAGACATCAAATTAAGTTCTATAACAATTCTGTATCGCTTAAATTTGTATTTTAGAAATTAAGTATGCCTTCAAAAAGTCTTACTATTTATGTTTTACCATATTTAAAATAAAAAACTTTAACAATGTAGAATTATTTATTGCGTCATAAATTATAAAAGCCTTTATTTAATTATGAAATTGTAACACGTACAGCAGCCTACAAAAGTGTTCGTTCAGGGTAAATTTATTCAATTTAACTCGATCGATCTTGTAATAGGATTATAAAATTAAAGTAAAGATCTTGGACAAGGGAATTCGATGTGTAAGAACTTTACATGCAATCGTTTTACGTAGAAATGCTATCAAAAGATCAATAAAATTCAGTTGAATAAACTTAGTTCTCGTGTGGAAACGCTTTTGTGAGCGACAATAGGTGATTAAAACGATTAGGAAATCATAGAATGGTAACATTGATGAGTTCGGTGTTTCGAAGTCTCTAATAGGAAGATTGATCAAGTTTGAAGTGTGCTTACCGATTCCGAACGGTTTTGATGGCGTGGTCACGAAGTTTTCCTCGTTTCTTGTGTGGCCGGTGGACGCTCGACGAGAATGCAGCATTCCACTGAGCTCGCTGTTGAGATCCGTAACGCTTTCGGAACGGGTGACATTTAGAGAGTCCATCGAGGTGTCGGATCTCATAATCTGGAAGCATTTATGACGTATAATACATTCAAGAAAATAATATACGACGATTTCTTTATTCTTTATTCAAAATGGACTTCGTTCAAAAAATGCTCTTGGTATCTCTGGATTGCTGCAAAAATTCTACGACTACAATTCATGCCACCAAATTTTATGCGACACAGGAATCATAAGCGATGGCCTTAACCAGGACTTGATCGAATGAATGAAATATTAGATGATTGCAAAAGTTCGTACCCTATTAGAAAATAAAATGCGAGCGGTTATATTTAAAAATAACAGTTTTATTAATCAATTATAATTTTTCATAGATAAATTTAGATAGATTAATTTTTTCTGATTAATCAATTAGACTTTTTCGTAGAAGTTACACGTTTATTTTCAAAAAAGTTCACGAGGTAAATCGGGTACGAACTTTTGCAATCATCCAATATAATTAAAGCATAATTCTGCTGATGATCGAAACCATGAGTTAATGGCGTACACTACGATGAAAATGATTTGAATGTATGTAGACTAGTACGCCATTGATGATCGTGAAAACTATAATTTTCTTGCCAAAAAATTTCCAATTGTGTAACTGAAGAAACAGTAAAACTTTTTTGCTCCAAAATCGTAACTACAAAAAAGTTCTAGTTTCGAGCTAAAAATCAGCATCAAAAGAAACAAAGACCATATTCCAATAATAGAATACGGCAAAATAAAATCAAAACGGAAAAAAAGAAATTAAACGAAAAGCATACAGTGCGTCCAAGACGTCGGAGGGGCAGTAGTACCTGCGAGAAGTTGGGTACGCTTGCAGTCTTGCGCATCAATGGTTGGCCTTGTGCTTGCAGCAACTCTTTCACCGCAACATTTTGTCGTAATCGGTCTAGAGTTAGGATACTTTCCACCGCTGAGACACCGCGCGTGTATTTTTCTAAACAGAAACACTAAACGTGAAAATCTCACCATTGACAATTAACTGGGTCACCTACGAAGAATTAATTTCAGGATCCACAGACATCCTGAAGAAAACGAGTGTCTTTCAAAGATTATAAAACTGTAGATTCTTCTACAAGATCACACAATTTGTAAAATAAGATTATTTAGGAGATGAGAGTTACTATAAATCAGTGAATGATTTATATTGGCTCACCGATATACGTTTCACCATCGCAGAGGCTGCTGTCTTCCCCGCTGGCAGCAATCTGCGCCAAACTCTCGCGATCTTCCAGCTCCTCGCTGGCCTTTGGTATATTAGACACTACCTCGTAGGTGACGCCTGTTTGAGTCTCGCAATCGGTGCCGACGATCTTTTTAAATATTCTGTCCCTGATGCTCTGCCTCTTGTAAATGTTCAGGTTCAGTCGTTTACGTAGCACGAGGTCCATCGGCGCCGGATGCGACAGCCTAACTGTCGTCTTCACGATCAAGAACACCCTCTCGTTTGCTGAAACACGAGTCCATTTTAAAATCAAGATCCACACTTATTTTTGGATCTACTTCTTTACTCACCATCTGTGACTTTGTTCAGGTGTATGTTGTCGTGTATACTAGAGTCCCAAGCAGCGATGGCACAAACGTCTTTTTCAATGCGTCGAATGATTGGCAGATTGTAGAATTTATTGCCGTGCTCCTTGGGTAAGATAGAGTTCATCCCAGTTACAGAAACTTCTTCCCCAGACTGATGGGTTGAGAGATCGTCGGCTGTAACATTCCGATAGTCTCACATTAAGCTTCCCACTTTTCAAGAAGTTTACAAAGTTGATTATTGAAGAATGCGGGATAGATGACAAAATGTTGTACCGTACCATTGAGATCAAGGAACAGAACAGGTATGTGCAGCTCCATGCCTGGCGGAGGGTTCCAGTCAGCAGGTGCGCCAGGTATGCCTGATCCTGCGGCAGGAAACAAAACTGCATTCCGTTCATCCGTCATACTAACCCACTGTTCCACCAGGCTCTGTTCACGTTCCATGTCTTGCTCCGTTTTGTCTGTACAAAAGGTTTACGTTAGTTGTATTGCCACCAAAATATCATACTGTAATCTGTAATTAGCTATCACACGAATAGATTCTCTGTACCTTGTTTATTAATAAGTTTCTGTATCTGCTGGTCCAAGTACTGTTTCCTCCTCTTCAAGGCATCGCTCCATTTATCTCTCAGTATGCTCAGGTCCTCATCCTGGTAACTGTCCAATGGAATCTGAAGGCGATTCCTAACTGACACGCTACCGACTGCCACGCTTATTATCGACTGGCAAATGATCGGCAGTGTTCCAGAATTTTGTACTGGTTTCACGCGAACTTGTATCCGCCGCTGTTGACCCTGTCGCAGCTGGTAAATCCCGCCTGCGGAGAATGCGGAGTTCGCATCGCTAGAGGAGCCTGTAACAATTTAAATCAGTTGCTGAAGTTGCTACAGTAAATCCTCGACTTACGTGGATTCATAGAAGTGAAACAGAAAACCAATTCCGAACAGTTAAATTCGTTTATTGATTTTCAGAACGGGAGCTTTGTACATATGCGACAGAGGCGAAGATAAGTGTTTGCTTGTGTATAGCAGGGAGTTCCAACATGCGGCTCCTTCCCCGCTTAGGTACTTCTCCCACTCTTAGACTTCATCGTGGGCGTAGAATATAGAACTTCGTCCCTGCTCCCGTGCCGCTGTGCCGCCCAACTAACTCTACGGCTGTACGTAGCAGTGGGAACAGGTTTGACTAATGGCGCGGACCTTGCGATTCTCGGAGGAAAACAAGTTGGAACTCCCTGGTGTACAGAGTAGGCATTCAGCTATTTATGAGTGAAAAATTTTCCACGAACATAGTAAGTTAATTTGAATTTTCCTTTCAAATGAGTACATACATATAGTATGTACAAAGTACTCAGGCACTATTCGACTTACGCGGAAAGCGCTGGAACGAATTGACCGCGCAAATTATGTACAGATGATGACTTTTTTGTGGCGTGATAAAGAGGCTGGGTAGCTTGGATACCTGAACAAGTCTATAGAACACGAATTTGATAAACATATTCTTACCCGTCCACGTGCTTCGTTTTACAGACACTTCTACGGGCGCATATTCTCCCTGTTCGTTCAGTTCTTGGACCTCTACCCACAGTTCGATCTTCCTGGTCAACTCGGACCATCGATCGGCCAAAGATCTAGCTTTGGCCAGCTGTTGCTCGACTTCCCAGCCGGGTTTGCTTCGCGAAAATCCTGCGCTTCGGTGGCCCCACACTTCTATACTCAAGGCACCCTCTGCAGGAGGAAAACCAAGGAACATTATCCATTGTAATCATTGTCTTTGATTACAAAACAAAGGTGCAACGAAAGGAGTTCTTTACCAGCACAATGTTCCATGAACTCTTCCGTAACGGGCACGATAAAGTCGTTCGTGTGATTGAACTTGAACGCCAAAGAGTCCCTCTGGCCGGCCTGGCAGTTTGCGTTCATCTCTTCGGAATTGTCCACGGCTGGGACCACGATGGGTTCAGGGTGCCCGCAGAACATGTACTGGCAGAACACGTAGTGACTCAACGACAGTGGCAAACCGGTCGCTTGTTTTATTGTGACGCGACAAGTTATGTGACTCGAGCCGGAATAGTCCTCAGGCTCGGAAGAGGTCGAATCGGCCGAAGACTCCGACGCTGCCTCGCACATCCGATCCTGAGGAAAGTGGCCGGATATACGGCTGATCTCGACCTGCAGTCGTCCAGCGACTTCTCCCTGTTGGCTGATGATCGGCGTATGATAGTCTAACCGGACGTCGTGGAACAGGACCTCCAGGAATATGTTCGCAACGCCGATCAGATTATGATTCTCCTGCGACTCGTAAAAAGGGTCCAGCGACTTCCCTGGTACTTCATCCTGCTTCAAAGAAAAGGTTACATTTGTTTACGAATGATGAGAGTCAAGGACAATTTAAAAACTTAAATTCTATGGCCTTCGCGTAACTCTAGTACTATTTATGATCGGATTGAGCAAATTAATCATTCAACGAGCGAATGGCTTTCCGATGATTCTTTATAAATACTCACCTTCATGGCAGGTGATCGTTGACAGTTATTCGGATCCTTCCATTCCTCATACATCTCTCGCATGTCGACCAATTTGTTCCCTAATTTCTCCATCGACCACACCTGACTACCCATTTTTTTCCTTTTAACTAAGATCGCGGGCTCGCTGACGAACGCGCCCCGCTGGAAAAATACACTCTGCTTACCGAAGAGTGCGAAAGCAGAAGGGGCACAAATAAATAAACACAACAAAAGCCAACTAAAAATACGTGGAAATAATAAATACGAACTTAAAACGACTAAAAAAAACATCATCAAAATGTTTCAATAAAAGAGCACATTAGCACTGGAACTACTGAATCCGTCGAAACAACGGGATTTCATTTCACGATTACAAATTACTTTTTATTTTATATCACTCTTGTGAGAAATTGCTGCGTAAATTTATTTACTCGGGTGCATGCCATAACCCAAATGTTGCTAAATCAACTAAATAGTCTTCCAATTTTTACACACTAAAACTAGTTATTATTAGCATAGAGTAGTTCTAGTGTTAATTTTTTAGTAAACTTTAGCACAGACTGCCGATTTTAATGTCGATTTATACTCCTATAGAGAATATTTCAAAAAGACAAAAGTAATACATAAATGAGGCACTTTTAACATAGAAAAAGTTTTCTCAAGCTCAACGGAACCCAAGCATTTAATTCCCATTATTTACAGAACGCAAAATCCGCAATCTGATTCTTTCCATCTACAAAACACAATACAGGAGCGAAAACAATTAGAATATAAGAAACAGAACTTCAATAATCATTAAATCAACGATAAAATTCAAGACAAATAATTGCAGCTGTAATTCTTTAATCGATACACTGTTTAGATTGCAGCGATTACAATCTGGCGAACTGAACAATACCTTTCTGTTCGGACTCAAGTTATTCGGAGGGATCTGCAGGGTGACGCTGAATTTCGTTTGCTTGCCCATTTCTTCTGCCAAGAAGTTCGCCTCCTGCACTAGAGAGTTGGCTTTCAAGATGTCCGCCTTTAATTGACCTAAGCTCCTCTTGAACATCTCGTCCCTCTCCTGGGCCCATTTCTCGACGCGCATTTGCGTGGTCGGCGTACAGGCTGGCAACTTGCCGCTTTGACTGCCTCTTAGAGGATCGTAGGGTACATACGGTGAATAGGGTGTCGACGGGGACAAGATGTTGCGTAGCTGCTGGAACTGGCGCTCGTACTCTTGCCTCTGCTTCTCCAGCGCGACCTTTTGATCAATGAAAAGCCCTTGTTAACATATCGTTTGCATTTCACATCTTGCTGAACAACACTCCATTCAAAATCATGCACGCTTCCAAGAATCTGTAGCTTTGTCTTCAAAGCCTCAATTAATGGCGAAACGTTCAGTTTGGTTTATTCAGCAGTGGGCTTTTCGACCCACTAAACTCTGATAAAACTTACAATTAGTATTTATTTATTCTCTTTTAAAAGGCGTATAAGCCTTTCGTAGGCCAAACCGTTTAACCACGTTTCGCGTCTTACTTTTGTGGTACACTAAACACTTAACCGATGCTTAAATTGCTGTATTTGAAATAAATTTGAGCAATTATGCTTAACACTACCGAATGGCAAAGATTCAAAGAACTTTCAGAAATGGCTATTTTAGTAATTTTATCAAGTTTGTCTCCGACGAATCAAAGACGTAAAATCGAAGAAGCTGATGAACGACTTCCGGAAAAGAAACTGTCGGTCGAGTCCCTAGTTCAAACACTGTCAGTAGCCGCACCTGTTTGTCCTCCTCGTGCTGTTTCTCGAGTCTCGCGATGGCCCTCTGTATCGGATCGTTCGACAGCTCGTTAAGCATCAGCTCTTCCCTCGCGAAGTTGTAATCGATATTCTGCGCGGGTGTCTGCGGCTCGCTGTTGATCGCTGCGAACACACAGAGAGCGAGAGAGACACACGATTATTCCTCGAGAGATAATCAACCGATAATTTCTTAAAATTCCAATTACAGCTTCCGATAGAGAAGCTCGGATCGGCTTGGTACAGGAGCTCGATCGTACCTGTTGCGCTCCTGGGACAGTTCACCCGGAAGAAATGATGATTTCCCCAGACGATCCTGTCGCCGTGTAACAGAGGCGTTTTTTCGACGACCTGTGTGCCGTTCACGAAACACCTAGCACCGTGCAACGGCGTCATATACAGTCCTGATTCTTCTATCGTGATCACACAGTGCTCGGGCAGGATGCCCAAACCGTGCAGCTGGATATCCTGATCCGTTTTCGCTGATCGACCGCCCACCAGTGTCCTTTCCTAGGGTTTCACACGAAAAATAACTTTTTATCTGAGGATATCGAGTTCGCAGAACGTGTTCGCCGTGGATGACGCAACTTTGCATCAGTAGGTTTATTATTCGCCTCTTTTAAATTGAAATGGAATACTATTCTTCTATTGCGGATTCTTGGCCATTGCATCAAACGATTGCATAAGTTCGGGTCCGATTTGAAAATAAAATTGAATAGTTAAATTTTAAAGAATACAGCTCTATCAATCGATTATATAGTCGCCATTCTTTTCTAATTGTTGAAAAGAATTTATGCAATCATCTAATACTAAACGTAGGCACACGGTAAAGAACAAGATACTTTGATAAATATTAGAAAGCAGCGAGCACGTTGTTTCGCGGAACGATCAGTCATCGTCGAGTACCTTCAGGTAATACACCAATAACTCGTTTAAGCTGGGATCGTCGTTGAGATTCACAAGGTAGTACTTGTTCTTCTCGACTTGGATACCGGAAGCCTGCACGCTGATCCCCATTTTCTCCAAGGCTTGTTGCCTTTCGTGCTGCAGCCTCTCGGTCTTCACCAGTTTCTCCTCCCACGTCTGCGACATCACCTTCATCAGTCGTTCCGACTCCGACAGCTTCTCCGTTATGTCTGTGCGTTGTTGGCCCACTATCGATCCCTGCACATTCCGCAACAGAAGAGGGTCAGAGAATTACTGGATTAGCCAAAGAAATTAATGCTCCGGTGATCACTGGATTACCAGCTTCTCCTAATTAATTAACCACGTCGAGAAGAAAATAGGTCCATTCGTTATTGTGTCCTATTTAGATCTGTCTCATCCTTAGAGCGTTCACCTCGCGTGAATTCGATCTTCGAATCCCATACAAAAATCAAACTTGTCCAAATATTAGATAGATTAAAACTGGCAAGAACTTCTCAGGGTACCTGATACTTCGTTAAAAAACATTCTGAGCTAAACTTTACCGATTAATATTTATCAGAGACTTTATCTCTCAAGTTTCTAACGCTCCAGCTGCGCGCTATTCTGTTGCTCGAACTTATTATTCGAGAATCTATACAAATTCAAATTTCTACGGACTCATTGTTCAAATTAGAGATGAGAAACTTTATCCTCCGATTAAGGACTCCAGTTGCGAAGAAAATTTCTATCGGGCGTACTTAATATCTTATTGTTTTACCGCGAGCCATCTTTAGAGCTCTAAGCCGTGAACGAACGACGCTATAGCGAGTCAATAATCGTTTCCCCCTTATCGCGGCGTTCGATATCTTCTTCGTGACCGAATTTCATCTTTATTTACAGAAGAGGAAAGTTTGTAGCGCGGCCGCCGGGGCAATCCGAGTAAGATTCAGATAGGATCCGCTTTTGCGACGAGGAGTTTGCGCAAAGTCAACGGTTCCGTGTTTACGAAGAGCGAATAGTCTTACAGTCGCGTGCAGCAGCATCTCCTTCAGGGTCTCCACCTCCTGCCTCAGTTCTCGAATAATTCTTGCGTTCGGATCCTCGTTGACCACCGCGTGATTAACGATCCTCTTCGCTCTGTCCGCGTATCGGAGGGTGGAAAGCGTTTCCTCGTAATTGTCCGCCGCCGGTGATATAGTAGCCACCATTACAGTTTTACTGTTGCCGCCAAGGTTATCCTAAAATCGAAACAACAATATTTTCACACGCGAGACCGCATACGAGATCCTACCATAAATCCCTCTATTCCATTTTAACGACGGTTATTCGAAAATCAAACAAATTTGTAGAACAGAATTTCAATTTTTCATACTCGAAACTCGACTGCCAGCGGTCTTGTTCTCGGTGATCAGATCAAGAATTATTCTGCGGTGAAATTGATGTTGCGGTTCTCTATGGCAGTTTGTGGTAACATATTTTATTCTTGAAGTGTAGGCAGTCGTAAATTTAGAATGCAATGAAAATTAATTTTCTGATTGAACATCTTAGCGTCTGATAGATTTGAACATTTGAAACTAGAGGATTTAGAAATTCAGATTTGGAATTTGCATAGCTGAGAGCTTTGAAATTTAAAATTTTAGACATTTGACAATTTTGGATTCGAATTTGTATAGCCATGTGATATTAGAAATTGGAATATTTGAAATATGCATACTTTGAATTTTTGCAACGGTGTTGAATTAAAATAGATATTTTGAAGATTTTGTCAGTTTAAAGTAGTAAGATAAGAATATTGCAGAATACCTTCAGCAGCCACGTTAAAACAGAGTCTCTGTACGGCACGAATTTGTCCTTATTCTTATTGCTTCCGGAATTCTGATCCGCCAGCTTCGAAATGACTAGACCCAACGTCGTTAGGGATCTGTAAATATTTGTCCCTCGTGTATCCCCAGATCGAGCACTTACAGGCTGCTTCAAAACGAACCGAACATCCTCAAACATCCCTCGCACAACAACCAAGTTTGCTACGAAGTTCATAAGACATCCCGATACTTGTGCGTGAAACTTAAGCGCTCGCTACCCAATTTCTGAAAGTGCTCTATTAATATTTCGTCTAGCACTTGCAATGCATTCGATACTTTATTATTCAGTTTAATATATTTTTAAGAATATTTTATAAATTTGCTACAAAATACTCGGAGACGAACCAGGTGCAGCAATTAAGTTGATAGATGTGAAATTCCAATTTGAAGTAGCCTGAATTACTTCAGACATTATACATATGCGTCTCATTAAGAAAATTTCCTTTGGAAAACTATTTAAAGCTGAATCCTCAATGTCATTAACACTAGGCTTATGAATAGTGTCTCATAAAAATTGCATCAACGCGTTCATCAAAAATTTGTGCTCGATTATTGTAATATTCAAACAAAAATAAACTGCGTCTTTATAATTGCAGTGATTGTGAAATACAAAAATCTGAAATGTATCAGAATAATTGATCTGGTAAAATAGACATCGGTCAACGTCAAAAATGGCCGACAGAAAATTGCAATCCACGCAAGCAGTTTCCAGTGGCCATAAAAGTATCCCATAGCTAGCTGCCACTAAAATAAAAAACATCTAGCTGTCGTCAAAATGTCCGATAGCCGTTCACAAAATGGCCGCTAGTAAGCCGCTATCAAAATGGCCGTAAAAATTATTAACACCCTCAAAATGGCCGACTGCCAGCCGCCACGAAAGCCACTCGGAATACACTCTTTTCTCGTTTCCCGTAGGAATATTCTCATGGTCACTGTTATGGTCTTCCGGAAAAAAATGTTCGGGAAGCCAGTAATCGGCTGTTTCAGCTGACGTTGGGGATCCAGCACGAATGTTAGCCGGAGATATGCAATTCAAAAATGGAAGGGAGAGTTTCTTTACTTGTTTATATTGCTTCCTTCTTTAAGCCTATCGCCCACTGCCCCAGTTTTCACAGCCCTTTCGCTCCCTGCTAAGTCCACTAAGCTCATCCGGGAGACTTTCTCCCCGCTGACGCCGCTTTTCGTGTCCGTCAACGTCTGCGTCAGTATGACGGAGAAAACGGCATGCGAACGGGAGCTTTCCGAATTCATGTTCGTCGCCGCCACCGTCCGCGATTTGTTGCCCTCCGCCATCAGATTGTCAATATCCTGGAAACAAACCAACCGTAAATCTTTACTCATTTCTCTGCTAGCCATTAATCCTCCAAAAATTCTCCACGAATATCTAGCACTTATTTTTCTTAACCCTTAAGCCATACAATGTTTACTGTTAATTGCACAGCATCGTGCTAGGACCTTTCTAAAATTCTGTGTACATAATAAGTGGACTGCGGATGTTCATCAAATTTTTTCAATCATTATAGACAAATTTTTAGAAAGTGGAATTAAATAAAATCCTTCTTTTAATGGGAACAGCCTCTGTAGATACAAATAAAAATCGTACTGAATTCCATAGAATTTCATATTTCGGCATTTCGTTGAAAATTTCTACGAGCCATAAATGCATAGAGATCCGCAGTCTAATGATAAGTAATTCGAATGTTCTAAGAAAGTTAAATTTGAAATTTGGAAAGATGGACTCACAGTTTTTAAGTTAATATTTTGTAAACGAACGAATTGTTTATGTTTCTGTTAAAAATATTTGTCTGTTCGATTTGGAGATCGGACGCAACGATTAGACGATTTGAAAAAATGCCGAGAAGAGACGCGAGTGCGTGAGTTTTTAGCTGGACAGAGCCAATCGAGAGTTATCACGCGGTACTGGTATGCGCGAAACGTGTTTGTTGCATAAAAGAGGCGGCCGCCGCGCCGCTGCCCTCGCCGTATGTAAAACGACCTGATTTTACTTTCTGAAAGGATCGTGTATCATTACCTCCGTCCGTTTAATGATCGTACCTCGGCCGAACGATCGGTGGAAGCCATTTGATTCAGACCGATCGTGATCGTGACGGTTCAATCAATTTGCTAAGGTTGCTCAGTGCGCAGCAATAATTGTCTCGTTACTCGCCGAGCAATGCAATCGATACCAGACGGGGCTACTTTATAACGGTTATAATTCTGTTATCGCGACGTAAACATCACACTGTTACCGAAGAATCGTAGATTGTTATCAAACGACCGTCCCATTAATTGAAGAAGTGTTCGATCGACATCGGAGCGAGCTTCTTTAGCATGATTGAGATCTCGGTCCTCGAGGAAAATAGGATTTATGAATTAATTCAGAAATTGAATACAGATAAGAGTCGCACTTGCAACACGTTAAAGTCAAAAAGGAAATCTAAATTGATCGGCAATTTTATCTTTATTCCCGAAGAATCGAGTATTCTTAGGATAAATTTGTAAACTGATTAAAAAATTAAAGTTTGTAATGCAGCTGTATCAACGACAAAAATCAGATTTGTAAGAATGCATAAATTATTTTGGTATCGGAAGGGGGACAAAAACTGTTCAGAAATTCGATCTCTATTTGTATAACGAATTGCCACGTTATTTGAAGCTAATTAGCGAATGTCTAACGTAGAACACCGATGCCAGGAGAAAAAAGATCGCGTGTCTCGTTGCTCGAAGAATAATTGCATCGACGCCGCGGACAGGTGATTTGTGGTAGTTAAAATTTCGTTATCGGGCGCGACAGATTAAAATTGCGAAAAAATTCGACAGCGTAATTCTACATTCGGCCGAAATCGTAGAACGTGTCGCAACCAAAATCGAATTGACGAGGCATACCAGCGACAGATATTGATCATAACGGTTTCACTTTGGAGCCGTGCCAATCACCGGTCAAAACAGGTGATAAATAAAGGAAAATCGCCTCTCTGTTCCCGACACACAATTATAGCCTTCTCTCGGTAGAATTTCGGGCAGCGAACGATGTAACCGTCTGATAAACGATGCCTTCTGGTTGATAAGAGACCCTCGTTTTACCATCTATCCAAACTGCTTCAAACATACCACATACCGCAAAACGTTTTGAATCAAATCCACTCAAAACTCAAACTCGAACAAATAATTGTAATACTTGTGTCATTTGAATACGAAAAATGCCACAAATAAGTTAGCGAAAGTCCCATAAAAAAATTCTGAAAAAGATCATTCTTGACTCCTCGGGGATATTCGTTTCTCTTATTTCGAATAGTTGCTGTATAATACTCCCAGAGGACTTGTTGGATTAAAAATTTCATGTGGTCCGATATTTGGCCGTGGATCATAGCCAGAGAAATGCTGATCGAGATATCAGCGATTAGAGTACCTGGAACGACGTGACGGCGAGTTGACTGAGCCCGTCGACGTAGGGCCCCAGGACATTGTGCTCCCTGACCTTCAGCGACTGTTTGTTCGGCTTCGGATCCAACAGATCGTGCACCTTCTCGTTGTAGATCTCCATATAGGAGACCTCCACTTTGTAGGTGAGCTCCGAGCTCTGCTGTTTCGCGATCATGTCGAATAGGTTGTCGCACAGCCGCGGTATGATGCCCTTGTGCTCGCCGCTACCCATCATCGTGTACGATTTCCCAGACCCTGGAACAAATTCATACGTATCTCTCGTCAATGCGGAAAATCAAATTCACGGGGAGAACACCGGGGAAACGGCGATCATTCCTGTAATGTTCGAGGGATGTTTTGCGGCGCCAGCGAAATTCGTGTTTTAACGAGCGTCTCGTTGTTACGATAAGCGGCGTACCCTCCATTTTGGACTAATTTGTATTTGCTCATTAATTTTTTTTTACGGTAACCCCACGGTCTTCGCTAATTATAATAACCCGAGTGCTACCAAGGGGGTGAGTTTTTTGGTCGTTCGGGGAAATTGCGACGAACCAGCTCCTCGCCGCGATAACAGAAAGTGGTGCTATTACAAAATAAATACTGGAAGAATATCTTGAAAAATTTTTCAAATAATGCTTCTTCGACGAAGTTCATTATTATCGCTGACACCATTGTTCGGATAACTTTCGAATGAAATTTTGCGGATGCCGTTGCATTATCTTCGAGTGATTAGAATGATTAAAAGTACATCTACATTGTCCGTATCTTTGAAATTAACATGCAGACTTTTTCTTCTGCGTAAAGATCCGCAATCTACTTATAGCTCAAACGAACGTGCACTTTACGTGCTAGAATCATTAAAAACACTATAAATTCTCCTCGACCGATCGTGAACCCTGATCCAGCTTCCCGGCCATCGGCGTGCATGCTTCAGGGATGAAAGGGTTAATTGATCTCCGCTATCGAGCAGCGTAATGAAGCAGGAGAGCAAACGCTTCTCGAACATGAAGACCGCGGATGGTTAACCCTCGATCGACTCCGCTATTTCTTCAACCCCTCGGCTAACAAGCTTAGCATTTCTTATCTTCTATTTCCGCGTAAGACATCGTCTCCTTGAGCCTAAGCGCTTGAGAGGATGACGAATACGGGGGGGTTAAATCCGATTCGGCCGATGCCAAGCGAGCGGCTAAGTGCATCGGCAAGATGCGAGAGCCTTTAGAAGTGCATAATCTGACTATCTGTTTTTTTTCTCACCGGGTGAAACCGTTGCCCGCCCCCCGCGAGGGTCGCGACACAACGAGCGAAGAGGCGAAGAGACGCTCGGTGTCGCGACGCGCGCTTGGGTCAATGTCTCGTGTAAGATCAACCGTGGACGTTCATCGACGCTGACCTCTCTAATTGCGTTATTTGCGGCGTTAAACTGTGCTGCGGGGAGATGGTAACGACGTTACACTCTTATCAGGAGAAATAAATGTCGCCGCTGAACGAATGGGGGACGCTGGATAGGCTCCGAGATCGATGAGTCTTCCAATTGTTCAGGTTCTACTTGATAACCTACTATCAGATATACATGATGAATAGAGAATTGTAAGAACTTCCGACTGTGGATCTGATGTCTAGATACGAGACATTGATGCCGATGAAAGATGCATGAACGTAGGTCTATGCTCTAGAGTCTAGACGCTATAACTGGCACTGGAATCCATGAATTTTCTATCCTCGCAACTGGTATCGTATCTTTGATAAGAAGCTTCCCTTTGCAAAATGTGATATCGCTTTAATATCTATTACAACTCGAAAATGAAACATTTCTTCCGACCTAGAACATTTCCATTCCCTATGATAATTATTATTACTATTATTATGTACAGACCGAAACCCATTTATACAAATGTTTACAATACAAAGAAAAACAAAAATGAATGTCTTAACCTAAAATTACTTATAAAGGGACATGCCGTAAGCTATAGGAATGCAGGTATTAAATTAACATATGATTGTACGCAATTTTCTCTTGAATGATTGCAACGACCCATTGAAAAAGTCAATATTACGATATAGCAAGGTAGAGTCCGCAATAATACGATTTAAGGGATCCATTAATCCATGATAATCAATGATAATCCGTGGATTTGGACTTTGTTGAAATCCTACCCTAGTTCTCAAAACGCGTTCAGGTACGTAGAAATTGATTTGTCCCAGGAGAGAGGGACAATCGATGTGACAATTAATTAAATTAAAAATAAAGCTCTGGTCGGATACTCTTCTGCGAGCGGACAATGTTTACAGGTTAACTATGTTTATTATTGTGGAGTAATCGTGATCGAAGATTGACATTGGCTCATTGATCGTATATTTTAAAAATTTTATGGATATGAAATTGATATAATAGCTCAGGCAATATTAAAATGTGTAGTAATTGATTGGATACCAATATATTGAATAATGTGAACAATATTGTGAATAATGGTACAGCAATTTGTAGCGGTGACTCTGAGTGCAAAGGGTTCATTTACATTGTTAGTCTTGTACTTCTTTTAACGTTGGGGAAATTTTATTTTCTAAATATTCGCGACATTCGAAAAACTTTGGTCGACCAAGCGTTTCTGATTGTTTATCTTGATCATAAGTCGACGTTGTTCTTTTCTCAGGCACAATTAACCCTTAACCTTTCCGCTTCCGCACCCTGCTGTCTCGGCCAGAGTCTCTAAATTACAGCCCACGGCATTATAATAAATTTCAGTTATCACGGCCTACAGCGTTATTATTCTTCTCTCTTAATTGACGTCGTTACTGCTCCACCCTTAACCCTTATATCTCAAGACGCCAGCCGGCCCTTAACTGATGCCGTTTCCCTTAAATCCGAAAAGAATACTTCCACGAGATACGGTATCATTAATGCCATCATTTTCCGATCTGAAAGTATTTACAAAAAGAATCACGTTCTATTTAGAAAAACCATTCTATATCGTACGACTCAATTTCGAGCTCAATATGAAGTCGACAGTCGGAGCGTCAATTTTAGAATGTAGCACCGTTTGAACTCGAGTGATCCAAGAGATCAATGTCCATAAATAAATAGCAGAACTCCGTTTTAAAAAGGAACGTCAGACTTCGCGACACGTAGAACGACAGACGTACCGTGCAAAAGTTTCGCCTATAATTTTGTTTCTAACTTCGTTAGGAGCCATAGTTCTGACCCAGTTGCCCGAATCACCCGGTATATGTATAGACATTCTACTTACCGTTTCGTATAAAATCACTGTCCCTCGGCACCCGCCATCTGTCCTGCGACAGTTCGCGTGCGAAGAAGAAAATTAACGATCGTACTTACCGGTTTGTCCGTAAGCGAAAATGCAGGCGTTGTAACCCTGGAACGCATTGTCCAAAATGTCGCGGCCCAGAGCGTCGAACACCACGTCCTGGCTCGCGAAGTTGTCCGCGGCCGGGTCCAACGAGTGAAAACAATGATCGAACGCGAATGTTTTTGGCTTGCTTCTGCAACAGACACGAAAGGCGGGATTGAATTAACACGGTGGCGAAATTGTCAATCTAAAAAGATACACAGCTACGCAGAAATAGAGCTCTTATATTGCAATTTAAAGAATACACTTGTAGCAGCGTAAATTCGTTACAACCCTCGCCGAGACTAGATTGATGTCTTAGGATTTACCCAGGACTCGTAATTTTCAGGAACCGAGCGTGAGGTCTGCGCGGGGCCTGCGTGGGCCATAAAGAGAAAGCGTTTGGGCCGTTGGAAAAGTCCGAGGTCCCTGGGAAAGCTAGAGAGGACGGCAGGACTCATCGAAAAATACCGATGGAGGAACAACTAGAGTTGTTTTCCGCGTCGAGGCGAGCGGTACGAGTTGTAACGAGTTGGAGCTGTGCACGTTTATTTAACGCGTGTATTTATTATTTAAGTTCTATTCAATTGTTTCATTCCCAATCTCGAATTCAATTAAATCCCCCACACTTGACCAGATTTTTTATTCCACAATTATTGAAATGATAAAGACGCTTTCGTGGTAAATGATTAAATAAACATAGTAGCGCAGCTATTCTAATACGAACCGTATAAAGTTCAAATAAATTTAATCTTGTTGTAGCAGCACCTCGATTAACCGGCTTGATCGGGAGACAAACAGTTTGAATAAATTAAGGCCCGATGAAATAAGTAAAATGTACATCATATTCCAAAATACATTTTTCCTTTTTGGAAATTTATTTCCTTTCATAATTTAATCGTATTTGAGCACATCTTTTTTTATGATCGGGATCGGGTTAATCGAGGTCCTACTGTATTTTTATAAGGCAACATGACCTGGATACTTTTAAAACACGGTAGATTTAATGTTATACCAGAAAAGAAGCTTACAAATATCTTTTTAAATGATAATAAAATAATTAAATCCTTCGAACGAATTACCATGAAAAAATCGGTCGAGAAATCGTCAACCGTGATTCACAGAATTTCAAAGAATCATTAAATAACCTCGAGTAGATGGATTGCTAATATGTAAAATTAAGTTTTGTATTGCAATAATTTCTAAAAGAGTATATGTATACATATAAATATGCGGATAACGCAATACAATTGCAGTTGTTGTAGCAATTTTGCTCATAATTTTCCACAATGCATACTAATTGAGGATGACACTGTTTCGTCGTAGTAGCTGGGATCCCAAGAGCTCCCCGCGGGAGACAATAACATTATATGAATAATCACGGATATTTCTCAAGATCGATTTATAGGCACCTGGGGCTTCCCTAATGAAAGAATCATCGAGTAGGAGGGCTGCAAATCAACCCTTTCGTCGCTAAAAGCATTCTAGATATTAAATCCAGCATTGGGTCTCGGGGGAACGTGCGAGGAGGGCAGGTTTCTGAAATGTGTCGCTGAGAAATTAATGGCGGTCCCTGTTTGCACTGACAATGAAACGGAATTAATTCTGTCTTTGAAGTTCCACCGGAAATACCGTCTTTGTAACGCGAGATAAGAATGAACAATGCCGGCTTAATAATCTTATAATTAACGACCGTTAAAGAACTCGAAATTAAAGCTGGCTACGAGACGTTCAGATTCGAGAACACTTGAGGCGTTTCCTTTCGTTTTACTTTGCTACACAATTTCTTAATGTGAGCGGTGGGAAGATCTATGAGGCGTTACAATCTCAGCTTTTAATCATGTTATTTTCTTTTTTATTAATTTTAGACGCGCAAAACAATTGTACAGTTTCGCTTGGAAGTTTTGTTGAAAGAAATAGTTGCGTGGTTATGCGGTCTTCTGTATAAATATGAAAAACAACGAGCTGGAAGAGTTTGGGAAATTTTGGATTTATAAATTACTCTGTTTGATTTTTCATTGGGAACTTTGGATAGTTGATCTTCCAAGCCAATATCTGTTGAACTTCGCGGCGGCGAAAGGGGCGTCGTTTTTTCCGCGAATTATCGAACGAGCCCGGTTTCGCGATGGCGGAAGCACGTATTCCGGGTCCCTGGGAATGAAAGCGATTTCCTCTTGTCCTGGATATCCGAGAACGACCCTGTCTCAAACGTCAAAAGATCCGAAGTCGTTGGATACGACGGCTGGACGTTATACGCATCGGCCCCTGATATTGATTTCCCGTCGCATTTTCTCCCCGAGTAATCAGTTTCCATCGGTTTTTCCGGGCCGGTGAAAAAAAAACTGGAACGTTTAGCTCGCGGTAACGCCGCGGAACAACGTTGCGAATTTCACCGGGCGAGACTTGACTGACAAACAATGAACCACTGAGACGTCTATGGAGTGTCCGGGCAATTTTTTCATCTTTTAATTATCAAATGATTTAGATCCATGTTTCAAACGTTTACCATACTTCAAAACTGAAATGTATTCAGACATTGCCCAAAGCATTTGTGTACCCTTTAAAAACGAATAACTTCTTCGAAATTGGACTCCTCAGCTCGAGTTGTTTTATGTAAATAATTTTAGTTATTAAAGGGAAAAATGAAGCTCACGATTTATAAATTTTTTATCTGCGCCTGCAATGAAAATTTAAAGCATGGCTTTTAAAAATCTAAGTAAGCGATACACATGTACAAAGTTTCATTGAAATCCATGGGCATTCTAAGATATAGAAATCTTTGAATTTAGGGTTTGCGATTCATTTAAATCGCAGACTCTTCTATATTTTGTGTACAAATACTCTGTGCACCCACTGTAGGTACATAATTGTTTTATTTCGGAATTGTATTAGATGCCAAGAATTTTTACACAAAAATTCTTATTAAAAAAAAACAACGAAAATTAGGAAGTTCGTCAAAACATGGAAAATGCCGTATCCCCATATGCAGGGGGGGTTTGTCAACTAAAATAATTATCGATTATCGCGTCACAAGTCGGTAAAGTGAGACCATCTCTACAGTCCGTTATCAGCAGATTGCAGATCTTTATGCAAAATAGAAACTTTCTACCCGAATTGCAACAAGTTGGGGCGAAATAAATATACAATTACTTGCTGAATATGTTTAATAGGTTGAAAATAATACGGTAGTACAGTAAAGTCGATATTACTGTCCAACAGCCGTATTTATGGTGGACAGTAAGGTTGGTGTTTTTGTGATCGTATTTTTGTTACTTCAAAGGAGACTCCGAACATAGAGAAGGACAGAATGAAATTCAAAGGAGAAGCCGAACATAGAGAAGGACAGAACGAGTGTCTCTTTCTTTCCCATACGCTGTCCTTCCTTGCGACCGAAACTTGAATCGTCGATTTAACCACTAAATACAATTCGAATTATATCGTGTTTGGTCTTATATTAATCAGAAAAATGCCAGAAATACGATAGTGAAATTTCATAGAAAAAAATAATGAAAATTAGGAAAGTTGAACATTTCGATTCAATCGAGTTAATGTGTGGTGTTTACACCGATATACCCGAGCCGAGATCAATCATCGCCATAGATGATTCCTAGATGTATGATAGATGATACACGATCGACATAGAACCTGGTGCTTACCGAGGACAGTAATATCGACTTTACGTTTACGTTACTTGTGTAGGCATTTTTTAGGTAGAAGGACCGAAGTAGGGGTGGAAGGTCCGAGCAAAGAGACGGGAAGCGAGTTTTATGGTGCAGACGTGGCATTTAGTCAATTGGGGGACTTAAAACGATTTACTAAATTTGCCAAGAGTCCCAAGTTTATTAGTGACGAACGCACCATAAAACTCGTGTACCCCGGACGAAACCCCAGATGGTTGACGAAAAGCTAGAGACGACAATAACCCTACGGTCATGACTTTCCCTTACTCCACTGATTTCGGAGGGCGGGTTTTTTGACCAAAACACCTAAGCGATTGGGTGTCATAAGAAAACGCCCACTTAGGGATAGGTATAAAAGACACAGCGTGTCAACAACCAGGGAGTAATAAAAGTAGCGTCGAAGAACAACTCCGAGTAACAGGCAAGTCCTAGCATATCTAGCCGATCGTAGCCACCCCTTACAAATATATATTTCATCCACTGCTAAACCTGACTCCCGTTTATTTTAAACCTCTCGACCGTCCTTACACTTGTATGTTTAAATTCTTCGAATATTTTTACCGTCATAAATTAGACCTACCCATTTTTATCGTAAATGCATAAAATCCGCAGCCTAGTTATGAGATACACTGCAGCCGCGACAGCATGTCCGGATAAACGAGGGGGACGTGCACCGGAATCGATGCACCGTCCCAGAAAGTTCATAAAACCCGTCGCAGGACACCGATTCGCCTAACCGGCGCGGCGCGGCGGATCGGTCTCGGCCGATAAAACTTTTTCGATCGCGTCGCACGCCGAGCTCTCCCGAACGTGCCAAGAGACGTCTCCTCTCGAGAGTTTGCCAGGATTATCGAGGGTGGAGGGAAGGGGATTTTGCGGGGGTGCATCGGGACCGGAAGTTTCGACTGCGCCGGGTTCTAACGTCGCCTTAAATCCGGACAACAATGACGGCCGTGCGGGTTACGGCCGATTTGCATAATTACGCGGGCCGAGTCCGCCGAGGAGTGCCGATTAGACAGCCGATAGAAAAGTTTCCGGAGAATAATGTCAGTATTGTTGGCACACAGTTGCGCGACGAGAATTCTACGAAGTTGCGACGTTGGCTCGGACCATAAGCGAGTCGCTGCCGCAACTGCCGATCATTTCTATTGTCGATAACTTGCGAGAATGCGCCGGGAATTGCGAATTCAAAATCTTCGGGCGACTCGAACGAGTTCGGAGATCATCCGCAGTTAACACGTTACCGACCGGTGATTATTGCATAATTTTGGAAGATCTATGGGTACATGGCTGAACGCTTTTCAATGGAACCTTCGATAGCAACAGCAATTTTCATTGCGAACTAACAAGTCACCCTCAATTACGTCATCTAATATTTTCATGTGAGATTGCAATGTAAAAGAACATTTCTATGCTTTCTTTTGGTACAGCTCAGTTATTGAAAATCCCATTAATAGGCTTCCGGTGGGTAAAGTGTTAACAAACAAGAAAATTATAGAAAGGAATAAATAATACAATTATGAAACTATACTCGTGTTTTAAAGGACCAAGAAAAATTAGTAACTGTCATGATTGTCATTAAATGCGGTACGAAGAGAAAGTTGATTTTGACTTTTTAAAGTGTTTAAACAATTCAATGGAACAGAGAAATTGATTGAGTCACTTCTAACGTTGCAGAAAACGAAACTCTGATTATTTCTGTAAGAGTTCCACGTTAATTATTATTATTTCTTGTTTGCAGTGAAGATGTAAAACATGGTAAATTATAAGTTGAAGGCGTTGTTCTTTCCAGCAACAATTTATGGAAGATTATGCGAGTCACTCAAGTCCCAGGCAGTCCAATTGAGCAGGATCGATAAAATATAGTTGGTAAAAGTCTGCATATCGTTCGATCCACCCACTTAAGGACCAAGTGGCCCGTTTATTTCTGTCGAATAAATGTATGATCATCCGTCCGATCGATACACGCTGTACCCGCTCGAGGCAATATTTTCATCAGATCCTTTTTTAATTCCAATTACAAAACTGATGGAGAGGATCAGAGACGATCCCAATCGCCGTCGAAGAATAATCGAACAATAAAAACATTCTCCGTCGCGCCGGTACATCACGAAAGTGAAATACTTCCTCGAAAATAACTCGAGGAAATCTCGAAATCACGGGCTACTTTCTTCGACCCGCTTCCAAGCGCTCTTTATGATCTCTATCAGCAGATAAAAGAAACGCTGGCGACGGCCATCGAATTGATTCGACAAACTCTCGCCGTTTTTATTGCGAGTCGATAGGAGGCAGATTCGAACGCGTTAATTCGTCAACCTAGCAGAAAATTGATCGTACTGTAATTTTTAGAACTTCTTTGGACATTTTGAAAGTTTCTAAAAACAAAACTGAAATGAAAAGGAGAATCTAAAACTTATTTCACTTGTTAAAATATGAAGTTTCTTTCGTAAAAATCCCACAAAATTGAATTGGTCTCTGAAAACTTTCCACAGATGGACAGATTCTAATAAAATTCAGTCCACCGTAGCACATCGCAGTTAAAATTCATTATGCGGAGACAGGATCAAGAATTATGCGCTACTCGTGAGAGTCGAGTGCGGAACTTTATGCATGTATAGCATCGAAATACCTCCATAAAATTCTGAACTGAATCTCCTTATACAACCGAAATCTTATTGCTAGCTTATTGAAACCACCCGAGAGAGAAAGAGAGAGAGAGAGATTAAGTTTTATTTATTGGCTATTTCGTAAGCTATATCGAGCATGTATTAAGATTTAAACAGAAATTTCACTTCGGTAAATCAAGGTTTTTAAAATGCTAGTATTGCACATTTTAGTTGATAATGTAGCATTAACACTTGGATCGAACAGAAATCTGTTTCAATCTTTAATCATTTTAATACTTTGACGAGAATGCGTCGATGCACTAAAATTCTTTTTACTTTTCCACTGTATTCTATTTCATCTTTTACACATGGAAATATCAAATACTCTATTTATTAAACAAGCGTTCTGCGGGTCTCTCAACTGTCAATACAGATTCATGCTAAAAACAACGAAACTGTGAAGCTAACAAATTCGTCAATAAAAACGTGAATCGGCGAACCTTGAACCACTGCAACACGTTGAGAATCGGACAAAAGGCTTCTTGCGCAACGGAGCAGAGAAGAAAGATACGTACGTTGCCAAAGTTGGAACCTCCCCGGGTCCCGATGGTAGATAGGCTCGCGTGAACGACAGTGGGGTTCGTTCACCCCCTGAAAAAGGATCGGGACCACGAAAAAATGGTCGGAGGCACACCGGCGGGGATCACGAAAACACTTGGCACACGCAAATTGGGCCGAGCACCGGTACACCGTCGACCAGATCCGTTTCCGTGTTTCTAGCACGCTGCGGATCCGCGGACTTGTATGCGAAGGAAACGTAGGCCGCTCGATACTCCGTTTTAATCGGGACCGTGCCCCCCTCGGGCCAGGGCTGGAGGGGCACCAGGCTGACCATCGCGTGACCAAAGCCTTTCGACCATCTAGCTACAGGGTGTGTCCTCGAAACTGTGATTTAACAGGCCATCCCGACGTATTTTCTTCGACAAACCTCAATCTTTTTAGCTTTCCCCGAAAACGAACCAACGAATTCTCTTCCGACACTCCTGCACCGCTACATGGACCACTATTCAACTATTTAACCCTAACTATCCATAGTTCAGAACGGATAGAGCGCTCTACACTTTCTTTTATTAAAAGAAAAGAAAAACGCCGATGTATACCGGTGCGTCAAATTGACCACAAACAACAAGAATTAAAAAAAAAAATTCTGTTTCTTTATTATGCTTGTCACAAAATAAACCATCGAAGGCCGAAACCATTCCGAAAAGTGGCATTATTTTCCGGAGAGTTCCAGCAACATATACGTCATATCATGAGTCATAAGAGTTAATTCACCACCGGCCAGCAAGGTATCGATCCCTCAGCCCTGATGAGTTTCATGGCATTAGAAGTATGAAACGGTCTGCGGCTGTTCCGAGCGATACTCTCAAGGCGATAACGAACGCGATGACTCACCCAGTAGATTGGTGACCTTACGAAAGGGGACCTCTGGTCTTTTATTAACACACCCTGTGTACACGGGAACACACCCCCGCAGAGAACGTTATATGGACGAGGAGCTACAGCGGCCTTCGGCACGCGAGGCTCTGCGGTGCGGTGGTCAGACCCCGTCAGTAGTAAAGGTGTACAGGTGGCCAGACGGTGTAACTGGGTTATAACGGTGCGGCGTAATTGCTTGTATTCGGGCCGACGACGTCTCACGACCGTCGTTCCAAACTTAGGGTGACTCATCGTTCCACTTATTCGAGGATTTCCTTTTTTTAGCGGATATTTCAGCCATCGTTTGCGGGCTCTTTTGGGACCGATCATTTTTATAAGCTCCCTTTACGTACGACAATCTTTATGGACGAGACACTGAAATAAAAGATCAATTCATAAATTCCTAGCATATTTAATTTGAAGTTGATGGGTTGGTATCATTGGTAGATTGTGATTCTTCCGGGAAAATAAATATTTTGAGATTTCTTATATTAGCTAACATTTTGGCCGTCATTTTGTAGCCTCTTTTGGGACCGAACATTTTTTATAAGCTTTCTTTACGTACGACAATCTTTATGGACGAGAAATTGAAATAAAAGATCAATTCATAAATTCCTAGCATATTGCATTTGAATTTAATGGGTTGGTATCACTGGTAGACTGTGATTCTTCCGGCAAACTAAACATTTTGGGATTTCTTATATTTTGTAGCCTCTTTTGGGACCGATCATTTTTATAAGCTTCCTTAGCATGCGACAATCTTTATGGGTGACATACTGTTCGAAAAAATCAATTAAAACTTTCCTAGTATATTTAATTTGAATTGAATGGGTTGGTATCATTGGTAGACTGTGATTTTTCCGGGAAGATAAACATTTTGGCCGTCATTTTGTAGCCTCTTTTGGGACCGAACATTTTTATAAGCTTTCTTTACGTACGACAATCTTTATGGACGAGAAATTGAAATAAAAGATCAATTCATAAATTCCTAGCATATTGCATTTGAATTTAATGGGTTGGTATCACTGGTAGACTGTGATTCTTCCGGCAAACTAAACATTTTGGGATTTCTTATATTTTGTAGCCTCTTTTGGGACCGATCATTTTTTATAAGCTTCCTTAGCATGCGACAATCTTTATGGGTGACATACTGTTCGAAAAAATCAATTAAAACTTTCCTAGTATATTTAATTTGAATTGAATGGGTTGGTATCACTGGTAGACTGATTCTTCCGGGAAACTAAACATTTTGGGATTTCTTATATTAGCAAACATTTTGGCCGTCATTTTGTAGCCTCTTTTGGGACCGATCATTTTTATAAGCTACCTTTACGTACGACAATCTTTATGGACGAGACACTGTTCTATAAAAGATGAATTAATAAACTCCTAGTATATTTCATTTGAATTTAATGGGTTGGTATCATTGGTAGATTGTGCTTCTTCCGGGAAAATGAACATTTTGGGATTTCTTATATGTATTAGCAAACATTTTAGCCGTCATTTTGTAGCCTCTTATGGGACCGACCATTTTTATAAGCTTCCTTAGCATGCGACAGTCTCTATGGGTGACATACTCTTCTAAAAAATCAATTAATAAATTCCTAGTATATTTAATTTGAATTTAATGGGTTAGTATCATTGGTAGATTGTTTTTCTTCCGGGAAAATAAACATTTTAGAATTTCTTATATGTATTAGCAAACATTTTAGTCGTCACTTTGTAGCCTCTTTTGGGACCGATCATTTTTATAAGCTCCCTTTACGTACGACAATCTTGATGGGTGATATACTCTTCTAAAAAATCAATTAATAAATTCCTAGTATATTCCATTTGAATATAATGGGTTGGTATCATTGGTAGATTTTGGTACTTCCGAGAAAATAAACATTTGCATTTGTAGTTTCGAGCATCTTTTTAAGCTTCAAGTAATTTGTTAAGATTTAGAACGAGAATATTTGCCCTAGATTGAAGCCAACAATAAGGTGCAAATAATTACGAAAATATCATTTGTATAACAATATCTCATTTTGTGGTAGCTCAACCTGTTGGCTGGACGGTCCGCTGGAAAGTAACAAATAAAAGTCGACTGTTCGTTGTACAGAGCCGCAGTAATTCGTACCGGTCGTAACACGGAGGATATATGGCCGGTCCAGCAAGAATCATTCAACCGGCGTGCACGAGCGGACATAAAACGGTTCACACGGGTTCACTGGACAGTTCCGCTGGCCGAGGGCTAAACCGTCTGCGATATTACACGAGCGAAATCCCCGATTTATTGGCTACAACGGGTCCAACGGCTGGCTCTCGACCTACGCAGCCTCTGCCATGCCGCGCCAGTGACAACCGCCTTAATTAAGTTTACCTTCGTTAAAGCCCCGATTCACTGTTCGCCTTGTACATCCGCCGCCTGCTGGGACGCTCGCCAACCCTCCGCCTTTTCCCCAATTTGCATCCGAACCGTAGAAAGTCGGTCTGGCCTCCGGAATAATTTCCAGTTCGCCTTATCGATTCCTCCGCTGCGTCGCGTCGCGTCGCGTCGATTCGATTCGCGCGATTTCGCCCTTTTAATTGCCGTTCGCGGCGCGTTTTCGAAACTCTGATGCTCAGCCTAGTTACTTAGTGTATCCACATTTAAACGTCGAAAGCCTTGGAATAACTTCTCAATTTTTTATCGTCGCGTTCTTAATATTTTGGTTCTCGATTTTCATGGAATCGTCCAATTAGTTTTAACCTTTTCTCTGTGTACTGCTACTTTAATGTTAATCGTGCACAGTGGTGTAATCGGGCCTCATACATTTTTTAAGCAAAAAGTAAAGAATTTTTAAAAGGTAAAATTTGAAACATATCTCGGATAGCAAATATTTATTTCCGTTTTCACCAGCCTCGTAAAGAACCCTTGGAATGCGTTACGAGTACATGTTCCTGTTAAATAAAAGAAAATAAGTGCGTGAGAAAAGGCTCTAAAAGCGCACGGATCCAATGGACAATATAAGGATCGAAGAACAGAGAGGGAAAAAATCACAGAACGATCATCGTCACGCGGATTGACCCTCGCATCGAGTCGTTGAAAGCTCGCGAAAATAATTGAGAAAAATCTGAAACGATCGGCCAGAACGTTGTTTCGCGGCCGATTTCCCGCGCCGACGATTGCGAACGATTTGTCAAGTTTCCACGGTACGAATCCCGGTGAAAAGAGCGGCGAAATAGGTATCGCGGGGCGGTCGTCGGGTTTCTCTGGTTGTCCGCGAGCGGAATCGGTCGTTACGATACCATCAAGCGAAACGGCGAAAGTTCTGCGGGCCGGTTTTTAATATTGCACGCGCTTATGAATAAAGGATGAACGGTGGAAGTTGTATCGCAGCCGGCGACGCGACGGTCGATGTCGGCGTTTTTCAGGGACGTTTTCCACCGCGTAACTTCCGATTCTAGTAAACTGCTAACCGGCCGCCGCGCCGAGAATTCTACTCTTGCCCCGGGAATCTTCGAACTTTCGTTTACGACTCCGCGAGCGTTCGTTATCGCTCTGTAACTCGTTCCCAGATTTTTACAACTCCGTTCCCTGTCCTCGACTGGGTCGCCATTTTCATGTAACGGGGCCATCTCTTTCATCCAGGACGTTACGATCCGATCAGTGTATTCTTACGGTGAAATATCTCGAAAGTATTCTGGAACAGCGTCTGATGCGGACAAATTTTTATATTTTCTCATATTTGCAAAAATAGCTTGACCACGAGACAACCATTACGAAGATATCATTATTAATGAGACCTTGAATATTTCAAGCTGAACACTTTCGTGCACGATCCTCAAATTTATCACCTATCTACAGTAAACATTTGATAAATTTCCGTTTGTCCGTTCAATGACAAAATAATAATAAAAAGATGTGCTTTCTTGAGTAAACAATCGGGCACGACCCCTCCAAGCTGATAATACAGATTTTTCGCGATTACGCGTACCGACTTTCCGATGACGAACAATGTTTGATTGATGAGCGGGTGCTGCGTTAGAAGTGGGGTAAAAGTATGAATTATTAACGAGGAAAGATAAAGATTGTATAATGGCAAAGATATGAATTATTGATAGTTTCGAAAGATAAAGAACTGTAACTGATTCGTACAACACGAACTATAAGTTACCGTGTCATAAGCAGCACGAATCATTCGTGAACGCCTGTGTACGTCCACTGTGTACATACGTACACATACACGCGAACGTGGACACACATACGTGCACATAGACACAGAAAAGAGCGGCGTTCTATTTCAGCGCAATTAACGCAACCATTTTATACACGATATTACCAGCGTACAATGCGTCCAGTCGCGGACGAGCGCTGTTCAATGGCCGACTGAAGTCTGGAATGGTTAATTGGGAACTGGAACGGCCATTTTTAATTATTCCGACGGGGTGTCTGGAGCCGGGCAGAGAGTCGAAACAAAAAGCGTAACAGGTAGTAGGTAGAGATAATAGCCGCGTCAAGTCCGTTTTAATCGATCGAGGCCGGGGTAAGCAGCCGTCGAGTGTTTTTCGCCTGCGAATGTGCGATTCATTGGAGACTCGAGTTCCACAAAGGACCGAGCAATCCGAGCAATTATTTCTTTGTTTTCAACAAAGTAACAAAGGAAACTGTTTAGTTGGTTGACAGTGTTTATAGATATCGGCGGATCGAGCTCGATTAGCTGGACGCATTGGAATCGTAAGTCTAATCAAATCGGTTCGCAGCTTCCTCTAACGATAAGTACGCGTAGGAAATACTGTGCAATGTCTAGATAGAAAAATGTGGATGGTGAAGACGTACGGACTATAAGAAAGCTCTGAAATAAAAAGGTGCTACTTTAAATTGAACTTTTTTCAAATAAAATACACAACTACAGTTCGAAATCTTTATAAGAAAGATGTAGAGACGAAGACGAGCGGTGACTCGGAGTCACCGCTAAAAATTGCTGTACGATTAAACACAATATTGTTGACATTATTAAATGTGTTGGTATCCAATCAACGACTACACTTTCATATCCGTGAAATGAATAAAATCATATACAATGGAATTGCTCTAGGTCGGAAGAAATGTTTAATATTCGAATTGAAATAGGTCCGACAGCAAAGGGTTAAGCTGATGGAAGGACTTGAAAGGATTAAGCTGGCAAAAGACGCGGAGCTACGGTCTATCCGATGAATTTTCCTGAAATTGAAGGAACGGGCCTGACGCTGGTCTCGTAGCGCACGGGGGCTAATTCGGTCGCATGGATCCGTCGTAGTCGGCGATCGTTCATCGTCAATGTCGAGGGGATCGATCGTCGCGGAACTTGAGTACCGACACAAATTGAATCCCGACGTGGCCAGTGGCCGGACAAAGCAGCTACCGTGCAATATGTAATCAGAAGCCGAAGAAACGAGGTTCGATTCCCGAGTGCTCGCCGACTTATACGACCGGGGGGTACATATTAGTCTGTAGCAAGGGATTGGCACGCGGCCAGGAGCCGCTCGACGATGAAGGAGAGATCAGATACTTGACACACACAAAGAGGGAGAGAGAGACCGGACGCCCCGTTCCGACTTCTCCTCGTCGTGGAAAAGGAACACCTTGCAATGTCTCTTCGGTTGCCTTCTGATACTTTCAAAGCCTCCCTCTTTGACGCCAGAGAGAAAAAGAACAGAGGGAGGGAAAGGAGCACGGAAATCTTTGAGAAACTGCTATACATTTTCACGAGGCTACTTGCCCACGCGAGCCGCCGAACAATGTCTATGCAAACGAGCCATTGTGCCGGCTTTCCAAACTAGTGCCTTGCGTTTGTTCACTGGTTTTCGCTGTTGAAAGACACACACGTGACAAGCGGATATTTCTGGAGCATCGAGCGGAAGCTTCTGGGGACATGCCACCTTCGAGATAAGGGAGATTGATAATTCGATTGGTCTGTGCCACCCCTTCTCGCGTAAGATTTTCTAAAGGGTGTTCCTAATGGAACTCTTAATCGAGGTGTTGTGTCAAATTTCGCGCTATTTTTTCGTTCATACGATCAGTATAATTGTACAAAAATTGCAAATTGTAAAAAAAACAGCGTCTTTTAAGTAATATCGACGAACCTTCATCTCCGAAAGACCGCGCGTACCGAACTGCTTCTGCTCGTTTACACAATTTCCAATCGTAAAACACAAGGAGGCTCATAAAATTGATTTAATCCGACGGACTCGGCGCACAGTGGCCCTTTTCATTGATTTAGCTGGCCAAAAGTCGATTTCAGAAATGTTACCCGAAGCGCAAAACATCTATTGCTTGTTACAGTTTAACCCTTTGCACTCGGAGCTATTTTAACTGGAAACTTAAACATTTCTTTCGATCTAGAATATTTCCATCCTGTATGATTTTTTAAATTTGGTGGATATGAAACTGATGTAATACTGAGTAATTGATTGGATACCGACAGATCTAATAATGTAAATAATATTTTAAATAATAGTACATCAATTATTAATGGCGTCTCAGTTTTAATTTTTTTTAAATCATTCAGGCACTCATTAAGTGCTGTACTTCATCGAAAGCTTTGCTATTAAAATTCGATGAGACAGTTTTTATATGTTCCAAGTAAGTTGCACACATTTCTTTCCAGTATGAAAGTTTTGCAGGCAAGTATGGATTACACTTTCAACAATTTTGTATCTTTTTATTGTATATCTTCCGGGGCCAATAAATGTTATAAATCATTTTGGCCAGCCAAATCAATGGAAAGAACCACTGTGCGGCGATCGAGCAACGCAAACAAAAGAGCAATGATAATTGCTCGCGAAAGAGTAGTTGCAGCTCGTGATCACGAGCTGCGACGTATTCCGGTTCGTCCACCTCTTGCATGCATTACCGAATTCGCGAGTGCCTCGAGGTCTTGGAAATTCGCAACACAGAGAGATGCTCCCGCCGCATCGTCGACATAGTGAAACACGAGCCGCACACGCGAGCTGGCGGAAGCACCGCGAGTCACGCGAATTTTTCACCCCCTCCCAGCATCGCGTCGCGTCGCGTCCGCCACGCAGCTCGATTTCACGCGATAACAAGGACTCTCCTCTGTTTTCACGGTAATCAGTGAATTTCGCTTTCTCGCGTGTCCACCTCGCGTTGAGCAACAATCGTTAGCTTCGGGCTTCGGATCTCTGCATGCTTGGCTGCGATCCAGACGCGCTGCTGGATCAGCGATCCGCAGCTAGCAGCGACCGGAACCGCAACCAAAAAATCTTCCGGTTCGGGGTTGACATGCGAGACGATACGTTTATTTTATCTCTCAGCCGTGCATCCTCTATGATTAAACCAGTTTCCTGATGAAATTTCGACGCTCGCTGCAAAATCCGTATAACGAGTGAGCGAATTCGAAATTATAATAACCGCGGCAATTAATGTATCCATGAAAAGATTTTATTTTACAGTTTATTTCGTCGTTTGGAAATGTTCCAGACTGTATCTCCGTCGTTTATGTTGTGTTTCGGAGGTGCTTTTTAAAATTCTGCTGGCGATGAAGTGTTTTGATAAAATAGTGTTAGACAGTTTCAAAATATTTTTGGTTGATTCTCGACGAATCGTTCTGGATTTGTTCTAATCTCAATTGTTTAATGTTTGTCAGTCAATATGGACGAAGTTTGTAAAATACAAGTGAACAATCGACAGCGGTCGCAATCAATTTTTTAAAAATGGAATAAACTTGCCTGAGCTTCGTACGCAAAATAAAAAAAAACGTTTCAAGTAAATAAAGTTCGATGAGAGCTACGCAAAAAATAGTACGCCGTTCCATTCGAACGTAAACCGAGTGGGGTCCTCGTGTGCATTTAAAAGTCGTTCCAGAAAAATTTGTTGTTGTTCTATTTAATTGAACCAGTTACAGAGTCAAGATAAATACAACCTCTGCGAAAATAAACAAGCCGGGTTCAAGTACACAAACGTACAACAGACTTACAGACAGACTAAAAGAATTCTTAATTACTTTCATTTCATAAACTCACAGACTCTGTAAATTGCACAAGCAAATTGTCAACAGGAAAATCATCGACATATCTTTATTATGCAAAATAAAAATGATCTACATGAATTGTGAAAACCAGGAATAAAATAAACATTCATTTCATCCCTTATTGATTTCTTTACTTTAAAAAAAGACATTAAAGTATTTTTAAATTTTTAAAATGTTCTACTGTTTTATATTTCGCCCAGCCAATATCTTGATAAATGCATAAAGATCCGCTGTATACCGATCGCTGACAACAGTGGCCAACAAGAGAGAAACGATTGAACGTCAATCATTGCATCAGCTCGCGCAGTTGCAGTGGTAATATCATTTTCCGCGTGGACGTTCCCGATGCAGAAAAGTGGAAGGCGTCGCCAGTTCGGTTCTGTTCAGGGATTCGCCGGGAATTAAATCGGAAACAATCCAGCCGAAAATTGTTCACGGCCCTCACCCTGTCGGGAGCGCACGGAACAGAGAGGAAAAATAGTGGGAGAGAGTGGGGGAGAGAGAGGGGAGGGAGAGCAAGCGAGAATTCAATAAAATCCCGCGCAGCGAAAGGTCAGAGGTCAGGTGCAGCGAAGTTAAGGCTGCACCGGCGCATCGCGCACTGGATTTATGGGGGTTAGAGATCTGCGCAGCGAGCGCCCTCCCACTTCGATCCCATCGCATGGATCTATGATCTGTGCATCGGACGTCAGCTCCGCAGGCTTTCATGGCGATGCCGCCGACGATTGCCTTACGGTAAATTGAATTCGACGTCACGTGAGGGATGACTCGCCTATGCGGTCCAAACGCGGCCGAGGATGCAGCGAGCATTGATCATTAAGGCGATCATGATCGAGAGAGCACGACGGACCCGATTCGCAGCCGGAAACTGCGATCAACGAAACTTTTCAAACCGTTCCGAGAACGAGAGAACCGTTCTTCTGATCGATGCGAACGCAATCTTCCTTGCCTCGGGGAATTTTCGATTCGTGATTTTTTATTCATGTTCCCCTGCTCGTTCAATTTTTAATTTACACTCCCGTGCTCCTACAATCTTTTATTTATGTCTTCATAACTGTGCCAGTTTTTATTATGTTTTCCTGCTTGTATAATTTTTCATTTACGTTCTCCTAGCCTCTACAACCTTTTATTTACGTTTTCATGATTGTGCAATTTTTTTATATATGTTTTCTGCTTGTACAATTTGTTAATAATTTCTTACTCGAGTGTGTTGATTGTGTTGGTTTATTTGAAATAGTATAATCGATAAAAGAAAAATGAATTTGTTTAATACATTTGAATACTACTTCATAAGTTACTTTTGTTTCATGTTCACTTTATCACTTGCTTTTATCGTGACACGACGTCATTCCTTGAGTATGAAATAAATGATAGTTCATTCGTTTAAAACCAGATTCAGTTTATTTATCCCATATTTCCAATAGATTGTTGGTTCGCGAGATGTTGAAATGAATTTAAAATGTATTGCTAGACATATTGGAATGTTAGAAAATGTCGCTGTCTGACGTTCGTTATGATTGTACAATAATTAAAAGCGAATATACTTTATTATAGCGAACGATATCGAACCGAACCGCACTCGGGACAGGGGTGAATGTCCTCAGGCATCACCTCTATCCTGGAGACGTTCCAATTCAATTAGCTCTTCATTCACGAGGACATCGAAGTTCCATGAAGACTTTCGATCCATGAAGAATTGTTCGCCTACTGGCAGTCATCCACGCTCGCCATCTTGTCGGAGCCTACTCACGGTACGCACCGTCGGTCATTCGAAATGGGAGTGTCTCTCCGCAAAACTGGCCCTTCTTGCAATGCATTAATCGAAGATTAAGTTCATCGCCAACTTATTTCTGTCAGTTTTCTGATTAAAATGAGACTAAACACGATATAATTTAAACTGTATTTAGTGGTTTAATTCTGTCCTGCGCAACCAGTGTTCCATAAGTGGATGACGTAGCGACGTTTCTTACGTTCGGCGAGGTCACAAAACGATAGTAGACCTAAGAAACGGCACTGACCCGAGGGTTTTTCTTCGAACAAAACTTTACTGTATTTCCAGATTCGTAGAATCGAAATTTCCAGAAAACACATTTTACCGGACAATCTTTTTTCGCGTCTTCGCGCGGTGAAATAAATACACGTCGAACTTCCCGGATGGTTTCTACAGGGATTCAATCGGAATCCGATGCATCCACAGAAAAAGGGCCATTCACATCGGGGCGTGACTTTGATGGATGCAAAGGCAAACAGCCGTACGTCCACCGGCACTTCCGTGTGTACACACGAAGAGGGAGAGAAGGAGAGACACGGAAAACATCTTGCTACCCTCAGGTGGCCTAGCCTTCTTTTTGGCCCGGTGCAGTGAACTCCGTTTAAAATACATATATACAAGAAGCTGGCCTTTGGCATTGTTCTCGGTATGAACTCCTGCCAGCCACTTCCGAGCAAAGACGCGCAGAATCTCGGACCAACTCGGGACGAATCGACGCGACGAAGCTGAATGTTTCCACTTCCGGTCGAACAGAGACTTTTTTCTTCGGCCTCTTATCAGATTGCTCGGTGCGAGTGGCTGGGTTTTGTTCCGTCTGGCTTGAAACTCCGGGCAAACATTCTGCGACTTTATTAGCATCTTCGGACTGCCAGTTCTTGATCGATTTACAATTTTTTTTTGTAGATGCGATTATTTCTCCGCAGTGAAAACCTTATCCAATTTTCAATAGAGACTTTGTTAAAGAATTCCTTTTATACGGTGGAACGGGGTAAGCGTAGACTGGTTTTTGTAAAATTGGATTTTAAACTTATGTACTTTCAGCTGACATGTAAATACTTAACGCTGTCGGTATCAAACGCTTTGCACAGTTATTACTGGTCGATCAATATTACGTAGGATTCGAATTTTTCTTGAAAATTTTCATTTCGATAGGACATTGTACAAAATGTCAACTACTCGAGCGTAACTTAGAGTTAAAAATGCTTTCAAACCTTGTTTCAACTGCTACGGGGCAAGAAAAGAATTATTAACAAGCCTGCTATAAAATGCTTTTTATTGCATAAAATTACATTGTTTAATTTTATAGTTACCCATTTTTAAACGAACAAGTACTTTTGCGTCGTTCGTAAAGTCTCCGTCGATTTTTGGAGTAAATTGAAAACGAAAAAGATTGTACTAACAATCAAGTGTATCGAATAAGATATGCACCATCTTGTTGGATAACGGTTTACCTTTTTTTGGGAAGTTTCATTATGTATCCTACTCTCGTAAAACGTCCATGGTTTATCGCACATGAACTGCCTAGTGCATACTTAGTCTGCACATGCCTCATGTAATAATATTTACGGGGCAACAGCAGACTAGTGTTTTTCTGAATAAATATTAAAAGATACAGTAAAAACTGTTTATTTAATGTAAACTTGCATCAATAGTTTTTGTACTTACTTCTCAAAGCAAATTTGTGAACGTGTGAGATCGTTCATAAAGATTAGTGTCTAATCAAATTAAGTTACAGCAGCGACTAAATCACCTGGATCGCGTGCTCCTCGCATTAAAGGGTAACAGACCGTGGCCACGAGGTGATCGTATTGATCAACGACTGTCAGGCTTAGGTAAAGGATCCCTTTTCGGTGAAAAATTTCATTTAACGCCAGACAAAAGAGGAATCGTCCGTGGCAAAGCTCATGGCGGAGCCTATGGTTGGAGCGGCACGGCGTCGCAGCTCAGGGTTATTCAGCGTGGGCGGTCTTGGTCGGGGTTTAAGCCGCGTCCTCAATCTCCTGATATTAAAGGATTTCCATTCGGCGATATGGGATGACCCGCTCGGGTCAGGATAACCGTAGAAAAAGCGAGGGACGGAGAACGAGAAACGATATCGGCTATATTATGCAGTTTTTCTTGGCGACCGACCTCCCACGTACCGGGTGTCTCGCTAATCATCGCAAAACCAAGACAGTTTTTCATGTAAGTATGTATTTTCCCGAAATAAGTTATACCGTTCTGTTATTTGTAGACAAATTTGCCCGAAACTTTCTGACTTTTATTTTTTTAATGCGAAACTCATTAATCTGAATAAAAAAGATAACCGTTTACCTTGTTATTTCATTGATCTTACGCTCGAATTAACAATCAGCTTTTAGATCAGCGAATTTTGAATCGTTTTGTTAGGACGAGGCAACGACAGACAATTCAGAGGGAAAGTGAATAGGAAGAATACCAACAGATACATAATCATTGAAGATATTGTTATCGTTCCTGTACGGAGCGTTATTTGGCCTATCAAAGACCAGTTAGTTTAAAAAATGCTGGATATCCCATTTAGATAAGCGTATCACGTCAATTAAGAAAAATCATTTTATCGCAAAGAGATTAATATTTTTACCAACTTTCCTCGTACAAGAAATAACCAATGATTTCGTACAATATTTCGCTTTTTCGCAGTTTATAGAAAAGTTTGTATTTTAGATAATGCCGTTAACCGGGTTAAAAATATTAAAGCAACGCTAACCGAGTTATTAGCAGAATAAAATTCGTTATATTTCTTTGCATATTTTTTTCTGTAGGAGACACGAAGCATATCGCAACCGCACGCTATCCGAGCGTTGAATCAGCAAGAATGAGTCACTTAGAAAATTGCGTTGGCACGCACGATACGCGTCCAATCCACGACTCCTATAAAATATTCGCCAGACGCTGCTGAACATAATTCTTTCCTCAGAATCAACGAAATGCTTTCGTGGAAATCAATGAAGCACTTTCGACCTCTCCCAACCTTCGAACCGCGAAGAGCCTGTTGTACAGAATCGTTCGAAATAAAATATCCAAACACAAAGTCGTCAAGCGATTTATAGAACACTACCTTTCAAATTATACATTTTATATCATAAATTATTCGACGTTATTGTCTCAATCAATTCTGATCGAACGGAAATTGAATTCTTGAAATTTTAAAGAGTGAACGTTCCCAAATATTTTCACATAAAATCAATCGTTGAATACAAGATTCACGGTTGATCAACGGGAGTTTCAACGATCATGAAAGATTCACCGGCAACAGTTTATCCGGCCGCGAGTTTATCGGAGAGCACCTATCAAAAAGCAAACGCAGAAAACGCGCGTTGTCGGCGGGCTATCTTTGATCAAAGACAAACACAATTTCATCCGAACAATGCACACCGCAGCGGCAACGGGAAAAGTCTAGTCGCACAAAGAAAAATACTCTATGTTTTTGCAGCGCGCCGATTCGCTGATTGAACAGTTGTGTTGCTCGAATCCGCGACGCAAATTTTGTTTCTTAAACACACAAAGCGATCCCGGAGCTACTACGGTAACTATCAACTGTCTCCGGGAAGCCTCCCTGTTATACCGTGTCTCTCTATTACGTTACCAGTGTTGATTAAAGCGACTCGTTAATCGAAATTCGCAGCGCACCCTGCTCGCGTGTAATTGCGAAATTGACGGCTGTGATTAACGCGTTAACGATTTGTCGATCGCTTGCTAGCAGGCCGAGTCTCCAGATCAGGGGAATTCACTCTAATTGAGGAGAAGAAAGTTATCCCCTCTCTGCCTTCACGACAGGGACGAAACGCGTCACGTGACCAAACGTGACGTGGTTCCTGCCGGAAACGTGGGTGAACAGGTAAAGTGGGGACACAAGTTTTAAAATCCACAGTCTAGTTATTAATAATTATTACTATTAAGTTGTTGCACGTGAAATGTTCGATTTCGTTGTTCGTCACTTTGAGGTACAAAGCTTACGATCCTATCTGAAATTTTAATTTACACATATTTCCTTGTAAATAGATCTGATTTCAACGTAAATCAATGCGACTGTCGCGTGCTCTTTTTGTATGTGTGGAAAAACATCATATTGACGATAGCATTATGTGATATTTGGTGAAAATGTGGTGACTCGCCAATAGACTGCGGATTTTATGCATTTATGGCAAAACTGAGTGGGTGCAATTTGAAACAGTAGAAAGGTTACAATGATTTAAGAGTGCCAATCTATTTTTCTCAGTTTGTTAAAATTAATAAAGTAAGAATAAACTGTTTATGTGGCTCCAGTCTACTAATCAACGCACTATTCGTTGATAGTAAAAAGAACTACAAAATAGAGATGACAATCTTGTAAATGTAATCTTGTAAATTCTGTGATCAATAAGAGATAGTTGCAGTCGTTTAACGTTACTGTTAGAAATCAGACATTTCATATGCAACGACCTAATAGTTAGTTGATAACGAAGTTTGCATCTTACACTATAATTTAGTTCATTTTATTCCACCGACGGTCACCCACAACCAAAAGAATAATATTAGTCGCATTATTCGTTAGCAGACTGCGGATCTTTATGCAAAATAAAAATTGATTACATCAAATGCAAGACCTAGTAGTTCATTCTAGATAAATAGAATATAAATAATTCTAAAAATAATTAAATTCTTCTATTGGTTTAAATGGCACCAACTCGTTTATCTCACAAATGCATGAAATCGCCGTCTAGTTATAAACAGTAAATAAATGACTAAATCAAAGAGAAAGAGAATGTCAACTGAATGAACGTGAACGCGATGGAATTACTAATTCGTTAAAAATAGAAGAGTTGAGTTCACAACAAATGAGAACCTCGCGAGAGCCATAGTTCCAATAATCTGTATTATGTAAGCGTCGCGTACACTCGATACGAGCCTGGAAAAGTGAAAAAATGCTGTGGAGATCCATAATCAGCCCGATAACGAAATCCCCGTAGCTACTCGCGTGTCAACGCAGCAGCCAATCGCTTCGTTTCGCCTCGGATTCGATTACGGCGGCTTCTGAAAGTGAGTCGCGTTAAAAGCGAGCACGAACTCGGCGAGATTTGCGTTTCCATTAGCCGTCGGAGAGCTGCGTTTTCGGCGAAGAAGCTTTTTTCGTGATCTATCTACCGGCAGAATCCCGCACGCGCGGAAGTTCGACTCGGCTTCTTTCCACCCGCCGCGTAATTAACCCAGATTCTTAATTAGCGTACGCAACTCCGCGACCCGGCCGGTTTTCAAGAACCGTTTCGTCGTCCGACGTTACCTGGGCGACAGGTTGCCATAAACGGTTTATGTCCGTCGCAGAATCGACGAGCTTGTCCCGTCAATCAATCTGGAATCGATCCGGGAAACGTCGTTTTTGAAATCCGACGAAATTATTTTTAATTTAATTTATTAAGAAAATTAGATTGTTTTAAAGGATGTAAAACATTCTATAAATAACGCTAGTAGGGGTAAATTATTTTGCATGTATCTCGCAAATGAGCCGCATCGTCTGATTTAGTGTAATGGCTCCAGCTAAAAGTTTTTTCAAACTTTGCACGTGTTCGGAACAGCGAAAAATAAGAGGTGTTCTTTTTCAAGCTGCGGAGACTCGAGTTTAAGGGGTAAGAACGCCCTCCGAAGATTGCTATTCTCGAGGCTGTTTCGGAAACTATTACAGGTAAAACTGTACTTTGAATTGCAAAGTTGCGTGGCGTCTTAGGAACAGTAATGCGTGATAACTTGTTGATAGACATACAAATTCGGACAAATTGGATTCGCAACCCTTTTATGGAACCTTGCTCCTAAAAGATACAAAAATTCGTGTTGAGTACATCGTGAATAAAGAGGACGAGAACTTTATGCACGCATAGCTTTTTAAAATTTAGATTTTTGACATTTTCTTATGAAAATCTACAGAATTGTATAAAAAAACAGTAGAGAATTGTTGGTAAGTGAAAATTGTAATCGTATTATTATTTGAAATTACACCCTCCTATTGTTGTCGCAAAACGTATAAAAAGCAAAAGAAGAAGAAGATTAAAAATAGTTGTGAAGAATGGAATTGCAAAATTTCACCAGTACATTACCAACATTATGAGCAGTATAATCATTGAAAATAAAAATGCAGAAGTGTCCAAAGTGGACGAAGAGACGTTCGTATCGCAATTAATCGACGCTTCACCATCGCGTTCGATTGCGCAACGGATTCAGGAGCGTATATCGCGTGAATTCAGAACGCATCGCAGAACACGGCCGTGCCAAGACACGGGGGATTGAGGGGGCTTTAAAATACGATTCCCGGCCGAATTTGCAACGTGACCGGTGTCCGACGCGCGCCAATGGAAGGAAGACACGAAGAGGCTGACATTTTCACGACACTCGACTCGCTCCACTTTTGTGTCGAGGCGCGGCCCGGTAAATTGTATTTCCTGAGTGATTCAGGGCCTGCGAATTTTCCACGAAGCGCCCAAGGACAAGATTGACACATAACTCCTTCGCCCGCGCTGCCTTTTCTACGGTCAGAGGAGGACGACGTGACGCGCGACGTCGCGTCGCGGAATTAGGGTACAAATCATTGTCAACGTTTATCGAAGCCGGAAGCATTAGATATCGATTCCTCCGACGCGATAATCTCGAATCCCACGTTGCTCCATATGCCATTGTTTGCTTGATATTGCTGTGACAATTGTTGCAGAGATTGACGCGCCGAGGAATAGCGGTTCGGAAACCGACGCGGAGCGTGACCTCCATTTCTCTGCCTGCGCTCTCAGAGCCAGCTCTCATATATTGCTGATAGTTCGAATCAATAATTAAACAATTTTCAAAATTTCGAATCAACCGATCCTAGTACCAATGTCTTCATTTAAGTTACTGTTCGGTTTCAAGCAGACCGAACGTGAGATTTAGACTTACATTAGACGCGGTTGGCTGCGATAGCTCGAGACACACGACGCGACAAGCGAAACGGGATTTACGATCCCGCGAGGTTCGGCACACGGACTTGCGGTATTCGGACGCTTCAGTTACCTTATTAACTTAAACTACTTGGAATCAATTTTTCCAACACGGTCGAGGTAATCTCGTCTCCCGTTCCGCCAGACTCCAACGAAGGAATTCGAGCAATCGAGTTCGGCCGATAAAACTTGTATCGACGACGAAGGGACTCGAGAGGCGCCTAAGCAAATCGACAGAAGGTACCTTATCGCGAGCAGACGCCCGGGACTGCCACTTTTCCAATCGACATCCCGATCTAGATGCGAGAGGGTGTCTTCGGAGGTACAAGGGGTGCAAGGGAGCCAATCTAGGGATATTCGAAGGATGGTAAAGACGCGATCCGTGCCGATAATTCCCCGTCGTTAGAATTCAATCCCCCAGAGCGCTCGAGATAGAGGCTTTTCGGTGGTGGGTATCGTTTCCCAGCAGGAAAGTAGAGCGTCCTGGATTCGGCCAGGAGGCACGGGACCACCGCCGATAAGACTGCGAAGGTATAACCCACCCCCACCTCCGACCCTCCGCGATACGGGGCCAACCCCGCGAAAAGGAAATTTATTCGAGCGAGGAATTTAAACGGTGTCGCTATGTGGGTCAACCTTTCCGCAAGTTCGGCGGAGGCCGAGTATTTTTCGCCAACGGGCAGAACATGTTTCTTGCTCCGTTGGATTAAGGGCTGCGATAAAATGGGCCGGAAGTTCTCCGGCGAACCGTTTGAGGGATTTTCCCGGAGAGGCTTTTGATCGGGGAAAAGGTCTGCGAGATTCCGAAGTCCGTGGTTTTTGCGGATCTGTTCTGTTACGTATTCTGTTTCAAGGTTTTATTCGGTTTTTTTGCAGGCAAACAGCCTTCTTCCTTTCTATCGGTAGTTTCTTTTTTCTAAGGAGTACGTTTAGTATTTAGCAGTGATCAACGATGTACACATATATATACACATAGATGCACCTTTAAATTGCCAACATTAAATCTGTAGAGTATACGATTTACGTGTTTACCGGAACAGAAGTCATGAAAACAAATTCGAAAGGCTCAAGAAAATAATGCAATTAAAACTTTAAATGGCAATATCTCGAAACTTAAAGTATGTGAAGTACAGCGTTCTTCCTAACAATCACAAAAATGATCAACAAATGATGAAGGCACATTTTCTGTACTTTCCAATTAATCCTCTATTGCATAAATTTTTGTGACGAGTTGAAAAAATACGTACGAGTTGTGATCAAAAAGTAAGGTGACTTTTTATTTTTATCAAAAAATATTTATGTTGTCCCCTTCAAAGTAATCCCCCTCAGATATAATACACTTGTGCCATCGCTTTTTCCAATCCTCGAAGCACTTCTGATAAGCACTTTTTGGTATAGCTTTGAGCTCTTCCAGCGATGCAATCTTTATCTCCTCGATCGTTGCAAATCTCTGTCCTTTCATGGGTCTCTTTAGTTTTGGGAACAGGAAAAAGTCGCAGGGGGGCAAATCCGGTGAATATGGTGGCTGAGGCATGATCACTGACGTCATTCAACAGCTCCTGAGCGATGCTCGTGCGACGTTTCTTCTGGTCAAAATTAAGCAGTTTTGGAACAAACTTCGCTGACACGCGTTTCATGCCCAAAACATCCGTTAAAATTGCTTGGCACGAACCAAACGAGATGCCGACATCATCGGCAACTTCTCTAATGGTAATTCGACGATTCCCCAACACTATTTTCTTCGCTTCTTCAACGTTTTCATCGGTTGTTGACGTGCTGGGGCGTCCAGGGCGAGCTTCGACATTAACATGTCCTCGGCCTTCTTGGAAGAGCTTGTACCACTTATAAACATTTTTTTTACTCAGACTACACTCGCCGTATGCCACTGTCAACATTTCAAGTGTTTTAGAGCACTTCCATTTTTTACACAAAATTGGATGCAAATTCTTTGATCCATTTTCTTCGACAGCAGAAAATCGCCGAACAAGCGAAACACTTCTAACCATTATGCTTCTCGCAAACAAACAAAAAATGCTACATAGCTGAAACTGTGAACACATGTTCGGGACGAGTGTACCAGCATAAGAAAAAAGAAAGAAAACGAAAATCGACTGTAGGTATCCCACGAAATTCACAAAGTCACCTTACTTTTTGATCACACCTCGTATGTCTACTTAAAAATGAGCGTGGTCATGAAATAAATAAAATTTTATTACAAAATGTTATTTATTGCATTTTATGATTGTTCCTGTACGGTAACTTTATACATATGCAAGTACAAACTCGCAATGTTCCCACTTGGAATCAACATGCTCAGAGTCTTCAGTATCGTCTACTTAATTCGCTATAGAACATTTGAAAAAGTCCCCAATTGGGAACGGAATGCAACAGAGGGTTAACCGAACGGACAATTTTGATTGTACACAGTTTCACGGGGACAAACGAGTCGCTGTCGGTACAAGACGTTGAAGAAACCTACCGGATAAAATCCTACTTGTTTCTCGGAGTTGCCTACTCTTCCGCAACAGGCCATAACTCTCATGCTCAAGCAGCGGCGCGTTCTACTATAGATTTCACCGGTGTCGTGCGTATAAGCTTCATCGAGTGTAGATGTCGACCGCTTAACGGATTTCCTGGCCAATGCTCGCAAGCGAGCAGAGCAGAGCGGAGCGGAGCAGAGCCGAACTCTCTCGAGCGTCGGTTACACGCTTTCGCACTCTGTCTCCTTCGACCCCGGAAAAATCGAAAGCCCGCTGGGACGCGGGACTCCCTGGTAATTTCCACGATTCCGGGAATGTCGCGAGACTCGCGACAAGCGGACCGAGACCGCGAGGAATTTGCAACCCATTTTGCCGGCGTTGCCGTACAAATGGAATAATTTGTCTTCGCCCTCCCAGCGAGAATCTCTCTCGCGGTCGAACGAACTGAATCAATGAGAAGAACCGCTGCAAAAAGAGATTAACGCGACGCTACAGTTTAAACATCAAAGAACAGGAAGAAAACATGTTTGCGTGATAGATAGCGTGAGGTACCCAATTAACCCTTAACACTCGAGTGGCGCCTCTGAGGCGCTATTAAAAATGGCTGTACAATTATTTATAATATTGTTTACACTATTAGATATGTCGGTATTTAATCAATTACTGAAGATTTAAGTATTATATGAGGTATTATATCAATTCCACATCTACCAAATTTAAAAAATCATTGGAGAATAGAAATATTCTAGGTCAGAAGAAACGTTTGATTTTCGAGTTAAAATAGGTCCGAGTGCAAAGGGTTAAAATCGTTTAAGAAATTCTTCAATTTTATAAATGGCTCGTTGAAGCAGATGGTGGATTTTATGTACACATTCATAAAAATGAATGAGTGGATGATAAAACAATGGAAACATCAAAGGAAGTATCAAACGCAGAAATAAATATCTGTATCCGAACGAACAACCTAATTGATGAAACGATCCCGATGAACGGCTCGAATGTGAACGTATCAATTTCACAGATAAAGTTTTTGATCCAACCGGCACTCGAAAAATACGTGTCGTTTGATTCCCCAGAGTTCGCAGTCGAAGTAAACGTTCGCAAAATACAGGGTGGTTTTCGAGTGGTCCGTGAAAGGGGCTAAAGTTCGCGAAGCGGAGAGAGCACACGCGAGACGCGTATTCGAGCCGACTCGAGTTATGCAAATTAAATGGAATTATTTTCCCGTCCCGCGGCTGAAAAGCCCCGGTTGAAAAGTCTCCGGAGTGTGGCGGAGAAGGGGATGTGGATGCGCTCGTGAAAAACGAAGAATTCTTCAGACCGCGGAACGATATCCGGTATGTGTGTGTGTGTGTGTGTGTGTGTGTGTGTGTGTGTGTGTGTGTGTGTGTGAGAGAGAGAGAGAGAGAGAGAGAGAGAGAGAGAGAGAGAGAGAGAGAGAGAGAGAGAGAGAGAGAGAGAGAGAGAGAGAGAGAGAGTGAGAGAGTGAGAGAGTGTGTGGGCGTGGGTGTGTGCGAGCCCGCCAAAAGGAGCCTGAATACGCGAACGCGAGGCTTTTCAGCCGATCTCTCTCGCGAAGATTAAATGCGACGATCCCTTTTTCTCGCCAATATTCCGCCGACCCGTTCAACTGTGCTCGCGAGGGCGACCGGAAGTCCGCCTTTCTACCATCATTTTCCCGAACCGCGAGAACTTCCGGCGAGATCCGAGCGATTTGCATCCTGCCGGTATCGCGGGAGATGGAAATCGCACGATTAGGCGACCACTTCGCCATTTGCATTCTCACGAATCCATTTTTCGGTTGCAAGAAGTCGCGCCGATATATCATCGCGCGAGTTCTTTCACAACTGTATTAGATGTAGAAATAAGTTCTTTCAAATTTTTGTCAACAGACAAAATGTTACTGTGCGACAAATATGTTAATTCTTAAATTTGCTTCCTGCTCCTGTGTCCCGCAATGAATTCGCCCAATTTCTCACAAAGCGGCTGAAATCTGTACTCCCCGCCGAACCTCTAAAATTGAACAGGTATACGTACACGTTCGCAAAGGTTTGTATGTATAATGCAGCAGACCGGTTGTTAGCAGTGCCATTAACGAAACCACGTCAGGAACGGCGGTAGAATCGTTTCGTGCCCGGTTTAAAAATTAATTTCCTCCCGGGACGTGTAGACGACGTCGACGGCGAAACCGTGGGTTTCATTTACTCCGGCATGGCATAAGAAATGCATCCAGCTTTATATGTCCGGGGCGCGTTTATTCAGAAAATAATGGAGTGCTGTTCATCGGTACAAGCGATGGGAAAAGCCGATCGGGCGGTGCAAAAAGAAGAAAAAAGAAAAACATCGGGCTCCCAAAGGCAAAACGGAAGGGGCTGCGAGTGACATAACGCCGGAGTGACTCTTTAGAATTGACACCGGGGGACAAAGCGACAAAGTGTTACAAGCATGCTTCTTCCGGCGATTGTCCCTGCTGCCTGCGATCATTACAACGCCGGCTACGTGACCGGATTCGCGATCGATCTTCCTCGGCGCGCAGCGCGGTGCGGCGAGCCGCTCGCGGACGATCGATGCGAAAAACGATTCGCAGAGACGCGGAACGCGCGACAAAGCGTCCCTAATCCTCTCCTCTGGCCGCAACGCTGCTTACGGTCCAATTCCGCGACTTCGATGACAAATAAACCGTGCTCCGATCCCGCTGCCAACGAAAACGTCCCAGGCCACGATTAACCGCACTTTGCGCGAACAGCTGATCAGAAGATACCTCCTATTAGTCCGAGGACTGTCTCATCGAATGCTCCCGATCATCCTCCCGGATCATTTTTATGAATCAAATTTCTGTATATACTTCCAAGAACGATTTTCATGAATTACATTTGTTTATATACCTCCAAGTATGTACCCTTCGTACGAATGAAATTTCTTTATGTACTTTCCACGACGATTTTTGTGAACGAAATTTTTGCATGAACTTTCACGCACCATTTTCATCGATCACGTATCTTCAAGTACTTCCAGGTGTCAGAATATTAACCCTTTGCAGTCGGAGCTATTTTAAAACATTACCGATCGGTGATTATTGCAGAATTTTTAGATATCCATGGTAAATGGCTATACACTTTTTAATGGAACCTTGAGTAGCAACAGTAATCTTCATTGTGAACTAACAAGTCACCCTCAATAACGTCATCTAATAGTTTCATTTAAGATTGCAATGTAAAAGAAAATTTCTATGCTTTCTTTTGGTACAGCACAATTATTGAATATCCTATAAATAGGCTTGCGGTAGATAAAGTGTTAACTTGAAAATTAAACATTGCTTCCGACCTAGAGCAATTCCGTTGGATATGATTTTTTTTGTTTTATGGATATACTTAAAGCGTGTAAAGCAATACAATACTTAAGCGTGTAGTAATTGATTAGATACCAACATATCTAGAGTGGTGAGTCACCCCTCTGAGTCACCCCTCGACTGCTAAGGGTTAAGAAAAGTTGTGTCATGCTCTCCGGTGGCGACTTTACCAACTAAATATTTTTAAACTATTTTCCAGTAGTTGAATAAGCTTTTACATCGTAACGCAGATGTGTTTGTTGAGAGAAGGTTCGAAAGTGAACGAATACAGTTCAACATCTTCGACTTGGTTGTCAGCGTGATTCTCAGAGCACCGTGTATAAATAATAATATCGGCATTATCCACAGTGGGTTGTGTAATAAGGGAGCCGAGCGTAGAGACTTGTTGACCCATATTTCCCGGAGTTTTCCACGCTGCAAGAGTCTCACGACGGTGCAGCAGCCCGCGACGAGTCAAGCGAATTCGGATTTCCAGAAAATTGGCGGAATCCAGGGGCCGTGGGACTGCGAGAAGCCTACGGACTCTTCTCCGAGTTTCCAATCTCGTTCTACCGTGAAATTAATTCCGTCTCTGCCGGCCACCCCCGTCGAATTCTCTCCCGGAACCACCCTCCCCAACAGGAACCAGCGTTGCACACTGGCAAAGAGTCGATTAAGTGGACGCCTCGACATCGAGATGCGTTTACGCTGTAATCCCTCCAGATGTGTCTGTTTTCCGCTTTCTAATTGTCCGCGTATCGATCCGAGCTCTCAACAGTCATTAAACTTCAACGGAAAAGCAAATTGTTTGATACAGAAATGGCAATTTGCGGAATGACGGTCCGGTCTCGTTCAAACGGAGGCCAGTCACCCTCTTACGTTCCTGGATTTATTCGGACCCAATCATCTGTTTACTTATGTAACACTAATTTACCAAAATACGACGTCTTAATTTGTTTGGAGGTGGTTCTACATTCGAGCAAAGTGTAAAAACATGAAGTGTAAAGTTCAATCGAGGATCACAACAGAATGAACAATTTCAAGACAGCATTCGTTTTCTAAACATTTGCTTATGCACTATTTACAGTCTTGCTTCTAAACTTCAACGGAAAAGCAAATTGTTTGATACAGAAATGGCAATTTGCGGAATGACGATCCGGTCTCGTTGAAACGGAGGCCAATCACCCTCTTACGTTCCTGGATCTTTTCTGACCCAATCATCTGTTTACTTATGTAACACTAATTTACCAAATTACGACGTCTTAATTTGTTTGGAGGTGGTTCTACATTTGAGCAAAGTGTAAAAACAAGAAGTGTAAAGTTCAATCGAGGATCACAACAGAATGAACAATTTCAAGACAGCATTCGTTTTCTAAATATTTGCTTATGCACTATTTACAGTCTTGCTCCTCAGGCATCGAAGAAAAACGTTCTAACTTTGAACGTTTAACCGATAGACATTTTCATAATGAATATTCATTGTGAAGCGAATGTAAATGTACAGCGTAATTGATGTTATTATAGTAATTAAGATTCAAGATCGCTCGGTAAACAAACTGAGATAGACCAAAAAAAGATGCTACACGTAATTCTTAGACTTCGATTGATTTTTATCGCAGACATTTATTTATTTCATATAACAAGAGAATCATTGTCAATGAAAAACGTTAAACAAACCTAGATCGGATGTAAAATAGATTGGAGTATATAGAACAATTTTCTCGGAAGAAAAATTTATTGGAGGGGGTGAAACCAACCTCTAAAGTCGTACGCTGTCGTTTAACGTAAATTCGACTCTGTCGTTATATCATAATAAACTTTGTCCCCGAGTCATAATTACATAATAAACGAGCCACAATTGAACAGTAATCTTCGAAGACAGTTCCGAGGATTTGCCGTGAAACAATGGAGCACAATTTTTGCGGATACCTCGTTCGCGGTAAGGAATTACAGTTTCCCGGTTAAAATCGCTTTACAGCTATTTGTGTGTGTTCGAGGTGTTTGCCTTTCATTCGCGAATGTTCAGCCGTGTAAACACGGCGCGGGCGAGCGAGCGCCGAACGACGACGACAATCACCGTGGAAAGTCAAGCGTGTAAAAGTATGCGCAAAAAACGAGCCGCGTAATCATTGCGCGGCGATTAGGCGCATACGCGAGTTGCCAGGAGTCGTCGTAACAGTCTGTTATTTAACGTTTAGTTTAACCGTGAAATGGTCGCATGCGGAATGACCGGACTGTGACCTGCTTAGCAAACTCGGACGAGAAGAAAAGGGGAAATTCGCTGTGGAAATCGTTGGAAGCCCGTTGCGCAAATCAATTATTTACGGTGCGATAAACCTGATTCAAATCGTGGAAAACGAACTCGTGAATTCGTTATGGAAAAGCGGCGAAAGAGATCATCGCGGGTTCTAACTCTTTTTCGGCGTTTCGTGCGTTCGGAGACAAAGAAAATGTATCGCACGTTTCAGCGTATTTTCAGACAGCAGAGAAGTATTTTAGTACGTATAAGTGCATAAACTGATGGGAAGAATTTTATAAACCGCCTCTGTAATTTCTATGCTATTTTAATCAGTCTATTTTTGCGTTATCGTATTTTTATTAAAGCGTACGGGGTGTCTTCGAAACGGTAATGTAACTTCGAAAGGGACGAATTAGTATCGAGAAGCGTGTCGAAGATTTCAATTAAAATCTGTCCGCTTTGTAGCAGTTGGAAAAATATCACCGTATGTTTTGAACTGTTTGAAATGAATATAGTTGCACCACCAGTTTGCATTGAGAACGAAACATTTGTAATGAAAAAATGTGATGTACAAGAAATAAATTAAAAATATATTAAAAGATAAATGTAAACATTTCCACCGTTACTCGGAGCGACTTGTCAGCTTGAAATGAAAATTGTCGTCGCCGTTCTAAATTTTCGAATAAATTCTCAGCTGAGAACGACAGATTTCAGAAGGTATTAGAGAGCAAGAAGTTCGATAGAGCCGTTGAAAAAGTACAGGCTTTCGGAAAAGCGTGTGGAACAGGGGCGAAGAACCCGATGATTTTTTCGTCCACCGAGCCGTGCCACGAGTAATTACACCCTAATCACGGAGCACATCGTGAAAGTAGAGCTCCCTCCGTGTTTCTCTCCTTTTTCTTCACCCCAGATAATTACGTTTACGAGTGTCGCCGGAGTTTTAAGACCGACCTCGAAATTTTTCATACTTTCGCGACGGACTCCCGGTGTTCCGGTTCGCAGTTCCGCCTCGGACGAAATTATTTCCGGGAAAATCGGGCTCTCGCGCCGTCTGATTAAGGTTCAAAAAATCGCGACGAGTGCATCGTGTCTGATAAGCGTCACGTTTCTACCCATCCGCGTAGATACCGGAGATACCGTGCCGATAACTTTTATTCGCGTGATTGCCTTTTGGATTGCTACGAATTACTCGTTCCGGAAATAAACCACTTTCCTGGCCTTATCTATACTTTGTCGACTTCGATCATTCCAATCGGTTAAAAATAATAAACTGATTAAAAAGCTAATAAGGTGAAAGCACCAATAGCTGATCAGTAAGAAGAATTCTATGCGTGAACAATACTAAATGCCTTTTATCCTTTATTAAATAGATACTTAAACAGATACTCTATGCGTGAAAATGCTGTTTGAACTTTTTACATTGTGTGACAAAGCTAACTTTTTTCAAATCGTATTATTCAAATTTTATAGACATTTTTGAAAGTTCAATAATTCCGTCAGAAGTTGACCATCCTTGAAATTGAGAAAACTACTAATTGATCGTACGTTAGTTAGTAGTTGACTACCTATAGTAAAGCCAGAAATACTAAAGGTGGTTACTTTGATATCGTTTGCTTGCAACGATTGGTACAAATTACAAGTAAAACCGTATAAAATCTAATTTAGGAACAGAGTAGGTAAACATTTCGTGGTTTGCTTGTTCTTAACGAATATGGCAAGCTATATTTATCTATCGCGCCTTTCTCGAACAATTATTTCGTCCAGAAACATTATTTTTCACGTTTTCCTGGAAAATGGTCAACTAATGACACGAGGTCAATTACTGGGGGCTCGACATTATTATATTCATAAATTCTTCGAATTGCTGTGTAAAATTTCCCGTGCTAATTCTTGTCGCTTCACTGTTTAAGGGTAGCAACCCATGCGTCAAAAGTTTTATCTGTAACGACACGAGGTGTCTATACATTATTGTTTCGCGAACCCTGTAAAATTCTGCGAAACCAAGTAAAAAGTAGTTGGTTGACGTTCTTTGTTAACGTTCTTGTCTCTGCCCACCGCCGTTCATACACGAGCCAGCTAAAAAAAGAAAACAATCGGCAGTTCATGAAATTAGCGGTGGCGATATGAACATGTCGGTGACTATGTATGCACGACTTTCAGAGTTGCCGTTGATCAATATTGTTGTCGGTTAGTAGTGACGTCAGTCGAACCTGGATCCAATGAATTGACGTCGGTCAAAACGATATATCGGTGATGTCTGTGTCAACGCGACCCACAGCTATAAACAATTCCGTTCACCGATAATAATTAGATTACGAATGAAACTACAACTTTTCTTGACTCCTGATTATCTAATAAAACGATTAGCACAGGCAAGAAATTTCTATTTTATATCGCACTCTTGATGCTGGATTGTGAAAGCGTGAAATTGCGTAAACGCGAAAGATTTAGCGATAATTGTTATCGCTAGAATTATCGAGCCTCAAAAGCAACTACTGAAATTGTCTGCGATTTTCTTTTTATCATAATAATAAAGAAATTTATTCGATATTAATTATTAGGCTAAAATTTTCAGAAGTTAAATAAACATCTTTTTATCTTGAGAATTCTTGTAACAGTGGGTATACTTAAAAATAGAATAAAGTTAATAAGTCAGTAGAACGCACACTCCGACATTTGATTTTGTTCTGTGAAAAAAAATGAAGTCACGCATGCCAAAGACAGGAAGTTCGTATCGATTAGTCCGGTTTTTCACGAGTTCGTGGCCCCCGTTCGAAATGGATCGAAGTGCGGGGCTTTCCCGGAGTTTCCCGGAGTTTGCGGCGGAATTATCGTCAATTTACGATGATTATCGGCGAGGCGAGCTACCATGCGCCGATTGGTATTGTGTTCGGCGTAATTTCCGCCCGGCGGAAGTGATAATTCGGCCGCGAGTTTTCGCGACGCAAAATGACGGAGCGATTAAAACCGTTCGCGAGACTATTGTTGAATTTAGCTGGCGAAACGAGGGAAACGGTGCCATTTTCCGAGAGATTTACCATTTCAAGAACATTTGTTATTCAAAATGTGTATTTGAAAATTGATTGACGCCACGCTTTTACAAAAATCACAAACAAACATATTTTAGGTCTGCAATCCAATATCTTAGGAATGAATGAGCGTGAATCTTTTTGCAGGAGAAGATGCGATGAAATGAATGTTTATATTATGTACAAGAAAGTTTCAGCAATATTCAATTTGTGTACTCCTCTTTTATTCTGTTTACTTACGGGTGCCATTTTATATTTATGTTTTCCTGGCTCTCGATTGTTAACCAGGGAAGAAGAGAAAATGATTAGTCTCTTACCTGCAACATAAAGAATAAGATGTTAGTATTACATCATTTTAAAGTACCGAAAATAAATGTGTAGTAGTAAGCAACAAATTGTTTCTTCAAGCTGTTAGAGACTCGAAGATCTATCGATAATGTAATAAAAATACCTGTCTCATAATTATGTACAGGGTGTCGAATTGAACGTGTCACAGTTAGATATAACTTTTAGATTAAAAAAAGGCTCAGATTTATGAATTTCTGCAACATTTACAATTCAATTAGCGAAGATTTTGTACGAAAACCTGCAACAGTGGTACAGTAATGAATGATCATCGACCATCCGTCGACGCAATAAATCGCAGAACTTCGATCGGCGATATTAAATCGGAAATTTCTTCCAAGTCCCGCTCGCGAATAAAAGATACACGTGGCCGTAGTCGTCGATACATTCGATTCGATTCGATTCGATCAAATTACCGATATCCGAGCCCATGAATGGCTCGAGTGGCTTCGAGTTCGCGTGCTCTCCTTTGAATTGCTTCTGATATAAAAACAAGAGAGGAAAAAAAAGAGAAAATCCACTGCTCGTATGTATAATTAATCGTGCGAATTTTTGTCCCCGCGGCGAAAGCGTATTACAGAAATTAATTATTCATCGCGCGCTGATTGCGTTCCAACGCTTCGATCTACTTTCCCATCGACGAACTTTGAAACGATGTTAAGAGGGAAACTTGACAGAGGCGAGAGAAAAAAATGGGAAAAGAGGAGGAACGTGTTCGAGGATGGTAGAGATTCTTTGAAGACGGTAACGAACGGCACTAAATACATATTTTTCCGCTCGTGTAATTAAAGTGCCGACCGGTGATAGGGCTAACTCATTTGTACTGCGGAAATTGTTCGCTGAAAATTGTTCTGGGGAAACTCAAAATGATTTTCAGGATGATAAGAAAAAGATGTTGGCAAAATAAGAATTTTCTTCGTGGATCGTAACTGGGGTAAAACACAAATTAATTTCGTATTTTCATCATTGTCACCGCTAAAAATTGCTACACCATTATTCACAATATTGTTTGCATGATTACATACGAGGTGTGATCAAAAAGAAAGATGACTTTTTATTTTTGTCAAAAAATATTTATTTATTCATCAATATTTATGTTGTCCCCTTCAAAGTAATCCCCCTCAGATATAATACACTTGTGCCAGCGCTTTTTCCAATCCTCGAAGCACTTCTGATAAGCACTTTTTGGTGTAGCTTTGAGTTCTTCCAGCGACGCAGTGTTTATCTTCTCGATCGTTGCAAATCTCCGTCCTTTCATGGGTCTCTTCAGTTTCGGGAAAAGGAAAAAGTCGCAGGGGGCCAAATCCGGTGAATATGGTGGTTGAGGCACGATTGGCGGTGTTGTTTCTGGCCAAAAAATTACTCGCAAGCAACGATGCGCGAGCAGGTGCATTAGCGTGTTGCAAAATCCATGAATTGTGTTTCCAAAATTCCGTTAAAATTGCTTGGCACGAACCAAACGAGATGCCGACATCATCGGCAACTTCTCTAATGGTAATTCGACGATTCCCCAACACTATTTTCTCCGCTTCTTCAACGTTTTCATCGGTTGTTGACGTGCTAGGGCGTCCAGGGCGAGCTTCGACATCAACATCTTCGCGGCCTTCTTGGAAGAGCTTGTACCACTTATAAACACTTTTTTTACTCAGAGTACACTCGCCGTATGCCACTGTCAACATTTCAAGTGTTCTTGAGCACTTAATTTCATTTTCTATACAAAATTTGATGCAAATTCTTTGATCCATTTTTCTCGACAGCAGAAAATCACCGAACACGCAAAACACTTCTAACCTTTATGCTTCTCGCAAACAAACAAAAAATGCTATATAGCTGAAACTGTGAACATATGTTCGGGACGAGTGTACCAGCATAAGAAAAAAGAAAGAAAACGAAAATCGACTGTAGGTATCCCGCGAAATTCAAAAAGTCACCTTACATTTTTTATCACACCTCGTATGTTGGTATCTAATCAATTACTATACGATTAAGTATTGTATGACGTATTACATCAATATCATATCCATAAAATGAAAAAAATCATATACAATGGAATTATCCTAGGTCGGAAGAAATGTTTGAACAGGCAAGAACATGTGTGGAGTGGGTCGCGAGAAAGGGGAATCAGGGGTAATGCGAACAGTAGGTCCCTGAGCTCGGCCAAGTTGCTGAATGTAGAAGGGCGGTCCATTGACCGTCCCAGGTGTGTTTACTCACCCTTAACAAAAAAGAAAAAGAATGATCGGAAGAAATGTTTAATTTTCAAGTTAAAATAGCTCCAATTGCAAAGAGTTAACCCTTAGCACTCGAGTGACGCCTCTGAGGCGACATTAATAATTGCTTAAATTAAATTACATTAATTAAAATATTGTTTACATTATCAGATCTGTCGGTATCCAATCAATTACTCAACATTTAAGTATTGTATGAAGTGTTACATCAATTTCATATCTACCAAATTTAAAAAATCATACACGATGGAAATATTCTAGATCGCAAGAAATGTTTAATTGTCCAGTTAAAATAGCTCCGACTGCGAAGGGTTAAATATCAAGAATTGTTCAAAAATCGACAATTTAGGATTGAAATTCTTTTTGGAGGTGATTTAGGGATAGGAAATGCATTGGCAGTGAAAATTGCGATAAAGGAAACGGCACAGTGTTGGCAACGGTAAGAGTTAATAAACGGCCGCGTGGAAATGCTGTCGTTAGCCAGCACAGGTCCCGTTTGCAGACACAACAAGGCGAGTGTATAAGTAACTGCACGACTCGGCGAAATAACAAACCACGTTCGAATGCTCGAACTGAAGTGTGTAATAGACGTGACGCAGCCCGAGTCTCCGTAGGGTAGCGAGGCTACTACGGGATCGTGGATCACTTGGGTGGCGGGATCGATCGCAGACTATCGATCCCCACCCTTGCGGGATCATTGTCTTTGCCCGGGAAACTCGACCGGTGGAAAGTGTTCTCGCCTCGAGTATTTTTCCCTCGCTACACCCCGACATATGTGCGCCACTTGATAGCGCTGCCGACATTGCTGAAGGACGCTGTTTCTGGACTGTCTCGATCTTCCGTAAGTAGATCGTCCGTGCCATAATCTCAGGCCTAACGAAACTAGACGCGGGACCAGAATTCTTTTTCAAAACATGGACATCTCTCAACATTATTAACCCCTTGCCTTACGATTTAGTTTACGATTTCAGTGATTAAAACTTTCTTTGTAGTTCTTAATTTCCTAAAAAAGGAGAAACTTTGTATCTATTGTGCGTCCATATGTTCCCCAATAGCTGTACACTAACAAAATCGAAATACAATTTTATTTCGATTTGCAGGAAATTAATAGCATACATATTTGTTAGACTCTGTTCAGAATCTTCATCGCGAGTCTGACAAGATATTGTAAAGCTAGGGGTTAACATCTAAGTAATTCTAAAAAAAAAACAATGAGAGGAACGTAACACATACACGATAAACTAAAGTTCTATACGAAAAAAAATTAATAAAATGAAGCAGCTTTTTTTGTAATTCTTAATTTCCTAAAAAAGGAGAAACTTTGTATCTATTGTGCGTCCATATGTTCCCCAATAGCTGTACACTAACAAAATCAAAATACAATTTTATTTCGATTTGAAGGAAATTAAAAGCATACATATTTGTTAGACTCTGTTCAGAATCTTCATCGCGAGTCTGACACGATATTGTAAAGCTAGGGGTTAACATCTAAGTAATTCTAAAAAAAAAAAACAGTGAGAGGAACGTAACACATACACGATAAATTAAAGTTCTGTACGAAAAAAAAAAATTAATAAAATGAAGCAGCTACAATTAGGAAAACGAGCGAAGATTTTCCCCATTCTTATTAACGTCGGGATAAATCAAATAGATCGGAGAAGCGAAAATTATGAAAATTCGCAGTGTACCGAGTGGAATGACGCGACGCCGAAGTAGAAAATCTTGTATCCGCCGCGATTCATTTAGTTCACGAGCTCGCGTTTTTTCATAGGAGCAACGAGCCGGGGGATAAAGTTGCTCCCTGAAATATTTCCCTATGAATTTCAATGAGTCGAGCTATGGGGTTAAAGTTCACCCTATCCGGGAAAACTTTTAAGAAGTTGAATCGATTATCGACCGCGGCTGAGAGAAGGCAGAGGGTCTTGCACGCTCTCCGCGATACATTATTTATTTTTAAAAAGGTCGAAATCTGATTAACATGCTTACAATGTTGTGGATCCTTTGTAAATTAAATCAAGACGTTAGTTACCGTACTATACTTACTAAAGTAACGATCTGCTGATAATGCTCGCCAAGAAACAAACATAACGAAATAACGTTATCGTATTCGAAATAACAAAAGGTACCAGAATAATACAGTAAAATAATTTCTTGCAAATCGGATCGCACAAATCATTATCGAACCGGACAGCGGTTTAACCCTTAGCACTCGAGTGGCGACTTTGAGGCGCCACTAAAAATTGCTGTACGATTATTCAAAATATTGTTTACATTACTAAATACGTTGGTATCTAATCAATTACTAAAGATTTAAGTATTGGGCGAGTTATTATATCAATTCCACATCTACCAAATTTAAAAAATCATAGAGAATGAAAATATTCTAGGTCAGAAGAAACGTTTGATTTTCGAGTTAAAATAGCTCCGAGTGCAAAGGGTTAAATATGACGATATGAAATAGGTTTAGCCAAGATCACGACGGAAGGAACGTCGAGTAAGAAGACCAAAGCGAGGCGCAAGTATCAAAACGGATTAATTAAGGTCGAAACGAGGAGCAAATATCGGAATGATTACACGCGGCCACGCGCTACCACGGGCAAACAATGGTTCCGAGGAGAAGACGCAGCGATCCGAGGGAAGTCGAATCGAAACGTTGCGCACTGGGCTAACGACCGCTAATTAGTGAGCGTGTCAGTATCGTTGAACAATAGGACGCGATTCGTTGGTCGCAGGATCAAACGAGTGGAGGGGGGGCCGCCTGCCGCGGCCTGCGCAGAAACGCGACGGCGCAGAACGCGGAAACTGTTCGAACCACTGAAAAACGAGAAAAAAAGCTGCAAAAAGCATGAAAACGCCCGGTCCACGGGGCCAGGAAATTGCGAAACGAACCGACCGTTAACGCGCGGCGCCTCGCCTGCGAAACATTCTCGAACGAGCACCGGAGATACCAATTTGTCCATCAAAAATGCGGACCTCCGATCGCCACCCTCTCGAGTACACGTTGCTTTCATATTACTAAACCAAATAGAAATTTTTGTGCATTTACGGTCTGCGCTAGATTTTAAATGCAAGAAAACGCGTACATACAAATTTCATTTTATGAATTTCATGGAAATTATTTCCACCATCGTGTATACGCCTTTCAAGAAAGGTGACTAACGATTTTGAGTGACTGCGGATTTTATGCATTTATGACATAAATGGATACGTACAATTTCAGCCAGTGGACGTGTTAAAAATATTTAAGGACATCAACGTACTCTCGGTTTAATAGGATAATTAAAAGAAGAATACAAGTTTTATTTGGCTCCTGTGTCCTGCAATCAATGTGAACCTTTTTTATTTTGAATACTAATGAATTACCACCCTCCTGAGACAAGTGCTTCCAACTTTACTAGAGATTATGCAAACTAAAAAGTGTATGCATCGATTGCCCCAAACTGGAGGCGCATAGAAAATTTATTCCGTCTTTCACAAATTTGAATAAGTTGGAAAGAATAATTGTTACACTCAAATTCTGTTTCACAGTCGACCAGTCGAGGTACCATTCTGAAGTTGTGTCGTTTAGAGGACAAACGTCAAACCAGTCCAGGGATATCATGTAGAATCACGATAGCGTAGGAAGATCAGGCTATCATCGTCCCCAGGGGAATTATTCTAATCGAGGCGCAATCAGGACGGATAATACGACTGATTAATAAGACGCGATAACGAGTAATTAAGCCGGCGACGGTAACCGATAGATGGTAGCGTAGGACTGAAAGAAAATTACGCTTCTAATGCGAGTATAATGAGGCGGTCGTCGAACGGCCCGGCTGGTTCGATAACGAATGGCTCGCAGCCAGCGAATGCAGAACAGCTGTTTCGCATACGGACAAGCTTAATTAACCGGTGGCGTTAATTCGTTGATACGTTGACAGCGGTTATCGAATAAGGATTAATCGTGCCTCGAATTATCGTTTCCGGGAACAATTCGAACTCTATCCCGGAAAATCTCGGATCGAAGAACAAATCCTCTCGAATTGAAATCATTCTAGTCTGATTCATGCGCCCCCGGCACGATTTTTCAATAAATCCTGTTGAAGCCATATACCAGTGAAATAAATCGATGACGTACCGCGGCGCAGATTTTAAGTAAATCCGACGTGCTTTTATTAATTCGATTTTAAAAACCTAATAGGATTATTCGGTAATATTTCATAGTTTGTCAAAGTCTCGAAAATCCTCTAAAATCGAAGTAATTGATTTAACGAAATAAAAATTCTTCTTGAACTTTGCAGCTACTAAACAAATTTTACTAAATTAATAATAATGATTTCATCGCCCATGAAAAATTCGGAGCGATTCCCTGTGATCTCATAGAGCGGTACAAAGTTGGATGATCAATGCGTGTCGTGTTCTTCAATTTATCAGAGGAAGAGAAACGGACGTTATTTATGTAGAGGACATTACGAACACTCCGCCGGCTACTAATTATGGAATAAATATTTCATTAGCCAGTGGCAGCGATGTTTTATGTACGGTCGATTGCGATGATGATTAATCAGAAGACGCGAAATCTCCGAGGTCTCATTCAACTTTTCTTTTCCACTGGTATTCTCCAAAGCTGGCGTCATTTGCATTTCCATTCCAACTCGCATACATTTGAATAAATATCACCAGCACTTCCAGTGGATTTTTTAAAATATTAAATCGTTCAGCTGTACGGGTTATTCGCGTAACAATTGTAACACATTATAACTCGATATTCTTCTATGGATAATAATTCCTTGATATTCATTTCCATAAGTGACAAGAACCAAACAAAAATACGAAATCATTCTGTTCAAGCTAATGGAATTACACGACAATTCAACACGACTTCGGGGACCATTTTGCTCGATTATACCATTCCACTCGATGCATTAAATTGAGGATTAATTTAGAGAATTAATCCCTGGACGTATTATATCGAGACGGTAATGCGGAGTTCAAACAGAATCTGTTGAGCAAATTAATGATATTCCTCTCTTTTCTGTCGACATTTCAGCATCGAAGTAAATATAGTCATACAATAAACACGAGTTTGCTTCATTTTATGCTCAGCTTTCTCGAAAGTGCTATACATTTAAGCGTGAACAAAAGTTTGACAAATTTTTTCATGACTGTAACATAGATTTAAAGATGTAAGAAAATCAAGAGAAAATTCAGTTCGACAAATCTCGAACGAAACTTCTGATACACTGGTCAGTCGCAGCGAATAAAAATGATGGACCGCGCTCGATAAAAATTGCACCGTGTCGCTGCCAGATGGAAACACGTAGCAGAAAATCTTCGGGTCGGTCCGACACGTGAGGGATTGGGAAGTTTATTCAGCTACACGTCGGAGAGGAAGCCTGATTCCGTTCCAAGGACGATACTCCCTAGGGCCAATGAAAGACAGTCACGAACCCCTTCAGCGGAAATAACATTTCCAGAGTGCGGAGCCTTTTACGATCGTCGTTTTTCTCCGTTGGATTTCGCGCGATGACGACGACGAAAAAATATATAGATCGACGACCGTTCCTTTCGAGGAGGATGCGCTCATTATCGAAGGACACTTCAGTTTCGGGACGATCGATGCATTCTGCTTTTCTCCTCTTTCTTCCGAGACTCTCCATTCTTCCGATCGGAGGCTCGAGGATACTTCCGGGCACCATTTGTCTTCGTTCCCCTGAATCAGAAGTTTTCCTGCTCGACGTTGGTCACTTCGATCCACTCATGTCGGGTCGAGTTGTCTTTGAAAATCTGAGCACCCTCGAGTCGTCGAAATTTTTGCTCGTCTTTGTCACTGAGCCGCAGCTGCTTTCACAGAGACTCTTTCGAAATTGTCGTAGCTTTTTCATGCTTGAACTTGTCGAGCACTCGACTCGACCGATGTATATCGCTTTGTAGAAATGGCAAAATTGTATTTATCCAGATGTTGGACAGTTCTTGTCGTGATACGAACTTTTAAGGAGATATTAACTTTTGGTAAACAATTTCGTTCAAAAGTTTCTCACGAAAATATTTGACATTCTCAGTTTTAGTAGTAGACTCGATAGATAACAATCGATAATAACAACGGAAAGAGAATTGCTTCTGCGCGGAGGAGTGTTAAATGTTGGTCTTCTTCGGCCGATAACGATCTGTCTCTGGAACGGCTGTCCTTCGGGAAAGCTTTATATTTGGAGAAGTAACGGAGAGGTCAAGTTACATTATTAAGTATAATGCACTCTGCGCTCCACTTTCTCCCTTATTTTTATCACTTTCCATAAAGTTATTATTAATACCACCATTCCTAAGTGAGTAATGTGTCGAGAACCTTGAACGCCTGTTGCGCGCACTAAATACTTCCCACTAATCGATTCCCATCGGTTCGGGGCGAACAGAACAACCGAAGCAATATTTCTATTATTTATACACACGGAAATAATTAAATTCCGCGTTGAAAAGGACTGAGCACTCCTATTAACATTTATTGATCGAGCTCGCGGGTGGGGAAGGGGGAGGACTCTTGCGCACTTTTCAGCTCGGTGGATTCAAGACTACTCTCTTTCAAAATGGTTCTGTTTACGACGTCCTCCCTTCTTTTGGCTCAATTTCAATCCTCCATACATCTTCGGCTTTCGATTTATTCGACGGTTCTCGGGGTTAACATCGTTTCCACGGAGACTAGAATATTACTGGACGGAAGGCGGAATTATGGAGAATGTTCACCAAAATTTATTGCTGAATTGCTTAGCTGAAACTCGCCCACCATTCAGCTTTCAATTTATTAAATTTTCCTCGTGAGCATGCAACTTTCCTGAAAAGATCAATATTACTTACCGACGGAACATCATTATTTTCACAATTTACCGAAATTTATTTCAGAAAAGAAATTATTCAATCCAGAATTACATATTTCTCAGTTAAACAACGCTTTCCTACGAAACAAAATATTACTGCTAGAAAGCAAACGAAATTGTTTAGAAAATTTACAAAGTTTTGAATCAACGAAACATGTTTTTCAATTGTTCAGAATCGATTTCCTCGATTGGCAGAGTCTAATCGTTCCAACATTCCCAACACTTAATGACTAACAGCTCTCTGTTCCTTATCTAGGCCTTATCAGCACCTAGGAATCCTCGATCAATACTTCACTAGCTGGTTGTTATCCATTAAACGACACGATGGTAGATAACAAAGATCGTGTTTAAAAGGTGCTAGGTTACCGTTTACGCTATCCACAGAACGGCATTCTGGGACAGTGATTTTTCTAATGAAACCGGAATGTGACTTGACACATACTTTACGGTCTTGGGCAAGCTCCAGAAGCTCGTCTTCAAACTGCGAACAAAATCTTTCTGAAGTATGAAAGATGTCTGCTTCGCACTCGTGTTTTATGCTCTACAATCCCAGACAGGAATTTGTAAAATTCGTATCTCGTTCTGGCACTGTAACGTACCTTTTACACCGTCTAAAAAAGCGCAATATTCACTTTTTTATTGCCGAACGACAAAGACAAGAAAACGAGAACCACCGTCAGAATAAAAAGGACAGCACCTCCTTTCAGTAGGGTGGTTCATTTCGCCCTGAAACGCCATTAACGCCCAAGAAAGGAGAATGAGGGTTAACGGTCTCGTTAGCTTCTAGCAGACAATTCAATTTGGTAGCGATAGTATATACTCAGACACTTAACTCTTATGTCAATAACGGGGTGTACCCTTTCAATCTCATTTTCAAACTTCTTTAATATTTATGAAAGTGGTCTAAGTCGTATACATATTTCTCGTTTCGAGATATTTAAAGGAGAAGGATATTAACCCTTAGCACTCGAGTGACGCGCCTCTGAGGCGTCATTAATAATTGCTGTACCATTATTTAAAATATTGTTTACATTATTAGATCTGTCGGTATCTAATTAATTACTAAACATTTAAGTATTGTATGAGGTGTCACATCAATTTCATATCCACCAAATTTAAAAAATCATACAGGTTGGAAATATTCTAGATCGCAAGAAATGTTTAATTTTCCAGTTAAAATAGCTCCGAGTGCAAAGGGTGAACACTACATGATTTCGATATGATGTTAAAATAACGAGCACTATCAGTTTAAAATAAAGTGATGTGAAATAACTAATAAACTCGCTTCTTTTTAAATTTTGACTTAGACCACTTTCATAATTATGGGCACAAATAGCAAAATTGTATTAGATCTATGGTCCTCGTATGGTCTCGTGTCACAATTATAAAAGTCCGCTAAATAAACCGTCCATCCCTTGGAAAAGGGGCATCATCTCCGTCCGCTAAGGTAGTTAACATCGCCCTCCACCGTAATTTTCGTCCACCCAGAATCTACCAGGCCTCTCGACACCGATAATCCCCTTTTGCATCACGCAGCTGTATCCTCGAGCGTTTCGAGTGTCCGATCTGCAGAGGAGCTTGATCCGAGTGCTCGTTAGCGCGAAGACGTTGCGCCGCGCCGGTCTGCGACGATGTGGAGATAGCCGATCGTACCGATGTTAATCAGCGTAAGGGTAACACTCATTAGGGTCTCTCGGCGGCTGAGCAGAAAGGGGTGGAAGGATCGATGACTCCATTCCTAGGCGTCGTAACGTGCTGGTTTGCCCGCGACCGGTATCTGTGACGGGGTTGGCCTTAGGGTACCCGATGGACTGGGGGTTGGTGGCTTTGACAGTAGCAAAGAGAGGTGGGGGGCCAAGTGCGTTCGTGGCACTTAGCACGCGTGTCAAGTGGCCCGGGCGTGTCCGGGAATAGGGGATGGTAACTGAGAAAACTGGAGCACGAGGAAGTAAAAGAATTGGAGGAAAGCCGGCGGTTAGGGAACCAGCCTCGGTTTGTCTCCATCCGTGGTCTCTGTCTTCTCGACTTTTGTCTCCGTTTTGCCGTCCCCCGAACCCGGTGTCACCCGTTCGCATGCCGCCATTGTGCCGACTTTCTTCAGGCCGTCGCGCGTCGGCGAGATAAAGGCTCGTCCAAGCGGCGGGGTCAATTTCTGCGACCGTCCCATTGTCTCCGGGAAGCTTTTCAACGGCGGAACCCATCCAGAAGCCAGCCACGGGGGTAGCTCCGGGGAAACGGGGCGGCGCGGCGATTCCTAGACGGTTCTACAGGTCTCCCCGCTTCCCCAGGCCCTTGCAAAGGGGCCTACGGAGTCCTACAGACTCCTCGAGCCAGGACTCGGTCTAAAAGTTCTCGCTACAGGCGCCGGGGAAAGTCGAGAAAGAGGCACAGAGGCTCTTTGTGTGTCGCGAGGAGAGTTTGTTGCTTTGTCGGTGAACAAAAGGCCACGCTGCTTGCCGCGTTTTAGAATATTCTAATTTTAGACGCGGCCGTGCAAAGCACTGTTTTCGTTGCCGACTCCCACGCCCGACCACCAGACAATGCTGATGCTGACTGAATGCCTCAGGCATCGATCTCCTCCATCCCCGCGACACAACGCCTCCTTTCACGCTTGCGAAACGGAACGTGCTTTCGGGGATTGAGATGCCGAGGCGACGAGATTGGATGGTACACTCACTGCACAGGTGGGCAAACTACGATTTTTACGTGATACAGTATTTTGGAACCTCTCGTTCGAACCGATCTCAGACGCGTTAACTCTGCAAGGCTCTCCGGAATTTTTCTTGTTCTTGTTCCGACACTCGTTCGTAACCACAGGATTTCTTTATTGGAACATGCATATTTTTCAAATCATTTTTCGAGCGGCACGATTACCTTGAAGCATTATTTTGTATTTTCTTTTTACTCGATTTGTTTGCATTAAGTTCCACAACAATGTTCTACGCGCGACACGCTTTGTCGCCGCTATCTCGTAGTATTTGATCAACAACGTTTGTCAACCGATTCCCGCGCCCTTTCTTCTCGGCTTTTGCGTCCACTCTCTGTGTACGCTGCGTTCTTTATTTTCTCCGGTCTAAGTTTGATAATGAGTTCGAGGGAGAGTCGGTCTAATTAAGAGAGGAGACTCGAGTTAGCCTGATTCTTTTATTTTCGTAGAGATCCAGCTCCGAACGAGGAACACACTTTCCCGTTCTTTGATACAGTTCCCCGGCGTTACATCATTTGGAAACTTGCTGCCCGAACTCTGGCTTAGGTCCAATCCTAGTTCCCGATTACCCGAAAAGGAATTTCCAGGTCGACGGACTGGCGAAGGTGTTAATGGTCTTCCAATTTTGTATTTGAAAGGCCGGACATGCGATTTGCCAATTATTAGGTTTCCGCTCTTAACCCATTTCGCGTGACACCGTTGTTGCCGAAACTCTTTCTCGTTAGCGCAACGTGTAAACCTTAGAGGTCTGATAATTCTTTTTGTTGTATTCTTACTCAATTCAAAATTAATGTGTTTATCGATGAATTTAATATCGAAGAGTTTACCGAAAGTCTCTGTGAATGGAATAAAAGTGCAGTACAAATGGAATTATTCAACGCTTCTACTAGAATCCGTCGCATTGACATTTCTACCGACATTGTGCGCTGAAGAATCAAAAATGTGCCAATTCTGTAGAAAATGAAGGCAATCTCGGCAGGAGAATCTTAAATTCGTGCTAGAACTTCTGCGTTTTCATAAAACGGATACGACAAGCGAAACACCGGGTACATTCTTCAGCAAGTTGCACCCGTTCGGTCCGAATTGTGATCGGCCGACAATCGCCGAGCGTCTTTTGTCTCCGGATCTGAAAAGACCGTAGAATCCAAAGACGAAGAGAGAAAAGAGGAACGAACAAAGATCGGACTTCCATCTCTCGTTGGTTTTTTTTATCTTCCACGGTGCTCATTGACTGGCTCGCGCGTGTCCGGCTTCATATTTCATCGCCCCGTTTACTCCTCGCTGTTACCGCTTTTACAGCTTCCGTTTTAGAGTGGCGTTCCATGATTTCTTCCGCTTGTGGACCTTTGTTGCTGACACGTGGCTGCGTTTACTGACGATACGGATCCGAGGAGAGCTTTTTTCACGCCGGCATTGTCCGAGAACGGGAGGAGAAGAGAGAAAGAGAGACCGGGAGTTCGCGGAAGACTTGAAACCCTGCCTCCACGTTGATGGAGAATTTAATAGTTAAACGCAGACCGAAGAAACCGTGTGGAAACGTTGCGAAAAAGCTCGATAAAGCCTCTTCTCTGGAAAATCGCTTCTACTACGCCGGGCGAATTATAAATGCGATGCTCGTAATCGGTAAGCAAGTAATCCTGCTTCAATGACTCTCGCGGAACGTTTAAATCTGCGTTCGAGGGGAGCGAATGCGAGGAAACCAACGTTTAAATCGTTTATATACTCTAGAGGTCTGGAGAACGATTAAATTATTTTTTTCTATCTTTCCTCGGTTTTTTTGAGAATCGAGAATTATTGGAAAGTCTTGCAAAATATTTAATCATTTTTCTTGGTGGTAAAGTAGTTCGCTGAAATATTAAATCAAGCTCATAATATACCGATGAAAACTTGATTTAATTGAAATCCATTATTTGACTCCGATTCACATATGTAGCGTCGCTCGGTGTCGAACAATAATAGGAGACCGCTGAGTCCGCTCCCTCAAACAGAGGTAATCGACACTAGTCAATGTTTTAAAAATAAAGAACTTTAATGAGGTTTCACTCGCTAACTTAGCCAGCAATACAGATACAAAATATGTTTGATGCAGAACGAGATACGATAAAGGAGGAGACTCTGCGTGCCAACTGTCTATGGTCAACCCTCCTTGAAAAATGAACAAGTGTCTGATCTCGTGTCGCAAAGATCTCGTAGATATAATGCCGCTCATTGATGGGGCGTAAACACCATGCACTAATGAGCGATCCTCCTAAAGATGATCCTCAGGTCGATCCGTCTCAGGTACCGGCCCGAGAGTGTTCGCTTACTAGCTGATACCTGATGGGTCACATCTGAATGTTTATGGTACGTCAATTGCTATTGAGTAAAAAGGTCGGAGTCTTGGAGACGCACGTATCTACAAGGGTAACCCGTAATAAACCGGCATCCCAAGTCCGGCGAAACGATAATTAAGCCATCTGGCATTTCAGATGCACGTTTTCTCAAAAATAGCCAAATCAGACGTCCGTAACGTAAACCTCGTTACTATTTCATGAAGGCAACAAAAAAAACGTTACTCGCGTCTTAGCAACATATTTACGAATAATTTCATACACTGAAGATATTATAGTTATAATATACTGTACGAATAAATTTATCTACTAAAAGTATTATACATTTAGTGTATAAGTAATTTTGTCCACTAAAAATATTCTCGACTGGTATAAATTGCTAATTAACCCTTAGCACTCGAGTGGCGACTCTGAGGCACCACTAAAAATTGCTGTACCATTATCCAAATATTGTTTACATTGCTAAATATGCTGGTATCTAATGAATTACTAAACATTTAAGTATTGTGTGAGGTATTATATCAATTTCATATTCATACAAAGAAAAGAATTAATATAGAATGGACTTATTCTAGGTCGAAAGGAATGTTTAATTTTCCAGTTAAAATAGGTCCGAGTGCAAAGGGTGAAACTGTTTGGAACACTACGAAATATAAAATTCATCTTCGCATTCGCTGATTTTTCAGCTCACAACCAAAGTCCAGGAAGTATGGATTCCTCTCCGGTTCTAAAGTATTCGACATATTTTACGCGAATACGTATTTACATAAATATCCGCACTCTAATCATTACCGCATTGCCGTAGTTCAAAGAGTCATACCAATTAAGCCTTTCGTGACTAGAGGCCAGCACATATGCCTCTTGAGTACTCGCACTCTGTACACGACACGAAATCACATTCTTTTTTAGCGCCACACCGTAATAGCACTGCTCTTTGTGGCGTGCTTTCATTTTGCTGCTACCTTGTATTTTTGCATAATTTTTCCATCCGAGATAATGGCACGCGGCAGCTCGGTTGCATAAATTCTGCCTTATTTGAACGATATTTTTGCGAAATGACACGATATTTTATTCCCGTCGCAACAAAATTATTCAAAATCTGATGTGACGTTATTATTCCAAAATGTCGGAAAAAATTTTGGAGTATTTCCGAGAAAAAAAATATAACCGCCCAAACAGGGACTCGAACCCTGGACCCTCAGATTAAAAGTCTGATGCTCTACCGACTGAGCTATCCGGGCGAATGGAGTATCATTGATCCAACCAGCACATCAAGCAGACTCGAACAGACATTTATACGATCGCAATAATCTTAGTTTAAACGCTCCGAAATAACTTCGAAGAAACTCTCGAGTCATTCTTACTCCAAATTTCTCTACCATGTAAAGAGTATTATCTTTCATATGTAATATACTCCAAAATAATTTGTTCAGCAATCACCTTTGCGATTTCCAGCGAATATTTTCTATGCATGGTATAAATAAAAGAATCACAGAAGAAGAGCAAACTTCTCAAATTACGAGTATGCAAATTGTTAATATTACTCAAGAAGTGAAGAAACTTTTAAGTGGCTCCTGTTTCTTGTAACAGATGCAGAGATTTTTATTTTACAATAAGACAGATTAATGTCATTCATTCTTACTCCATATTTCTCTAAAATGTAACGAGTTCTAATTTTCATATCCAGTATACTCCAAAATAATTTGTTCAGCAATCACCTTTGCGACTTCCACCGAATATTTTCTATGCATGATATAATTAAAAGAATCACAGAAGAAGAGCAAACTTCTCAAATTCCGAGTAGGCAAACTGTTAATATTATTCAAGAAGTGAAGAAACTTTTAAGTGGCTCCTGTCTCTTGTACCTGATGCAGAGATTTATATTTTGCAATAAGACAGATTAATGTGATTCAATCTTACTCCATATTTCTCTAACATGTACAGAGAGTATGCATGTACTACATTTCATATGTAATATACTCCAAAATAATTCGTTCAGCAATCACCTTCACGATTTCCACCGAATATTTTTTGGACTGGTATAATTAAAAGCATCGCAGAAAAAGGGCAAAATTCTTAAACTACGAGTAGGTAAGCCTGTTAACATTATTCAAGAAGTGAAGAAACTTTTAAGTGGCTCCTGTTTCTGGTAACAGTTGTAGAGATTTTTATTTTACAATAAGACAGACTAATATCATTCATTCTTACTCCATATTTCTCGAACATGTACAGAGTACTATCTTTTCATATTTAATATACTCCAAAATAATTCGTTCAGCAAACACCTTCTCGATTTCCACCGAATATTTTCTAGGGGTGTTATAATTAAAAGAATCACAGAAGAAGGGCAAAATTCTCAAATTACGAGTAGGTAAGCCTGTTAATATTGTTCAAGAAGTGAAGAAATTTTTAAGTGGCTCCTGTTTCTTGTACCAGATGCAGAGATTTATATTTTGCAATAAGACAGATTAATGTGATTCAATCTTACTCCATATTTCACTAACATGTACAGAGCGTATGCATGTACTATCTTTCATATTTAATATACTCCAAAATAATTCGTTCAGCAATCACTTTCACGATTTCCACCGAATTTTTTCTAGGGCTGGTATAATTAAAAGAATCACGGAAGAAGAGCTAAATTCTCAACTTACGAGTAGGTAAGCCTGTTAATATTATTCAGAAGTGAAGAAACTTTTAAGTGGCTTCTGTTTCTTGTACCAGATGCAGAGATTTTTATTTTGCAATAAGACAGATTAATGTGATTCAATCTTACTCCATATTTCTCTAACATGTACAGAGAGTATGCATGTACTATCTTTCATATTTAATATACTCCAAAATAATTCGTTCAGCAATCATCTTCTCGATTTCCACCGAATATTTTCTAGGGGTGTTATAATTAAAAGAATCACAGAAGAAGGGCAAAATTCTAAAATTACGAGTAGGTAAGCCTGTTAATATTATTCAAGAAGTGAAGAAACTTTTAAGTGGCTTCTGTTTCTTGTACCAGATACAGAGATTTTTATTTTGCAATAAGACAGATTAAAGTCAATCTTACTCCATATTTCTCTAACATGTACAGAGTACTATCTTTTCATATTTAATATACTCCAAAATAATTCGTTCCGTAATTACCTTCACGATTTTCACCGAATATTTTCTAGGAGTGTTATAATTAAAAGAATCACAGAAGAAGGGCAAAATTCTCAAATTACGAGTATGCAAGCCTATCCCGATGACTACGGTTCTTTTGCGAAAAATCCGCGCGGAACGGGCGCGGGCGTACGAGCGATGCATCAGGAAATTAAAACTTAACCATCGCGGCAAAATGGAATTGTTTCGATGCCAGGGAGCCCAGGCGCCGCGCCGTACTGGTGAGTAACGGCGCAATATTGTTTCTTCGGGGGAGAATTTCCGACGAGGAATGCCCACAGCATCCCGGGTCTTATCTTCTAATTCACGTTCCCGCGTTTCCCAACGTGCAATATTTCACCGGCCGTTCTACATATTGCGCTCCGCTCCTGGCCTTTAATTTCCCGCGTCTTGCTTTCCAGAGGAAACACCCACGACAATCGTGCCGGGATACCTAAACACCTTAACCACTTGCCACATAGTTGTTCTGACGCGAAACCACCGCGATATGGCTCTTTCTTTCGCGTGTCGTCTTTCTTCACAGAATCTACATTTTCTGGCAAAAGAATTATTAATTTTTATCCTTTTTACCCGTCGATCTTTCCTCAATTTAACAGAGTACTTACTGATTTCTTGAATGGATCCAAGGAGCATTTGAGCGCTACGCTACTGATTCTCGAAAAATGTATTCAAACTGTGATAATTTTGTAGAAAAATGATCATACGATAATTTTGGACTGATTTCAAAACTAGAAACCTGTAGTTTCATAATTCATCGTTAATTTTATTTAAGATATTTTTGGGTTACATCCTTTTTAAACACGATCGACAAAGGGTTAAAGCAAAGTTGACACCACGAGAGGAATCGCGGGGACCCGCAAAGCTGAAGGGGTAGACTCCCGACGCGTTCAATCGAACTTTCCCTGTTATCGACGGGCGAAAGTTCCATCTTTCGCTCGACGTCACCAGCAGGGAACTGACGCAAGTTTCCGGAAGATATTCTGTAAGTTCCGGAACCCTCTGACGTCTTCCCTGTAAAGAGGGTTGCGAGCAATCTGGGGCTGAATAGATGTACACTCAAAATTGATATACGGGGCTGAGGGTTGGTACGAAGTTCGAAAGTATTCGGCCATTCGCTTCTCTCGTAACGGAAAAGGGCTTTCCAGTTATCCTGTTAACTAACACAAAAGTGGCGATTCGTATCAATTTTGTCAAAAATCATATTTTATCGATATAATTTTCCTTCGACTTTTAAGCAACTCCCTCGTACGTTCTTCTAGAAAAATGTTCTACTTACGATACAAATTACAAGATTATTCGCTATACTTTGCAAGTACTTTGCCTTTGGAAAAATGTCCTCCGCGGCTTCGTTCAGAAGTTATTAACGAAAAACACGAACCAATCTGCGTTTTTTCTTAATAACTCCTTAACGGAGCCGCAGAGAACATTTTCGCAAAGGTCAAAGTTACTTCGAACGACCTCAGGACTACACCTCTTGCAAGGAAGTGCAACATATTTTAGGAAATTCAGTCTTTTTATTTTTATAAATATGTTTGATTTAAGAAATTTGTCCAACCATTCCTATAAAAGAGTTTAGTGTCATAGCGCAAGGTGCTAAACGATTACATCAAGGGTTGGTTGGTTGAGAAGGGTTGGTTGTTTGAAAAGGCCCAGAGGGTTTTCTCTGAAGGTGCAGAAAGGAAGTGACGCAGCTGTATCGGTGACGAATGATTTCTCGGTGTTCGATCGGGGGCCGACAGCGTCGAGACTATTCATTATCAGTCTCGCTTAGAAAACAGGGAGACGGACCCGTCGTTGGCCTAAATACCGGCAGGGCTTGACGTTAATTTAACGGCAAGGGAGCGGCGCGGCGGCGGAGCTTACGGGTGGCAGGTGGGAGTTTCAATATGTTGAACGAGCGAGGATCCTGCAGCATCGGGCTCGCTTCAACAAAACGCGGCCCTCTCTCGGCTCCAGCGATGGCGCAAGGTCTTCCGCTTCGAGATTAAACCAGCGCGAACCCCCGGGAAATGTTCCATTGATATCCACGGAATGACACGGAAAATGGCTCGTAAATGAGAACCACGGATCACGGTTCGCGTAAATATAGGAATCCTTTGGAAGGCACTCGATCATCTCGCGCGCGCTTTCAACGTTACTCAGTTTCCTGCCTCGAGACCTGCTCGTCCTTGCGCCGCGCTGCGAAAATCATTCTTTCTCGTGACTCCGAATCGTTCGTCTCCTCATCTTCAAATATAACTTTCCTAGTATCTTAACAATACACGGTATTGTTCGGAGTTCCGTACCTGGATTAGTACTTATTCTCGTGTCCGAGAACATCTTTTTACATCAAGTACTTGTATTAGCCTGTCTCGAAAGTTTGTTTCGATTCCAATTACATACTGCACTCAATGCAAAGTTATTTTGCTTAAAGAAAATAGTATTTTGAATAAAATATACAATGGCGAAACTGAAATATTTTCATTTTAACAATATCTGAACCACGAAATAAAATAATTGACTTTTTGTGTCGTTAAAATGAAAATATAAAAAATATGAAAATATTAATAGTAAATTAAATATTTCATTTTTAAAGTTGTACGGATACTTTAAGATAAATAGGATTATTTACTATTTATATTTTACCCAGCTCTGAACTCAAACTAGTTTTTCCATTCTATTATATTATCTCTCTATATCTCGATCGTAATATTGTTAATAATAAATGTTGATGCTCTCGGCGCTACGGTTTCGATCAATTTCTACTGATAAATCAAAAAACAATTTTGCAGATTATCAAATAATCATCGACGTTTCGATTCTAGTTTGAATCATTTTCAAGATGTAATTATTTGCCTTGCGTCTGTAAAAGTATATTTGTGAACAATATTGCAAACAAGTTTTTGTTATTACATTAAAGTTAGTTAAATATTGCATTTTGAAAATTGTACAATAAATTTATACTTTTACAGACGCAAGGCAAATAATTACATCTTGAAAATGATTCAAACTAGAATCGAAACGTCGATGATTATTTGATAATCTGCAAAATTGTTTTTTGATTTATCGGTAGAAATTGATCGAAACCGTAGCGCCGAGAACATCAACATTTATTGTTATTATATTATCAGTCGAGAACGACTAAAACTTTTATGTCTATCGAATAAATACCTGTTCGGCTTTAAGAGATCAAGAAACTGTAAAAGCACTTTGCTGAAACTAGAGTTGAAAATAAACTAAATCGGTGCTAAACTCCGCTGTAATCTCGCGTCGTATAATTCTGTCAAGGCTTTTAGAGGCTATAACTGCCACGGAGTGCCGCAGCCGACTGATTTACCGCAGTCATCGCTGATCCCCGGCGATCATCGGCATGACGGCCTTCCTTATTCTAGGAAATTAACCATCGCCGTTAGATAGGTCCGCGGACGCGAGACCATTCTAGGGTTTCACGATCGTTCTCAATCCAGCTTTGATCTATACGGAACGCGCAAACTATTCCGTCGTGCGTAAAATAAGGTCGCGCCATCTGTATCCCCTAGGACACGAGGGCCGTACCTATCTCCTTCTCATGAAAAATCACTCTCTTCAAACGAGAAATGGCGGAGCGACAGGTTCGCGAAAGGTCAATTTTTAATCCTAAAAAATCCTGACGCTGGAAATATTTTTATTAAACTCGAAACATCCCATCTCTCACTTTTATAACAATCTCCACAGTTAAATATGGTATCTCATAAAACGTATCATTCTCGTACAGAATGCAACAAAATGAAGTCCTTATCGATAGAATTTTTTATCTGAAATATTTTAGTATATTTTACCAGCCAAGCATATTCTGTAAGTTTAAACATGTTCTAAATGTTAAGAGAATACGTTATGCACATATTACCTTGTCATATCTTAAATCCTGCATTTCATTAATGTAACCAGCGTGTGGAATTTTATTAATTTAAAGCATCCGTAAATACTTGCATCCGTAAATTATTTGAAATACTTGAACATGCATATGTATCAAGAGCAATTAGTAGAATACTGCTCTCATTTCCACCGGAGAAGAAACCTTGTATAGCGAACAGAAGAAATTTTTGCATCGTTCTAACTGAAGTCAAACTGTTGTTACCAGACTGCGGATTTTATGCGTTTATGATAGAAATGAATGGGCGAATTAGGCGCGAAACTACGAATTAAAATAGTTTAAGAATGTTTTGCATTACTCGCGACTTCAAAAATGTTAGTTCATAGTCGCGAAAATTAATAGCCAGCACCTTAAACAAATTGAACGATAATTACAGGAAAAACTGATCCGTAAGAAAACGCGGCTTTCGCCAACGAGACCTTGTTTGTATGCAGTAATAAAATGACACGTTCGTCGTTAGTGAGTCGAGAAACAAGACAATCGCAGCAGCCAGACGGTGTTCCGGCTCGCGTTTTAATTACTGTCCCGCGCGTCGCTGCGGGGGAGATTGTCTCTGAGTTTAATTAGCGGCGACGCATTCGAGGCAGCAATCGATATTTTTAATACCCCATCTTTTCGGCGCGGTTCGTTGTAAATAATGACGATCCTGTTCGCAAGTAGGTCATCAGCAGCGTGTCATTCGCCGTTAGGCAGATGCGAAACCGAAATCTTCCTCTTCTGCCTCGTTTAACGTTAAAAGCGTAACTTTCGCGTTGCTTTTTGCTCCCGTTTAGGAAGCCGCTTCAGTCGAGCGAATTTTCAGCCACCGCGGTAACGAAAATTGGACGGGCTATATGAAACGGTCGGATTAAAATTCCATGGAACACAAAAGAATATTAACTTAACGAGAAAGTTAATACGAGCCGTGAAATTTTAATTTCAAATTAAACTCCTCGTTCCTCGCAAAGTCAGTTCTTCGGGAGCGCCATTTGCATTTCTCAAGAGCAGAACCGAGAGTGACATGTTTAAATCAATTTCCTTAAGTGTCTACGAAACTGTTGATGGTATCGAAACATGTTGCAACTAAAAGTCGTGTGCTTTAAAGTCGTTGCACACGAAGGTCACCTATGATATCAAAAACGTTGCAGATTGAAGTCCTGTAGTTTAAGGTCGCTACACACGAAGGCCAACCGCGTGTAACGATTTTTAGAAGCCTTCGACAGAATAAAATATCAGCTTGCTTCAATTTTCGTCAAATTAAACACGAACCAGGGACATTACTGTACACACAATTTATATGCAGCCGCCAATTTTATTATAAATCTAAAAACGGACATTTCCCACTGTAATACGTGACATTATCCCGGATCACGTGCGACCCCCTTCAGCAAAAGCATGAAATAGAGAAACACGTTCCAGCATAAGGAACTCGGAGACGTCGTTGAATCGCATTTGCGGCGTTAAAATTCCAGCGCAGGAAATATATGTACGGGAAAAGCATTTCATTGGATCCCCGTTGTAGAAGATGAAAACCACGAAGAACGAGGAGAGGAAGAAGAAAAAGAAGACGGGGAAGAGCTTTCCTCAGACACTTCCTCTGATTGCCAGTGAATCAGATGCGAAGAGGAAAGCCACTCGAAATGTTAAAATTCCATCGATCCGTGAGGTCGGGTTAGGTCCATTTTCCCCAGCTAACCACATTTACATGCGCACGGAGATCTAACCGGGCAAGATGTACAACGAGGAAATCCGCTCGTGATAATCCGCTCGTAGCTGGACCTAACGTTGAATCGAATCCTGAAGGTACGGACGTATCCCGAAGAGCTTTTCCGATCGTCGGGCACGCGAAATATCTCGGGGAGCAGCGAGCATAATCGTCTTGAGCCAGCTGACCCGGGTAAACAGCAGGATTTTCGACGTTTCGCTGACCTCGAGGCGAAATTCTCCCGCAGGTAGCAACCACTGTGCCGTTCCCGTGATGGCTGATCGAGAATTATGGGGGCGAAACCGGAGGATGGAAAGCGGAAACGAGGAAATGAATTGCTTGACGAGAAGGAAAGCTCCAACGACTAAAAAATTTCTGGACCGCCGCTCCTCGGAGGAAAATATGCTTAAGAGACGAGCTTTGCAGAACCGCGTGGAAGGTGCAAGTATTTGAAATTATGGAACCGAATAGATTGTAAAATGTTAGAAGATGTTAGCATTGTTGGTATATTTACCCTGCCGCATTCTGTCGATCTTTTTCAACCCCTTCACATTTTCATTTCTTAAATACGATTATAATAGTGTATTTGTTCTTTGCGAAGGCATGATTTCATCTTCTCAAGAACGATTTAATGTTTACCTTTCGGTATCAGGCAGGGCTAACTAGAACCGCCAGGGTCAATTAGAATCAACCAGAACTAAACAGAAAACCATCCAGAACTAATTACAACCACCCGGAGCTAACTAGAACGATCCAGAACTAAATAGAATTACCCGGAACTAACTAGATCCAAATAGAACCTACCCGAACTAAATAGATCCAGCCAGAGCTAATCAGATCCAGCCAAAGACAAGAAGATCTAATCAGTCCTATCGAAACTCGACCCTCTCCGTACAATCAAACAAAAATAAAACAGCCAGTAATACTGCCATGATACAATCACAGAATCATGTCGACACAGCTACCAGCACACGCGCTCATAGAAAGAGAACGCTTCGCATCAGTGAAACAGAATTAGAGCAATCGAACCGTTCGAAGCTCAAACCGTAAACGATTTTCAATGGGATCAGGATCCCTCGCGATCAGAAATACCAGCAGATAGCCATCGAAACGATCGTATTTTCGATGTCCAAGCTCGACAATCGTTTCGCGAGGAGCTCAGCCAGGTGCGGGGCCAATATCGGTCGTTTATCAGAGGACTTTCCGAAAGGATCCCCTAAACGCGGCTCGTCTCCGCTGCTCCCTTTCTCCCTCCGTTCCTATCTCCATTACTTCCGTCGAGGTAGCCGCGGTAAAAGGGGTACGAACAAGATTTGCGGCGATGGAAAGCAGGCCAGCCGGTGTAGAAGAGAAGGGCGAAGGTGGCGCGGGGGTGGAAAGGACATCTGATGCGGGCTTTTCCCCGAGGTCGAGGACGAGAACGCCAGGATTGAAGGACGCCGGTGTTTCCTCCTCGGTCGGTAGCTTTTACCCTAAACCTTATTCTGCCTCTTCTCTCTCGGCCTCTCATCCTATCCACCGGCTTTTCGTCATTCTCTATACTGTCTGTTATCGTCGAGCCGGTCTTCTCTTCGAGGCTCAAGGCTGTCTAATTCTTTGCAACGTCGGCAAACAATCCACCGTCGTCACGGATTGTTTCTCTGCGAAGTACCAAGAGCTCGCGTTCTACGCGATTTTTCAACGCTCCGAGCTTGTTACCCCGGCGAACCGGTCCTCTGAACAGACTCGAGTGCGCCATTCAGCCTGCTGACTCTCTGTAACGGTTCTGCACACCTTTGGGCCACGATGCTCCACGGTCTCGTGCTAATCGTTTACCTCTGTTAGCGCTCTCGCAGCTGGCAACGCAATTATTGCACGACGTAGCAGTACTCCGAACGGTCCGCTATTAATTATAGGATAATTTTGTTTACACGCTTGCGGAGAATTAACCTGCCCGCAGTGTCGCGTCAACGATGTAGAAATCGGACCTTCTACTTTGAACCGTCTCGAGCGGTCTCATGTTGTTAGGGTATCCTATACATATCAATAAGCTTCTTCAACATCCTTAATACCCAAAGGAGCATACTTGATGCATCCAAATGGCAAAGATATCTGCAAAGACCGTCTTCAAACGAAATGAAATGTTTTTAAAGGAGCAGCAAGGCTTACGAGCATTTATCCGAGCACCCGGAGAATGAATTGTTTTCGGTCCAATTTGACGAACTAATGCAATCGTCGGAACGAACAAAGAATTCATCCAGAGAGAGCTATTTAGTCGCAACGAGTGTCCTCTAAAATTCGCCGGAGAAAAGAAAACGGAAGGAATAACGCGAGCTCATCGTTGGCATTCCAGCCAGCGGGAACTTCTACCGAAATTGAATCGCATAATGAAGACGAACAGACATCCTAGACAACGTGAACTGGGAACGAAGGGAATACTTGTTCCCCGGACGATTCAATTTCCAAGTTCTCTATGCATGGCGAGCTCCTCGGCGCGCTCCAAAAGCGACAACTTTCTCCAATCATAAGCCGTGAAAGTCTAAACTCGCTGGCAACATCTATGCCGGGTCTGACGGATCAAGGGGTTAAGAATCTTGGAAAAAAAGAAATTACGATTTTCGACGTGAGCATGCACGGAGATCGTAGAAAGTTCGGCTGCGAGAGAAACGGGGACGACGCGTTGACGAACGGTCTCTCAATTTTCTATGAGGTTGGTAAATTTTTCGAGGTAGTCGAACTTTTAGTTTAAAACTGACAAGGCTCTATTTATCAGGTCGTTAAGTATGAAGCTTGACAAATAAAACACAAATTTCAAACACATTTGTCAAGTTTCATACTTAACGACCTAACATATAGATTTTGTACAATTCTTATTAGAATCTGTGCTTGTATAAAGAAATATATCGAATCAATTTCCATGTAAACGCCTTCATAATTCTAATAACCGTAAGATGAAAAATATAAAACCGGTCATTTGACCGGCAGTGGTAGGCTCAGTGTTAAGGTCGTTGCACATGAAGATCAACTTTGCTTTCTAAAATTAAATTATAAACGTTTTCATTGCACTGGTCGATGCAGTTTACGCGAAATGCATCATCCTGTTTCGTGATCTCTAGCGATGCTCATTGCTGAAAAAGCCCGCGGCTAAATTGCCGCTCGCGATATTCGTCGTTGGCAGAGTTTCCCCACTCGAGATAAGATCCCTTCTTCTGCTTATCGATTTTCTATTAGCCGATATTATCGCTGGATATTAGACGTTGTCGGATCGTTGCTCGGGCAATATGCGATACCGTCGCGAGAAGAAAACTGGAGTAACAGCTTTCTTGCAGATAAGATCTGACAGACCTGGCCGCGATCTCTGAGAATCCCTCAAACTTCGTCGCGAGGTCGCCCAGCAAAATACCGAACGCTGTTACACACGACTATGTATAGTGAAATCTTTGCGTAATGGATTCGTGGGAAGTTTTTCCCGCCGCGCCGGGAAAACTTTTACTTGCCCTGGCCGCTTTCGATGTATCGCGTCCCACTGCGATATTTACAACATCCTCGATCCTCGGAAACTCGACGAATAAACGTGATTGAAATCCTGCTATATTTAAATCCTTTCGAACAAGGAAACTTTTACTTCGCAACAGAAAAATGTAGGAAAGTTGAATGTTTTTTTAATATCCTGTATTAAACTCATTTTTCTGTAAACACGCCCCGGGAGATACAGTATGTCACGAGCGGGTAATACGTATTCCGTAAAGCCTTGATCTAAGAAAATTGCCTATCACCTCCATTGCGGGGCATATCCCCTTAAACATAAGGTGTCGACACTGATAAGTAGACTGCGGAAAATTGAATGATATGAGACTCATTTTCATGTCGCTTCTGTTTCTTACGATTGACCCAGACAATATTTACTTTGCACGAAGATCCGCGGTCCACTGATAACCTATCACAGCAAGTAAATCTCGGAAAGTAAGTTGTTCAGTCGACAAATGAGTCCAGCATATTTTCCGCGGAAACAATCCTTTCGCTATCGAAGACAATTTCCCCGGGGACGTCGGTTTTCTGCAAAAGCGTTAATAAGTATCCGCCATTGCTAGGAGGGCCGTAAACCGACTCGCCGCGCAATATCCGTCGGCGGTTAGGTACACGAGAGAGAAACGTCAACCGGAGTCTCTATTTGCGCTGCCGACTCGGAGCAAACGTCACCTCCAGCTCGTGGAACCTAATAACGCGGTTAGAGGAGAATTACTTTTCTTACAGAATCTCGTAGATTAACCCTTCACTAACAACTGTGTGAACGCTTGAATTCACAATATTATCATTCGCAATATTCTCGAAATAATTGACTAAGCGTACGTGGCTCGGAAGAGCGTCTTCGCATCCAATTCGCATGATTCAGAAGAAAATACTGGACCGATAGAATTGGCATTTTAACTGTACCTTCAGGAATAGTCGATTATCTAATAGTCTATTATCGTTTGACCTAAGATCAAAATGATTGACAAGGCAAGTCTAATTGGCTTATTATTCGAGCTAGTTCTGCTTACTGAAGTTTAGAGATCTTGGATTAATTCAGACGTTTTCGAGCAGGAACCGAGTAAACGTCGACAGGAGTCCGGCGTCGCTTCCGACGAATATTTGGCAGCGGTAGCGTTCATTGCGATCAACTTTTCGCCGTAAAAGACACAGACCTAGACGGTTTATGGTCGCGAGGAACGATTTACTGACACCGGCGGGTCCTGAGTCGAGGTTCGCAATAAAAGCCCGGCGTTATTGGCGCGGCTGTACTGTTATTATGCATACGCTCGCCATTTTCAGCCCATGCTCGGTTGTTTCTCAGATCGATGGAAAGAAATTATCCGAAGTGACTGCGTTTCGAGTCCCGGAGTGGCCGCAATCTCAACCAATAAAATTTCTTAATGATATTCCGCCGTTCCGGGCTGGACTCTGAATCCTGCTCCCCGTTGTAATGGCGCTCCGAATTCCGTCGGAGACACGATCAGTGTGTCGTTCGGAAACAATTCGCGTTCGTGTTTCGTTAAGAAACAGTCCACATTAATGTCCCGTTAAGAAACAGGTATTAAAACAGTTAAAATGTTTGATCTCTTCGTTTCGAACGTTTAAAATTGAACAGCCTACACAGACTTTTTTACGGCGTGTAAAAATGTATCTAGCGTCGATCGTTTGGACCAGGGGTCGGCAAACTACTGTTAATGAACACGAAAAAATAAATCAAATTACGTAGAATAAAAAACATGTAAAGATATAATTTCCTAATAAAAAAAATTTCGAACCTGATTTTTTTTGTTGCCCTACGAGTAGAATTGCCCACGGAAATACCTTCGTGTTTGCTACCCGGCCCGCGGAACCGAAAAATTTTGCGGTTTAGACCTTTGTTCCTCTTTGTTTAATGACTCAGTATTTACGTGTGTCAGTAGCGTTCGATACAGATCGTTTCACCACAATGGTTCTTTGTAAACCTGCACCATTTTCGGTCGAAACGAACTAAAACGTTTGTTATTCGATTTAAATAGTGCTCGAGATCGTTTGTTGTGAACAATCGATAATTGGCATCGTTTTATCGAAACTCTCTCGAAACCAAAGGATTCGTTAAACAAGGTATCGATACAGTTTAATTTCAGAGTACTTCCGATTCAATTTAATTCAATTCGGCGTCGTTATTGCGCTGGTGTGTTTTCGAGCGATGGTCGTCGAATATAATTCGTTGTTATGATAACGTTAATGTAGTGCGAGCTTTGTGCATTCCTATCGCGCGGAAATCTCCGCAATTAAAATTTCAATCCTACGGCTACCAATCCAGCAGCCACTCAATGAAATAAAAACATAAAAAGATAACGTATGCATATGTTACCGAGTACTCGTCGATCCTCTTGCATTTTGCAGATCTCGAAATGTGATTCATCGAATGTATTAGCGTAAAAATTCATTCTTATATCCGAACAAATAATTCCACTGACCACGTACGAGCAACACGCCAGTGAACGTGTTAAAAATGGAAGATGCACTCGGGTATCCACTCTGAGATGGGACACACTGTATATAATAAATACTTTTCCGCCTAAGAGAACATTGTTGCTCGTCAAGAACCTGGAAGAATCGACGAGCACTCACTTCGGAGAGAAACAAATGGCTCCGAGCGCGGGAGCAGACTCGAAGTAAAAATTCGCGAACTCACGGCAGCGTGTTAGCGGCCTCCGAAGAGTGATCCGCGCGCGGTATTGTTCGTCATAGAAAGCTCGTACGTGTATAGTATCGTCGTCGAAGCGGGAGAGGGATGGCTCTCGAAAGTTCGCGCAAAAACCTCACGTATTCAAGTATTTCGCGAGAGGGTGCGCAATTCCAGTCGTACACGCTCCCCGGAACGATGTTTCCGCGTGTTGGTTGGCAACACTCTGTGTCGAACCCGTGCGACCGTAAGGAGCCACCGTGGTGCAACGAAAAAAGAGCGAGAGAGAGGAAAGGAAAGAAAGAAAAAGGAGACACACGTTTGTATCGAGGCCTCGGAAGCGAATGAGTCACAATGAGCCCATACATCGAACGAGATACTATCCGGAAAGGGGCTTTTGTGCGCGGGGCGCTGTGCCATCGAGCAGTAAAAATGAGAACGAGACGACGCGACGCGACAAAGAACGATTATTTATCGCCGCGACTCCGACGGAGCTTTTCAATGCCGGTTAGTCACTGTCTGTTTAACGCTGGAACCAGTGACGATTAACCGACACACGTTCCCCTATCGCCTGGAAATTGTGGAGATGCTAACGCTGCAAGATCCTCAATGACTGCCGTATCAACACGCTGCTCAAAATCTCTCTCCACCTTTTGATACGCGAGGGATGCATCTCTTTTAACCCTCGGCTACCTTTAGTCCCCCGTTTCTACGGCTTAAGCTGGCCCTTGATGTCGAATTCGCAGGATGGTGGAAAATCAGAGTGCTGGAAACTAATTAACTTTGTGAACTCTGTGAAATGGAATGAGACGTTCCTTCTTGTCGATTTGACACAATTTCTTAAAGCCATATTATAAATCTTGGGATCGTAAGCGATACACGATTTGTTACTTTAAAGTAGTTTTTGGTGGAATTTTATCCCAGAATCTTTTGTACAACTACTTCCAAGGAGCATATGGAGGTTTAAAGGTTAGCTCAATAGATTCTCTGACGCCCGTTTCTCTTCCGTACGTGCGAGGGTTGGATAAGAACAATGAAAGAAATTATTGCACCACTTTACTGGAAGCGACTTCTTAGGTTGTAAAAATTCATTGGGTTCGCAGTACAAGCATGGAACTCGCATTAACCGGATTAAGTATTGCAGTATTGTTGTAAGTACAATCTACACTCGCCTGAAGAAAGAAAAATGTTTGTTATTAACTCTGAGTAGAAATGTTTAATTCGAGGTGAATAAAAGTTTTACCGTTTCTCTCATTGTTATGTACCGTGTGCACAAGTTATATCACTTTCTAACGCGTTTTCGCCGCGAGGCGTAAAGAAAAAAGTTGCTAGAACGCATTTGATGTAACGTATTGTAAGAGCATAGGTGTATACGTCGCTCGAGTTCAACTTTCACAAAGAACAACCGAAGGTAGCTCGCGGTAGTTCAGCGTGGAAAAATATCGCGGGAGTTGGCTAACCTTGAGCGTGACCATAAATTCCGGAAATACCTTGAAGACAATATTTAATCCCCGCGCGAGTTGCCAAGATCTTCCGTAACTTATCATTTTTATCACACGGCACAAATAATTTCTTCCGCGCTTCCACCTTTTTCTATGGCGAATAATTCATCTCTCCCGTTTTCTGTATCTACGTCTGAGAAACGGCCAAACACGCAAATCTGAATAAATAACCAAAAATTTGCAACTCCTGCATCGCGCCTCGCGCGCCCGTGAGAAAAATGAGTGAAAAAAAATTTGGAACAGTCGAAAGTTTATAAGAATTAGCTTCCCTCCTCAGCTTGTTGAAATTTTTATTTTTGACTCTCGTATCTTGCAATTTTTATTTTGCGTAACGATTTGCAGGTAGTAATCAATAAAATCATTTCTTACAAACAAATGAACAGACAGAAGACACTCGACGATCTCCCAGATCTCGTGCAAGTCCTCTGTACCTCGATTTGATTTCTTCTGCGCTCCGAAAAACACAAGTTTCACGGAAAAGAACGTCTCCGTTTGTTTTCACCCGGTTCGCAAGACGTTTCGTAACAACTCTGATTGCAATCATAGACTCGCGTGTTCCGATACATAGTATTCCATGACTAATATCCAACGACTAATTGTAGAATCGTCTACAGAATTTTCTTGTTGGATTATTCTGCGGTCACACCTGGAATTCGTTTTGATAAAATATTGTTCGAAAATGACGCTTGTTATACAACACCTGGCGCGTTTAATGTTCCCCGGCCACGATAAATATCAGCATACGTGACTACCATAAAGCCGACCATTCTGAGTCATTCCCGCGCATAAATTTCCTTTTTCGAAATATTACCAAACGATCTTACGCAACAATGCTTGAATCATGCGCGCTGCAATCGTGGTAATGGTGCCTTCTTTTATCACTCACTAATGAGAATCGTCCATTACTTGGTAATCAAGCTCTTATCTTACATTATAGCTTAGGTAATTTTAGTATTAACAATTCGATATTCAGTGGCATTTATTTTACGACAATCATGACGACAAACCATAGCGGCATGCAACGTGTGATCAGCAATGTTCTCGATTTTCTACGTCAGCCCTGCCCAACTCGCAGCTCGCGAGCCTGTTCTGGACCATTCTCCCACTTCTTCATCCCGCTAAGGTGGGAGGTGACGTTTACGCTAGAAGTGCAAGGCATTTTAACACATTACCGACCGGTGATTACTGCATAACTTTAAAAAATCTATGGTACATGGAAACATTTCTGCTAAACATTTTTTAATGGAACCTTCAATAGCAACAGCAATTTTCATTGTGGGCTAACAAGTCACTCTCAACAACGTGATCTAATAGTTTAATTTAAGATTGCAATGTAAAAGGAAATTTCTATGCTTTCTTTTGGTACAGAACAATTATTGAAAATTCTATTAATAGGCTTCCGGTGGGTAAAGTATTAAGTAGCGGGGGAAGCGACGCAGAAGTTGGACAGACCTGCTCTACGTTGTATCAGTAGGCTGGTTTATTAGCTTACGTCACCAGAAGAAACCTGAGTGTGCCAATACTAGTTTTATCCAAAGATTTTCATTTTCCTTATATCGTTCTTACCTTAATGAAGTATCTATTGCAAAACGATCCAGGTTCTATTACTATGCTACCCTTTTTAGCTTGCACTCTTACAACGAATCTAACAGTCCGTGTATCAACATTCGATAACAAGTTTTAATAACATGGATCTTGAATGTTGTCAAAGCAGCACATGATTTGCAATGAAGTGGACAGAAATCGAACCTAGCAGCAATGTGTCACGTAATTCCGCACCCCCACGAAACTACCGAACGCGACGATACTTTGATCGACCGATGAGAGTACCTAATAAACGAGGAAATTGGTTAGTCAAGCTAGAAGCACGGATCGCCACATTTATTACGATCTCGGGGCGTCGCGAGTGTTCTCGAAAATATTTACCCGGTCGGTACGTGCCGGGTACTGTGTGCGTTTGGATAAATTATGGAACGTTTGACCTATCCGCGTCGACGATTCGAATCTGGCACGCGTCGCGGATAATCGAGCGGGGAATAAAATTTCCTGTGAAGTGGGTCAGCGTGCTGAAGCTTTTGCGAGGTGTGCTTTCCAGAGAGGCACGGTTCCCCTTTTACCAGTTCTCCAGCCCTGAAAATGTCAGCGTGGGCTGCGAGCTGGACGCGAAACCAACATTCTTCAATGGCGGAATAATTTAAGGGGGTCTTCTGGGCTAGAACAAATATTTCTTCAGCATTTCCTGAAAACACGCATCCGAAGGATTTGCTCAGATACGTGGGAATAACGAGGTTGTGGATATTTGAAGAACGCTTTAACACACTGAACACGCACTTAATGAACCGAGTACGCATCGACGGGAAATAAAATGATCGATTAAAAATTAATGTGAATGTAATGAATGTAATGAATTAATGTAATTCGTCGTCTCTGGGACGGTATTTTAAGCACGAGGGGTAGAAGGTGTCATAAAAATCGATTTTCTCACCCCTCCGAAGGAGAATCTGCTGTATGCTAGATTTCGGTGAAATATTGTCCACAATTCGACGAATCCGTCGGAAGCTGAAAATTTGAATGCGAACGCGTTGGTAGAGATATTAGGTCAAAATTGTCGAGGAACTTCGGGGGTGGCCCGTTTCCATAATAAGCTGGCTGCGAGCACGTCGAGGAAGCATCTCGTGCTTCGGCGCCCAGGGCCTTTAAAAATGAGAGACATCGAGGATCCGACGAGTTTCCGGCGCGTCTGCTCCCTTCGTTTTACGACAACGAAAACAACGGGATCGTCCGTGACACAGATGGATTCATGAAAGCTGAGCGAAACGGGTTTAGGGGACTAATCGATGGCACACGGAGTAAGAGCAAGAAACGACGAGGAGCAGTCGAAGTAGGAGAAGGCGAGAGAGCGAGAGAGAGAAGGGAACATTTCAATCTGCAGGTTCGCAGCAATCCGTTCGATCGTTAACAAAACAGTAAATTGCATCCTAACAGGCAGGAAACTCGCGTTCCCGATACCTGACCCAATTCCGGCGCGCACCATGAACGGACAATAAACTCCATTCGCTGCACCAATATTTGAATCCGTCGTCTCCCTTTGAAATGATCTGTCTCCCCTCGGGGTGGCTGGCAAATATTTGGCGAAATTTTCGCTGGCCGGCGACAACCCGCGTCGACAACATCATCAAAATCGTCTGGTCGGACTTGAAAGAGACGTCGCCGCTCGTTAACACTTCACGGACCGGAGAGTTCGGGCCGAGAGAAAACTGTCATCTTACAATTAGACTAAACTAGAGGCCAATTTAGACTTTTCGTTCTGGATGTACGTTAGACCGAATCGAATATTAATAAGGATTGTTTGGTTGCTTGACAATCAAGTTTTCACCTTATACTACAATCCAGTTAATGGCAGGATTAATAGTTTGGCATTATTTTTATCAGCGTCGGTCACCGATGACACTCGCGACGTTCACCGTGTTAACTGAGGACTAACGGGCTGGGAAAATTGTTGGACAAATGGAGGAAGCTTGTTCGTGGCTCGTTTGTAGCCGTTACTACCAATCGTCAGCTACTATTCGCGACGGCAAGGTCTCGGCTGTAACGAGCCATCGCACGCGCGTACTTAATAATCGCGAGCTGTTTTTCTAGCCGGCTGTTTATCATATCTGAAGCCACGAGGAGAATGCAGGCTCGCGTACAGTACATACGCTCCTCCCCGGCCGTGTCTCTTGCACTTGTTGGCTGGTAATTAGCACGTGGGATACTTAAACGTGAGTAATCGGCCAGCCACAGGGAAACAGTTTCCGGAAAGCTCGGCCGTTCGTTACAGCAACGGAAAACTCGCGCGATTAAGCTGATTTCAGGATACGTCGATCCGATAACTATACCAACAACTTCGAGTGTTTAACGGAATTAGACCCGGAAATTAGAGCAGTGTGATCCCCTATCTGATTCTTATCGCATAGGAGTTTCACTGGATTTCGGTATCGAGTGTTAATTTCTTTTACATTTCTTCAAATCGACGCAGTGTAGTAATACGTTCTGTTAACCAGCTGTAATCTTCAACAACATGAATTTTCATAAACGTCTGCGTCCCAGTTAACGATTCCCAAGGAATTGAAGGTTCGCTGAAAAGCGCACCGAACGAATTAGATGATTTTTCGTAGATAAAGTTAATTCCGTGTTATTCAGACTGCAGCCATGCTCACAGACGTAACCGATGCTCATTATACTTCGCGGCACGCGCGAAGAATCGTTGTCTGATCAAGATGATCACCGTGGTGCATAAGTGATTCATTTTAATCGAGCCCCGCTCTGAAGACACCACCGGATTCAGACCATGAAAGATTAATGATGCTTCCCAGCAAAACGTTAACACGAAAACGTTAACACTAATGTATGCCAGGCTGGCAACCTGTGCAGGACTTTCTATCTCTCCTGGCTGCTGCAAGATTCATGTGTCCGGCGTCGACTTCGGTTGCGAAGAACACCAAGAGCCAGCGAACTGGGACAAAAACCGGGGCAGCCTGTTAAGTTTCGCAAAAGTTTAAGCAGATAGGGAAGTTCGGCGAGGTAGCGATGCGTCCGAAGGATCACGTCCCGAGAAATAACGACGAGAGTCGACCTGCTTTGTGTATCTTGCTCGGTTGGGCGCCGTTTTCCTCCGGGCCAACGATACAGCGCAGCCAGCAAGCTCACCTGGACCATAAATACCAAGTACTTTTGCCAGTCTCAGCACCAATAATCCCCAGTCAACTGGTTACTCGTAAAAGAAGCTGGGCATTTGAAAGCTACGACACACCGCTAGCAAAAAGTCTTGCTGATGCCATGTCACCACGTTTTATCGCTATAGAATCCACAAAAAGGTCATTTTCTATTGAAATTCGGACCGACTAACATCTCAAACTTGCTTACAGCTGATCAACTGGGATTTCTAAAACAGAGAAACTTCCAATTTCGAAGTTTGCTCCTCACAGCACTGGCAAATTGCCTTATTGGTGCCATCTCAGCACTTTCCGATGACTATAGGATCTTCAGAAGTTCCTTTTCTGTTAGAAACCACAGCCATAGCAATCTCAACATCTTCAACCATCTCACGACTGCTCCACTAATTTTCCAAAAGAGACTTGGAATTTCAAAGTTCGCTTCTCGCACCACTGATTTGAATTGTCTTTCTACCTGCATCATGGCAATTTTATTTCGCACAAAGGTCCTCAATTTACGTTTAAATGAACGTCGGGCAATCAAGAAACTTGTAGTTCGTTGACTGGATATGATCGCAACGGTGCAATCTATTAAAACAGGTTCTAGGTACAAAAAGGCTCTCTCGTAGAACGACTTAGAGATGAGAAATGTAGATTGCGAACAGCATTATCTCAACGAAATTCCCGATATAACCCGATCAGAGGATATCATCGTCCGATGACTGTCGAACCGACAGCGATCCGATTCGATTGTCATTCGATGGCGAGCCGGTTCGCTGAATAATTCGAGCGTCGGCCGCGTTGCGCCCACATGAATAGTCTCCCCGAGAATCATTCAATTATGCAATAACCAAGTTCGACGGGCGCGAGACAAAACGTTTCGCCGTTGAAACACCGTTCCCGCGGCGTCTCCGGGGAGCTCGAGGCAACGTTACGACGTCCTCCCGATGAGTGTATCGATCTTCGACGTCAGCCTGTGACGCGGGGGATGCTGCTGCACTTGAGCAGTTTCACCCCCCAAGCCTGGCGCTCTTTCAAAACTTCCTCGTGAACACACACATACGAGCGCGAGCGCACGCCCGCACCTTTTCCCGCGAAAAATGCTCGACGAGCCGCCATTGTTCGGCCCACAAAGCCTGCGGAAAGAAGGATCGCGGAACACGTTCGAAAAATATTATTTAGCGGATCAAAGCGACTCCAGCCTTCTAGACCTACACGCTACCTTCCATGGAAATCGAGCAACTCTGATAGTCGGACCGTGGATTTTCTGTATTTATGACAAAAATGGTGTTTTTACGCTTTGAAATCGCAACAAAACCCGGAACTTTTGATTAAACGAAGTAGTTCGAAAGCAGAGCTCTTTTCGCCGGGCCTCCCCAGCGCGAAACTTCCGGAACTTTTAATTTCTGCAGCGTTGCGATTACAGTCGTGTTTCGTGTAAATCCTGTAAGAGGGAACAAAGCGCCGGTCTTCCAGCTGGTTAGAAACAATTCAGAATGGCGGCGTCGAGGAGAAGAGAGTATCGGCGATGTTTTGCAAATTTTCCGCTGCGTTCCACGAGACGCCTCGAATACCAACGCAATCGTTATCAACGGTCGCGATAAGACCGTGCGCTTTAATTATCTAGCGTACGAGCAGCCGATAGCTCGCCGTCCACGTCAACACGTAAATTCCCACTGTAAATTAATAATTACAGTGTCCCGAGTTTCAGCCTTGAACTTGCGCGTGTCAATTTGTTCGAATTAAATTCGGCAGCCTTGATTATCTATTAGCTGGCTACCGAACTCGGAGAGACTTTCCGCGAATTTGCTAAACAAAATTGTTGTTCGTTTAATAAACGTGGCTAATGGAAAGATAAAGAGCGAATGGAAATTTATTCATAACTGAGAATAACGGTCTAACGTTTTGTTCGCCAAGCTCGGAAGTACGATATTCGAATATTATAATTCAGTGCATCTAACAAAGTGCATCGCTAGATTGGTGACGCGATCAAGGAGTGGGCGAGCCGACGTAGAAAAATAAAATTACGGCGAAATCGAGACGTTTAAATGTATTTAATGGCCAGAATCGTTCTTAATCGAATTATTAAAAACTACTCCTCGGCACTTTGCAATTCTATAAAATGATCATAGTCTTCCATTATTATCGAGAAAATTTGGATCGCTTCGAGGTATTACGAGATCCATTTTTAAGCGATTTCGGTGTTGATGGATCGAAAAATTTGGAAAAAAAGCACTTAATATTAGAATGACGTGATACATCCTCGCCCTAATTATTCCGTGCATGAAAAATCGTAAGCTATAATGATGAATTGCCGATTCGACACCCTGCGGATTTCGGCGGCGTGCAAATCAAAGTAGAACATCGCTCACCGTTCGATTTTGTCCATCGTGGTGGGATGCTGCAAGATGGTTTGCTGTGCGGACATTTCGACGACGCATTGTGTACCGAGTTCCAGCTCTGAAACATAAATTGTGTTAGTCCAATCAACTGGGAACGTTGATGGCGGGTGTTCAGGACTATTGCGAAAATTAGAACACGATCCACCAATTTCACCATTTTCTCGTTTGTGTGTAAAGCAATTACTCGAACGGTACACAAGGATTAAAATTGTACAATGCGCTGTTAACAAGACAGGTTATCCAAAGTGCTCCGTCCGTTTTCAGACAATTCTCAATCATGAGATATCACCCTCGATTATCTAAAATTCGCGACGCGGGCTCTAAAATTTAAATATCAACGAAAAAACAACCTAAGACTTCACAGGTTGCAAATAATGATTTTTTGATCAAGAAAATTGTGCTTTAGAATCTTGTCCGTCATTCGATTCTTCAAATATGCAGTGGTTGATAAAATTTTCAACAAAACGCATTGAATTTTGAAGGTATAAAATATACTGTAATTTTACAATGAACCAATTTTTATATTCACAAATGTACAGAAACATTTGATAGCCACTGCATACAGATAAATTTATGAAAAGTGAAACAAATTGTGTGAATTTCCAACGTGGGTTTCAAAATGGCTGAATAATTCACAGAAAACAATTCGAATTCCATATTGTTTTATTAACACATACCTCTCGGTGTTGGGATATAAATTTATGTAAAAATATTGGATTGTGTCGTCGACCAATCTAATTAAAAGTTAAAATTGGTCGCTTAATCAGGCTTCGTCCACGCGAAAACCAGTTTAGTATCTCGACGCTTTTTCCTGGTGAATTTCATACTTGAACCGGACATCGCTGCGCACGTAATGAAATCTCGAGTTCATGCATAATGGAACGTATAAACAGAATTTATAACGCGAGACCGCAGTGCGCCGTCTGTCGCCTATAAATATATATTTTACAAACATCAGGAAAAGGTGATTATTACAATATAGGTTACGATCATCTCTTCGCGATGTTTATTAACAATCTTCATCTTTGAGACAGACAGTTGATCGCACGTTTAATAGATCCCTCCAATCACAAGTTTTTTCCGTACTAAATTATACTCATTTCTTTTCGTTTGCTCATCGTCTGACAATTAGAAACAAATTGACAAGAAAATTCTATACACGTGACGTGAAACATTAACACCTGCTTCGCTAGACATCTGTCAAATAATTTTCTAGAATAAAAAGTCGCCATAAAAATCTTAATTCTGTATACAGTAAAGAGATACACATGATTACATTATCAAATATTAAATTGAACATTCCGTGGAACAGCATAATTCTTAACATTAATCTCTCGTGTCGAGAGAGGCACGTAACAATAAAGTCTCCGACTCTTCCGAAACGATTGTGTTCTAACGTAACTAACGCTGCCGTAGTTTGATCACCCGTTCTTGTTGACGTACCCAGTTTACCACTGAATATGCATTGTATGCTCAAGGGGATTTATTTAATTATAAGCCCAGAACAAACCGAACAGTGGCCCGACATTATTCAGGCGGCGCGTTACGACGAAGCCGCCAAATGAATTGTCGATCGACGAAGAACACGCCCGAGATTTACTAGAAAATCTCGTATCGTTCCCTGTGAATAATAATGAGATCCCGTTGCAGGATATTGCGATACTCCGATACCCCAGCAGAAAGTTTCAGCGATAATTAACAATATAATATTTTGACAGAAACAGCGGATCGATAGCTGTTTTCCATCGAAAGTTACAGTTCTTCGTAGGTTTTGACGCCAGGGTGGTCTCATCGGTCTTGATGATGTAAACCACATTTGTCCCCTTGTAATTTCACTTTTCTTCGTATCAATTTTTTTTTCCTTGTCATGTCTACTGTGTCCATATACCGTTCCAACCCCTCAGTTTCACTCCGTGCAATAAATTCCACATTGTTCACCATTAATACTCGTTTTTATTTCTCTGAATATTACGAAAAAATGAATGTATGTACATTGCTGGTAGTTTTCCGAGAGCAGAGGTGCAACCACGGAACGAATGAGCAGAAAACGAAAGAAGCCGTACGCGTTCCAACGCTGGTTACATCCACACCCCCGTCTAATCGTATCACGCAACAACTGTTTGCGAATAAACACGCCGACACGCGAGTTATCGAAACAAAGCGTCGCCGTGGATCGATTGAATCGATCGCAGAAGCAGCGTCGTCTGGAAGCTCGATAGGTGGTTGTATTAAAAACTCCCTTCACGTTCATCCCGTTAAAAATAACGAAACATCAGCCAGGCTCGCTAAAATCCCAGTTTTCGAGTAAACATTTCTACGACTGTAGAAAAAATTTAGCTTCGAAGATGTGCCGTCGAAGTGAAACGTTTCTGTCGATTTTTATGATCTAAAGGATCGCGTGGAGTTACGTGCACCGTTGATTCGTACTTTATTGCTTTATATCTATGTTCACTTGTAGTTTCTCGCTTCTTTCTGTTTACTACCATTGTCTTTTATTTATCGTGCGCAAGTCACGGTTGTGTAGAGTCAGATTTCCAGATTAGTTGAAAAAGAGATTAACCGATGATCGTTCAACGACATCGAGAAGAATAAGTAAGGAACAATGTCGTGTACGAGTCAAAGAACGATGAATAGAATTGACGAGCAATTCAAACATTAAACGGCGCGAATGGAATTCATAAACAATGTGTCGTTCATAAAAGGAGACGTCTAGAATGCACACGATAATAGAGAACAGAAGATGTTGTAAGAGACAATATAACAGAGTCACGCGTGGTACAAGCCGTTAGCGCGGTGCGAAAGGGATTTGCAAAAAGGTGTTTACGCTGACAAAAAAGATCGGCGAAAAGGTGATGCGTGTGTATTATACGCCGACAAAAAAAAAAATTGGGAAAAAGTCGATGTGGCTACATAAAAGAAAAGAGGAGTGGACAGCAAGGTGATCGATGCGATCCATTCGGGCGGGAATAAAATGAGTAGGAGGGTGAAGGAGCGTGCGAGCATGTAGAGAAGCCATGCATAAGGTCTTATGACAGTCTTACGACAGTCACGAGTCATAACGCTCGTAACATTCAACGTCCGCGCGCATACGTAATCGCATGAGGCGGTAAATCCACGCTAAGCGACCGCTCGCCTTAACTTTATTCAAACGTATCGGCAACCTGCTCGGCCAATCGGATCGATAGCGCGTAACCTGTGCTCATTCATGACTCGATGCGCTCGGTGACCACGGATCAGTTTTCCTCCGACGCCGATTCTTGCGAATTCTCTATTCGACACTCGCAAAAATATTTGCCTCGCGGGAAATGCAAATGCATGTGACTGTCATTTACCGGTCCCTAATTAGCAGGACGAAAATGTTTGGCACCTAACACCTCGTCGCGCAGAGTCTGGTCTTTACCATTTATGCAAAGTTACCATTCAACTTTGTCCTGAAGACATTTAATGTATCTGTGAAACCAGCAAAGATATTTGAGGTGACAACGTTAGGTGACTAACCCTGTATGAAAACCTGTACGTGCACACCGTAAGTACACTGAAAGAAAATAAAACCCAAGTTCAAATCGAACGGAACATCATCTTGTTTTTATGAAGTGATCGAGCAGTTCGTGGCTTTAGCTCGCTGTAAATCATGGCGAGTGCTTTCGTGGACCGCCTCAGGCTGAAAAGTCACGCGATCTCTATCGATTTCCGTTCATTGACACGATCGGCGATGTTCATTGACGAGGAGCTTACGCACGAGCGAGCGAGCGATCGCCAGCGTACGACGACTTGTCGTGCGTGCCCACGCACACCGATGCCGCCTTCGGGCGTTTTAATTGCCTTTGTCGCGTGTACGTGTCGCCGCGTTGATCACGGCTATCTAGCCGAGCGAAGGTGGGGAGATAACGATAAGCGACGATCGTTTATCTTGATCGACGGCGAGCATCTTATCTGCTGCGTAATAACCGCGCAGGGAACAGAGCAGGAAACTCACGTCGTCGATATTAAAATCCATTATATCCAGCCTGGCGGCTTCTGGGTCGCGTATAATTGAAAACCGAACGTCACCTGGCGGTTCGAATGTCGCCGATCACGCTCCAAAAAATTTGATTTGCAGATCGCGCGTTTCGGGCGAGCTCCGCGACTTGATTTCGTTCCGATTTTATTTTCCGTTCAATTATACCCGTATTTGGTCTGATCCTCGCCGGTGTTCCTGATTCGTGTCATCGGCAACATTTAGTAATAGCCTGCGATAATCGCTCGATTATCATGAAGATATTACGATTATACAATGGAATGCACGTATTTGCCGATTCGATCGAAAACAACGCGCGAGTTTCGCATGCTCCAGTGAACGCCGTAAACGCTCGATTGCTCGCAGCCTCCTAACGAGCGCGACAAGCAAACCAGGAAAGAATTATCCGCGTTAACGTCCTCCATTTTTTCGCCCGCGACCTGTTAACGTTCCAGTTTAACTAGAATTATAATCATTTAATTTCGCTGCACCCTCGACCGAAAAGCGGGAAGAAAAAACAAAGAAAATTACGGTCGCCGGTGCCGTGGAACGGCCGCGGCTGAGAACACGAGACGAAGAAAATTACACCGTTTCGCGGGTCTACGGACAAAACCAAAGAACCGTCCTCGGGCTCTAATTAACTGAAAGAACCACTCGCCGTCCCTCCTCCGCAAACGACGGTACGATATCGAACCCGAAGGAATCGTCGAACGGCTAATGAAAATTGAAACGGGACCTTTAATGGAACGTATTAATTGGCCTCCTAACGACGGAATTCTTCGGCAACGGGGAACAAAGCCGCAGGATCTTGATTTTGGCAGGACAATTCGTAGGTTTCTGTCGAACGGTGGACTCTGCTTCGCTGTTGGTCAACTGGAACATTGCAATAAACATTCCCGCCTCTTGTTCGCGTCGGTTTCGTTCACAAAACGCGCTCGTAGAGAGCCGTGGACACAATTTCGCCGCGTTTCATTGGCTGCCGGGTCGTTTCTCTTTTATCGATGAAGGTAAAAGAAGATTATAAATAAGAAAGTAGGTGCAGTATCATGCTGCAGCGCTAACATCAGACGGTGTTGCTTTTATAAGCGGCTCTGCGACCCGTGTCGGGTGAGTCTGGAAGAAACGATCGTCTCATCCTCTCTCCACATAATTCATGGATTCGATAGAGTCCAATCGGCCAATTCGTATGGTGTATTTCTATTTATTTCTTTAAGATTCTATAGCAATTCTCGGTTGTTCCATTTGCTGATCAGTTGCATGGTTAATGTGGTTCGAAGCAAACTATATATATATTTTAAAGTAAACTATAGATTATGGTCGTCAAGAGACGAACATTTCCCTGGCGCAGAATTTTTCCTCCGTTTATTCAGGAAATCTCGACGCATGCTACCGATTCGTGAAGCGAGCCTTAAGTATACTCCTTTTTCGTTTTCTTTGGACCCGACTACGGTGGCAGGTAGACAGGTGTTCCGAGAAGACCAGGCATCCTCGAGAGTTTAAAAAGTGGAAAGGACAGTCTAAGAATATTTTCAGTGCCGTCGAATACTTTCTTAAATATTCAACAAACGTGCAAATTCGATCAACCGTAGCCTTTCACCTTACACTGAACTATCGAAATTCTTCTATGATTCCAACATGAATCGGTGCATGAAGATGCAGGTTTGCATAAAGATCCGCAGTCCGCTTGTCACGCACGGCGCGGTGGCCACGCCATGCTATCCGAAAGTGAAGATAAATCATCGGCAGCTTATTTACGACGGTTCGTTGTTAAACGAGCGTGTTCGTCTGCAGATGTCTATCCATTCAAGCGTGTAATCGACGAATTGAGCGTTGTCTACGATGCACCGGGTGTCTCTCTCTCGAGGAAATGACCGGTCTCGTTGCAGGCGAACACATCTGGTATAAGCAGGGGCCCTAATGTCTGGTGATAATTCATCGACTCGCGTGATTTATTCAGCGTCGAGAGCGTCTCTCTCTCTCTCTCTCTCTTTCGCTCTCTCTCCCTGCTCGGCGATGAACGTGTAATTCGTCGGTCTACTTTGTGGACACCATCTTCCCCGCGTTATCGATCCGCGCTCTGCCCTCCCACGTTACTGCGCTTTGAAGCTGTCCTCCCACGATACACGCTTGTAATGTGTAACCCCGAGCCGTGTACGTGCGATCGTCGAGCGTGTAACCTGACAGTTATCGAGCCACGGCACCGACCGGCGTTTATCATCGCCGCGATCTGTGTATCGTGATTCTGGTAGCGCGTGCAACGACTATCGCTCCATCATCCTCCACCGATGATCCACGGGATGGCGCGCGATAGACGAACGATCTCTCGATCTATACGCTGACAAAACGAACGACACAATGTTATTCGCAATAGAAGCCTCTTCACGCGATTTCAGATCGTATTTTCACGCGATAGTGGGTATACTGGAAAATTTACTTGCCCGATTTTTGCGTACGCCAGCCCGTAAAATCACGATCGAACGGAATTCCAGAGATCACGATTGTTCGAATTTTTCTGAAGGTGCTGATACTGGCCAAAACGAGCGAATCATGTTATCTGGCAGCGTATTTACGAAAAGGTTGGAACGGAACGAGCTCCGTAGCTCGATAACGCGGCTGTCTCGACGATGCCCAACCCCCGAATCGTTGTTTGTATTTTTGGACTGTGGCTGCACCGGGAGAATATTTGCTCCCATCTTGAGCTGAAGTGCCGTGTTATTTTTTAACGCCACTTGAGGCGATGCTGTCGTTCGCCGAATAACGAAGTTTCGACGAAACGTCTGCCAGGGATCGCCTCGAGGGCGTAATTAAAATTATTCAGTTCGTACGTATCTCCAATTATAGAATCCTGCTGGCCAAAGGAAATTGAAGAAAATTCGGAGAAAGATATATATCGTATCTCCTTTAGACAAAATCTTTAAACTCGTTTAGAAAACTTTTCAGTATATTGTAAAAGTTACGCAGAATTTTTTAAACACATTTTCTCACCGAATAATTTCATCGAACTTTCTAAGGGTATCGCGAGATATCAGCGAAAACAGAGGAAGAACTTTCGCAGTCCCGCGACTTCCAATTTGGGTAAATCGATTCAAAGCAAATGCTTCTCTATCCTGACTTATTTCCTTCAATTTCCGTTTCGAAACGGCCCTGCACTCTCCAATGGCGATATAGATCATCATTAATCACAGAAAGAGTTCAATTTCCGTATTTCGTTGCTTTACTTCCCCGATTTACAATTCAAAATGTCCAAGTTTGATTTTTATTGTCCTGACTTCAAGATTAGAAAAGACAGGAAGTAAATATTTATATATCTTCATTTATTTCCTTCAATTTCCATTTCGAAACGTTGCCGAGCTCACCAATCGTGATGTAGATCATCATTAATCAGAAATAGAGAATTCAATTTCCGTAAAATTTCGTTGCTTTGTCCCCTCGATCTCCAATTCTACATGTCCATTTTTCTTTTTCCTAATTCCCCATTTCCGAGCAAATCGGATCGGACAAATTGAAATTTTTCAGTCCCGTTCCGCCCGGAATATCTCGGATTTCTAATTCAAATTTCGCCGAGCACGATCAGCTGCGCCTATAACCGCAAAAATGGCGTCGAACATAGCAGCGGCGAATTTAATTAAACGGGGCCACGAGGACGAGCCGTAAAAGCGAATTGTAAAGAGGCGATGAAACCAGGAAAGCAGCTAAAAACGCATTTAGACAATTAAAGGAACGAGTGGGCAAAGAGGCGGGCGGGGGAAGATCGAAGAATAAAAATTTTACGGGAACACGTAGAGGAGAAAATTAAACGAAACCGCGGCCGAGTGGAAGGGAAGAGCTGAAACAACACCGGTGACCGAGTAATTGCACAAAGACAGAAAGAATTTCAACAAGACGCGCGTGTTCGCTTAAATTAAACTCAATTACCGTAATAAGTCGGCCAGCTTAACGATTTTACCGTTATCGTTCACACGTAATTAGACCGGCATTATGGATAATTCGAAATGTACACTTATAACTGCGTTGCTGCCGACGAGGATCTTTCCAGCTGCTTGCACTTGAATGCAAATGATTCCTGCGGAGCGAGTCATTTAATGACCTGTCATTGTCGGCAAGAATTTACTCAACATCACTTTCGGGTCTGATAAAAAATTTAATTTTCTACAGGAACGGTTACGATTTTATATCAGCGTTACATTCGAGGAACTCGTGATTTTTCTGTGGTAGAATGTTTTCATATTTTAAAAGAAGGTTTACACGTTTAATGCATTGAAGTGCAATTAAAGCACTTGTCAATTTTTTACAATATTATTCAACGATTAAAGTAGGTTTCGGCTACATTGACTGAATTGAAAGCAATCAAAAAATGTCAATGGTGTAAAAAAGAGTGCTAAACTCACCAAAATGTTTAACAAAAAATCGAGATCATTTGAATAGGAATGGAATGAAAGGTACTTGAATGTAGGACAAAATTTTCCTTGAAAAATTAGCGATCGCTTCGGAATGGTAGTTTCAGTTCCACTCTAGGTCAACCTGTACGAAGTGCCGGTGTCAGACTTTTAAACAACGAGGGTGTGTACACGTGTAAAAGCAGAAAATCGAGGTTGCGGCCGAGGTCGAAATCAATCGATTTATGATAGCCCAGCGTGACATACGGTTATGACGTTTTCGAGTTATTCATTGTCCAAGTAACGTGCACGGCTAGCAAAATTTTTTGCCCGCTGGTTCGTGACTAGTGGACGTTAAATCAGTGTCGCGCAAACATTTCCTAATCATCAGCCCTTGTAAGCTGTTGGAGAAACAATGATTAAGTAACAAGACGGTTTCTCCACACCATAATACGTTGTGTACTGTGTTTCCGACATCAGTTTCAACCAAAGTAACAATTTCGAATAATGGTAACACCATTTTGGAAAGTCGTTTCTCTTGAGCCAAGAAAAGCAAACTTCCTGTTCTACAGGGAGTAAAAATAAGAGGATATCAATCGTTCCACCACCGCCATTTCAATTGCTATCTCCCTGCCGACGAATGACGCACATCAGTTTCACCGGAAGCAGTAAATTCCGATAATAGTAAAATCCTTTTGAAAAATGCCTGCTACCGAACAAAAATGGAAAGAACTCGACGTTCTACGGAACGTTGCGGAAGTGCTGTTCCCGCGGAGTGAACCGAGAAGGAATTCTACATTCTCTCCACCGGTTTTTCGCGGATTCAATTCCCGAACGATGTCGGACGTCAGTCAAAGGCCGTTCTCCCGTCCGCCGCGATCGAAAATCGAATCTTCTTTCTGCCTCGAACCCGAATAACGTCCGAAACGAAACGCCTTTGCATCCAGCAGCCTGTCTGCCTCGCCCGTTATCGCATCCTATCGCGACAATAGTGTGTCGACGTGCATTCGGATACCTCGATTACGTGGAACTGCTGACCAGGCGTTCGATGTCGTGTGAAAATCTGGGCCAAGGATTCCAAGGAAGGTTTCCGCGAGTTCAAAGCTACCGATCGCGTCCCCCGCGTATACTACGATCACAAACTTTCGCGATCGTTCGCACCTCGTCTGGGAAAATCTGCACGCGGAACCTTCGCGGTCCCGTGGATCTCGTTAACACTTTCGTTTTACGGTAAATCAATCCTCCATGGGACTTCCACGTCGCAGACCCTAACGATCCTTCGTCGAACCCCCATTAGTCCCTCGAATCCCCCGATGATCGCTACTGCTGCCACCAAAGCACCAAACTTTTTGCATTTGGTGCAGATTATTTTGAAATCTAATTAATTTATTCAACTATTAACATGAGCATAAAGTTCGCATGAATTTGCAAATTACCGTCGATCGAGAACCCATTACACAGAGACTCCAACAATAAGAAACCTACAATCTTGCAAAACGGAGAAGAATCAGATGTTCCCATCAGACGAGATAATCCATTTTAGTTTTAATTCCGTAAAATCCCGTGGAGAAAAAGCGAATTTCCGCAGCCTTCCAGCGGTTTCGTGTTAATCCATGGAAATGCGAATTTCCACAACGTTCCGTGCATTCTGTTCATGAGATTCTCCGGGTCTCCGGAGCCCGGCGAAAGCCAAATATCGAAAGCGGCAGAGTTACCGGTTAATTGGATTCATTAAAAAATAATTTCAGAAGCGCTGGAACCGGCGAGAATCTTGTGATCGAGGACGGAAGCGGAACGGCGGTGTTAATGAAAAATTTACAGGTCTCCTGCGACAAATGGTGTGCGCGCAAGTGCGCGTGTTCGCGTTTTTTCGCGCACTCGTTCGCAAATTAGCGACGCGTTGCGCGTCGATACGACGCGAATCGCTCCGGCGCGGCGGCCTCCAAAGACTATACCGCGCGGATCCCGGAGGTAATCGATACTTCGCTCGAACGCTTCCACTCGACTCACTTTTATTTCCTTAATTATCCACCGACGGCGATTAATTATCGTGGAAAGTGCGCTTCTGGCTCTGAATAGCGGTGCCTGTTGATAATTCAAGTTATCCGAGCATGGCCGCCATGCTGCGCCGCACCAATCGACGCTAATTTCTCGCTGCTGCGATTTAACCCCCTCGGTTCGCTAAAGGTGACTATGGTCGGCCATCGTTGACCGCTTTTTGCAACCCAAAGGCGACTATAAGCCACGCATCGTTGCCCATCATCCCAGGCACACGTTCGCGAAAATAGGGAAATTGCTCGCCGGGCTTCCGAGCAATTATTCCTCCTGCTAAACATTTCCCTAATTCAAAGTACGTATCCCACAAAACTGCAGTCACAATAACTGCCAAAAACATACAATTAATAACGAGCATACAATACTCTGTCTTGCAAGTTTTCGAACAAATCAATCGCCAAAGAGGTTCTAATCAATTCGATATTTATTCGAAATCAGAAAATCTTGAAACTTTTGAAAGTCTTGAAGTCTTGATAATTTTAATACGCGGACTGCGTGATTTTCAAGGTTTCACAATATTATAATATTGGCACGTTCATACTCTTATTCATCCCAATGCTGACGTGACGTAATCATTGTTTCGTGATATATGTAACATTTCAAGAGTTTCAATTCGTATAAACCTTCCAAAGTTTTAAGGCATTCAAGATTTTCAAGACAATGAAGACTTTCAAGGCGTCCAAGAGTTTCAAGAGTTCTAATCTTCGAATTTTTTGTCGTAAATATTGAATCGAAGCGATTCGAAGTGATTCAGATCCCATCGCTAGATACAATACATTTGACGCAGTCTTGGAATAATTGTCCTCAAGATATGTTTTATGGCAGCACGTTCAACGAGTAATTAGAACGGGACTAATTCCGCGAGCAAGCCGAGCCGCGAAAAAGACAATGGCCACTCAACAGGCGGGTCAACGGAGAAAAGAAAGCAAGGTCCACCACACCTTCCGACTCATTGCCATTTTCTCTCTGCCGCGTCGTCGTCGCAGTAACAACGTTACCAGGATTGCATTTGATGATGACTGAAATGTAGGTCATGTGCGCACCCGGCCGGAGGTCCAACCAATGGGTCGCAGCGCAGGTGAAACGACTCGAACTTGAATTTAGAAAGAGAGCTGCAAAGAATTGAGGGAAGGGGCGAGTATTCTTCTTAGCGTTCTTAGTCGAGCTTTACTTTTTACATTTGCTACATCCCGAGCTGCAGCTCCATGGAAATCCGATGCATACACATATATTTACTAATACCGTACTTGATTCAGAGAACTAGAATAAATACTGGCTGGAGGAACAGGCAAGAGGATGCGACCTATGTGGGGACAAGTATGGTAGCCTAGAGCATTTAACAAGAGGATGTAGTGAGCGGGAAAAAAGACAGAAATGTTGAAGAGTGGTTGGAGAAGTTGAGGAAAAAGAGAGAAAAGAGAGCATAAATATACCAAAGAACATACCAAACCAACAAAAATGCAAAAATTAAGGAATGGGGAGGGGAGCAATAAGTAGGGAATTAGGTAGGTTAGTGATAATTAGGATGCTAAAAGAGTAGGACAGGGTAGGAATGAGATAGACATAGAAAAGAATGGCTAACAGATAGGCTAATGTAAACCAAGTCACATTTCTTAGCTGTAAGGCTGAAATAAAGCAAAATTATTATTATTATACTAATACCGTACTTGTAGCTAACTTCTTTTTACATAGGGTGTGCATGAAAGACTGTGTAATAATCTGCCTTCTTGTTGCTGCAAACGCGATTTATTAACATCGAAATGAGATTTGATTCGACGTTGATATCCCAGGATTTCGGTAGGTACCAAACCGTTTATTTACACAAGCTCCCGCGGTGGAAACACCAGCTTCTATTTATTTGGAACTTGTCGGTAAATGGACCATTCCGACTGGAACCAGGAGAGAATAACCAAGAGAGAGGTCCGCTGGATAATTTTCGGATTTATATGACGGTGGCGTTATTTGTTTTCACGGCGGCGCGGCGCGGCGTTTCCCACAGAGAGACCCGCGACGAACGAAAAATAAACGTCGCCGTTACGGCACTGGTTTCCGTAATTTTATTTTTAATGCGGCCGGCTACGGACCAGCACGGCTCCCCGATATATCGCAGGGAAATCGGGGAAATATTGGCCAATAAACGTGTCGTTCGATACCCCGTGCAGCTGCTTTAAACTGCATGAAATCTTCGCGCCGTCGATCTCGATCGAGTCCGGGCTTCCATCGAACCCGTTCGCCGATATCGATTTCCATTTCGTCGCCGATTGAAAACGAAGCCGGCCACGCTCCGCCCGACCGAAACATTATTTTCCACGTTCTTTCCTCGAAAATGGATCGGATAGCTTCATTTCCGGTGTCCATTACGACCGAATGAAGTGCTTACATTGGGTATTTCATCGTCTCGATTCCAAATTCCGGCGATACAACGCCGCTTAATTAACATCAACGAACTTTGCGTGGCCGACCGAATCGAGTCTATCAATTTTAATATTAAAGTCCTCCGTGTATTATCGATGCCTCGATATCGAATTATTCTTGCTATTAATTTTTATTCGGAAACGGTGTATTCTTCGTGATTTAATATTCAATTTCTCACATAAGTTTGAAACATCATTGTCTCGAAGTTCTCGCATAATTTTTCATTTTTCGAAGGCGAGTCGAAGGTATTGAAAGGATGCGATAGTTTTACGAGAAGATGGAAAAATGTTAGAGGAAATATGCACGCAGGTAACAGATTACTCGCACAATGATTAGATGAACATTATCGTAGCAGCGTGTGGTACACGGTTGCCATTGTACTGCCGATTGTATACATAATGACGCGTCTAACGCTCACAAAGGGAGACCGCGAGGTGATTTTCTGGTTTCTGAGCGCGATCAACCTCGAATTGCATAGATCGATCTGTGGCAGTAAGCGCTAAAATTTACAATAAAAACTAGCGCCTGATTCTAAGAAAATTAGATTATCGATTGAAAAATTCTACTTACAAGAATTTTAGTATTATATAACTTATTTTACTTTCTAGAAAAAGAAAAGACTAACAGTATCAGATTAAACAATTTGTTCTACAGCTCCGAAATGTTTGCAGTGAAATTTCCACTCTCGTTTGAATTGTACCCGCAACTGCGTTGTTAGTGTGAATTTGATGATAATGATTTGAAGTGATTAACACGACTCGCCTCGCGTTAGAAAGGAAACGAGTCTAATTGGCGTTAGCTCCGCGATTTGATCGCATTTCCCGGAAACCGCGGGTTGACACTGAAATCGGCGCGTAAAAGTCGCGGTATTGGCAATGGCGGCGTTAATGACGTTTTCTTTATCGGCAGGCGAGCTAACTACACTCCGATGGCAAACCTTGCGCGCCGTCTCGCTCGCGAATTACGTCAAAACAGCCGACGACAGCCGTACGCGTCAATACGTGAAACGTGTCACGTGAAACAACGCGTCGACAGTTGCCATTTTTTGTCCTGCTAAACAGAAAGAACCGGCGGAAAAAAATTTATTCAAAGTTCGTAACCGCGGGGCCTTATCGTCGCGGCAATCGCCTGCCGCGTTTCTTCGTAAACCGCGATACCGTGTCTAGCAAAACATTATTTTCGACCATTTCCGATTTTAACCTTCGCCTCGGGCGGTGTACCATTCTTACACAGTGGGTGTACAAAATGTTCGTACACCTTTTAAAAACGAATAACTCTTCAAAATTTAAAATTTAAATGATGTATTTTGTAAATTTAAGTAAGTTATACACATGTACAAAGTTTCATTGAAATCGGTTGACGCATAAAAAATCTGTGGGCAATCTAAGATGTAAAAATCTTTGAATTTACGGTTTGCGATTCATTTAAATCGCAGATTCTTACAATTTTTGCTATTTTCAATCAATTATATTTCATAACAACCTTGATCGATTTTGATGAAACTTTGTCTCGCCGTAACTCAGGCAGATGGGTCCAATTTTCAAAAAATTATTCGTTTTTAAAAGGTGTACGAATACTTTGTACACCCGCTGTAACTACATTTTATGGATTTACAGCATAAATGCGTAAGTGAAATACAGAGCAGTGTGAATATTTAGCAGCAGAAACGCATTTTTATGTAACTCCTGTTACTTGTATTTTGCCTGATTATAATTTAAATAGAAGCACGATGAAAACATTGATAACACAGGTTTCTCGAATCGATCGTTTTCAACTGACAGATCGTTCGATATACTCGATAAGCGTTTACGATCTGTCCAAGAACTCAACGACCATGGCTGCGATTCACTGGTATGCGTGACGTAGTATTAGTAACATCGAAAGATAATTCTACAATAATAATATAAAAAAGAAAGTAGTATAGCAGACTGTCATCTAGTGTTACCAATTTCCCTAGACATAGAAAGTGGTCGAATAATCCTTAATCCTGGGCTAACCTATTAGCTACCCTAAAACTCGTCGAATAAGCTCGTCTTAAATTCGATGTTGAACACAATTGGGTCTACATGAACAATTTTGTGTAGTTCTGGGTTATGCTGCCTAGTCCCGGGCTAACCTATTAACCGGACATGACGGCATAACTCGTCAATCACGCTTGTGTTCGATGTAATACCAACAACAAGCATAATTCGATCTGCACGGTAGAAAAATGATGAATTTTTGTACAGCATCGAAAAGCGTGTCTCGGTTGAATCGATCGAGATTTGCCCCGACAGATCGATTGGTTTCGATCGCGCGTGTGTGTCCGATCGAATGCTACTCGATGTCCGAAGGTCGCAGCGAGTAACGTCACACTCGCTGGCATTTTAGTCACATGTTTGTTCTTTGTCACGCGAGTTTGCGAGTGGTGACGGCGCGCGAGAAACGGAGTAGAACGTTTTATCATTAGGGGATTTCAACAGACGAGCGTTAGGGTCCACGTCGTCGAGGAAGATCATGGCAGGACGTGGGACAACGCGACGACAGCCGAGGCCGAGACACGGCAGAATCCGTATTTCGGACAAAGGAGCAAAAGAGAGGGAGAGAGAAAGAGAGCCGGAAAGAGAAAGAAAGAGAGAGACGGACTGAGCTAGTAAACACTAGAGAACTGGCTGGTCGAAAGGGGTTGCCGAAGTGTTCGTCTTCGCCACGCTTCCTTTTTATCGAGGACCGATCCGAGAGCGAGACGAGGGTACGGAAGACGATAACGAGCTTGGATATCGCGCGGCAGGTGAAAACACCATCTGGTTCGGACGAGACAATGAGAGAATAGAAAAAAATGACACTGTCAAAACGACAGCGCGGTTCTAACGCGATGGAATCGACGATTTCGAAACCGAAGCCGCTGCATAACAGGAACTGTTACCGTGAACGCGTGACCGTGCTCGGACAGGTCCAACTTTTTCGGGTTATTTGTAAAGATGCTTGAACGGGTACGTACCTCTGCGATTGAACGGCCGAACCCGTACGGCAACCTTTATTTTATCCGTAGCCATGATTTCACACCGGTAACGCGCACTGTATATCCCGATCACAAGGAACTGCTCGATGCTTTTTTATACACAAATAGATTATTCACACGATCTTCATAGCGCTACATTATTCTCAACCCATACCGCGAACCTTTCATCTTTTTAAACGACACTACGTCTCACCGAGCCCATGACACACTTCGCCATATTGCTTGAAGCTCGTCGTGCACCAGACGACAGTCGTTCTATCGAGTGAACGTACTTTCGAGAACTGCCGCTAGGAACGCTAGAGATCTTCGAGCACCGTGACGTCACTCGATGACGGATCCTTCGGTACAAACTACGAAACGTCAAAATTCCCCACGTACGAACATTCCTGCATTATCAGCTCTATAGACTTTCTATATTATCGATCGCTTCTTTGATTTTTCGCTTAGACTTAGCATCGGAATGTATTTGAAAATTGAAAGATAGATACTAAAAATGGAGAATAGAAGATGCAATAATCCGGTTACTTTTAATTTAGATGATTTATTAAAAATGTACTGTCAAGTATTCCGAAGCGTTATTCAAATTAAATTTAGGTTGGTAATTGAAATGAATAAAGAATTTTAAGGAAAATGTTGAAGCGTTGACTAATTTGTTGATATTATTTCACCGAGTATCCTAACGTCTTCCATCTAGCGAGGAAATGTCGTACCGAGAAATCGCGGCAACTATCGATCAGCGCAGCGACAGGTGAAAATCGTCGTCTCCGCGAAATTCGAATTGTGACAATTTAATTTAGTCGCGTTCACAGAATAATTTTAACAAGCTTCGGTCTTACATGAAACTCGTTAATCGTATAGCTGAATTCAAGTTCCTAGAAACGTAGAAACATGTTTCCACAAAAAGTCACTGCAAAAGGAGTAAAGATAAAGGGTACAAAATCGACGTTTCACCAAGCCACGAAAAAGCTCAACAAACAGACATGAAAAAGAACGCCAACACGGTCACGCAAAGGACGTCAAGCAGGTCACCGAAAAGTCTCCAAAAGGTCACGAAAAAGTCAGATATCGTCCGTGTTATGGGGTCATGTTTTACACACTCTGAAATACCGACGTCGCTGAAAATCCCTAGCATATAATCCCTTCGGTAATCTCTATAAAAATAAATCTCAACAATTTGAAGATCAATTTTGATTTCCAAATGCAACTATGAAAATCGTAAACGATGATATTTTATCTGTACAATAAAAACAATAGATATTCTATACCAACGATGGTAATGAAACTTTCCTCAATACCAACTGCAGCCAGGTCAGAATTTTTTATGACAGCAATTTGCAAGAAATGGACGAGGGTAAGTCGTAGCAAATAACAACGATTTCATGAATAAATTGCCAAATAATACGGTTTCCTCTATTCAGCAATGTCTGAATGTATTAAAGTAAGATTGCCTTGGAAATCCACAAGGAATATCCGATACTACTTGTGTTGTCCCATCCGTATCTAGGCAACAATATGCCGCATATCAGGTGTATACGGAATGTCTCGACGAACGACAAGTATTATGGATTTCTGCCGTGAAAGCAGAAAAAGTAAATCGCTCCTCGTCCAATTTTGCAATGTACGCAACGAATTCGAATCCGGTGTGTGATACTTCCACGGAAGAACAGCGGGCTAAGCTGCAGAAGATCAAGGAGTTGACGAACATCTTGAAGGTTGATTCACAGTAATTGGATAATCACTTTGTACCGTGCAATATCTATATATTTTTCACAGGATACGGATAGAAATCTCACCGAGTGCGAAGAAATATTGGCCAACTACATAAAAAAGCGTCTGAGGGTATGTTCAAAATTAAATAACCCTTCTCCTGCCACTTATTATTTATTCTGCCCATCGAGAATCTTCAGTTAGACTTACATAGCACGGTGAACTTACATCTACGGACATTAATCATTAAACAATTACTCGTAAATTTATAATTGAAGGACTTAGTGGATGAACATATTAAGTGACATTTTTTAAGATATGTAGACTTCCGGCTGGTAGAACATGTTATGAATCCTAATAAATTTACAGCTGATTTTCATCCACTGGCCTCTTCATTTATCTCTCGCCGTCTCTCCCTGAATGCAAAGCGACAAAACGGCCATTCGGAAAACGTACAAAAGAAAACATCGAATAATTCCGAATTACTTTTCACTTTATTTCATTCAGGATCAACAATGACAACATCGCGAGGCACTCTTCAGAATGCCACGGTTTAATATAATATTCAGTCTTAGTAACACAAGTATCAGAGGAATAGTGATATATATTTATGAAGCTGATGACTCGATCTTCTATTTACCATCCTTTGTACCAGCCACCATGACCACCGTAACCACGGTATCCACCATAGCCGCCATAACCGTGGCCATAAAATAGAGGCCATCCGGGGTACCATCCAGGGTACCACCCGTGGCCATAGCCGTACCTAAAATCAAAACTCGTAAGCACTTGGACCCCATAATTAACCCCAACCACTAATTGACACATTTTGCTGCCGAGATTCTTTCTAAAATCATTCGTTGTCGAGGTTCTTTGGTATAACTAGGCTACCTCTTCAACCTATGCCTGACTAGGTTTGTCCTTTCCGAAGGAATCTCTGCAACCTCTTTCATCGCAAAGGTGTACGTACCAAGGCCATCCGTAGCTATATCCTCCATATCCTCCCCACGGTCCCCAGCCGTAGCTTCTCTTAGCTACCTTCTTATCGCTGGCCTCGTCCTGGGGATTCACTTCCGGCTGAGTCTCAACTGCCACCTGTTCAGGCGCCTCGTTCTCGCTGGTCAGCTTTTCGGGCACAGTGGCACACGCGCCGAACGCGAAAGCGAGCAACAATAGCAGCGACTGGAATCATGATCACCATAACACCAAACTTTCAGCGAAACACTGTGAAACACCGTATCGATAGCTCTGCTAGAATCGTGCCTTACCAGAAGATTCATGGTTAAGCCTGGCTCACGGGTTGCACTGTGGTGGTCCATGGGGTGGACGGTTCTTTTATACCCGCCACCCTATGGAAATCGTTCGTGGCGTTATGTATGCCCGGCCACCAGGTCCACGACTATTTTCTAATTCCCCGATTGACGAGTTCCCGATACAGTTTCCATTTATGGGGTTGCCGAGCCACGTAACAACAGGCGCCGACGATGCATTCGTCTGGTTTCTGCCTGCGGGATCATATGTATGCGGAACATGTTTTCGGACAAGTTCTAACTGCGATCCTTGATTGAAACGCAGGCACGCGAACTCCATTGTTGTCTGTAAAGAAGGCCTGGTTGCGATTTTAATCGAGGATTTTATACTAAAACTCAGAAGCCTGGTGCCTATCTTGACAGCATCATACATAATCGCTGTGCTCGTAATGAGTGATTGATCGTTTGCTAATTGGGTGTCCCGTATTTAATTGGAGAAACTTCCTTCAGTGCCAATAATAATTTCTTCTTCGAGGTCTCCAAGTTCTTCTAGCGAACCTCTATCCAATTATCAAGTTGAGATTTCTTATACCATCACAATTTCGCTTCGAAATGCGAATTCTGTTGTCACTGAACTGTAAATTGAAATGCAAAGTTCCCTCTCGTAGTTGATCGAGTCTTCTCCATTTCCATTATTTATGATAATGGATTGACTCTCCGACTACCATCAGATTTATCTCGCAGATATTTAATAACGAGAGTCAGCAAGAAGAACGTTCAACATGCATCAGAAGTTAGATAGGCGCCGACAATGCAACCGCGCCATTGTAAACTAATCTTTGCAGTGTTACGAAGCTGTTTCGCTACCATAATATTTAAATCTTGCATTGTTCCCGAGCATAATGAAAATAATATTCCTGAGAACGTTCCCAAAAGCGGCACGCAATTTGCCGCGTTTCGCGCGTCCTGTAATTATCTTGCCAAAGTAATTAAGCAATTACCGACATGCCAGTCGATCGGACAAAGATTTGGAACGGCAGCACCATTCCCGGGGTCACGACAGACCGCGAGCAGGAACTGGTGGTTACATAAAAACGGGCCCTTTTCCTGGACGGTTTCGCGACTGGAAACTTCGTTAAATCCGCGGATTTTTTCTTCCCCCCCCCCCCCCCCCCCTCCTCTTGTATCCCGCGTCCAGCAGTGCAATTGTCCTCTTAAGGAGGTTTTTGTCAACACCAGTCCAGGAAATCGACGCGACACCGTTTGTTCGAACTTTCTCTGGGTGGAGAACAGGTGACATAATCGACATACTTATGAAAGCCACGCCACGGTAAACACCTAAACTTGATTCGACCGATTGTTCGTAACGCTGCGTCGCGAATTGGCAAATATTCCGCAAATAGGTATTTCGATTCCATTACTGTAACTGAACCGTCGTTGCCGATCGAGCGATCCCCTTTCGCAACGGTCCCGCTGATCGAAACTGTCTCTCGTCGGGTGAACAATTTCGCGTGCGTGTGTTGTTTAGTGTATGTATATTTATTTTCACTAGGCTCTCTCTCTCCCGTGTCGGTCGATTAAATTCTTCCTCGTGGATGCCATTAATAGGCTCATTTCCTATATTGTGAAACAATCGGTACATTCCCGTTCGTAAAATCCATATACTAAATGAAAGAGAAATTTGTCCAGGCATTTTTCTATCCTCTGAAGAAAAGATTCGTGTCCGAATGGCGAATTTCGTAGGACATTCCTTGTCACTGCCAATCGCAGCGTGTAAAAAGTGTATTCGCACGATCAGCTATTACGAGACTAGTTTCTGTGTTCCTTTCATTTTTTTTTAGCACAAAATATATTTTTAAATACTTCAGCGCAGAATAATTCCCAACACAATTACCCAATTTTTCACACGATTTTATTAAAACCAAAGGTCGCTAATAAGCTGCAGTATTCGCCACCGTGCTCAGCAAAGCCGAAAGCAATTAGGAGAGGGCGACACCTCGTCGCAGTTCACCAAAATATGATAAACCAGTCGCGTGCAGGAAAGTCGAAAATAATTGGCAACTGCGTGATAGCTCGTGCTCTCGCTTCATTAAGGTCATCTCCTCTAATTACGTCCCCGGGAGTACGCATGCAATTAAACCAGCCTAGAATCTATTGTGCTTGGCCGACAGAAACGTGTCTGATTCTGTGGTGTTTTGCGGCGTTTCTTTCCCGCGGTGCGCGCCGTGCCGCTTCAGTTGTCGCAAATCAGCGGGCAGGTCTGTGCAATTGAGGAGAAACTCGACATTTCTTTCCGAGGTTATGCAAAAATTCGCCCCCACTTTGCGGGCGCTTTGTTTAACGACGTTTCAGCGAGACAGTCGGCAGACAGTTCCCGGTGGTTGGCGAAGTTTGATGGTGCTGCGCGCTGGATCATACGGTTGTTCAACACATGATGGAACCGTTCGCTCGATTCTCATTAGTCTCCATCGATAATCACCTTTGAACATCACCGTTACGATCAAAACTGAACCATCAATTCATAAAGACTGGTACCAATCGCATAAAATGTAGACTCTCAAAAAGTTCGCGACACGAGGAACCACGTTTCCCAAAAATGGCACAGTGACCGTCCAACACCAGTGTATAAAGTGTACAATTTCCTGATAGAAAGTGTCCTCAACCATGAAACTTAGGACTTTCTATGCTCTGTGTTTTCTGTGCTTATCGCGCTCGCTCGCTGCCGAAGAGGATCCAACTTGGAACAGCTCGCAATCGTCAGAATTAGAGAAGCTCCAGTTGTACCTGGATGAGAGTAATCCGCGAGACAAGCGAGCCCTGGGTCTGATTCTTACAGGACTGGCGCAGGTTTTCGGCTACGACGTGAGTCCCATTCAAGTAGCCTCGTTGCCCAATCCAGAGCCACCCACGGTAATCGCGCTGTCAGCTAACGATACGCAACAGGCAGCCAATGGATCCTCTTCGACAACAGCTTCGCCCAGGCAGCGAGAGACGATCAGGTTCACGGGAGTCCTGAACTTCGGGAACAATGGCAGTCTGCTGAATCACTTGCAGGAGTACGAGCAGGTTTTCCATGGGACCAGCAATGGTACAGGTCCCATGGCGAACGCGACATCTCCGACATCCACGGAGCCGCCTGTGGACATCAGGCACCCATTGGCGCCGCTTTTGGTGAACATCCCTTTGCCAGTGATGCCACAGCCGCCGCTGCCAGAGATTCCTCCGCAAGACATCAAGCTGTCTTATCCGCCAACGGTTCCCATTCGGCTTGTGCCCGTTCGCGGGCAGCAGGAAATGGTGAACAGACAAAACGCGAGCTCGGTGAAGCAGACGATAGAGAGTCGGCCGATCCAAAGCGGACAGGAAGTGAAATCGTCGCGGGTACCGGTCGGTTTCGCTTCCACGAGTGAACCACCATGGAAGAAGGAATACGAGGAGAGACTGGCCGAGCTGGAACGCAAACAGGCCGAGCATGCTGAGAAGCTGAGGCAGCAGGAACGATACAAGAACCGCGTGAGGGGCGATGATTATAACAACGAGGATGATAGGTGGAACCACGGGAAAGAGGATGAGGACACCCGATGCATTGAGAAGGAGAAAGACAGCTACAGCAATACCTACTCTTCGGCGGAAGAGGATGGTTCCTCGGAAAGCTATCAGGATCACGCGAAGAAACCTAACGAGTCGCAGGAAGACGAAGACATTCGCGACTATGAGGATCAGAAACCGTTTAGGCAGCAAGGGGACTTCCCGGTCAGTGATAATTACACCAATGTTCAGTTCAATGAACCGCTGCCCATCACCGGGGATCATGAACACCAGTGGCCCGAGCAGCTTCGGAATAGTTACGGAGAGCTATTGAACAGCAGCGAGTTGAACGATGGGTTTGCTAACTTCTTCAATCAATTCAAGGATAGCAGCTTGTATACGGTGCCGGGTAGTCAAGATTCCGGGGAGAATCTGAAGGAAGATGATTATTCGCGGTCCAAGGAGAACGAAGACGAAAGTGGTGAGAAGAGGGAAGAGGTCGATCTTTCAGCGAGGAATAAGTATGAAGAGTATAGTTTAGAGGACGATGGAGACACGAAGAGGAAAGACGACGAGAGGAACATTGAAAAAGACTTGTCCGACAGGACAGATAAGTTACCTGACAAATTCTTGCCCAGTGGAAAAAATCGATCTAAGTTAGATGATCAAAAATCGAGGGAAGAAGTGGATTATAGCAGCTTCATGCCTCTGATCGTGCCTGCTCGGTACGTGTCAGCCCCTGAAGAGGTGAAGAAAGCAAAGGCCAGACTCGCTACAATCGAGAAACCAAGTAGAATCAAGATGGCTAGCAGAGATAGCAAGAAGGTTCAAAGCAAAGAATCGAGAAGTCCGAAGAAGGAGAACCTGAAGCCGAAACCGAGTATTCTGGATAGACAGTTGCCGAAGAAGCTTCACGAAGGCGAGCAGAAGGATTTCCAACTGTGGCCACCTCCGTTCGACTTCGTTCTAGATGGTACAATTCAAACAGACGTTGCTCCAGGCAAACTGGACCGCAGATACGTTAAATCTCCGTTTGATGTTCGCAAAGTAGAGACTCGTAATGAAAGGGCCAAAGAGGTCCAGAAAACTGAAAGACATATGACTACACAGAGTCCACGTCAGAGAAGTCGAGGTTCTTCTAAGAACAACTCTTATGAGAATTTCAAGGAAGGTCTGAATGCTCACACAGTCTCTTCAAGACAGTCTGCTGAATCAGTCAACCGAGAGAATCGCACGCAATCTGAAGTTACAGGCGCTAAAGAATCTCGACGACGTGTTCCACAAAGTGCAGAAACAACGGACCACTGGGATCGGTATAGATATACCACAAGCGACAACTATTTGGTCACCGAACCACCTAACGTCGAAGTGGTGCGTTCAACTCAACAGCAACCGCCAGGCTCGTTTTCGAAGAGGTTCGAGGGATTGAAGCGCAGCACCGAAAAAATTGAGCCCGTTTTAGAAAGTTATTTTACCGAGAGATCTCCTGTGGATAATTCAAAGATGGCTGATCAGAATGCACGAGGGTTTCAGGTGGTGATGCCAGGTTTTGTGCCACCGACGTTCGAGAGACCAGCGCCGGGTTATTTCCATTTTCCCGCGATGAATTACCAGCTCGCTGAGAAACTGGATAACGAAAGAGCGATCGGCATTATTGCACCGCGACAGGACGCCTATCGGCATGCCGAAAGTTTCACGAAATATCCCAGTGAACCGGAAAACAGAGGCGAGAAAGTCGCAGACGGAAGTTACTCGACTGGCACGCACGATGCGGACGTTTTAGGGCAAAAAGTCGTCGAGCTTAGCAGGCCGATGGGTTACATTGATTATGTTCGAATGTTGTAACAATTAGAACTGCCGATGTTTGTTGAGAGTGTCCTGCGATTAATGGGTATGTATGATGTTAAGAAAACGAAGATATTTAAGTCAATTCAAGGGTAATTCTGAATTTATGTAATATTATTGGGTTTATATATTACGTTAACATAAGCTTCGTTATTTATGTATATCGTCACTTATCGAATAACCTTTTAATACATTATCAATTCTAATTTATTGGATAGTATTGAAGTTTCGTAAAACAAAATAAAAATGAATGTACTATTTTCTAGGTAATTATTTCCATTGAACTATCATTTCCCTAAAATTATACTGCATTAATGTCACTATGTATTGATTGCCACTATAGCTTCTTGTGTTGCAATTATGTTACAGGACAGAAGAGACGAAACGCAGAGGCGTAGCGAACTGGAGAACAAGATGTCCGAAATTCTAGAAAATCTGAAGACTCGTTTACTTGTCGAATAAATTACTTTCATTACGTGAATATATTATTTATCTTATCTCTCTCTCGATTCATTATTCAAATTATTGTAATAATTTCCTGATATCAGTATACGATGTTAACATGACCGAAAGCTCAAAGTGATTAATATTAATAATAAAAAATGCATAATTCTAAATTTTAATGCTATGCAGGAAGGAAATATATTATTTTACATACCAACTTTGTTCTCTTTTAAACAGCATCAATTCAAAATTTGAAAT
>CM052192.1:7781608-8001854 GCA_028455805.1 Lasioglossum figueresi | reverse complement strand
TAGCGATACATAAAAAAAAATTGAAATTTGTTGGACAGTGTAATCGACAAAGAGGTCGTGATTATTGTGGAAAACCGTAATAAAGAAACCGGTTCCGTTGGGTTTTTCCGTCAGCATTCGGAATAAAATGAGTTGTAAACGATCCTTGTCTCAAGGCAGGTATCGAGCTGCCCCGATGCAATAAAAGCAGGAAAGCGGACTTTCTGCGGAAATTTTCGGGAAGGAAGACCAACGTGAACCATAAATCCGTCTTAAATTATGGGCAAACTTTTACAACGGACGGACTCGATGGTGCGTTGGATTAACGAAAATTCGGCTATGGTCTAAAGGATTAACTTCGCCTGACTCCAAAAACGTTAAAATTAGTTAACGACCGTGCTGGGAGTACCGTGCTGTTTTACGTCGGCTGCGAGGTAAAAATCCACTTTTTGTTTACCTTGGGCCCCCGTTGTATACGGATTAAAGAAAAAGCAATCTGCACTTTTATTGGGGGACTTATTTACGAGTAAGGGACAACGTGTTTTAGTCTTCTACCGAGTTTTTTAAGAATAAATTTTCCATCACTCTAATAAAGCGATGAGTTCATTGGTCCGGTATTTGGGCTCGGAAGTCGTATTGTACCCCAGTAGATTATAGATTTTTTTGCGCTTCTGGCGCATTAACACTAAACCTACCTACCATCAAAAGTGACTGATGCGTATAGTATTATAAAAATAACAAGATTTTTATTTATATTTTGTGCGATTTTTACTATAATATATACTGGAGTCAAAAAATATATTCAATAAATTCCCACATGGAAACACCTTTACAATGTCAATAATTGTTAAATAACAAATCTAAAATGGGTCATTTGGCCCCTCGTGGTAGATTTAGTGTTAAGTATGGTGTCTGATCATCTCTTTTAAATCAAAATGAAAATCTATTTTTGTATTATTGATATTCAATTAAAAAACTATTAACGATCAACGAGGTGTAATCGGCTTAACCGTGAAGAAAAAATCATAGAGCAAACGATCACGGAGGTTTCAAAGTATTTACGTCGCAGCGAAATATCCTGGTTGAGAGCTAGTCTCTTCAAAACATCTCGATGTTGGTCAGCATGTCATATGGTCAATAGCCAGTGGCCACGTGGGTGGATGCAGGGTGCAGATGCTGGAAAGTCCCGCGGCCAACCCTTCCGTAATAATGTCCAAAGAAGGGGGGCTGTGCCAGGACCCTTTCTGCATTGTGACATCCCGATCTATCGAGACACAATGTCCATCCGTTCCCTGGTCCAGCTAACGGTAAACGGACGGTGTGGAATAGCCTGGTCCGAAAATGTGTGTCAAAAGGCCATAATTTGTGGGGCGCAAAATCGGAGAGACCGTGACCCCGCAAACCCTTCTCGGCCAGACACAATGACTACAGCGTCGAATTTCGCAACTAATCGCAACTTTACAACTCGCAGTTCTTAATCTAGTACAACTTCATGACAGTTTCGAATCACATTGTTTCGGAGGAATAGTATTTTTGTCCCTCATAATAATATTCATAATTTCGATTGGTTCTGAATATTAAACCTTAGCACTCGAGTAGCGGCTCAGAGTCACCACTAAAACTTACTATACAATTATTTAAAATATTATTTAGATTATCCAATATGCAATTTCATATTCACAAAATGAAGAAAATTATATAGAATAGAATTGTTCTAGGTCGGAAGAAATGTTTTAATTTCCGAGTTAAAGTAATTCCGACTGCAGAGGGTTAAACTTCGCTGCATTTAGAAAGTGAAAAGAATTATTCAGCCGTGAGCAACTGGCTGTGAGAAAGATGAATGTGCAACAAAGTCCTGCGTTTCGATCCAGTAGGAAATAAAGCAATTTTATGAAAAGTGTTAATAAGGAGACGTATATATTTTGTCCAACGTGTTAAATTATACAATTACAACGGTTTCTTCATGACATGAGGTAAATCATATTTTCCACGAACGCATTTTATCCGAACACCCGGAGTATCTTGCAATTTTCCCACTTTACACAGCACCACGTTATGCTCTTGAAGATTGTGGCCAATTCCTGTGAAAAAATAGGGTGAAACTGTAGAAATCGGAGACTAAATATTTTGGATAAAATTTCTTATATCTTTCGTACACGTACCAGGCACGTAAGCAGTCATTTCTTTGCCAGTGGACAGTCGAACGATGACGCACTTTCGATTCGCAGAATTCGGCTTCTTTGGTTTCCTGATGACCGTCTTTATAACTACGCCCTTCGCGAATGGTTTTCCATCCAAGGGCCTCTTTGGTTCCCGTTTCTTCTTATCTAATTTATTGAGGCGGTGCATTCTTCCTAATGACGATCCGAATCTGTTCTGACCGAAGCCTGGTTCATTACAAAATAAAAACATAGGATCATTAGATTTGCTTTTACATGACTGTGCTGCATCGAAAACAAGCTTCACAATTGTTGTAAATTTGTACTTAAATCATTTCAACCCATTAATTATAGATTAAAGAGACGATATCGAATCTACCGTCATCTTCGACCAAACGTGTTCGCAAAGGGAAAGCAATAGGTGAATTGGAACAATTCAGTTTTCACTGGGAGTTCTACAGTTATGCAACGACTCCAGCCTAATTGCTGTTCCACGATGACGATTTTCAATTGTGAAACATTGCTTTAAGGCAACATTGGTCGAATAAGTATCAATATCCTCAAGTGGAGACCTATAAAACGTATTAGGAAAGAAATTAAATTTTCATTTCACCGCAATCTGTTGCAAGTCAGATATAAAGTTTTTTCTTTTGCGAAAAGATTCACAGGCTATTTTATTCTGCTCCTGTGCTTTGGGACATAACATGTATACGATACGATATAATAATTGCTGAATTGAATCGGAAGAATATTTCCTTTAGCAAAACGTTGAAGATTTCGGTTTTTAATTATTAAAAATGGGAAGGAAGTTAAGTAAAGGTAAAACTTGTTTAGAACAAACTATATATAAACGAGCTGTAATATAGAGTCTGTAAATATAATTTTAATTAAATCAGAATCAGAAAAATGTTTAAATTATAAAACAAAATTTTAATTTGTAAAACTTTGAAAATACAATTGTAAAAAGCAAAGACTATTAATTGTTGTATCTCCTAGGTTGCTCCTCAAGTAATTACAAAGATATCCTGGAAAAAGCTCGTTCAACTTCTACATTTGTAGATCAAATAGTTAGTATCAATGCAACATCGAAAAAGTTCATCTTGCGGGATCCCCACTTTGCGGGATTACAAGCCCTATTTGCAACTATTGCAGCTGTCTATGAAAAATTACCGAGTATCAATGGATAGCAATCCTCTTCTCGTAGAAATTCGTGTCGAAGTTGAATTTTCGCGAAAAATTGCAAGATAAACGTGGTAGAAGAGGCTGAAACTTGTGGAGGAATCCTAGATTGAAAACTAGAGAGTCCCCTGGGACTATCGTATCCTAGTCAAGGGCATTGTGAGTAGAGCTGAGGGAAAATAGGCGGCCCACTGCGCGTAACGGTACCGGGAAACTGGAAACTCTTTCGCAAATAATCTTACGAACCTAAGAAGAGGGTCTCCGTCGGCGGAATATCAAATATGATGGACGCTTGACATCTGCAAGCCGTCCGGCGAAAGCAGTCCTTTCTCGCTCGAGCGTGCATAAGCTTATTAAGCAACATTGTTGCGGAGCCTCTGTCCACCCCCACCCCCCTTTCACCGAGCGTCCACAACCCGTGAGATCGCGCTCGAACGAATGTTTACGACCACGTTCGCAATGTTGCAAAATATTGATTACCGCACATGTGCCCATAACTATGAAACTGGTCTACGTAAAAAATAAAAAAAAAGAGTTATTTTTAATATCAATGCATCTTTCTCATATAAACTATGGTTACCCAGTCTCATTTCTATTAAATTCTTATGTTAGACAATAAACCAAAACTTGTGCTTTGCACAAAGAAAGAAGTTAGTGAACACGCATAACGGTACAAAAATTCTTGAATGAATAGCATATGCTAAAAATGTATGAAATGATCAGATCACAGGATGGATGTAAAGAAACTTTGAACAATTTGTTAAATAAATAAAGAAATGATTTCCTTTATCGAGCGAAACCTTCAATTTCTCGAAGATCTAACGGTAACTATGGCGTAGTTCGGCGTCGATGAAATGCGTGTCAATTTTTCAATGTACTGTTGCACAATGGAGGAATATTTAATGAAAATCGAATGAACGAACGTGCCATGACGGAATCGATCGTGCACGGTGTCAAAGAAAAAAATTCGTAGTTGTAAACGAACGTCTGGACGTATTTTAAGTGAAATGTCCAAGATGACATGACAATTTCTCGACATTCAGGCCCGGCTGGTTCATACGCGTCCATGATTTACCAGCATCTCTTGGACGAGGCTACCATTGTTGTTCATTTCGAGATCTGACTGACCACCGTCCGTCAATACGACAGATGTCCATGCCTGCCACTGCTAATCCGACCTAACTCGGACTTAACTAAGGCAAGAGACCAGCAGAACCTATTATACACGGAAGGCAACCCCTTTCTCCGAAGATCAATGCGCAAGATTACATTGCGAAAATTTTCGACGTTGCAGTTACGCCTTTGTCGCATTCACGTAGCCAAGCTTCGCCGTCGGGTAAACCGCACGTCTTATCTCGGTTCCGCAAGACTGTTTCGTGAATTTTGCGCAATTAAGACGCGATTACAAGGCTCCACAAGTTATGCTACCTGCGTGAGGTGTGCAGAACGATTTTACGATTTAGTTACAAGAACTGCGTGCTAGCAAGCAGATTCGAACGATGCGCTTTTTGGAAATTATCTTTTGGACCATTCCACGCGAAATCGATCACTTTTCGGAGTACAATTTCGGATTTTGGGCAAAGGGTACAGCCGGGTAAGATGGTCAAAACTGCCGTTGGATCAAATTAAAAGGCTAACGGACCATTCAATAGGACACCGAAAAAACGAAGTTTCGAAAGTGAATATTAAATACTTTTTATTAATAGAAAATTCGCATTAATTTTAATCATTACTTCCAGGATCTTAGAAGAAAGAAAGAAAACAAAATAGAAAGTAACGAGTAAAAATTATAAACAAAGGTGAATCAATATAAAGAAAGGCGCAACGTAAGATTTAAATGTTGTACGACGCGAGGTGATCTAAATAGATAGCAACGAAAATAAGCGAAAATTGGCGACGGATCGATAATGATTCAACGAGAGTATGCCCAAAAGAACATTCTATGGTGGTGAGAAACGAGAAAGCGGGGATAACAGTCTTACAACAGGCTGTATCCATCACGGATCGCCTCTGACAACTGGTCAACCACAAATGGACACGTCACCCCCTTCGATTCCCAGCGATTTTCGGGCATTGCCCATGGAAAGCCCTGCTCACCCCATTGATGTTCCTTCTTGCGGAGTGGCCGGATCCCTTTTTGCATTTTGAGATCTCTTCTGGCCGCGCTGGGGATCAAAGAGGTAGAAAGAATGCGTGCGCTTTTGCGAGCCACGCGTATTTTCGCGAAGAAGAATACCAGAGACCGTGGCTGTAGTCCCTTTTTAGCCCGACCACCCCTTTTGCCGCATTTGGTCGACAGAGATACGAATCTGTCGAAAAGGCTTACGGAAACTTGAGATGTCACTCGAATTCCCGGTTGGCCATTGTCCCGGCTTGTTGCGCTTATGGGAAACGCAAACAACCCGAGGACGAATTTCGCACGATTTCACGTAAATAGGCCAGTGCGGTTCCTTACGTTGCTTCAATTGAGGTTCTACGTTTTATTGAGGAATTTTGAGCGATGTCTTAGAACTCTATTTGTTAATACTAGCATTGGGCAATGGGTAAGAATTGCAAAGAGCTCAACAATTCGTACAGTAGGTGTACAAAGTATTCGTACACCTTTTAAAACAAATAATTTCAAATAGTAATCGTTTTTTTTTCATTGTTATTGGTCGCAACTGCGAAGGAAAAAGTAAACGTCACGATTTTTAAATTTTTTATCTGTGTAGGTCTAAGTAAGTTCTAGATATATATGTATACAAAGTTTCATCGAAAGCGATCAAGGTTGTTATGAAATATAATTGATCGGAACCAGCAAAAATTGTAAGAATCTGTGATGTAAATGAATCGCAAACCCTAAATTCAAAGATTTTGAATTTAATGCCCATAGTGTATAAACTGAAACGAATTAATATTCGGACGCTATAAAAAAGACGATAACTTTTTTAATATTGTACTATACGATTTGAACTTTTTTGAGAAACTAGAACAATTAGTTTACTACGGTATGTGAAAAGAAATTTTTCCAAAAATTGCAATTGATTGGAATTGTAGAAAAAATACTAAAAGTTGCAATTTACAAATTTTTTATGTGCGGGCCTATATTGAAAATTTAAAAAATACGTTGTGTTAGAACTTTAAATAATATCTGCAACTTTTAACTTGCAACTATTAACTTATGTTAATGGATTCTAGCGGTATAACAGCCTTACTTTGGAATATGTTTTCAATACACGATTTCGTGACATTCAATAGACTTCCACCTGAAAATGAAAAATACATAAATTTATTAATACAATCGATGTACATTTAAACAATTAGTACCTTGAACATTGGGGTTTGTACACAGCCGTAATAATTGTGATCGGTTATCTGCAACAAATCAGAAATAAATATATAATTTCATTAAACTTCTGTACAATTGCAAAAACATTAATTGTTAAATTGCTAACGGTATAAATAATTATTAGACAAGATATAGACGAAAACCCAATCTCAAGTTTATTGATACAATTCTGCTCTAAAATGAATTATATGTTGTTAACAGTACAACATTGATGCTCTTTAAATATTTCATGTTATTTAATGGTGATTATGGATATGAAAAAAATTGTAATAACAAGAAGATTCACAAAATGTCCTTTTTCTACATATGAAGAGGTTAGTTTATAGGTTATGATGGTAAATGTACAATTAATGTGACAAGATTAACATACTTTCGATAGAATTGCCCAAAAACGATCGAGTTACGTTCACTATACTTCTAGCTAAAACGTTCATGACTGACACTTTTGTATTATTTTTTTACAATTAATAACTTTTCACAAATACACAAGCAGAACAGAAGGTACCCGGTGTTCATATAGAGGTTCATGTTCATATGACAAATAGCACCACCATACTATCTACGCCATTCTCGCGAAACTCCTCTGCATTCATTTCACTCGCTGGGTAAGTGAAGATAAGTCTAACTACAGATGGTATATTTTTTGACTATCATCCGAATAATTCGGTCACCGACGAGATATTTCGCGTTCCTGCTTGCCGATTCGATGTTTCTGCGTCTATTTCGCGTATTTGCATGCAAATGTAGCGACAGAGAGTATATGAGCACATCAACTCGCAGTCCGGACAAAAACCTACATCAACTCGCAGTCCGGACAAGAACCTACATCGACTCTCAGTGACTCTCAGTCCGGACAACATCATTTTTGGCCTTGATCAGAATAAAAAGTTTATATTGATTGATTCGCAGCACCCGCATTATATTATAAACAATTTTTATTTGAATATGTTCTCCAAGTTCAGTAACTATAGTTAAATTCCGACTTCCTAACTGAACATATAATTTCTCCAAGTCCTAAGGAATTGTCTAGTTTGTTGGAAGTAGAGCTAAAATGTTGTTCGATCTTTTTTGTTTAGTATAATGTGTCTACTTCTGTAATCCTTCCATTTATTTGACCTTATTAAATAATTATTTTCTGCAGTTATTTTAATAAATAATATTTACTTAATTTCATGAAAAAGAGAGAGAAACTGAACTTGGAGAACATATTCAAATAAAAATTGTTTATAATATAATACGGGTGCTGCGAATCAATCATTATAAACTTTTTATTCTGATCAAGGCCAAAAATGATGTTGTCCGGACTGAGAGTCACTGAGAGTCGATGTAGGTTCTTGTCCGGACTGCGAGTTGATGTAGGTTCTTGTCCGGACTGCGAGTTGATGTAGGTTCTTCTCCGGACTGCGAGTTGATGTAGGTTCTTGTCCGGACTGCGAGTTGATGTGCAGCCAATAGTGGCACGGCCAAAGCCCGGGCGTGAGCACTCTCATTTACTCTCTGGTAGCGACAAAGACTGACAGCGACAGCCTTTTGGGAGACCGTGTCACGTGTCACTCGAATAATTCGGGGTTTTCTTACGCCCTCTAGGATATATTCTGGCTGGAGTAAGAAACAGAAGGTCACCGACGAGATGTCGTCGGTGTAGAAGGCCACTGAGGAGTTTCTCGTCGGTCTAGAAGGCCACCGAGGAGATTCTCGTCGGTAAGGATGCAAATCATCACGGAATCAAATTGATTATCTTGAATTGTTACATTCTGCACCGACGAGATACTGTTATCTCGTCGGTGGTGGAACTTTTAGCTATGTGGTATTCCAGATCACTGTAAGTTCCACGTTACCCCCCGCGTCCACCTGCGCCCACTTACTGGTATAGCTGAATAGCACAGGGGCTAACAGTCTTTAATAGTATCTCGTCGGTGTATTCTGCACCGAAACATTTTGTTGTTGGTTTTTAAGGTTTAAAATATTAAAAGTAAAATTAATATCAAGAATAAAAAATTCCTAGAAATATTGTACACATAAAAAACTTTTTTAAAAAAAGTATTGAAGCAATTATGCTTACAATTATGCTAACATCACTATTCGTGTAGATTTCCATTAGGACATTGGGAATGAATGAACAGTTTTGATCAAGAACGGAGGATTTTATTTTTCTTCATTGATATTTGACAAAGGTACTATTCGGCTATCGTTGAATCTTCTTTTCGGAGCGAATTCAAGCGAAAGAGAACAGTTAATGCGCTCCAACGGTAACGGTTATCACAGACTGCGAGTTAGTAGGCAGTCTTACTTCTAGCAGCGGCACAGATGTGTTCAGAGAGATTCTAGTAGGGCAAATCACTGCAGAAGTACCGCTTGTAGTCTCTGCATGCAGATAATGAGTTCTTTTGCCTGCAAAAAAAACATATTTGTACAATTTTTAGATCGACTATATGTATTCACGTGGCCGTACAGTAAAACAAATGTAATTCGATATAATAGAGCAGAAACGTTTTTGTAGTAAAATGAAACTTTACCTTTAGGCAAAGTTACGTAGTATAGCGAACTCTTAATTCGGCCCTTGTTATTTTCATCCTGGATTTGCGAGGTGAAGATAGTTTCGCCTGCCAAATGCTCACCGGTCGTCATATCTCCAAGGAGCGTAGGTGCGCGTTCCCAATCATACTGTCATATATAGATAGATTAATAATCATTAACGATCGCTGACTCAAAAATTAAAAGCAGGATCTTGAAAAATTGCTTACCAAATCAATTATCGGAATCGGCTGAATGGGCAACTCCAAGTTTTTGGCAGAAGCGACCTGCCAAATAGCCAGGGCCACGAAGACAGTGCAAATGAAACGAGTCATATTGTATTGTTTGACCGATTTGATTATGACTATGCTGCGGATAACATGCACGTCTCTTTTATAGTCAAGTTCAGACTCTACAAAAATGAATTTGTCTTATCAGCGTGTCATGTAAATGCTTAATCTTTTCCCACTCGATACATCCCTGTATTACGTGATATTTATTTTGATTTGTTCCGATCAGATCGCAGATTTGATTCGTTTATAGTATGTATATGTTACGGGCAATGTGTTTAACGTGGGCATTTTGAAAAATGACCGAGCATTGTGTAGAATGCCCGTTCGAAAAGACATTGTCCAAAATGACCGTAACAAGTTTCGGTCAATCTATAAAATGTCCGGTCATTATACAGAATGCTTAGAGGGTGGTGGTCAATGTATTGAAACACTCTGATAAGGAAATTAAAAAATGTGTTTTTTATTGAGACAATATATCCCTTGGTCAAAATCAACCTTATGAAGATATACCAAGTTTAGGTCGTAACAGGCAGAGTGCAAGCGATAATAAATGAAAATAAAAGAATGTCAACTATAGATTATACCACCCTGCGGGAAGTCCCTCTCCGCCCCCACCCGCGACATAACAACAACTCACTTTGTTCGCATGATTTTTCCAGTATTAGCTCCAATTCTGGATGACAGCTACAATGCAAAGATCATGCGAATAGAATGAGTTTTGGTTAGGTCGTGAAGGGGGCGGAGAGGGCTGGCCGTTATGCCTGCGCGACCATGCATACAAAAATCCAAGAATAATCTTTGAAACAAGAAATCTCACATGTCAACTATGGATTCAACACACTGCCCAACAAACCGTGAGCATTATATAAAATGTCCGGGTCATTTATGAAATACCTGCCCATTATATTCACTGCCAAAAAATTAGGCATTCTACACAATGCCCCGTCATTTTACAAAATGCCCATATTAACCACATTGCCCGTAACATATACAAGTAAAACAATAAAAATTAATTAAATGTATTTTGACAATCGTTATAAGGTTTCTCAATTTAATCGTCGTATCTCACGATGTTACTATTCAACTTTTCAAACGACACAAAAATCTTATCTATCCATATATACTCTTAATATGTATACATATTTACTTGGTCAATTGCAAACTCAATTTGTTGTAAACATCCGGGAATATCCTCTGATATCTGAAATTTTCATTAAGGGCCCAAATAAAAAAGTTTAAAAAAATGCCTTTTTTATTTTTGCATGTAACCTTGCAAATTATAATCTTGGGAAAATCTTTTTTGCATATCATTTCGTAAACCAATGCTTCTAATTGATTATAAAAAATAACTTTTTTAATATTGTATTACACGATTTGAACTTTTTTGAGAAGCTAGTGCAATTAGTTTACTACAGGATTGGAATTGTAGAAAAAATACTAAAAGTTGCATTTTGCAACTTTTTTATGTGGGCCTATATTAAAATTTTAACAAATACGTTGTGTAGGTATGTATCAATTATATGCACTGTGAAAGTTTCATCGAAAACGGTTGATGCGGGAAAAAACGACAGGCATTCATAGATGTAAGGATTCTTAGATATAGGCTGAAAACCGTGGAAATCTGCAAATTTGACCATTTTTAAGGATCTTTTGTAACTCATTGCAACGTCGACCGATTTTGACGAAACTTTCAGAATATGTTTAATTGACACAGATCTACAAAACATATTTTTTAAATTTTCAATATCGGCCCATATAAAAAAGTTGTAAAATGCAACTTTTAGTATTTTTTCTACAATTTCGAACAATTGCAATTTTTGAAAAAATTTCTTTCCACATACTGTAGTAAACTAATTGCTCTAGTTTCTCAAAAAAGTTCAAATCGTAAAGTACAATATTAAAAGAGTTATCGTCTGTTTTAGAGCGTCCTAATATTAATTCGTGTAACTGTATGTATATGTACAGCATTTTTTGGCCGTATAACTAAACATTGTGGGCCGTAAATCGAAAAAGTGCCATAATTAAAAAAAGCCGTCATAGCGAAATGCCGTATAGCGAGGTAGGGGTGTACCAGTGCACCACAATACCAGCGTACTTCAAAGCAGCGCGCGTGGCCTGACGAGGATTACCTTATAAATTCGCATGGCAGATAACGCGTTAAGATAGATGATCCCCTCGATAAATTACAAGAGATAAATAACCTAACTACGAAAATTTAAACGTGCCGTTTGGTCTTACCAAAGAGGAAATTTCCAGTGTTATATAAGTGGTACATATTTTTTCAGAGTTGATAAAGGAAATTAAACTTCTCAAAAATATAAATCTGGATAATATACTGATTGCTATGAAGACGATCGACGAGCATATTGACATTCTTTCTGAAATATTCAAATTGGCAAAATAACGTCGATTAGAATTTCGGTTTGACAAATCTCAATATTGCGACAAAAGTGACATAAGTCAAGAAACTACATTTTTTAAAAACAGTGATAAACCGTTTCTAACATAATAGAATATCGTGGAGGCGTCGAAAGCTATTGTTAGACAGAATATAATCTTGAAGTAAACGATAATAATGTAATATCTTTACAACCCTCAAAAACAACCCTTTTGACTTGTGCCGTTTTTCATTTGTATCTAAGGCACACAGAACTGATTTATTTTAAGTTGTTGCTTTGTTGTTAACATATATGCTATCTAGCAGCTAGACAATGAAGTTAACCTTCCCTCTGTGTACTGCTATTCTAATTGGATTTCGTTATAGTGAAATTTTATTGACTTTTAAAAGAGAAGCATACGATACTTAAATATTTTCAAACATATCACAGATCAAAAATGTTCAAATGGTACAATATAGGATCTGTCCGGAAAGTAATGCGATCACATTTTAAAAAAAAAATGTATTGAACATATGAGTATAAATCTTTAAAATTCTTGAAAGTAGGATCCTTGGGCGTCGAAACATTCTTTCCAGCACGATTTTCATGTTTCGTATGCTCCATGCAAGGCGTTCTCTGGAACCTCTCGTAGTACCTCGTCACAGCCTCTTCGACGCGTTCTACGCCTTCAAAATGGCATCCTTTTATCACATTTTTTATTGTTGGAAACAAGAAGAAGTCGGCGAGAAACAAGTCAGGATTGTACGGGGCTTGAGGAAGTGTTGTGATGTTATTTTTTGCTAGATATTCGCAAACTCGTAGGCAGGTGTGGCTGGGCGCGCGCGTTGTCGTGGTGAAGCACCCAATTGGCGGCGATCTCTTTTTTGAGATTGAATTCTCGGTGATGATTTCGTGCACAGTGGTTTTTTCCATTCCTATAGTCTCTGCTATCAACAAATACTTAATCGATGGTCTGAATTTAAAATTTTCCGCACACGATTCACATTGCCGACGTCACAGAGCGACGTTCATCTTCCACCTCCTCCCGACCCTACTTAAACATTTTGTGCCATCGGAAAACCTGAGACTTTGAGTGGCAGTCATCCCCAAAGGCCTGTTGCAACATGGAAAATGCCTCAGTTCTAGATTTGCAAAGTCGCAGACAAAATTTGATCGCGTAACGTTGCTCAACAGAACGCTCCATTGTCTAGCTTATACCGCGAACTGCAAACACGTTTCAGGTTTTTTTCGATCTTGACCGAATGAGAGCTGAATAAGAGAGCCAGAAAAAATTTGGTCCCACTACTTTCCGGACAGACCATGTATTAAAGAAGTTATCGTCTTTTTGAGAGCGTACGAATACTTTTCCGTGTCACTGTACATAGTTTTGTACAATTGTTTAGGACTTTAGGTTCTCATCAGGACATTGGAAATTAATGAACAGTTCTGATCAAGAACGTAGGATTTTATTTTTGTTTATTGATATTCGAAAAGTTTAATACATATTTGGCAGTCGTTGAATCATCTTTTCGGGACGAATTCGATCCAAATGGAAGAGTTATTTCGCAGTAATGACGAAACGTATATTAGCTTTCACGTAAGTTGGGATTCTTATTAACACCACAACCTTAGATGTTCCAACGTCGCTCATATGACCGCAGATCGCCACATTGCTATCTGGTTTATTCTTCGCACTTATAAAAGTAATTTTTTTGCCTGCGAAGAAAAACATATTTGTACAATTTTTTGATAGAATACATACGCGTGGCTGTACAATAAAACAAATGTAATGCGATATAATAGAGCAGAAACATTTATGTAGCAAGAAGAAACTTTACCTTCAGGAAGAGGCACGTGCAATTCGAGGTGCATAACAACGTACTCATTATTGTCATACTCATAGTCCAAGTAATAGTAACCGTCGCCTGCCTCATGTGTGCCGAATATAAAATCTCCAGTGTTCAAAGTAGTTTCGAAATCAGCATCAAGCTGTCACATGCACATTAATAATCATTAACGATCGATGACCCAAAAATTACAAGCAGGATCTTGAAGGATTGCTTACCAAATCATTTGTCTGGCTCATCTGCTCGTCCAGCTTCAATTCTACGATCTTGTGCTGTATATCAACGCTGGCAATGGCGGCCTGACAGATAGTCAGGGCCACGAAGACAGTGCAAATGTAGCGATACATTTTGTATGTTCGATTTGATGACAACTATGCTCCGGCCAACTTGCACGTCTCTTTTATAATCAGGCCGAGACTCTGCAAAAGTGAATTTGTCTTATCAGCGTGTCATGTAAATGTTTCATGCCTCCCCACTCGAAACACCCTGTATTAGATCGCAGATTTGATTAATTTATATTATGTGATCGGTGGACACAATAAAAATTGATTACGATATACATATGTATCTCTTGAATCCTCCTATCTCACGATGATCTATCTCGAAAATCTTATCTCCTCATTTTGATACATGCACACATACAATGTTTGTTTCTAGTATAGAAAATTTCTATCCCTTCTTCTTCAAAAATTTCTGTCACCTTTTACGACACAACCGAGAGTTGTTCCAAATGATTAAAAAGGAAAATCTGTGCAAAGTTTGAACTCGGTCGAATAACAGGAAGACGCGCCCCGAAACGATTAAATATTAAAGTAATTCATTTAATGCTCATAAAATCGATTTTATCAAATAACTTCCAAACTATTTACCGCGTCATTTACCGTGTTAGACAAAACCTGTAGATCTGGACAGGCTAGGTCATTTATGTCGTATTACTTTTTTCGCAAAACAAACGGTTTTTAATCCAACAATTTTTTTTGAAATTTGAAAATTGAAGTGTGGTTTCATTATCTTTTATGGTCTACTAGCGTCTTAGAGAAGACTGTGGGCACTCAAACTTTGCACAGATTATTTTTAATTATTTGGGACAACCTGGCCGCCCTGTACATTTAGAATGCCATATTGTATCATATTATGAAAGATTTAGGTAACAAGTGACAGTAAAATGCAATAATAGGGAGAAAGGAATAAAATGTACTAGCAATGAAAAAGTATTAAAATTTATTGTACATAGAAAACATCAGTATAAAATTTCACATATTTGACAAGTATATTAGGAAATTATAGTAGAATTCATAGGGGCACCGTTGCATGTCAGCATCGACGAATACGGCTCTTTTTACCATCCATGTCTGCCGTATCCACCAGACAGTCCACCTCCGTATCCGCCGGAGGAGATTCCACCCCCATATCCACCAGAATGACCGCCGCCATATCCACCAGAGAGTCCAATGGAATGTCCACCAGAAAGACCGCCGCCATGTCCACCAGAAAATCCAATGGAGTGTCCACCAGAAAGACCGCCACCGTATCCACCAGAAAGACCTAAACACCAAAACAATATTAATTAACCAGCTGCAAATATATATGTTACGGTAAATGTAATAAACGGGTGATTATTCATAATTACCGGTTATTATATATAATCACCACTTTATTTGGTAAATGTGATAAATTATTGAATATTTATCAAATTAACCGGGGAGTTTATATAATTCCCAACTCGTAATAGTGAATTTGATAAATATATTGACCGATTGACTGATTGACTGTCAGAAAGAGATAAAATTAATGTGATAAAAGTATACATATCTATATAACATAATTTTTTTATTATGTATAACTTTACCACAATTCGTCTGGGTTAGGTCTGGATTAGCTACAGCTATTATACATAATACTTTTCATTTATTGTATTATATGTATAACCTACACCTAACCAAGACCTTTTTTTAAAAATTTTGCCTACAGTTTATTAAAATAATTAAAACCTCTACCAAATTTGGAACAACTTATGTTAGTTTTATCTCTATACCTAACCCAGACCAACGTCGTTCCCGCTCGCTTGTATAAAGCAAACGAAAAAATAAAACACTTTGTTTTAATAAACCGCCGCTGTCAGCCTCGGCCGGCTTAATATCGGTTTGCCTTACAATCTATCGCTATTTACTACTATCTATCTATTTACTACTATCTAATCCTATCTATGTACTATGTATTCTAAACCTATCGCTCACACTCTCTCTATTGACCTAACCCAGTCCAGTTATAGACCTAACCCAGTCCAGTTATAGACCTAACCCAGTCCAGTTATAGACCTAACCATTTATTGAATTTTTAATTGTAAATTATAAAATATTGTTATTCGCAGCCTCTCGCGCCATGGTGTCCAACGAAAAGCTATTCTTCTGACTTGTAGTAACTACTCAAAAAACTGCGCTGTATTCTACGGGCTGAATCGGTCAAGATATTTATCACATTCGCCATTACGAGTTGGGAATTATATAAACTCCCCGGTTAATTTGATAAATATTCAATAATTTATCACATGTGTAAAATTTAGCGGTGATTATATATATAATAACCGGCAATTATACATAATAATCTCCGGATTAATCACATTTACCGTAATATAATACACTGATGTATCTTTGATTCTCGAACCTCGATATAGTGAAATATAAAACCTCAGCGATATTTCTTTTTTAAATGTAACCAGATCGATTGGTAATTTAAACATTTCTTTTATTCCAGTTGCGCTACAGAGAAATTGAAAATATTTACGTTTGCATGAAGACCTACATTGTCCACTTATTAATCTTTAAATAGACTATTAGAGTCATCGTGGCCCTATTCACATTTATGGTAACAATTAGTTATAACGTAAATACATTTAAGTAACCTGTTATTATCTCGCTACATTTCTGATGATTTTCTTGAAAATCTGTGACCATTCAATACAAATGAATTTAATAGATAAATATTGTTTGGAATTATGATGTAATAGTTTTTTTTACTGTTGATTCTATCCTGGCTTCGAATATCTCCTTTTGCAAAACAGACCACAACTGTTGTAGCTTTCAAGTTCGTATCGACAGTAGAACGTCAAAATCATTCGTCTCCGATAGAACAATTAAATGGTTCTAGATCAATGCACCGCGGTTTGTACTAGTCATGTAGAATAATAATAAGCCGAGAAGAATAACTCGTTCATACGAAACTAACCGCGAACAGCTAAAGTGAACCGCATATTATGTAATTTTCCAGACAGTGACAGTTGCACTCCACTGTAAAAACGGTTCGAGTACACCGACATTACGAAATCGACGTAAAGATCTAAAGTCACCGTGTATCATCGTTTTCTCCAAGAAAAAGGCGTATGTAAAAATGTATCGAAAGTGGTAAGGGGGGTCTCACAGACCCCACCAAAATAATATATTGTATTATAGAGATAAATACCTTTTTCATGAATATAAGATTAGGTATTGCTTAAGAGGCTTGTAATTTTTCAGAGTAAAAACGCAGATCCACGAAATTAAATTTTTAAATACACTCAGGCCCGACTCGCTGTCAGATGTTGTTACAATGTTACACAATCAATCTAAAATCTCTGGGGTCTGTGACACCCCACCTAACTAACGGCGGGTTAAAGGAGCTCCGAGAGATTAATAAAATAGGATTTTTTAGGGTGAACGTTAAGTATAACGCGATAATATTTGAATAAAATGACGTTTTACCTCCTCCGTAACCTCCTCCGGAGCTTAAGCCAGATCCTCCATATCCTCCAAGGCTGATGCCCCTTTTCTCAAGGTGCTTCTCTTCCTGGCCGTAGATGGGGCACGCCAGTGCGACGATAACGAGAACAATCTGCAAGAAAGTTACACAATACACGACCTGTTTCCTTCATTATTATGAGCACACTGTGCATTAGGGTCTATTATCCAAGTATATGGCGAAAATTATCGTTAGATTTTCTTATAATTTTGTACGCCTAATGAAACGTATAGGGTGTTCTCCTGAGCATATATGGTGTGAATAAATTTAAATCCTACAGGAATTAATGTACGAAAGAGTTTATAAAATTTCAAAATTCGTGGTAGGAAACATTGTGGACTAACATGAAAATGACGAACAAGTAACGTCTAAAAAGACACAAATACAAACGCAAGTTTGCGATCATCGTAAAAATAATGCTTAGAATCAATAGAATCAATAGAATACGTATTAAAGGCACAAAAACAATGTACAATTGATTGTATAATAATTCGTCTTTATTCCTTCATTAAATACGAACTGCAGATTTTATGCATTTATGACAAAAGAAAATAGTGTTAATAAATTAACCCTATGCCGTATTTTAACGAGTCAGACTGGTGATGAAGATGCTGAACAGAGTCTAATAAATATGTGTGTTATTAATTTTCTGTAAATTTTGTGGATTCGGTGAATTTATTAAAAGCTAAAATGATTGAGACAATTTTGAGTTTGCATAAAGGTCCGCAGTCCGTTCATGGATAAGACTTGAAAAACTATGTGCCCTTACTGTCGTTGATAGAGACATGAAAAGACCGACCGGACAAGGGTTAATTCGTGGTGTGAATTCAGCCGATGCGAATGACTTACGAAGGTATTCATGATGGTTGCGATGTGCTTCACGATCGAAACTGTTGCAAAAACGACAGAATACACCCTCTTTTATACCGAGCCGAGTCATTTCCTGGGGTACCGCATCCCGGCCAACTGGATTTCACATGTGTTGGTGTCATACAATTGCACACCTCGTGCTGCATCGACACGCCTTTCTAACGCCGCGGCCGCACACCACCTCTTGTGTCGCGAAACTTTTTACTTTTGTATTTCCCTGTAAGATCAGGCGAAGATATCGGATACGGCGTGGGCCCGTCAAGTCAGTTGGAAAGAAATAGGTCAATTGTGAAGATTAGCGATGGATAAAACAAACGAAATCGCCAGTCGCGCAAAAGCAAACAACGATTTCGGTATTGCCCCGCACATTGGAAAGCGATCGCGCGAACAGGGCCACGCGAAATTACACAAAAATTGATATACAGTTGGCCGATCAAAACGAATCGTACACGAATCTCCTTTGAATTCGAATGTCCAATTAAAAAGAGTGGTGCAAGCGTTACGTCGTCGCCGTTCTCCATGACAATAACGCAATTATTCAAACATGCTCACAACCTAACGATTACAAATTCGATTACAAATTACTCTCATTAAACCATTACTCGAACATCTCCGTAGCGTTACAGTTACAAATGTTACAAAAATAGTTTGCATAAAAAATCATTCGGAAAACTTGAACCGTTAAAGCGGAAAACACGGAAAAACCACTTTCGGATTCGCGTTGAACACATTAAAATTGATGAGTAGATCTTTGTGAAAAATAAAAATTGTCTGCATCGATTGCGAGACACAGTGGCTACATACAAAAGCTGATTACAGTGATCGCCTCTTGAACTCTTTAAGATCGTACAAGTAATGAAGTTTGATTTAAGCAACTGTATTATGAACGGAAATAATGTTTATAGATGAAGAACTGTGTGACCATGGTATGACCGACATGGCAGTCAACGTGTTAATAAATTGACGATAATATACTGGCTTGTTTTTATTATGCACGCGTAAAATCCGCAATCTATCGGCCACTGGTTGCTGAAATGTAGGGGAAAGAGTTGAACAGTGTTATTCCGCGTTACAGTTGAGGAACGCGTGATTTCATAGCCATCTGACCTGTATCGGATTCGTGGTTAATTGCTGACCGATGGTATCGGATGTATCGAAAGCGGATGAGTCCTGTCGTTGTTTCACCGTGGACTTCTTGTAGAAACGATTTTTCTCCGCCACTCTCTTGTGCCTGGAGAATGAGCGTTGTCAAGGAGGCCTCGGGAGTATCTCTTTTACAGTATTCGCATCTCGAATTTCATCCATCGCGAGACTTTCACTGCTACTAGGCGCTAAGGGGACGGTCTTCGATTGCAACGTTACGTAAAAAGACGAATTTGTATTTTTCCCATCTCGTGTACGCGTACTTCCTTCTTGCGCACGTTCGTACTTCAACAGACAGGTCTTGACGACTGAAACTTCTGATAGACCTTCCATCCAATTTTCTTGACGTACCTCGTACCGTGGAGGTACCTATAACAAGAGAAATCGCGAACAAAATTGTCACCCTCCGCAACTTGCAAAGTAATAATGCAGTATGACAGCAATTCCGCAGCTTGAAGCGATAATAAGACTTTATCCGAACTACACCGGGTGGTACCGAACTGGCGCGACATCGGAAAGTCCTTTTCGAATGCATTACTTATAAGTATGCACCGGACATAGTTTTTTCCGGTGACACTGTTAACGGAGCACGAACAAAGAATAGCGTATACTGGGTTTAGGTAAATTTTCAGTAGCACTTCCCGACGCAGTCCTCCGTTTCCTCTCGGTCGAAATGGAAGAGTTCAAAGAGATCCACAGTGAAATATATCGGCTGCTGTGTTTCACCGGACTATGGCCTATCCACGAATCTCAATTCGCTCTCCAAATGATGGTCAAGCGAATCTTCATCCCTACGGTTACGTTTGCATGTTTGGTGATCCAGGTGATACACGTCGCCTATTATACTTGACAAGGTTGAAAGGATCCATCATCATTTTTACAGAACTTGTTACGAATACATTTCTGTACCGTTTAAATTATTAAAAAATTATGGTGAATTATATATATATATATATACCGGGTGGTTCACGAGAAACAGGCCACCTAAATAGCTCCGTTAGGATTCGAGATAGAAGAAAATGTTACAGAGAAAAGTTGTACTGTTAAACGGGGCAAATATGGTGATATAAAACAATGTTCCGATTGTAGTCGTTTTCAAGGACTTTTGAAGATCATCGATGGTTTTTTGAATAGCACCATATATTTTTAACTTCACAGTGTTGTAGCTGATGTCAAGACGAGTTCGATGATGTTGTACGCTACGACCTTCAAATGACGTTGAATTAGAAAATTTATGATAAAGCAATGATAACTTCAAAATGTGCAATCACTTTATTTGAACTGAATTAAATGTTCGAAATTATGACCTTGAGCGGTAACACAAACATTTAAACGTTTAACAAGGCAACCAATTGTACTTTCAATTGTTTCTGTTGGAATTGATCTACAAGATCTAATTATTCTTTCTTGCATGTTCTCTGGTGTAGTCGGTTGATCACGATATACGTAATCTTTGACTGTTCCCCACAAAAAAGATCAAGAGGAGTTAGATCGGGTCGAGATATATATGATATAATATACATAATACCCAATTAATACTTATTTAATCTTATTAAATAAGTAATCTAGATTATAACTTAATGAAATGCGTAATGTGGCAGACTAATAAGTTGTGTGTCCTTTGCCAGACTAATGGGTTCTGAAACTGATGTGGAGTCATTCCTTTTATAGAAAAATCAATCCATTGTTCTTAGCTTAATCTTCATGGGGTGAGCGCATCTTCATTGATTTCTTCGTATTATTTATCATTTCTGATTGGACCGGACGTACAGTATTCCTTCCATACTTATCGTCCTGTTAGTTAGATCAAATTGCTCTACGCATCCTCCCAGGAGTTAATCATTAGTCTTTTGTTTATTCATCTTTGTCCCTTTCTTCTACGTAGTGTTTATTCTAGATTTCCTGTGGTATATCTTTTACATTCTTCAACGATAAGTTGGTTTCAACGGATGTTTTCGAATTGTTTAATAAAATAGATTTCCTTTTAATTCTATCGCTCGCAATATGGTATAATATACGATAATTCGATATTGATTATTAATTATAATGTTTGATACGTTATTTTTCCTGTGCAACATTAATGGAGCTAATATAAAAAAAAGAAATTCAGTATATACAGAGTGGGGCAATAACTATGTCCACTTTGAATATTGCCGTTATTTGTAATAATATGAAAAAATGTTATATACAAAACTTACACGGTATAGAGGGGGACATATTGTGACATAAACATTTTCTGCGTGGGTGGAGGCATAGAGGAGATTACAAGGTCACCTTGAGTTTTTTAAATGGAAAGATATACTTCCTGTGTCATTAATCGATAGATTATCGAATTCTGAGTAAAAATGTATTGACCTCCATATGTCCTAAATCTAATAGTTAACGAGATATCATCGAAATCATTTTCATTCTTCTTTGGATAATATCTCGTTAACTATTAGGTTTGGGGCATACGAAGATCAATACATTTTTACTCAGAATTCGATACTCTATCGATTCATGATACAGAAAGTAGGTCTTTCGATTTTAAAAAATCAAGGTGACCTTGAAATCTCCTCTATGCATCCACCCGCGCAGAAAATGTTTGTGTCATAATATGTCCCCCTCTATACCGTGTAAGTTTTGTATACAACATTTTTTCATATTATTACAAATAACGGCAATATTTAAAGTGGTCATAGTCATTGCCCCAACCTGTATATTATACATGATTGATTTGATTAATTATTATCTTTGGCCGGTCCACCGGACGTGACAATATATTTTTCATACAATTTATAACCACCATATATTTTTAGCATTCTGTTCTGGGATATATGGTCTAACAATAAACACAGTCTTCTTATAAAAATAATTTTTAACAGATATGCAGCTGCATATGCCTCCGTTTGTGGAATATAGAATTGTATAAAATAATTTCTGTATAAAATTCATCGTCGACATATATTTTTCAGTACAAGACGTTGTTCACGGTAGAGCTCACGTTGGAAAATGTGCTATCGACGATGTCATTCAGCGGGCCAATGGTATTGTTCTTTGTACGATACATGTCTTTCGTTTTCGCATTATCGACAGTAAGTAGCAGACCAATTAAACACTAGTATAATCGCGGTTGAACAGCATCGTTCTAATGTTATGAATATTTCTGTACGCGACGACAGATACGGAAACTCTTTGTAGCTATACAAAACGATTTCGTAACATGGAAAAATACGATTGAGATGGATATGTTCAATGAGTATATAGAGACAGCGAAAGTCTTGTATTACTACTATTTTCGTAAGGACGATTGACAAATATTTTTTTCTTTAAAACTGTGAACAGAAAAATATTTAACCGCACGATACCTATGCGAACTCTGTTGAAGAAGAAAATATTCAAAATAAAATGCGAGGGTCGATCTTTTTCTGTTCCGGCTTTACAAGATCACCATTTCATACCGAAATACATTTCTCGTGAGAACGACCAGAGTCGCCAGATCAGGGGAATTGACTCGAATTGAGGGGAATACAGTTACCCTCTCTCTGCACGACAGAGACGTAACAATTCAAATATTGTGTATATAAAATACAATGTAATTAAATTACGTAATTCAATCGAAATGTATGTAAATTAACACAACTCTGTAGAAAGGGAAGGTAGAGTATGGGGACAAGTCTTAATCTGGCGAAACTGAGAACGACTCTGAAACAGAATCAATTAATGAGAAACGATTTCCGAATCTAGGTTTAGTAAGCTTTACCGTAATCACCATGAGTCTAGCCATGATTCCTATAATAACACAGCCAAAACATCAAGCTGAGTACCTTCGTTATTTCGGATTTTATTACGCCGAGTCAAACATTAACACCGGTTGCGCATGCTTCCATATTTTGTTTGTATATGGAATTGGTATATTTTGCGTGCTCGGTACGGAAGCATCGATGAGTGTCTGTTGCCATCACTTATGCGGATTACTTAAAATCACAAGGTATATTTTCAATAATATTTTAAGGTTTAACTGTTTAGTGTGTCACAACGATTTGTTTCTAAAAAAATCCACAATTCATTCAATTCTACATTGCATTTTTCAATACGTACATCTCTTACGATTCAAAATTACTTGTTGGATATCAACGCTTACTTATTCTTACATTCATTTTTCTTTTTTTAACACGTTCCGTGACGGAGCTGTATTTGCTCGATTTTTCATTCAGGCCATTTGCTTTGTTCTATACTGCATTTTTTTTTATAATACCTCATTCTTTCGATCGGAATATTCTACAGTCTTAATTAAGATGTCTCTGCTTGACTTTACAATCAATTTTTAAAAAATTCTTCGTTTTTCAATGAGTATTCCAATCGGCCAGAACGGAAAGATCAGCGTGGAGCGCATACATCCCACGCGGCACGGAACGTGTTAACAAACTGCACATGCTGACATTCTTAAATTTATTCGATCGTTCGATTGCTTTACATCTCGCCTCCTGAGTTTTTCGTTGATGTTTATTTCCGCAGCTACAAAGTTACAACAGCGATCAACGACGTGGCAAAATCGACCACTCAACAAACAGTAAACATTGCTCCAGCTATAAAGCTACACTTGCAAGCTATCGAGTTGGTATCTTCATATAGATATTAAGACGGCTCTCTTATCACTTACTTACTTACCTTATTAAATGTTTCATTCATCTTGCATATATATTGTTCGTGAATATGGATTCGTCAACGAAGGATGATCGAATCTATATCACAGGATTTAGGAATATCGTATTTAGTGACGATTGGAACGGCTGTCGTTTCCTTCTCATTGAATCTATGCCGTGTAAGTATATTGTTGGAGTTAACTGACCAGAATCGGCAAATGAAATTTGGAAAGTCTACTAAACATCCTGTGAAATAGGAAAAGTAGTCAAACTGTTTTTGGTATGCGACAGATTTTTCTGGTGCTTGTGGAGACGAAGAACTTCGATGAAGCAGTGGTCCCCTTCCTGATCATCTTGTCACACGTGATAATGATATTTCTGGGTAATCATTGCGCGCAGACAGTGTCGAATACCAGCATTGAGATTTTTAATGCAGCGTAAGTGCACATCTCGATCAAACGAAAATTTCATTTTTCAATAACTTCTTGTACTTTTATTTTAATACGATTTTCAATAACTTGAAATCATGAGAACGAACGGTTTATCGCATTCGACATTTAACTTTTTTAATGGGGGCGGGGGGATGACCCTGAGATGTAATCAGATGAAAATTTAATAACACAGATACAATTCGTTTTGGTACTACATACCGCTGAATGCGAGGAAACTGGTACTTTTTATTATGATGAGGTCTGCAAAAGAGATGGAGTGCAGCTTTCTGAGCTTATACACTGCAGGTTACGAAGGTTGCTCGATGGTAAATCGTCATAGTCTCTCGTTTCAACCCTTTGCACTGTGGGCAACAAAATTGAAAAACAATTCTCAGTGCAAATGGTTAATATCGATTGAAACAATCCTACCATACAAAACTTTCTATTTCAGATGATCAGTACGTCGTTTTCGTATTTCACTGTCCTCTATTCGGTCCATTAGAGTAACTAGTCCATTGCGAAGCAACGGAATAGTAATTGTCACGTCAAGAATATTTAATACAGCGAAATTTGAACATTTTGTAGCAGCAAAGAATTACAAATCAAAATTACAGGCGATTCAAGATGGGTAAGAAATGTCACTATTAACGAACAATGAAAATTAAATGAAACAGTAACGAAAGGAAGTAACTAGACTGCGGATCTTTACGTAAAGTAAAAATTGGTTGGGTCAGTTGCAAGAAGCAGAAAGCTGCAAGTATCTTTTTTTATTGAATGATCTTAAAGGCGTAGTCTCGTTTCCAGGATTGCAAGGGTGCGGTATGCGCGTTCTCATTTCTCGATAATACAAAAATGGGGGTTTTCAGTAGTCAAAAGCGCTAGATAAAAGATCAATCTAGGCCGCAATCACCCCCAAAAGTCCTATGTTTGCATTTACTTTACTTTTGAGTAATTTGCATTATTCGGAAGCATAAAGCTGCGACAGTTACATGCTGCGTGTAATAATACAAATTACGCCGGTAATGTAAAAATAGGAGTTTTCAAGGTGATTGAGGCTCAGATAAATCTCTTATTTAGCGCTTTTACTACTGAAAAACCCCATCTTTGCATTATCGAGAAATGAGAAGGCGCATCCTGCACCCTTGTAATCCTGGAAACGAGTCTACCCCCAATATATCGGCATCCTTAAACTGTTTTCATTGCCCCAATACACGGTCTACTTATAACTCTGACTTTATTTTAAACCAAGGTACATCCAACAGCGCACTCATTCGCACGTCTAACAAACAAAGAGGAAGGATTTTTTAGGAACCACAATCACTGTCAGCTACTTCCGGATGTCGATCGAAATCGCATAGACTATGATATGCCACATTGGACATTAGTGCGCTGCGACACATCGATGTGAGACATCGGCTAGTTCACATTTTCCTATATAGTGTCGATTCGGAAAAACATCGACTTATTTATTAAAAAAAACATGTACAACTGAATTCGTTATTGAATGTTTTTAGTTCATTAACAGTGGTCAAGTATTATTTAACTACAAAATCCTGGGAGTTTTCGATACAACAAATATGCACTGTGCGCATAAGACCGCACGACCGAAGTGAAAACTTCTATGGCGATTGCACATCCGTCTGTTTCTCGGCTGCTCCGAGTTTACCCCAATAGCGTTTCACCTCGGAGCGTGACGGATCAGGCTCATTCACTGCCGAGCAATTATATACGCGGTGCAGCTAAAGAAGTTTTCATTTCAAATGTTATAATTATTGAAAACTTACAGCAGTCAGAGACCATTCAGCTATACTAGGCCCACGAAGCCGTCCTTCTGTTTCATCATTGAACCTGTTCTGTTGCATTTGCAGGAGCCTATGAGCTGTCCGAGTCTCTCCATTCTCGTTGTCTTTTCTTCGTGTATCTAATTCCACGAAAATGTCTCGATGCACGATTGCACTCTTCCTTTTCGGATAGATTTCAGACACGTCTAGACACACCGAAAATTAAAGACCATAACCGCGAAACAGGTTGCTCTTCTCAAAAGTCCCTTTATACCTAGAATACGTCTTTTTTTCTTCTTTTTTTTTAATCAGGTTGAGACCAGTGCTTTAATCAGGGAATTTAGTTTAAAGTTTCCTCGAGCGGAGTAGCTCGCTACACTTTAAAGAGAATTGTGAATTTTTTAATCTTGAGCGTTGATTTATCTTGATCTCACTTGATTTTGACTAACAAGAAAATTTTCAAATAACTTGTTAAGAATTTTCTTTGTACCTAGAATACGTCACTATATCAGAGGCGGGCATTATTTGGCGAAACAAATATATCAAATACTATTGAATATTTTAGATTTTATTTTTCTTAAAGAAAATAGTATTTTAAATAAGACATACAATTTCGGAAATAAAATATTTCTATTTGAACAATCTGAAACACGAAATTAAATATTTTACTTTTTGCATTGTTATAATACTCTGAGAAACCGTATAAAGGTACAGTGTATCTTATCGTTAAGAAACGATTTACACTCACAAATGTATTGAATTCGAACCATTAATTTCAGCAATAATATTTCAAATTGAAATTGAAAATAAAGACGAAATACAAATATTTCCAATATTCTTCAAATAAAATACTATTTTCAAAAATTACTGCCTCATAAATTATCTTATTTTCAAAAATTACTGCATCAAATCAAATATTATATTTTCAAAGTTGTACACATACTTTAAAATAAATAGGATTATTTACTATTTACTATTTAAAATACTATTTTCCCCAGCTCTGCACTATATATACAGGGTGCGGCACCTAAAACAGGTCACCTGAATAAATCGCTTGCTTCTGAAGATAGAAAAAAAAGGATCAGACCAAACTTACTTGATATCGAGGGGCTCGTAATCTGAGGTCATTATTTCTTTTATAGGTGGAGACGTCAAGGAGATACGAAGGTCAGCTCTGTTTTTTTAAATGGAACGGTATGGTTTTTTATTTACATTCTGATAGTGTATTTCCAGACGAGTACTATGACCTATTACGAAGGTCATTACACAGGACCTATTACAAGGTCACGCAAGGTCAACTGCAATAGAAAATAAAATGTCTCGAAGCACTCTTCAAATACTTTTGTGTCTTCTCTGGTTGTTGGCATACTGCTCTTCTAAATATTGGTAAGGGTCGCAGAACATAAATAAACATACCATCGCATTGTATGCTTACCTCTATCCAGAAATGTTATTAGTAGTTTGACTACCGACTAGAGTACGGCTTCGAAATATTCAATCCGAGTGTTCAATTTTCAAGAATGCGCTACACGATAGCAGAGAAAGTGGAAATGGTTATCATTTATGGCGAATGTCATAGAATTATGAGGAAAGCGGTACGCGTGTATGGTGAAAGATTTACCGATCGTAATAGTCCTTCGCTTTCTGTCTTTGCAAACATTATAAAAAAGTTTCGAGAAACTGGAAATGTGGATAAGAAAAAACGCACTCGAGCTAAAAAAGCAACCGATGATGGAAACACGATAAACAGTTTAGCAAGTGTAATACAAAATCCACATGTTGGTACGAGGCAACTTGAACGCGAGAGTGGCATCGGTCGACGAAGTATGTTGCGAATACTTAAGGTTAACAAATTTCACCCATTCCACATTTCACTGCATCAACAATTAAGTGAAAATGTATTGCAACGTTTTAGATTATGTCTCAGCGTTCGAGGTCGTCATTTTGAACACTCGAAGTAGCAGCGAATACGTAAATAACATGTTACATGTAAATCGTCGTAGCGTTCGAAGAGTGCTTTGACACACTTTATTTTCTATTGCAGTTGACCTTGCGTGACCTTGAATGACCTTCATAATAGGTCATTGTATTCGTCTTGAAACACATTATCAGAATGTAAATAAAAAACCATACCGTTCCATTTAAAAAAACAGAGTTGACCTTCGTATCTCCTTGACGTCTCCACCTATAAAAAAATTAATGACATCAGATTACGAGCCCCTCGATATCAAGTAAGTTTGGTCGGATCCTTTTTTTTTCTATCTTCAAAAGCAAGCGATTTATTCAGGTGACCTGTTTTAAGTGCCGCACCCTGTATAGTTGGGACTCCCTACCCATAAACTGTAAACGTTGGCCCATAGCTACTCCGACAGACATCTGGCGAGCCTGAAACCCTGTGCGAGGGTTCGAAACAGGAGCACGACACGGACTCTCACTACGCGTCCGTATACTTGCGTGAACTCGAATTTCGCTCTATAACTTCAAGAATATAGTTTTGATGAGTATTCATTTTGTAAACCAAGTTCCCCCTTAGACATATGATTTGTCCGCACGTCTATTCCCCTACGGTTCCTCAGCTATTAACATTTCTATCAAGGAAGGGTGCAAGTGACACCAGAACTTACTTCCCAGCGTATTATTAGTTGTCTTACGACGGACGGCTGTCTTGTCACCTGCCCTTAAACGGACTATCGATATAACAAGGTTCTCGGCGAGCTGTTCGACATACAAAATTGTGCTTACCGGTGCAGTTGATGTTTTGATACCGGCCAAGATGGAAGAGTTCAAAACGATCCACGGAGATTTCTATAACCTGCAGAATTTCTGCGGATTGTGGCCAATCCCTGAACCACAAAATATTTTCCTGTGTCGGGTCAAACAAGTCGTCATCAATGCGGCTATAATCCTCTGTATTGCGATCCAGGTGATAAAAGTTTTATACATATAACAGGGTTGAACACATTTTACTCTAAACAAATGTTTTCTCGTGTAACAAATTTATGTTCATTTGGCGTTGGTTTAAATCAAATCAATCATTTTCAAATAATAGTTAATCGATAATTCAATAATTTTCCGAAAATTATTTAGCTGTTCAAATCAACTAACATATGATTATTTCAAATGACATGTAACCAAACAAAACGATATATTATCTTAACAATTATTTTTTAAATAATTCATCATTTTTAGGGAACTTGTTACGAACACATTTCGGAATCGTTTAAATAGTTTAAAAATTAAAACGAATTGTACGTTCATACAATTCATGTTTTTTAAAATCACGATAAAAATAATTATTGTTTTTTTTCTTTCCGTTCAACATTCTCGAATTTTCGTAAGCTTTCTTCACTGTAGTAGTTTCGCGCGACACCGAACAATGAATCTGCATGGCGTCGTTTGTGAAACGAAATTGCTTAAAATAAAATAAGAATAGCAATTAACTATTGTCGAAATATTTTTCAGTATAGCACGTTGTCCAACGTAGAATTCACGTTGGATATTGTGCTATCCACGGTGTCGTTCAGTTTTCCAATGATATTGTTCTTTGTACGATACGTGGCTTACCTTAGTGCGAGTAAAACAGTAAGTAACAGAACAACTTAACGCTGGCATATTTACTGTAGTTGTTAAATGAATATTTTTGTACGCGCCGTCAGATGTGTAGAATCTTTCAGGAGATGACGGACGATTTCGTGAAATGGAAAAATACGGACGAAATGAAATTATTTCTAGAAGAAGTAGATCAAGCAAAACTCATATATTACTATTATATACGTAAGGGCAATTGCCAAATATCTTTCTTTTCGATACCGTGAATGAAAACATATTTGACCGCACGCGCTATAAAATTTTTAAAAGAATTCAGAAGAAATTCGAATGTCTGTACGTATACAAGGGTCAATCTCTTTCCTTCACAGTTTCCGAGTCAAGTTCCCTTCTCTCGATGCTTGTAAAATTTAGTCTAAAAACAGAATCAATTAATGAGATATGGTTCTCAACTGCAGGTCTAGTGACTTTCACAGTGGTCGGGCTGTACTTGGCATTTATTCCTATAATAACACAGCCAAAACATCAAGTCTTTTATCTTCGTTATTTTGGATTTTATTTCACCCAGCAGAGCATTAAGACCACTCTCGTATGCTTCCACATTATGTTTGTATATGGAATTGGTATATTTTGCATACTCGGTACGGAAGTATCGCTGTCCGTCATTTGTCATCACGTATGCGGATTACTTAAAATCACTTGGTATATTTTCTCCTTTCTTACGATTCAAACACTACTTGCTGCATGTTTTATTCTTTTCACAAAACTGCATGAAACCAATTGGTCGCTGACGAACTCTGCATCGGATGTAAAATTCTTGGAGCAACAAAAGGAAGTATCGATAAAAATTTTTAATCTGTCAGCCAGAGTTGTGCTAAGTTAAATACTTTGTAATTAAATTAATTAAATTATGTAATTTAATTACATTGTATTTTATGTACACAGTATTTGAATAACATTGCATCACGTAATTCGAGCCATTCACTTAATTTAATTGCTATGTAATTACGCGAATCATGAGTGTAATCGAAATACAATGTAATAAGAAATAGAATGTAATTGGTATAACTCTGCTTTCAGCTACAAAATTAAAAAGACAGTCAACGATTGTTCAAGATCGCTTACCCCATTAAAAGTAGATGTTGGTCCAGCACTGGAACTACATTATAAAGCTATCTCGTTGGTATCCTAAATATCCCTTTATACAATCTGATGAAGACATCGAGACAACGCCGTTACCATGTATTTAATGCCTATTTTATTACATGTTTCATTCATCTATCCTTCGCGAACGCGTGCAAATACTATACAAATTCGCCAACCAAGGATCGTCGAAGCTTGTTCACAGGAATTAGGATTATCTTATTTAGTGACGATTGGAGCGGCTGTCGTTTCCTTCTCTTTGAATCTATGCCGTGTAAATATAAGTTATAATTGAGTGACCAGTATCAGCAAATTAATTTTCAAAAGTCTACTAAATATTACTGTCAAATAGAAAAAGCGGTAAAACTGTTTTTATTGTGTGACAGATATTTATGGTGATTACGCAGGGAAAGTTGGACGAAGCAGTGGCTCCATTCCTAATCATCGTAGCGCATATAATAATGTTATTCCTGGGTAATCATGTCGGTCAAAGGGTGTCAAGCACCAGCCTAGACGTTTATAATGCAACGTAAGTGAACATCTCGATTTATCGAAAATTGAATTGAATTCATGATAACGAATAATTATCATAAGACTGCAGAAGAGAAATTTCATTGTTCCTTTAATAATTTTAATAAGCTACGACTTATACGTTAGAACTCCTAATATCTTGTAATCTGCCCCCTGCTTTAAATTGTACCTAGTCATTTTTACTAGAAATGCATAAAATCCGAAGTCTAACTATCACATTAGAATTACTAACAACTTGAAAATTTGATAACGCAGATACTCTTCGGAGTGGTACAATATACCGTTGAATGAAAGGAAACTGGTCAATTTCATAATGATGAAGTCTTCGAAAGAGATTGTAATCTGCCTGCTAAGTCTATATACTGCTAATTACGAAGGATATTCGATGGTAATCGATCAAATTGTCTTTCCTTATTGTCGATTCTCAGTCTACGATTACAGACATGTTTATTTCAGATCTTAAGAACAGCATTTTCCTATTTCACTGTCCTGCTTTCGGTCCAGTAGATCGTTGCGAAATAATATTTGAAGCAGTAGTTATTATTTCGACGTGTTGCGAGCTATCAGTATAAAATTTGAAGCAATTAACACGTTGAGCGCCACGCGAATTCCCGTCAGGCCACGCGCGCTGCGTCCGTCAGGACAACCGTTTTTATGTTTACCGTGTTTCAACAAAATCCATTAAAATGCCTTAATGATATAATCCTGTAATACATAAAAATTAAGTAAATTTCAAATAAATTTTCAGTAATTACTTAAAACAATGTAAATTTTTTAGTTTTATATCATATTTTACATTGTCAGTCACCGGTGGTTGACGCGGCCTGAACGAAAAGTTCAGTGTCAGTCACCGGTGACCGACGTTACAGTCATCGTGTTAACGCTCACCGATAAAGCACGCGAAAAGACAACAGAGAGAATTTTCGTTTTAATTTAATAACGTTGTAGTAATATACACCAGTCTTATCATTTTCGTTGGATTTACTTTAACTTGTTACCTACATTCTTCATACATAAATAAATAAATATACTCCTTGATATTGTATAAAAAGTTATTTTTCAAGTTAGATCTCTTATTCCTCAAGAAAAGGAAACGCAAGAAATGTTCAGCCCATCTAGGTTATCATCGAAACATTTATTGTTTTAATATATTTTATCAATTTATCAAGTTTATTTAATAAGTTTGTGTTAACTAAATTGTACAATTTTGTTCCGCTATAAGTCGATGGCTCAGGACGGCTTCCGTCGTATTTCAGATCAGCGTTTCTATAGGTTTGAAATAATTATATATATTGTTTCAAAGATCTTTATTGAATGTCTTGCAATACATTTGTTCTTACATTCTAGTGTACAATATTAACGCAAATTCCTGCGAGTGAGCCTTGGAGGGACCTCCGATCGGAGGAATGCCAATTTTAAATCAGAAATATACATTTTTAGGACATTGAAGACTGAAAGTTCCGACGGAAATTTCAATTAGAATATTAAAAATAATACTTACCGGTGTTCGTTGAATGACCAGCTGAAGGACAGAATTGTTGAAGGTGGTTGGAGGTGCCAAAAAAATGCTATTCCGTTCTAATTGTGAGCCCGTCTTGTTGACACCTCCGACAACATCTTATGCCCCGTACAGACCTGAACATTTCGACGAACAGCGCGCCGAACGCCGCGCCTCGGCCAACGGCGAACAGAACGGATTTGTACTATTTCTATAATTTCTTGCGAACAATATGCAAGCTGCAGCGGCGTATACTACACAAAGAAATACAGAAAATATTGGAAATTTATTGAGTCAATTAAAGTTTCAAAGTGAAATGTTCAGGTCTGTACGAAGCATTAATCACATCAGATTCGAGACTAAATGACTTGAATTTTTGGAGATATTATGACATTTCGACGAACATTGCACCGAACGGCTCGCATTTCGGCGCGCACGAACGCGAACGGGCAGTACTTGCAAATCTGTTTGTAGGACAGATAGCAAATCCTAAACATTCATAATATAAAGAATAAATGTCAAGAAATATGAAGAAATTTATAAACAAAGACATCGGTGATTTAAATTATCTGAAAAAATTGTATCTCTACTTCCTAATTTGTTTCAAATTATTAAAGAGGCTCTAGCTATGAAAACATTGCACTTGTTTAAAACAATTGTAATGATCTAGCAAATAACAACACGTTTATTCGTACAACAAAACATTGTTTAAATGAATTCATCTCGACAGTAGTGTTGCCGCAATGTAGTAACGGAAAAGTTTTAACATACCGTACTAACAAAGTTAACAAATGTCTTTGTTTATAATCTTTGTTTATAAATTTCTTTCTATTTCTTGACATTTATTCTTTATATCATGAATGTTTAGGATATGCTATCTGTCCTGCAAACAGATTTGCAAGTGCTATTCGTTCGCTTTCGTGCGCGCCGTCGTTCCCTGAGCTGATGGATCGGCCGCGCGCCCGAATGTGCGTCGGATTGCGCGCGGCGACGTTCGTGTCACCGTTCGGCGCAATGTTCGTCGAAATGTCATAATATCTCCAAAAATTCAAGTCATTTAGTCTCGAATCTGATGTCTTTAATGCTTCGTACAGACCTGAACATTTCACTTTGAAACTTTAATTCATTCTTCTTCTTTGTGTAATATACGCCGCTGCAGCTTCCATAGTTGTTCGCAAGAAATTATGGAAATAGCACAAAGTCCGTTCCGTTCGCCGTTGGCCGAGGCGCGCTGTTCGTCGAAATGTTCAGGTCTGTACGAGGCATATACTTAAATGATTGTTGAAGGGAGGCCACAGTAGGCCAGGGTAGTTCTAGATGACCCCTGGTCTTTCTGGTCCTCCTGGCCCCGGAGTTCGACCGCTCCTACCAGAATGCCTGTCCCGGACCAAGCCGGGGGAGCCAGCGGAGGGGATCATCCCACTGATTGACTGACTGAGTCAGTGATGCGCAACTCTCCCCACCCCATCGATCGATATCGATCGCCGTGACAGTAATTATTGATTTTATCATTTCGAACTGATTAATTTTTATAATAATTCCTTTTGCCAACGATATCGACAAGCACTCCCTTGACCACCTCGCCATCTCATTTTTTACAGTGAAGTCTTGATCTAAACCGTATCCTCGAGTTCCTGCTCCGACATAAATTGTGCAGGGCTACTATTTTTTTTGTGACCTCACCGCTCGCGCCAAACGTAGAAAAGAAAGGCCTGTAAGCACGGAACGCACGCTGAAAACGTATCTGCATACCGTCAATTAAATCACTAAATACAGTTCAAATTATATTGTGTTGATTATATCATGTGTCGAATAGAAATAACCATAATTATTTTTATTTGGCGCTTGTATATCGTTTATTTGACTCTGCTCCTACAATTATATTATATTATATTATATTTATTCGTCCACGTGGCTCTCTCTCGCAGTCTTTATTACTCAGATTAGTATATCAACTAAACGTTACTCTGTCTTTCAACATATTTCTGTTCCCAAAGATCGATTCTTGGAACATTTATGTATAAAAAAAGTGATAATTTCGCAAAATTTATTAAGATTTGATATTGTATTGATATTAAAATTTAATATGTATATACATATAATATGTATTGTATATAATATATAAAGTTCTAAACTTTTCCAGTACTTTCCTGGCAGTAATAGTTGCCGGTAAATCCTGCCAATCTAAATCTGCAAATATATATTTTATTGTTGGCTGCATATAGTTTTAAAAAAAATTAATTATACACATAATACACGGTAAAAGTATTAATATATGAAAAAGTTACTTACGTTACTCGTTAAATCAATCATCTTAATCTCAATCCGCAAGCTTTAAATGGTATCCAATGGGTACTATTTCTTATTACATGTAATAATATTCTTTCTTTTCCTAATTCAAACAGCAATCTATGTATACAAATATCTCCTTATCTCCTTTCCTAATACAAACAGTAAACTATGTATTCAAATATCTTCTTATTTGGTACTTCATTTATTTATGTGAAGAAAAATACTTGAAGTACTTACTAATTAACTTCCTTGCAGAAGCTAAATCTTCTAAAACACTTTGATACATTCTTTTCTGTAACTGTTCACGGTAATAAACTTGAGTTACCAATTGTGCTAAGAACTTCCACAAGAATTCAGATAAATAAAAAGTTTTACCTGGCTTATAAAATTTTTACGAATTTTTATAAAAATTTATACGGATTTCTGTTCATTTCAAATATTGTTTTATGAAGCCGTTCAAATGTTGGTCTTTCACATGGAAAAAATATTCGAGAGCACAAGAGTTGGACCGAAAAAATAAAGAAAGGTATTTAAATATTACTAAAATCCTTATATACCTTTTCTCTTGGTTTGTTTGTCACATGAATCACGTCCTCCAATGCTTTCCTTATTTTTGAAAGTAAACCATTCCATAATTCCAATCTGTGCCCATCACCGGAAGCATTTTTCCCAACATTTTCAGTTCATTTTTGTTTAAATTCTATTTCTTTTAACGTTTAACTGTAAACGTTTTGTTCATTTTTCTGTGCTTGCTTTCGTACATTTTCACTTTTATTTTCTAATCGTAACATTGTAGCAGCTCGAAGTTTCCTTTGACTAGCCAGAGGAATTGCTCAATCGCAAGATAAACGTTGCCAAACTTGTAGAACTTTTGATCTTACACACATAAGCATTACAATCTAAAAAAAGCCACGAAAAATAGTGTCCTGTTCCGAGCTAGGTCACAAGTCATTACTGTACTGTTATTAGACATTACTGTACGCAAGTCTTAAGATCTTTTCGAAAAAATGAAGAGTATCAGTTGAGTAATATTTGAATGCCAAAAATTAAAAGACTTACCTCAAATATTGTTTGCCTTATATTATTTGTCTTTTCTTTTTTGCTCTGTTCCAAAATTGAAAAAAAGCACACCTTAGTCAGTAATCTGCAATATAAAATAACAGTTAATTAATTTCTGGCTTGTACAGTAACTACAATATTCAGCACGATCTGTAAACTTACAGGACAAATGGTTCCTCAACTATCAAAGGCTGCCAGAACATATGTAAAGGTAAATGTAATAACCTGTAGACATATTTTCATGCCTTTTCTTTAGCATCTTCCCATTTTTTTTCCGTATCAGACTTAGTAGATTTTTTCTTCTAAAACAATTATATTGATAAAAAATAATTTCTTTCTGCGATAAAATTAAATTATATAAATCATAAACAAACATACCTTATCATTTAATTTGTTGCCTGCTTCTTTACAGATTTCTTCATTCAAATGACAAACAAACCAAGAGAAAAGGTATATAAGAATTTTAGTAATATTTAAATACCTTTCTTTATTTTCTCGGTCCAATTCTTTTGTGCTCTCGAATATCTTTTCCATGTGAAAGACCAACATTTGAACAGCTTCATAAAACAATATTTGAAATGAACAGAAATCCGTATAAATTTTTATAAAAATTCGTAAAAATTTTATAAGTCAGGTAAAAAATCTGCAAGGAAGTTTTTAAAGTTCATTAGTAAGTACTTCAAGTATTTTTCTTCACATAAATAAATAAGGTAACATAAGTAAGGAGATATTTGAATACATAGTTTACTGTTTGTATTAAGAAAGGAGATAAGGAGATATTTGTATTAGAGATCCCTATTTCACGTGTATATAAATACACGGTTCACATACCACGTGTACACGTGTATTTTAGTACACGTTCAAAACCGCGATCTCTAATTTGTATACACAGATTATTGTTTGTATTAGGAAAAGGAAAATATTATTACATGTAATAAGAGATCATACTCATTAGATACCATTTAAAGCTTCTGAAACCATCCCAATTCGGATGATTGATTTAACGGAGTACCCACTCCGGTTTGAATCCAGCAGGTCATCTTTGTTTATAGGAATGATGAATTCCTTATTCATTTTAATTAATTTGGTAATACCTAAGGAGTTTTCTCCAAATTTCTTCTTTTTGTATACGAAATTTCAAAACGTCTATCCACTATACTATGAAACCACGATACCGTTGGATACCGTCCAATACCGTCTGATCCACGTGGACGATAGGTTTTCGAATTCATTGGTACCAACAAAACAATAATTAAAGATGAACAGTAGCGAAACTGATGCTTCTATCGGCGTAGTGGTGAACTACGAATGAAGATAGAGAGATCTTTGTCTCTCCTACAGGGCTGTGACAGAGTGGGAGATATGTTACTCGCAGGAGAGACAAAGACAGAGATTTACGAAGCAGCTAGATTTTTCGATGAACTTACAACTTTGTGAAACGAAGAAGCAATATTCTTTGATAATTTTTGTGTAGAAATATTCTCTGTATTATTCCGCATCTTCGTACAGAGCCTTTTTTGCAATTTGGTTCTTCAAACTTTATGAACGATAAAAGTGTACATTTTTTTCTGTACACCTTTTCCAAAAAAGGGCTCTGTACGAAGATGCGGAATAATACAGAGTATTTCAACACAAAAATTATTAAAAAATATTCAAATCAGTATATTTGCACATTTAGATTGGCAGGATTGCGGCGCCATAGTATCGTGAGGAGACTGATAGCAGAGAGGATCTGATAGTGGTGATTGGTGATAGTACCAGATAGTTCTATCTTTCTGTATTTTTAATTTTGTAAGGTTCAAATTAATATTATAACAAAAGTAGAACATGTTTTATGATTGGTGGTTCGTGATTTGAAACTAAATATTATTTTCTAGCATGTTATGATCCCAAATTCTCTGTCATTATTTTATTCTTGTGGACTCCCCCTAATCATACAATTTTGTTTCTGTCCAGGATAGGTTAGTTTTAACCACTATTTACTATAAGAGATAGCTCCCTCTATTTTTTGTTATTCATTTCTGTTTGTATTTGGTTAATGTGGATTTTAATGTAAATTTTTTTAACTGAACAACAATTTAAACATTTTATAAATTTCTATAGGTATTTTTTTTATTTAATTAGATTTTTAAGTACATACTTAAAAAATATCCAAGTATGTATCTCATTGGTTACACGAATTGATGTATTTCATGTGAGAAAATGGTTGACATAGTTGACATTAAGGTCTGCCATTAATGTTTATTAAAAATATGTAATGCTAGTGACAGTACTAATTACGCATTATCGATAATAGTATATGCAACGTCTTCCTATTCAGCAAGGATATTAATTCAGGAAGCTATATTATGTTTTGTGGTTAAAAATTCTTGAAATTGTTCAACTTGGTCTACACAGGAAGGAATCGGTATTGTTTTTAATATACGTTCATAAGTGGTGATCTAAGTGCAAATTTATTAAAACTTCTTTTATTTATAATTTCAGATGGATATGATACACAAATAAAATTATTTTATTAAACACAAGGGAGATAAGAAGCTTGCAGTCATTGTTTACACATTCTATCAGTGTTATAACGAACCAAACATGGGAAGCATGAATATTACAGAAGAAGAAAAGAAATTTTTGGAAGAATGTGAAAAAGAGTTTGAAAATCGATTTACAGAAGGAGACAGTGAGTTTATAAAAGTTAAAAATATGGAATTGATAACCCCACCAATTATGGATCCTTGGCACACTAAACCTCGAAGATCACAGGATGATTGGTCACAAAATCAAGGCCATGGAAGACGGAATAATTCTTGGGATAGACGTAATAATGATAGAAACAGAGATGGATGGGGCAGATACGAGAAAAGACGTCGTAATAAATAATATTAACAATCGTTTTATCGAATGGCTACGTTTTATTTTGTACATAGACTGACACTTATACAAAACTGTAAAATAAAATGTTTGTAACAACACCAATATATCTTGTCATTTGAAAATATTAATATAATTTTATTGTCCGTTGTATCTAGATTTAATTTATTTGTTTTTTGTGGTCATATTTATATCTAACTGTAATTGAAATTATCTAGCTACATACCAATAAGGATGTTTTCTTTGATCACAAGTAAGATGACGAAAAGCATAAGTGCAAATGAAATATTTGGATGTATTGTATGAAATGTCGGATTACTATTGATTTCTTTAATTTTTTGGATATCCGTAATATCTGTAATTGACAACACACAATTAATTGCTTGAACGACCAATAATTAGAAATTCAACATTTTATGTCACACGACCCCGTTTAGATATTTTTGCAAGACAGCAGATATACAAATACATGAGCATTAATAAATACTTGTGTACACGCATGAGTAAACAAAACAACGACATGAGATAATCAGCTGTTATAATGTGGACAGGAAACATGTGTTTCTTTTATCTGTTGAAACGTATATCTTTTGTCTCCGTCCGGTGTATAATTAAATTCGATGGAACAAAGACAGGAGGCGTTTTTGCACACGTTATAATGCTATACTAAACGATGTATGTATATACCTTTTAGCCTGAACAAAGATTATTTTAGTGGAGCGCGATTACTACAGAGATGAGATGTACTATTTAAATATATATATATATATACATTTTCCAATGAATCTAAAAGCTGGTAAGACAGTTTAAATTAAAACGTATTGACGCACAAGTGAGCGTACATATAATTAATTCGTTAAATAACACAAAGTTATTACATATTTTCACAAGCCCATCTTGAAAGTCGGAAGGTTCGACTCGTATTGCTATGTATGTATCAGTAAATGTTTGATAGAATCCACATATCCGAACTGAACGGGAACGAGAAACCATAGATAGTGGGGAGAGAATTGGATAGACTATCCGCTTATAATAAATTGTCTCCCGACGAATTTGCGTAATCGAAGTTTTGTTTCGGTAAAATAAAGCAGTGCCCGCTCAAAGTGGAATTAATATTTAAACGCGTGTACGGATCGAAGAGTATACACCCACTGACGCACTCATCGTGTACAGCTCGTGCACGCAAGCTACGTCAATTGAGAATTGCGTTTATATGTAATGAGTGATCAATGCTGTGTTGCTATATATATATATATATACACATCTATAATTAAACATACACGAGTGTGTTATGGATAAACACAGTAAATATTCTCAGTGACGCAGAGTTCGTGCAATCATTAATTGGCGAGACATCCATGTGCGCGGACTTTTAAAGATATTTATCAGTTGTAAAATGCTGCGTGGAGATAAATTTTGTTTGCAATACATCTGACTAGCTCGTTCACAATTATTTCAATTGAACCAGATCTTTCAGTAACATATTTTCTCAGTGGTGAGTATAATTTCGTAATATTTTCCATCTTTCTGTGTACGAAGCTGTTAGAAAAGTGGCTCAAGATTGATAGATACATATTTCGCGATTAATGTCACAGAGCAATCGTACTCGTACTATGTACTATAATCAACAGTCTACACGCTCGTGAAGTCTGGTGAATTTTAAAAAATCACGCAAGGAAAGCACGTTTCTGTTATCAGAATGAAATAAACCAAAAAGACACTCATACTCGAACTCACAGTAGAAAATCGCAGCATGGCTGGAGTATACATCACAAAGTGACAAGTAAATACCTGTAATATTGAATAAATTATACATACAATGTACACATTCATGGAATCTGTTTTTGATGTGCTATATTAAGAAGTTGTACTTTGTTCTTCTTTCTTTTAGACTTACTGCACTGTCACTAGAATACACTGATGTTAATGTAAAGACATTAGAATTTATAATTCAAATAAATACGATATATTTTATTAAGCATAAGCTTTGTATGATTATTTTTAATGGATTGGATCAAGAAATTACGTGCTACAAGGTAAAACAAAACAAAAATATTGCTATGCATATACATTTTTATAACTTATAATTATATGTAACATTATAGGTCCACTGTTCCTACAGATGATGATCTAGAAACTGTTGCTGAGAGAAAGGAACGATGGAGGAGTATCAATGCAATTTATTTTACTATGTTTCTTATGTCTCTTGGATTTAGTATTATATTGACTGGAGTGTGGCCATATCTTGATAAAGTAAGTACGACGATAGACAACAAAAATGTTTATATACCCTATTATTGCCCTGGTCATTGATTAACGTGATACTTGAAGTAGTGGGAGAATTTTTTGGTTTCCAAGACAATAATGAGAAACTTTTAGTCCTACACTCGTTAAGCAACGCATGACTGTACTACACCGAATAACGTGCTGATCCACGACCAGAGCCATATCAAACTTGATCCACACATTATGATATGTAATGATGTATTTGTGTGTGCATTGCAGTTGGACAAAAATGCAGGCAAAGAATTTATGGGATATGTTGTTGCAGCAAATCCTTTGGCGCAAATGTTATTTTCCCCCTTAGTAGGATGGTGGGGAGATAAAAGGGGTTCTATAAGATTACCTCTTTTAACAACGCTAGCTCTTTTTACATTTGCATCAGGATTGTACAGTGTCCTTGAAATCTTGCCAGGCGATAGGAAAATGTACATGATAGCTGCTAGATTCTTGGTCGGAGTTAGTTCTGGTTAATATTTTTTCTTTGGTTCTGATATTATAATTACTGTGCACATTGTATTTTATACTTAGACTGCGGAAGCTCATGCAAATTAACATGTCTAGAGATTAACATACAAAACTAGAATTGAGCAGTAACTCGGTCTATGCTAGAAATTTAACATTTCATATATTACAACTAAATATATCATTATTTTATTTGTAGCCAATATTGCAGCAGCAAGGTCTTATCTTTCTGCAGCTACAAAATTTGTAGAAAGAACACATGCGGTTTCTATGGTATCTCTTGCGCAGGTAATGTAACTTACTAGTATTTTATTTGTATATAGTTCTACATAGAACTATATTCTTTGTACATAGTTGTATGCGATTGATCGTATAATCTCATTTATTAGGTACTGGGATTTGTGGTAGGTCCTGGATTGCAAGCCGCAGTCACACCTCTCGGCGAACATGGTTTCTATTTTATAAATATACCTTTTAATATGTATACTATGACTGGTTGGATAAATGTGATAATGGGAATTCTTAATTTTTCATTGTTTCTTCCATGGAATTTTAAGGAGCATAGGATTGCCTTACGCGAAGCTATGAAATCTCAAGGAAGAGCGACAGGTAAAAATTACTTTAATTCAGCGTATATACTGTAAGTAAAAATAGATTCTAGCGAACTAACAGAATGGTTGTTGCAAAACTGTAGAAGAGGAAACATTGAAGTCTGTAAAACCCGATTATCTAGCGAATTGGACATTGATTTGTGCATTCTTCGTCTTGGTATTTAATTTCGTCCTTCTCGAAACGTTAGTATAATGATCTTTTACATTTACATTTTTCGTTTTCTTTATTTTGTTCAACATTTGTTTACCTTCTTATTAGTCTGGGTACTTCTTTAACTATGGATCAATTTGGTTGGTCAAAGAAAGAGTCTTTATATTATATGGGTCTATTAATGAGTGTTGGTGCTATTGTATCTTGCATTACATTTGTTATGATCGAACCACTATGTAAAAGGTATGGATATTTTATAGAAACTGAACATTTTGTAAGCGACATGTCTCATCTATTATTTGACTGTTATTAGATTCAATGAACGCAAGGTGATGCTGTGGGGTGGATTTTTCTTGATGATAATTGGAAGGATATTGTACATCCCGTGGGGACCGGATCCACCGCTAATCGCGTACGAACCATGTAAGTACAAAATTAAAAGTTCAAATTCTCATATAAAATAATTTTCCATGAATTTTTATTAATGTTACAGCATTCGAGAATGGTACAACAAATGTCAATGAAACAGAAATCTTAGGGTGCCCTAGTACTCAAGAGTGGTGTCTTTACACACCTCAACTCACGGTCACACAATTCTTTATTGGCTATGGTTTCACCACCATAGGCTACCCGTTGGGGGTTACCTTAATACAAACGATCTTCAGTAAAGTATTAGGACCACGACCACAAGGTGTTTGGATGGGTTTTATGACAGGTGCGGGATGCGCATCTCGTGTTTTAGGTCCAGTATTTGTTAGCGTGATTTACACACGTTATGGAACGTACCATGCTTTTGGTATCACTGGTCTGATGTTAATATTATCTATGTTGTGGTTACAAATCGTGGACAAGCGTTTAGTACCTCCTAAACTTACTTCAAAAGACGAAACGAAACCTGATGCAGAAATTCCATTGGTGCATCTTAGATCTAATGATACTCAAGCAACGAACGATATTGAAAGAAATAATATAAACGCGGAATGTGATAAGGTGTAGCATTAGTCATATATTTTTTTGTGCAATTTTATCTTTTTATATATATATAATGTATATAGGGATTTATGCGCGACTCCAATTGTTGGCGAAAAATACTGATACTATACGAAATACGATATTTTTTATGGATATTTACACGTTTTTTCATACATATCTCACAACGATGAATATGTAAAAGTACTATTAACAAATTAATGTAAAATTAATGGAGGTGTATGGAGAGGATGACAAAGGTTTTAGATAAATGATGAAAAATTCTTATGTTAGCATCTTATACCGAAATGAAATGAGATTGTCGCGTTTTAGAGGGATTATGGTATGATATTGATATAACACTAAACCTACCGAGCTTTAAACGTAGGCAGTACATGCTGTCTTATAAAAATAACAAGATTAAATTTATTTGTGCAGTTCATATTAAAATATCTGCGCCATTAAATACATTTATTTAATCATCTACCACGAAAGCATTTTTATAATTTGAATTGTAATATAAAAATTCTGGAACCGGTCGTTTGATCGGTGGTGGTAGGTTTAGTGATAATAAGTACAAAAGATTTTTTAACTGTTTGAACATATTAAAAGGACTACGTATGTTATGAATATTATATAGATAATTATGCAAGTTGCTCATACCCTTAAAGTCTAGAAAAATACTTGTAACAGTAAAAGACTGATATTTACACGAATTTATTATCAAATGTAAAAGAATTCAAATGACTTCCATTAAACATTCGTGCTCGAATGTACTTATCAAAATGGAATGAGCTTCTACAGAGTTATTGTTCAGCCATGCTAGCAAACAATTGCAATGAATTTTACTTAATAGAATATTTTGTTGATAAAACAATCTATGCATATTCCTCTTGCCGAAATTGAAATATGATGTGCAACGTGTGCGCATCGAACAACTTCGAAAGAAAAGAATATATAAAAGAACAGGAGTGTTATATTGTGATTGTTTCCGGTGATCATACGAATTTCAAAGCACACATTAAAAAAAGGGTCACAAAACGTACTCAGTTTATTATTATCTATTATTGAAAGTTTCAATTGTTTATCACTTGTATTTGTCTACACTGCTTATATAAATATTGTAAAAAAGAAATACGAATAAAGATTCATGGAAAGAGCTACAAAACGAAGTCGTAAATGCATACGAGATTGCGGAATTGTTAGAAACTACGAACGGAAAGAATTGTTAACATATACCCTTAAAACTAAACGACATGAATGCTGACACCTTACTTAAATAACACTTACACTTTACAGTTAGTCTTTCTTCTTTGGTTTTTTAGGATTCCGGGATCGAGATTTAGCTTTACAGAGGGGACAAATCGGGGCGTTTCTATGAATTTGTTGATGGCACGACAGACATGATTTCATTGGAGGTGGTTGTTGCCTGAAAACAAAATGAGGAAATATAGAGGAAGAAGGAGTACGTTGTACTGCATTTATGTATTTTTGTTATGTATTGTTGTTCCCAATTGATAAGAACTAGATAGCGGATTTTTGTGCAAAATAAAAATTGTCTGCATCTATTATATGAAACAGGAACCGCTTATGAATTTCTTTTTTTCTTTAATAAAAGTAGGTCAATTTTACTATAAATGCATAAAATCTGCAGTTTAATAAGAACTGTTGCGATTTTTTGACAGAAGTGATTCGTGTATTTCTGTAAAGTAGGGATTAGTATTTGCATGCGTTGTTAGATAAAAATATAATATAAAATTGAGATATACCAGAGGTACCTGAATGTTGCAGCAGGTGGACCTGGTGCTGGGGGTAATGGTCTTGGTTCTGGTTTACTTGGACCTTGAAGGGGTTGAGGGGCAAGGAAAGGTGTGGAACCACCTGGATGACCAGGATGGTGTAAAGTAAGTGGAGGTAACAGATCTTCACCCCGCACTTCCACTCTCCATTCAGCCTTTTGCATAGGACGGTCAAAGTAACTGCGAACAAACCATCTACACCATAAATGTCTAACCTTAGATAATATTGTTCTTGAAAAGAAATTCATTTCATTTAGACTTTCAAGGTTGCATACCCTCTCAAGGGAGAAGTCCGGTTTACCAACTTTAAGCCATTGCATTTGACGACTCTACCAAGGCTTCACTAAAAATTACTATACTATAATTCAAAAAAGTGCAAAGACAATGCTCCACAATAAAAAAATCGCCTGTTTTATTAACTTTAACCCTTTGCATTCGACTGTCTCTACCAAGGCCCCACTAAAAATTACTATACTATAATTCAAAGCAGTGCGAAGACAGTGTTCCACGAGAAAAAAATCATCCGATTTCAATATTCTGTACCAAGCTCCTCCCTTAAGTAATATTTAGGAGATTAATATACTTACTCTGGCGAAATAAGATCTGATTCTGTTTCGTATAATTCTGGTAACCTTTCCAGTCCAAGGAATTCTCTGCGCATTCGGTCGATGTCGTGTTTCAAGGGCTGATAATCATTATTATGAATCAATTTTGCAGTCTCCCGTGCTTTGTTTCTGGCTTCTTCTGCCTGCTTAATGACAGCCTCCATCTGGAACAGTTATATAAACAATTATACCTTTTATTTCCTCAAGTACATCGACAGACCTGTATCTAATCTTACCGCATTAATGTCGGCATGTATTTGCCGTAATTCTTCTACATGTGCCATTTTCTCTTGCATAAGGAGATCCATTTCCTGTTTGTATTCTAACAAGCATTTCTCTTCTTGCTCAGTCTGTTCCACTTCTTGCAGGATCCTTTGTTTCATTTTTTCCAACTGTAGGGTCTTTGACCTAGACAAATACAAATTACAGACAATTATTAGATATTTCCTTCTTACTGATAAGGTAGCATAGAGATACGCTTATCAATTTATGATACAGGTATTGAATTCTCCTTAGGATGTAATTATTAACTCTGCAAAGAGACTGTGATTTTTAAGTTATCGTATTCTTCTAAAAATTCTGTAAAAATTTTCTGAAATACTCTTGGGCTACAAAATTCAATTGCTCAAAGTAGTTAAAAAAGTTTCACATCTACAATTATTTTACAATGTTTTAATGTATTTTACAATGTGTGTTTTTCTGCATTGTAATCACAGATACGAATGATTTGAAACAAAAAAAGTATGTACTGTGCTCATTGCAATTCGTAATTCTTAGACTGCGGATCTTCATGCATTTATAAGAAAATTGAGTAAATGAAATTCAAAATTGTTGGAAAATGTAAAAAATTGAAAATGCCAATACACTACATGATTTCTCCTCTATTAAAATCATTAAAGGAAGAAATAACATTCAATTTGGTTTCTATTTCTTGCAATCGATGCAAGAAATTTTTATTTTGCATAAAGATCCGCAGTCTATACAGTAATTTTATTAGATCACGTGAGGGTTAACTCTACAAACTTTTTGAATAATAACGGTTAAATGTTTACTTGATATCCTTCAGTGCTTCCAGTTTCGCGAAAATCACAGTAGTTTCCGTGGCAGACATTCTGGTACGTTTTCTCGATATTTTTGTTTAGGGAAGCCCTGTCAAACGGAAGACAACTTGTTTATGAAATAAATTGATGCAACTTGATCCGGCGTTGATGCACTTTTCGTCAAGGCATTGTGGATCGAATATTTTTCACGAGACCGATCAACGGCACTATACGATTATTATTTTCATTTAAAATCTAACGAAATAGTCGCGACGTAATCGTACTACGAAAAATTAAAGACCGTTGACGCGCGACACAATGAACCATTATTCATGCCATAAACCATGAGAGCTCCACCATTGTAGATAAGAAACATCAGCGTTTCTCTTCCTCGTTGCGCCCTACAGCGACTCGTTAACAAACTAAAATAAAAGAGCGCGATTTTTTAAAAACACACGGTGTTAGATACACGATTGTTTAGTATTAAAAAAAAAACAATACTTAATATTTATATTTATTGATACCGATTATCTTCCTCATAAAATTTTTCTGTAACGTACTTTTCTTAATTCTGTAAGAAAATGAAGGATTCTGTATGTAATTTTAATAAATGATTGCAACAGCTTCCTGAACAAATATATGAGCAAGTATAAATCAATCGTGATCGGATAAAAAAATTTTTTGACAATTAATTGGATGATAAGATGATTCGATTAGTAAATCGCGTCGCCACCCCAGCTATAATCTTGTCTGTACTGATAAGTCAGTTTCGTGCAGAGGCAATGATCTACAATTAAACATTCCCGAAATAGTCCCTCATTTAAAAGTAACATGTTGCATCCTCTACAAAATGCTACAAATATCTTTATTTTCCGTGTTCCACCCATTAACTCTTTCCGGACCTTTTCCTATTATACTAATAATTTAATATACAAATTTTTTAAATAAATTAAGATTATCTACCGAAGAGCTAAATGTTGGAGTTAAAGTTAGCCAAAATTTGTTTGGTGTTAATTGAAAATAACAATTCGTTTACTATGATAAAGCGGTATTTGTCCGCGAAGGGTTGATTTTCATCGCGAATGTATTAAATTCGTAGTCTGTTTGTCAACGAACGTCTCGATAGTTCACGCAGGATGTTCAACAAACACACGGCGGAGCGCCAGAAGAATCAATGATTTGTCGATTCCGGTAGATCGATATCAAACCTGTAACACATCTGCCCGCAATCGTGAAATTGTTTAGCGTTGTTCATTCTATTATTTATCATGAGCTATCGAGGTGTCGGTTATCGGACCGAGAATACCGGCATCGTATCCGATCGAGCCGCATATCAGCCGTTAATAGAGTGCTCGTAGGCAAGCATGCTAAAGGATGCTCGTCGGTGGATCGTTAGGATTGCAGTCCGTCATCGTTATCGGGCTGGCTGGATCGTGGGTGTAGTTCGCGGTGTCGAAAAGAGTGATTAATCAGTTCTGATCGTGGTCGTGCCGGGCTGTTTATCAGCTCGGTGGCGGGACCGCGTGTACCAAATCGGTGGTCGTTATCTGTACCGATTTTCAAGGAGGCGGTGAGGGAAAGAAGAGAGAGAGAGGGAGAGAGAGAGAGAGAGAGAGAGAGAGGGGTAGAAAGAGTGAAAGAGCCAAAGAGGGAAAGAGAGTAAGAGTAAGAGGGACGGTAGCTATGACGTCTACGCAGAAGATGACGAAGAAGAAGAGGAAGGAGATGGTCCGGGTGCGGGGATAGGCGAAAACGAAAAATCGGCAATCGCGGTTGGTGTCCGGGCTCGTCGGGACGCCCAGTCGTCGAGCCGAACTTTAATGATAATCCAGATAAGGTGAAGAGCCGAGAAAAACCCGCGTTGGAGACGTCGCGTTGGCCGACGACGACGGCCTCGTCTCTCCCCCAGCTTTTCGTCGTTCACCGCCCGGTTGCACATCAGTCCTCCTCCTACTTAGCGCGGGAGCAGAAACTTGTGCAGTTCGTGTGACTAAGCACCGACAAACTTTCGAGTGTCTCCGAAGCTCTCCGCGGAGCTGTGAATATAGGACAAAGGAGAGTGGTCCGGAGCCGAGCCGAGTCGTCGACACCGGCTTCGACGGCATCCACGGAGGGGAACATTTTTCCGCTTTAACGGGTCCCATCAGTCTCGAGTCGTCTTGACTCGCCACAACTCGCTACGACTCGCCCTGCACCGAGAGTGCATTAGAGAAAAAGAGTTTCTGCACGGCGGCAACGGCGCGGCGGCATCATGGGGTCCAGAATGGGCTCTCGAATGTAAGTAATTCGTAACGACGAGTTTTTCATCGGGCCCCTCCGCTTCCACGAGCCGCGAAAGTCTGCTGGTTGTCGCGCGAGTTCGCGGACCTTGCGTTCAAGTCGCGGGAACCCCGAAATTCGAACTTGCTTCGCACCTTTCGCGAGTCACTTACGCACATGCAGCGCAGACATCGCGATTTGCCGAGCACGTGCAACCCGTATGAATATAGATATTATTACAAACAATCGAGTAGATGTGGCCTCCCGGAGGAGATTGGATAGAGTTAACAACCTGTTCTCCCTGCTCCTGCGCCGTTCGGGTTGTAGATCTTCGGTAGCTTGCGATTTCAGCACGGTACTAATCTCTGTGGCCGTCAGTGAAGAAATTCGGAATTATGTTTATACTCTGGCAAGAGAAAGTAATTCTTTGCCTTAGAACCACAAATGCATGAACCTTCGACTTATTCGCTTTAATCGAATACTGGAACAGAAAAAGGATTGCTTTTTTATCAGATTATTTAACGATGTTTTTCACAAAGAAGCGCGAAAGAATTGTTTTTCTGTCTTTTTATAGCTGTTGACTTCAGACACTTGTAAGATCGGTGTGTTGGGCGAACGTTAAGCTACTTCTACACTGAAGCAACATCGAGAAACTTTTTGTCGCCTCTTGTTGTTTTCTTCTTTCTTTACCGAATAAAAGAAAAATAATGCAACGCACGAGACAACAATATGTTGCTCGATATTAAATATGTAAATATACGTAGGGTAAATATACGTAATAGCATAAAAGCTTACCCTTCTCACGTTCGTTGTGCGTGGAACGAGATAGCGCGCACGAGACGATCATGATCGGATCGCGAGAATATTCGCCGACTCGTCAATTGATCGCGTAGATCTTTATCGGGAGCACTTGATGAGACCGCAGATCACGATGCTTTGCTTTCTTTCGTTTCATCTGAAGTTGATACATAATGTATAAGAGAACAAGAAAATCAAAACGTAATACATAATTAGACAGTATCAAAATCAAAAAGTAGAGCATTCGAGGGTTAATTGTTCTTCTCGTGGAACGGAAGAAGAGCGTCGATCAAACGGCGTAAAATATTCGAGCCTTAACACTAAACCTATCGTTACCGGTCAAATGACCGTTTTGAGATTTTGTATTTTACAATTAGCGAATTTATAAAAAGGTTTCCATTGGAAATGATTATTGACGATTCTATATTTAAGCACACATCGTAATAAAAATCGCACGAAATCCAAATAAATACGATAAATTCATTTTTAGTGCTCTGTAGGTTTAGTGTCAAATCTTCGATCGTAGATCGCATAATGGGGCCGTTGTACCATACGCGGGATGATAGACGAGCGTGCGCGCGCGCGCGTGAGTGAATACTTATCAGCCGTCACAGACGGAGCTCGTCGCGGCTACGTGTTCCTTTTTATCTCTCGGTTGGTTTTCTCTTTTATAAAACACGAGCTCGCGATACGTGTACACATAAGCGCTTAATCGACCACGCGACGCTAATAAAGCGTTACCAGGACGACTCCCGGGCAAAAAGAGTATTATGCGCCGCCGCGCCGGTTCGTGTGCCGGTCGATGTCTTTATCCGACGTATGTAGCTCGAGATCGGTCTGCGACTAACGACCGAGCCGTTCTTTTTTTCGACGAGCGATCGCGATACAGTGAATTAGTAATTATAGCGAGCGAGCGCGCGCGCACGGGCCCGGGGGATGAGCGAATGAACGGGGCAAGAAAATAATTGGCGAGGATTATGTTGCGATGCACCGCAGAATCCCTCCGATGGACCGTAGACGATCCCAAAGAAAATGGCGGACCGATCGTTCCCGCATAACTCCGTGACCCTTTATCGATCGCGAACACCACCGCTGTACCGTTCAAATTCCGCGTATTTATTTTATTTATCTGCAATGTCCGGTCGCGGAAGAGCATTTCGAACATTGCCCGCTTTTAAACCTTTAACAACCCTCTAATATTTCACTCGCGCGCCCCCTTGATCGCGCTGTTAATTTTCATTTTATTTACTTCCGAATGCGCCTCGCCCCGGGCACGGAAAACATTAAAAAGCCGTTTCCATTACTGGCGTGTCGTTTTACGCTCGTTTCCGGTGTCGTCCACTTAACATGGCAATAAACAATCGTTTTTAAAATATTTCGTTATGAAAGATTTTATTAGCAATTCGGCTGCGACGAGCGTTGTTCTCGAATTTACAGCACTGTCGAACGTTAAAAAGCAATTAAACGCTGGTTCATTAGAGTTCCTTGATAGCGTGAAGTGTTTGGCAAACGGAAGACAGCGACACGCGTAACGAGGATAAGACAGTTGTGGTGCGAGATGGTGTCGCAGTGAAACACAGACTCGCGGATAATATCGACGATATCGAATTGATCTTCTTCGGAGAGCACTGGTTGTTTTTAATCTCCTGTACTTATTAGCGAGTTCGGGTGCACGATCATCATCTTACCGTAAACTAATAAATCATTTCGTTAAGCTTCTCTGTCTATCCAGTTCGTAAATTGTCCACTTTCTTTGGAGCACTGTCTTACGGGTTCATTGCTGACAATATCGTAAAAATTATTATTACATTGACATATACATTGAATTAATTTAGTTTAAAATTATGTGATGTGAAATAATTTTCTTTTCATTTTTTTTCATTTTGACTTAAACCACTTTCATAATTATGGGCACAAATATCGAGATCTGAATACGTATAGAACGTAAAATCTTGCAGAAGAAGTTGTTCCACTGATCAGCACTTTACATATCTAAGAAGAAGCATCTTGACTCTCGCTGATCGAACGATCGATTAACTCGTCAATGAACTCTTACGCGCGTCGTCTTATCTAAATTCGCATCTATCGATATCGTGGACGATAGTACAGTAATTTCTCAATCGATTTCATTACGCAGAATCCTATGACGCGTTAGTTGGAGCTGTGCGAAACATGGATTAATAATCGATTACTATTGTGTAACAGAGAGGCAAATGATTTTACTGAAAGTAAGTACACGGCTTCGGGTTTCCCCGGAAATTACTGTTCCTTTCACCCTAGGCATTCGAATCCTCGTCTCGCCTCCGGAGACTCGTCATATTTCTCATACCGGCTGAATCATCGATCATGCTCGCAGTTGTCGGACATTTCGTTCGGTTGTGCGAGAAACCGTCGCGCTAATTGCTACGATTATGAGAACACGAATCCCAAGACCCACAAATAGGCTTTAAAATTCCGCAAACAATTCGAAGGCCGGGTTTGAGACAGCGCTAAATAGTTGCTAGGATTAGTCAGCGTGGTATAATTGCAAAGCAAATTCAAGGAGCCTCGAAATTTGGCTGCGATACATACTAATCGAGATTTGTTTAGTGCTCGGTTAGTAGGCCTGTGTAGGTCAGAAAGAACATTTAACTCGTTTCACTTGGCACAACTATAATTCTATGATATTTAGTTCAGATTTATCAGCATTGTGGAAAATAGACGTACAATGTTTGACTGTTTATTTGACAACGAAGTACTCGAACCTTGTCCTCATTCATCAATCATCGAGGAATTTAATATTAATATATCATCCAGAAATTTGCATATCGTTTTCCGCGTGAATCACTCGAATCTTCGGCAATGCCAATAATGTCTACTCATCTGTCGATATGTAATGTCGAGTTTAACACGTGTGTAAACAGTTTGACGTTTATTTTGTAGGATCCTTATTATTAACAATTTCTCTTGTTTCCTATACATCTATTCTTTCTTGAGTATTTCTAGTGGTTCTATTCTCATCATTAATTTATATTTTTATAATACAAATCCTTTTCGTCCATAATTTTCGTCTTCGTGCTCTCGTCAGAGTAAATGGATAATAATTGTAGAAACGTATTTCGTACATGAGAAACAAAATGAATCCATTATCTCACGCAAGGAACGATTGGTTCAATTTCAGTTTGTTTATAAAACCGTTGTCTTCTTGTTCATGGGATCGTCCCTATCTTGACGAGTTCCTTTCAAACTGTGAAGACGTGTTTTACCTGTGCCTTTCTCGGTTCTGAATAAATTTCGTTGATTCGTTTATATAAAGTGCGGTTTATTCAAGTTCATAATCTAGTAATAATAATAAACAAGCTCAATCTATTACGTTAGGATGATTTTTACACAATTTCAACGTCTCCGCCCCTAACAGCTGAATAGTTATCGAACCATGAGCCCTCCGCCAGCGCAGCGTCCTCACTGTTACTTACTCGATGCACCGCGGGGCCGTGAAAAATCGCAAGGCCCCTGGAATGTGTACGAATGCGAATCACGCTCACAGAAATACCAAGTTCGTGGCAGCCTCGATACGTGACTAACTTACCCGCGCCGGTACAAAGTCTCTGCGCCGTCGTCACGGCTTTTGTTCGCTTAGATTAATTTTCGTCCGGTGGGGTGAGACCGGGCAAACTGAATAACCGGCAGGATGAAGTTAGTTTCATCGCTATTGAGAATCTCTGGCCGTCGCGGGGCGCGTTTTTATTTATAAACACTCGTTTCCGCTGATTTTCGTGCATTACCCCCGTTGCTCTTCGCTCTCGTTGACGAAAGAGCGCAGTAAATTAACTGCCTAATACGTTATAGCAATTTGCCGAGATTATCGACACAAGGGAACATTTTATATATTTTTCGAATGTACAAAAATTCTTTACGAAAAATGAGGAAATAATCGCCGGCGGATAATGTGTTAAACACAAACTGATCAGCAGGTTTAATAATGTTTAAATAATTGGATACGCGATACCAAAGGTTACAGGAACATCACGCCCACAGTCTTCCACCAGTTTGGATCAACTCTATCGCTTAAAACTGAACTCAGCCGACGTCTGAATAATCGGACAGTGTTTTCGAAGAGGGTATCATCATTGTTTAATTGGAAGATAGGCCTGTCTGTATAGAAAAAAGGAAGCTCATATTCTGGAAAGCAATGATCGTGGAACGATCGATAGAACGGTCTTCGAGTCCGTGTAAATCTTCAACAAATGTGGTTTATCGTCGTGCAAACAGCCCGTCGTTTCGCATAATGAGGGCAGCTCTTCAATGGCCACGATAACGTCCACTATATCGCCCGTATTATTTTTCTTCCACTTCTGGCCGAGACTCGCTTTTTCATTCGAGTCACGGGAGTTATTTAATTCGACGAACGGGAACAGTGGACAAACATTTGCGCAGCGAACAATTGCCGACCTCCTTACATTCTGTTCTTCTCCGTTGTCCGACGACAAACAATTTCTTCCCCTTGATTTTCGACTCCTCTATTGTCACTGCTCTCGATCACGAAAATGCCCGTCCACCCGTTTATTCGGAGTTGAATAAAGCTTCAATGACCCGCGCGCTCTCTCATCTGCGCGCTATGTTAAATATTCTAGCGTGCCGTTTCGCAATCCGATCTTGACGGATTCCCGTTTGATACGGGGGACTCGGAAAACTCGCAATTAAATGTCGTACACATTATATCGCGGAGTCCTTGCGCTCAGAACAATAGGAGAGCCCACCGGGTCGAGAATTTTCGTTTGATAGAGCAGGACAGTCGAAAACAATGAAAATTATATAAGTGACGCGAGTATACATATGTATTCTGTTCCGTCGCAGGAAACGTAGCGTAGAAACACGGATTCATAATTCACGGTTTAACATAATGGAAGTAACGATGCTCGAACGTTCACGTTCGAGGTAAAAAGAAGCCGCAGCTTAGAGATAATTGGCACGATAATTGAGTTAAGAGATAATTTACTAACAATGCATCGACGTCAGGATGCGAGCGCCAATTCACGCTCGAGCGGAGAGCACTAATTACGAAACGGTTATCGGCGATTAGACGAATCTTTAATAAGACGCGAAGGTGTTCCGATACGAATGATACGTATCGCTCGGTCGAGTGCTTTTTATGAGCTAGTTATCACTTGTATCCATTCAGATATTTACATAACACGATTCCGAGCTGTTTGTCCGATCGCGAGAGGCCACTCGACCACGCGAAAGAAAAAAAAAAGCAACGCGAAGCCTCAAGGTCCATTTTTGTCCCATTTTTCAATTATCTCCGGAAGAGGTATGCGCGAGTATCAGAGTATCGAGATAACGACGATGCAATCGCCACGATAAATAAAAAACCAGTGTATCTGTAACTTGAAGCCAACGTTGCGTATCGATAGCATATGCAACCGGATTTTTAAATCGTGCGCATTTCAAATGTACAACAAGTTTTACTTCCGGCCGTCCGGCGAGGTGGTTTATTGACAGATCGATACGATTACCTCCGATTTAATGAAACGTATGCAAAATAGATCGCGATCGTTCGTTGTACGATGAATTATTTTAACGCGATTCTGTTAGAAAATCTATTGTAAAATTGTTTGAATATCTGCTCTGCCGTAATACCATCATCTACGATTCTAACTGTAGAATCGAAAATGGAATCCCACGGATATATCGAAGTGAATAATACACAGCCTCCGAGTGACACGAAATGGACTATGGAGTAATCCATAGTCGGCAGTCATGAAAACATAATGAAAGAGTTGCTTATTCGAACAGGCTCGAATGAGTCGCTGAGATATTCGGTGCGAGGAGGTTTTTTGTCATCACAGGAAGCAGATAACATTTTCATCTCGCGTATTAAAGTAATACGAAATTATCCAGCGGGATGACTCGTCGAAACGATAAAACAGTGTTTCCAACCGCAAACGAGACTAACGTGCGCATACAGTTCAAATTGATACAAGTTGTTGGAACCTCTAGGAATAGGTTCGTCGGATTATTTTGGCCAAATGGAGCGATGGAATTGGCACTTTCCTATCGTTCGATCACGCGAGACCAACTTTTCCGTATCAGCCAGTCACGTATATATATACGCCATGGAACAATAAACCAGCGCTAGTTGCAACTAAGCTGTGGTATCCGGTCTAAGCCGATGTAAACCAGTTTTATTTGATTTTTCCCTGGTTGTTTTCGATGAACCGAACGAGAAAATACGCGCGTGTTATACGCCGTATTACGCTCGCCCGTCTTATCTAGACTGTATGGCGTTATCTGTTGCGTTCCACGGGAAATCTGTTTCAGCCAATCGGGCATAATGAAACGTTCGCCGGTTTCGGCGGAAAATCGGAAACGAAACTCGAATCCGCGTGGCAGGCAGGACGTTATAACTCGCGATGCGCCGACTCGAGGTCGTTATACTTCGCCGATCGGTATTTTTAGAGCACTATTACTGAATTTTTATCGGGCCAACAGTTCGCCAACAACGCATTCGCCCGCTTTGTTTCCAGATCTCCCAAACTATCGAGCACGGTTCGACATAATTCGAAAAGAAAATCTTCGCTCATTGGTCGCCAAAGATCGCGAAAGACAGTCAATCGAAATACCTTACCGTAATTCGAAACAATTTTCAAATGATTGAAAAATGTGTTTCTAATTGCTTTCGATTGATTGAGGAAAAATGTGGACTGACCTTGATCAAATTGAAGTAAAAGAACTTGGTGAGCACGAAGTGAACGTCACCGGTGAAAGGAATGCGTTCCATTGGAAGGAATAATGTTTCTCCCGAAGAAATTATGCAACGAGGCGAAGATTATAAAGCGACTCATCAATCGCGAGGATTTCACGCATTCTTTTCGAGCGGATCGCAACAGGACGAGAGGAGTAAATTCTGTAACAATAACAAAGTGTCTTAACTGTCGCGATAGTTCGCGCAACGAGCACATAGTTAAGGAGCGGCGATAAATAATGCTCGTTGCCGGGATTGATCCCCGCCTTGTTAGACGAACGCTCATTCAGTCGTTGAAAATGTTACGCTCGAATCGCGGAATTTTAGTAAATATTCAACAAACCCGGTAAACCGTGAGGCACGCCTCGATAATATTTTTACGTAACGCAATCGTCCCGGTATCGATGAAATTTTTGCCGTGCCGTTGGAAACGGTTGCTGAAAAACGATTTTCATCCGGCTAATTGTAGCTCGTTTGACGTTGCCCCGGAGAATTTAATTTTCTTTTTTGGTAATTGAAAAAAATACAGAAAATTTAACTTCCGCACCGTATATTTATGCTAATGTTCTGTAATCTGTCCAATGTTCTCCAATTACACGGCAGCGGTCATTTTTCGCAATTTTCTAATTTCCTGCTTCACAAATAAACGCTCTGAAAAACTACAGCTTTGCTCTTCAAACTATTATCACGCTGATTGCTGAATGAAACCTGAAAAGCTTAGATTTATCGTAGTCGTTAAAAAATTGTCTTCTTCACGGCATAATTTCAGATGTCGTAAAGAGATAGCGGCTCTAAATTACTCAAGGAAATGTTTTCCCAGAGTCGTGCTCTGTTAAACGGTCATGGAGATTCGGTAAAAATTTTCCAAAGATCGGAGCAAATATTGACACCGCCAATAAGGATGTTGAATCATTACAAATTCGTATTCGATAACGTGTTTGTACATCTGAAAATTGTTACGTCGTAATCCTCGAGCGAAAACGTACTAATCGAGAACGTCAACGAATGGTTTACAAAGCTTGCGGCTCCAAATCTTCCGATTCTTGACTCACATCCCATGTATAGCAATTGCACGTCGCGTTGCAGCATTGACATACTTGCGGAGCGCGCGCGAGCGCGAAGAAAACTAAACGAATACGAACTAAGAACAGGTCTTCCAGGAATCGGTGGATATAGGCTAAATCGCTGTCGAGACTCCATCATGGTCAGACGCGAGATAACACGCATCTAGCTAATGGTCGAAGAAAATAGAGATCACTTCGAAAACTGCATATTTCACGTGCTTGAAATGTCATGGCGCAAAGTTCAATGACATGTCTTGTCTATTTCTAAACAGCCACTTTGGCGACGAATTAATCTCCATGAAATCAGCATTAAACAATTTTTTTCTACAGCGAAGTAGAATGACGATATTCGTTCGCGAAATCGAAGTTCACTACTCGTTTAAAGACTGACGCGAAACTTTGAATCAGCATACTCGTTATTCAAAGTCGCGTTATTCAAATGCCTCGTTTTAATCATTAATCCTACGAATATTCGAGCAAAAATAAGAATTATTAACACTCAATTCCACTTCGGAAGAGAACAAAATTTCGTTGTTCATTTAGCTTCGCTTCGCATTTAGCTTCGCTTCGCATTTAGCTTCGGCCATTCGCAATATTTGCTGTATTTCGCGTTTAAATTTTAAAACGCCTCATTAATAATAAATTAGCCGCACTAGATTAAGTGAAGTCGACGTGCGCGATATTTCAGAGGATGGCTCACAAGTGGAAACAATTATTCTCTTTATTTTTCGTTCAAGTCCGACCACTTTATTTCGACTGACAGTATTAAAATTATTCGATAAATCAGTTTCTTTGAATATACAGGATGATCGGTAAACCAGTGGTGCAATCCAAAAAGGGGTGATTTTATATTAGAAAAACTAAGTCGAAATGTTAACACGTTTGCGCCGAGTCCTTTCCGACGCACGTGGCGGTCTAATTAGTGGTACTTTGCGAAGTAACGTTATGTTACGAAAAACTATTTAATACGACTAACTCTTGAAGCATGTATTATAACGTGTCTCAACAGAAATGGGAGCATTTGCAACGTTTCCTGCATTTATTTTACGACAGTATTGCGAAGAATGTAAAAACTCGTATGTGCGTCATCCGACGTGAATATTAAGAAATCCTCGGCTGTGAACCATTGACTTTTAAAAACGATTAAATAACAAGTTATCGTGTAATATAGATCTATAAACATATTAGATTTAGCGTTCAATTCGAAATTACGGGGCCGAGAGTCATCGGCGCGGCCGGACGGGCGAGTGTCAGTCGATGGTCGAGTCCGGAACTTAAGAAGGACCGATCCTACCCCCTCCGTTTGTTTTGCTTCCCCCACGCTTCCCTTGGTCATCGAGGATAGCGTAGTGTTGGCATACGTTTACCTTCAAAGACAGTTGCTGCAGCAGGAAGGCAACAGGTCGGCGACGGTCATGTATCTGCGTGGCACGCGTCGTCAGTTCGTCGTTCTTTGGTAAACACAGTGCCAGTGTTCGCTCTCTCTCTCTCTCTCTCTGTCTCGCTCTCAAGAATCAGCAAGTTCGTCATCCAGTTCGTGGTTCGAAGATGGCGTAGCCACCTCGTGGACACCTGTTCGCGCGTCTAATTCCGCCAGGACCACGGTGTTTCGGACATAGTGGTCCCGCGAGTGCAGTTTCCGACGAAGGTACCAGTGAGACGTGCGTGGACCTCGCCAGGTGACCCCGCCGTCAGGTGACCGGAAGTGGTTGCGGAGAACCGATATCCCCGTCGCTCGTTTGCCCGGCTAGATTCAGGTGAATGACTCCCTGGTGCGGCGACGCTGCTCCACGGGTACGATTAAAGCCCGCGTAACCGTAATCATGATTAATCCGCCTACAATCCCGCCTCGGGATCGCGGCACCGTCGATCAAAGGTCCGGCCCGCGGTTCAGAGGACAATCGTTTGTCCGGTTCGAACGAGAAACACCGGCCAGCCTCGCTCGTTAAGATTCTACGTGGCGAATTAAGAAGCCACGCGATTAGACGCCGCCGTTTAACTTGATAGTAGCAATTGATCACTTAAACTGGATCGCGTTTCAAGGTGGACAATCCCATTCAATTGTGATTGTTCGCCGCCTCCTCAGCTTCGCTCGGTTTGTAACATTTTCATCGATGTCCCGGTTCGATCGAGACCCCACTTCGTCGGAGGATGTGTAAGACGCGGTCGAAAGAATTTCGTTCCTTCGTTCTCGCATACGTATATATCAGTCTCACGGTTTTGGCACATTTAAAATTCTTCCGAGTTTTGCGCGACCGTCTTCCTGTTCTCTCGACGTTTTCCTGGAACCGATTCTGCGACCTGTTCACGTGTCTGAATCGTGGTTTCGACGGTGTGTGTCTCTTTCGATGTTTTCGTACATTTTTGGCAAGAGCATCGATCAAAATGGTGTTGCAATCGTTCGTTCGAATTTTTGAAGTTTTTACTTGAAAAAGAGCAGTGACTTGTCCCAGTTCCCAGAATCATCTTGTACATATTACAGAATATATAAATTAAATAATAATTTTCACGTAGTTATCGGCATGGATGTGTCCGAGTCTAAAAAGACCCACCGATGGCCGTGCGAGTGTTAATATGCTCGCTATTGTACACATATCACGTCACGAATGTCGTTGGCCATCCTCGTTATCCAAGTTAACGAACGTAGAACAGGAGAACGTTTCGGTAACAAGACACTGTCCGCGTGTTTATCGAGGAACTAAAATTCCCTAAGCGGGGGAGTCGGCTTAAAACGTTAATGTATGTTAATTTGCCGGGCACTGGGGCTCGGGAAATTGCACGCGAAGGACGAAGTACGAGGGAAGCTGCACTATCGCCATCATCCGGTTCTCTGTACTCGATTTCTGGAATTTTTACAGACCTGGCCGGCAGCGTCTCGTCTCGTATCACCAGAAATTATCATGTTACGTCCGCACGTCTCTCTCTCGGTTACAGTATAATGGTTACGGAGAAGCTGGGTCTACGCTAGAGACCAGAAATTAGTAAACGAGCAAGAACACCGGGATTTTCTAGCGGCACAGACTCTGGTCGGACACGAATCGTTCGCGTACCTACGCTAATCGCCGCTGTCTATCCGCGGTGGGAAACGGAAGGAGTCCGGGAACAGCAATAAATTATAATAAAGCAACGATTTACGGCGACGTGTGCTCGGGATCTCAGCTTGTTTCCTGTTGATTTACCTGTGGTTGAAACGCAAAACGTTTTCAGCATTGTTGCGGTTTCAGTAGATTCTCGGTTTTCGGAAGAGGAATACGTTCATCGAATTTCTTCTTTCGGAGACACGAGTGGAGCGGCAGCGAACTATCAGACATCGACGCATACAGACCTATTTCCTTGTAAATGTTAATTGAAAATTAATTGCAAATTAATTGCAAATCTACTGCGACGTTACCAGCGTGTCGATAAGAGGTACAGATTTAAACATAATTGGTGTCCCATAATTGTTAGCAGTTTGTCCCCATCGCGAAATGAGTCGAAGGGCAGCTGGTCTCGTCATCGCGCGAAGATACCAAACGGATGGTTGGACCTCGCGAATCCTCGCGCGCGATTCGCATAAGAAAATCATGCTGGACGTGCCACACTTTCTGAATGGGTCTCCTCGTATTAGAAAGTCAATGGCATTCGCGATAGAAGGCTGGGGACGTCCGCGGAAGGACGTCCGACGTCCTTCTCCGCGGCGCGACGTCCGCAGCGGACCCTGAAATTCGGATCGAAAACAGACCAGAGCCGCGCGTTTCCGGTTGTCGCGGATAGTCGCGGGCCGCGGATCGAGCTGTCCAGCGACGCCATCAATTATATCATAACAAACGCGTCACGCCGGGACACGACACAACACGTTAACGTCGACAGTCGGCTCGCGGTTTCTCGCGGTTTCTCGCGGTTTTTGTCGCCGGCGAATCGACCGTGACCGATCGGAGCCGGAAAATCGGCATTAGTAGCGAATCGTTCGCGATCACGGCGCAGTCACGCGTCCGATGGAGGACAGGCCTCGTTATCATTGCACTCTGCCCGCCGTGTCACTGATTATTCCGCGTTCGTATCGCGAACTTCCGGCGCGGCGGTCGGTCGTCCAAGCGACTTCCTCTCGCGCCATCGGTTTCGAGAAAGCGAGACCGGTCTCGGATAGCTTCGAGCCAGTTCACCGACTTTCGTCCGGTAAAAGCGCGAGACAACCCGTAATGTCGACTTACGTAATGCCGAGCGGTTTCCGCGAGCAAAGGATTGAACGACGATTCAACTCTGGTCAACGAGGTGTGGTCGCCCGTGAACCGGCATAATTCTCGAATCTCTCTATGTCCGCAGCCTCAGGGGCGACGAGGAGGACAGCATGAAGCTCTTCTGCTCGAGCGACGATCCTCCGGCCACCGCCGCACCGAAGCCCAAGGATGGCGCCAGAGGTATGCAACCGCGGTGATTACCTCGGATAATCCACGCGCGCTTCTCCAACCCATCCTCGACATTTTCGAACCGGTACCATTTGCTTAAACTAAACGCGATGTACACCGACAAGCCCGTTGATTAGCCGTAACTCGAGCTAATCACCGGCGCTGATTCCGCCGCGAGACGCGCCCCCGTGGAACGGGGGCGAGCGGTTTCCGTTTTCTCCGGGCTCGGGTCAGAGAAACGCGGACACCCGGCAAGCTTGTTTGAATAATGAACGTGATGAGGCAATCGTGAATGATTAGGCCTCCGCCGAACGTTTTAATCGGCTTGAGCGAATTGCTAGGTGTACTGATTCATTCGCGGCACTTCCTTCGCTTACAGCGAATAGAACTTTTTTTTATTGGTAATAAGTTCCTAGAAGAAGAAAAGAAAAGAAAAGAAAAATTATATTTACCATATCTCTGTATATTCTCCAAAGGCTGTATATCCGCTATAACAAAATAGAATTTTATTCGAGTTTAAAGGAAATAAATAACACGCTTATTGGATTCTGTTCGAAATCCTCGTCACGAGCCTGACACCGTTGTTATAGTGCAAGGGGTTAACTGTGAGTGCCACGAATTAATTTGTACATCTGGTGTTTTCTCTGGGGGGGAGCTTCTCTTGATTAAAATGATCGTGAGATCTATTTGGGGAAATAGACATGCTTCGTTCCATACGAAGAGGGTCATCTGCTTATTATTGCTATTAGACTGGCAAGAAAGTTTCTTCCTCCTTGCAACAATGAAATAAAAATTCCGTTATATGCAATTGTCAGTGTTCGTGTTTCTCTCATCGGCATAAGAAGCCGTCGTTGAGAACAACAATTGCCGGTTTACGCCGTACTATTTTGCTTGACAAGATGATGGAGGACGAACTTGAGTAGTTAGTTGTTACTTCGAGCAAAAATTGGTAGCTTTCAGTGAACTATTTTGCATGAAGAAATACATAACTGAAAACGAACGTTCGCAGGTAGCTTTTAAGTGAAAACGTTCTAAACGCTCCTCGAAAGCTCAACAGCGCGAACGCGATCTCTTCGTCTATAGAAAAATCCCTGCATTAATTTAACACAAATTTAATAAAATCGAAGCTCTGTTGCCAGTCAACTATGAAATTAAAGAATCCATCTCAGAGGGAAAAACTCAGAGGAAAATCTCAGAGGGAAACCCCTATCTGTTTCTAGCATGCAAGTAATCAAATCAAGAATTAATCTTCATTTCATCAGTCAATTACGTCAAAATCTCGCGTGACCGATGAAAAAATGAACATCCCTATATACAAACTAGCTCTCGACCCCGGGTTCCTCCAATCACGTGCATCAGGGGGGTCGAAAATAATCCACGGACGTCGACGAAATCGAAATTTGGCCTAGCTCGAGCCGATGGGGAAAGTGTCCTTGAGCGAGTAATCGACTTCGATCCGATTATAGGAAAGTTAATCCCGCCGGTGAGCCGAAACGTGACAATAGCGCGGTAGCAAGCTGAAACGGCAGCAAGAGCAGCCCCTCCCCTGTGGAGGTAGAAAGAGAATCTTCGTTTCACAGTCGATGACGGATACGGGAAATTGATGCCCGTCGGTGTAATTACCTGGCGGATGGCCGGTCGTAAAATGGGCGCGTGATTTAGGAGGAAATTATCGATCACGATTACGTGCACGCGAAGATCGAAACCGTTCGCGTTCGCGGCCTAACCGCTTCCCTTTTTCGCGACGGGTGAAATATCGCGTGTCAACGGGGAGGGCTTCAATTTTCACCGGCGGAATCTGATCGGTGGATTAAGAGTTTTACGATCGACCCAATTTCGACTTTATCGGGCTCGATCGGTTTCCCCGCGACCCGCCCACTTCCGTCGTCCGTTTTTCCATTTTTATCTCGCTCTCTGCCTCTCGTTTTCGACTTTTTTTCGTGGCCTCACCCTCGTTTGCTTCCCCCGTTCCCGTTATTATGTACGATGAATAGGATTACCCTCTCGCGCCTGGGAATATCTCGCTTATCGGTGATCGTCGGAAATCTGTCTTTTGTAGGGGAGAAGGGAGACCAGAGCGGGAAGCAGGACGTGGATCGTTTCGGATACTATCAAATGATCATGTTCTCGATAATCAGCCTGCCTCTGTTCTTGTCAGCAGGATTCACGCTTGCTTACGTGTTCACAGCCGGCGAAGTTAAATACAGGTAACGTCGGTTTTTTCTGATGGCATGCTGATTAGTCTGCCACTTTTCGTAATCTGCCGCGAGCATCCGCTCCTTTGTCCGCGATTTCGCTTGTACGTACACGAGATGCTTACGAACAGTGGTTCCTCGCTCTGAACACGATCGATCACGATCTAACCAAGATCTACGAGGCGGGATAGAGCGCGCGCGCGCCGCTCCGATACAACGATCGATTGTGTAATCGACGGCTCGTAAAAATAATTGCTTTATTGCTGTGGCCATAGTTACGTGCGCCATGGAATCTCGATTTACTTAATTAATGCGGTTTAAAAACTCCTTTCCTCGCCAACGCCGTGCTTCGCACAGTAGAAAATTCTTCCCCGGTAAAAGTTTGAAGGCACGAGTTCCCGGGGAACAGTGTTCAAGAGCATCTCGATGAAAACATTAACACGGTTCGATCGTTACGTCATAATGTCGGCACCCGGTCTTGCTCATGCATATTAAAGGTACTCCGCGAGCATTGGTATAAGCACTGGCCCGAATTCATGCGGCGACCTGACGCGAGAAAATTTAATGCATCAATCAATAGCTCGCCCATCGGCAATTTATTAATCGGCTTATTTTCCGCCGTTGGTTAACGACCGACAGCCTATTAATCGGCTTAAATACAACCGAGACGGTGGCGGCGAGATGCGTCTGTACCCTAACGGTTAGGGCACAGCCGATCGCCGGGGTACTTCCATTTTGAAGAGTCGATAGTTTCAGTCCGAGACCTTTCAACATGAAACTACGATATGTCCATACCGAAGTAATAACTAGCAATTGTTGATGTTCCTATGTTTGGCCAGTAAGAAATATCGCTTATTGCCTGGGAGCGGGGAAGATCAGGGAAAGACCATTCTCCAGTCTGTATCTCCATTAGTGGTACAATAGGATCGATACCTTGAAGCAGATGTGTTCTAGGTCCGCATTTATCAAGCGTACATGGTCTTAAAGGTGTTGTTTATTTGTTAGTAAGTCGTTAGACTGTGAGATTTATGCATTTATACAAATTGGATAAAAACGTTGTTAAATTAATGACGATCTATTGAATCTGTGGCTTCGACATGGATAAAACACCTCTACAAGTTAGTGTCTGTGGCAGACGATTAGGAACATTGAGCAACAAAGGTCGACATAAAGTTACTATCGATTCGGCCGACGTCCGACGTTGTGTCTCTTTTTCGCACGCTCGAAAAAAGAGACAGATGCGTCGGACGTCGGCCAAATCGGCCGATATCGGAGCCGCTGTGAGCGCGGCCTAACGGAACACAGCTTAATGAATAATCTTGTGCACAGGTGTCTGGTGCCAGAGTGCGAAGATGCGAACGACACCAGGTTCGACGTGCCATGGGCCGTCGATTCGGTGCCGGACATCTCGGAGATGTCGAAGTGTGCTCGTTACGCGGTCAACAACCATACCGGCCAGTGCACGAATCAGTCTTTCAGCAACGTGACTCGCAAATGTGACTCGTGGGTCTACGATCCGTCGGAGAACACGATACTCAGCGAGGTAAGATCGTGTTCCACGGAGGATCCTGGCTGCAAAGACTACAGGTGGAATGGTTACAGCAGGTGACTCACGTTTTCCCTTTGTTTCCACGGTGTTACAGTGGGGTCTGACCTGCGACGCGAACCGATGGAAGCTCACGTTGGTGGGCACGATAAATAACGTCGGCCAATTCGTCGGGCTGATCTTCGCCGGATACGTGTCCGACAGGTGAGAAATAATCGCCGGAACGGACCGGGGCTCTTAATTAGTCTTGCCCGGGCAAGGATCGCGGTCCAGGAAATGGGATTCCTCCTCCGGATCTGGTTGCTAACGACGTTCGATCGATGAAATGGTCCCTGATGCCAGGCGCAGTCTTGATCCACCCTGGAAACGCTTCGAACCGTTGTAGAAATAGTGCAAAACACTGATTCAAATCATTCTAGTAATAACATCAGTCTTGTTAAGTGCTCGGTAGTTTTAGCGTCAAGTACATACAAGAAGATTTCCGGTTGGGAAAAGAAATTTGCATATAGATCTGCATAGTTTATGCCTGAACGATTGTTTCCCTTGATTATTCTCGCACCAAGAACACAGCTGCTTTTAATCGCATACAAAACATTATTGCGCATCTTATACTGAACTATAACCACCTGAATCATGCAGCAGCGTGTTCAATGACACTCACTTTTAAACCGAAATCAAACAATTTGATGACCGTGTGCAAGCCGAATCCGTCGCCGAAGCTGATCAAACTAAAAAACGAAAGCGACCATGTCGCAAACGTAGTCTAGCCTTTGTTCGGACAGCGAGCTCGCAGTACCCAGCTAAAAATTGTACAAACCGTAGCTGGAAACCGACGTGGTCGTACACTGGAAACACACTCGTGGAAGCCAGCGCTTCCGCGAGTAATAAACTTGGTCCCGAGGAAGCTCGGCGAGCTTCCACGGAATAAACTTTCCTGCTGGTGGCCTACAATTTCCAATTCGGATTCGGCCGGTGCTCGAGATTGTACTTTTCGACGAGCCCGGTGAGCTCCGTGACGATCCTTCAAAGTTACAAATTGTTGGGAGCCGACTCGAGATCGCGGAGGACATTAACGATTCGTTTTAAAACAATTCCGACAGGCACCGTCCGTAAAAAGTATCGTCTCCCGGAAGCGGAGAATACTTTTTTCGGTGTTCGTTGACGGATCGAACTACGTTGTCGACAGTCTGTCACACGTCAGAGTGAGACTCTCTCTTTCTCTCTCTCTCTCTCTCTCTCTCTCTCTCTCTCTCTCACTCTCTCTCTCTCTCACTCTCGAGCAATAAAAACGAGGCGTGCCAATGGCGACGAACGCCGGCTGTTTATTCATCCGTCGGGTTTTTTTTTCAGATACGGTAGACGTACGATTTTGACGCTCACCACGTTCCTGAGCGGAATCAGCGGCCTGATACATTCCTTCTCCGTGAATTATTGGATGTTTCTCGCGTGCGAATTTATCGACGCGACTGTCGGGGCTGGTATCTACAGCGCTGGATTTATTTTAGGTGAGTTAATAACGAAGCAAAGTAAGGGAAGATGTTCGACGTGAATAATGCTGATATAAATAACGGCCATGTTTCACGTGTCGACCCGCACTCGAGCCGGCTGCGCCTCGATATCGAAAAACACCGAGCCAACTCCTATTGCAAATCATCCCCATTAGGATCACCTGCGGCACTATTTCCTTATTCCTCTTTCAATCATTAACCGGCGGGAAGTTTCTCGCCCGATATTGGTTAAAGAACTGCCTCCTGGGGACCGACAAGATGGCGGACCAATCCTTCATACTATAAATACAGGGAAATACGTAGATATATTCTTGTTACTATTCTTAGCCGCCACGTGTCACTAAATTCACTTCTTCTTGATTTAGTTATTGGCTTACGGAATGATTTTCATTTACAATTATCTCGTAATCGTCATTCAAAGTACTGAGATTGTCTCTGACAAGATGGCGGACCGGCAGACTTCGCGTGTAGCTAAAGAAACTGCAACTGCATCTTTTAGTCTGATACCTGTTAAACGTTAGAATTTCTAATGAAAAAGTTTCATTTTAGAAAAGTTTGTTTCTTGTTGAAGACTGTTTACGGGATTGGTTGAGCACCGAGGGTGTTAATGCGGAGGAATCGCGTTGATTTTCAGGGATGGAAATGGCTGGAGTGAAGGGCCGAGTTTTAGCCAGCACGATTACCAGCTGCCTGTTCGCGGTTGGTGAAGTGTTGCTGGGATTGATCGCGATGTGGACGAGATCCTGGCGTCTGATCCTGCGGCTGGTGTACGGGCCGGCGTTGCTCGCCATCTTGATGCCCTTCTTGATCCCGGAATCAGTCAGGTAATTTCCGTCGGCGACTATTTAATTCGCATTGCCCGCGGGCCTCGTTAACGATCTCAAAACGATCCACTCCCCGTAACGACTGGCGAAGTCGTCGTTGTTACCGCGACATCCGGCCAATTAACCGGCTCTTTGACGTCACCGGTGTATTCCCGTTGATTGGGTCCACGGCTCTAATTAACAGTCGGCTCGATACGAAATCGTTCCCCGTTTGCCGAGCTGCATAGTATTTAGGACACAGCAGAGTTTTCGCAAAAACGTGATTTTCTATTGTACGCCCGTAGGTTATGATCGCTGTATAGTTACTCTATACTCGTATCCCCCTTCGAAATAAACGTAGAAAAACGTACACAGTAGACCTGACGATGCCCCGTTTTCAAGGTGGCTACTGGCCAACGGGAGGCAGGATAAGGTCGAGAGCATCTATCGGAAAATGGCGCGCATGAATGGGCTGCGTATCACCGACGAGGCGATCGGAGAGTTCAAGGAGTTGAACATGGCGAAGACCGAGAAGGTGCGACAATATCGAACGGTTATCTCTTACAATGTCAGCTATTTTAATTCATAAAAATTATAAAGATAGATGATCGATCGCTGTTTCAGACGGAGCAATTAGCCTCGGAGAAGAAGAGTCCGTACATGCAGATTCTTGGCAGCTCCGTGATGATGACGAGGTTGTTGGCCTGTTCGTTCTGCTGGCTGACGAACACTTTCGTCTACTATGGCTTGTCGTTGAACTCCGTGGCCTTTGCCGGCGACAAATACACGAATTTCATACTAGTCGCCATCGTCGAGATCCCAGCCTATTTCCTGACTTGGTTCATGACCGATTGCGTGGGTCGCAAGATCACTTTGTCCTCGTCGTTCCTATTGAGCGGGGTCTTCTGCCTCGCGATACAGTTCGTGCCATCAGGTGAATATCGATCAAAAGTATTCCATTATTTACCCAACGTTTAATCTCATTATATAGTTACGGGATGTGTAAACGATCTTTCGGGATAGTATGAACACGGTGAAAGATGGCGGTGATTTGTCTTTCCAGGCTCCTGGAGCTTCATCCCTCTGATTTTGTACATGGGAGGGAAATGGTGCATCACGATGTCCTTTTCCACGGTTTACATTTACACGGCGGAGCTGTTCCCCACGAACATGAGACACTCCCTCCTTGGAATTTGCAGCATGACCGGCCGCATGGGGTCAATATTGTCACCGCAAACTCCTCTTTTGGTAAGTCGGCCACCACAAGAGTCTACATCGTAGAGCCAATACGAACAGTAACCGCTTGTTGCTCGAGGCTGTATTTCAAACATCAAAGAGCGTCGCACACCGAAAACTTTACGAAACGTCCCTCTACCTTTTCGCAAAACATCAACCTGGTAGTTCCAGATCGATATACCCATTATTCGAAACTGACACGTTACGCTTTATCCAAAAGCTTTTCACAAAACGTTAACCTGTTAATTCCTGCTCGACTTATCCGTTATTGGAAACTGGTACCTTATGGTTTATCTGGAACTAACTCGACTATTCAATAATTTCTTGATTCGACTCTAACAAATGATCGCACGAAATGTCCTCCGGTAGTTCTCATTCATTTTCGTTCGATACTTTAATTCGACAAATCGTGTCCGCCGTTATAAGACAATCAAACAAAAATGTTAGAGACGGAGGGGCTCGCGAAGGATGTCACCGAGAGAAGCGTCATCGCAGAAAATATCTTGGGTTAACTTCATCCTGCCTGGATGAAAAATCGCGATTCTCGCGAGACTCCTTGCCCTCGCCTCGCTCGAGGAGGCAATGTCCTCTTCCCCTTTTCTAACGCAATAACGTTTGATGCGCAGGCACAAATCATGCCTGCACTGCCGCTTATTCTTTTCGGCTGTATGGGCCTGTCCGCGGGACTGCTGTCTCTGATATTCCCGGAAACTTTGGGAACGAAACTTCCGGACACAGTGTGGGAGGCGGAGAACATCGGGAAGCCGCAGCTGAAACAGGACGCGCAGGATTCGCCGTCTTAGGACGGTACTGGATGCATCGGGACACGTTCAATGCAGAAGGAACGTCGGCGTGGGTGGTCGGGGAAGCTTTCAGGAGTTCCCGAAGCGACTATTCGTCGACCTCGAAAGCTTGAAACGCGTGAAAACTTCGTAAGCAAGAGAGAGAAAAAAATGGAGGTGAAGAGGAGAAGAAAACGGGAAAAAGGCAATCGATGTGTTTCTGCCGCACGGTTTAAAACGGGCGAGGCCGCGGATCAATTCCCCATAAAATTGACTCGTCCGTCGGGTCGACGACTCATTGTTCAGCCACCCCCGTCGACTGCGCGCCGAAGAACCCGATAATTCCGTCGTTTATCCTGTGTTCGACGCCCCGACGGAGATAAGGCACGGCCCGAACGCGTTTCGCCTCCCGCCGCGTGGGCGTAGCCGTTTAATGAATTTTTAACGCGTTTAATTATTCCTCGTTGCTGCCTGTTAGGGCTATCATTGGCGTGTTCGCCGGGTTATCTGTCGTCTACGATGAGTCAGGCAGTCCCCGTACTGCACGATGTCTCCCAGCACGGAGAAACCAGACGATTATATACTCAGGTATTTGCACAGTATTGCCGCGTCACGCTTGCGAACCTATTTAGTCCGTTAATTGTATCAGCCCCGTTTGTTTCCGGTAGCAGTTAATCGTCGACGGCGTTACATTATTCCGTAGCAACGTGCCATGATAGAGGATCGTTTAGAGACATACACACGTTATCGATATTGTTATTGTCGAAGTCGTAGGAGTATTTATATCATCGGCCAATGAAAGTTAAGATAGTACAATTGTCGTCGAAAGTGCAGCGCGTTGCATTCGTAGCTTTATTATTAAGAATTCAGGCACCGATGGAAATATTTTCGAACGCGATTATGTTCATTTTCCGGCCAAGCATAAACGTGTTCGAACGCACTACTATCACGTTACTCGAAGAATGTTGGACTTCCTTGAAGGGGATGAAATTACTTGACTTTTCACTTGTTTTTACGTGACGCGATAGCAGCGTGTTCCTACATTTATCCGTTGCCGCAAGAGAGTATTAATCAGACTAACTCGGACTGTTTCCACACAGAGCATCGTTTTCCTACAGCAGTTCCTCCGCATCGTTCATCGACGTAGAAAATGTTTTCATCGTGACGCACGGCGTATAGTCTACAAATAGTTTAAGCAAACATACCGTTTAAGGTCGATGTAAGAGTATACATATATTACACGTGAATGCGACGTACATGTCTTGCGATTGTTTCGCGATGTTCCGGTCTTCGTGTGAAATATTTATGATCCGTGCTTCTTTGATACGCTACTTCCTCGAACTTCTCACGGAATTCTTCATTGCGGTGTTTCATCGTTCGAGCAGCGGTGGTAAGCTCGTTCTACACTCTCCACTCTGGGATCAGACGGAATGGAATAATCTCATCGGTAATTCTCTTCTCAGAGACAGAGTCTGCAACAAAAGAGGACACCATGGCCAGCTTCGCAAAGCAAGGTTACAGAACTTCTACAATCCTTGTACATTGAAGACAGACGAGTTAGGTACAGATTTGTACAGGACCCAAAAGATGCTATTATTCGAACGAACCTGTATACAATAATCTTCTCAAGGGTCGATGTTCGAACCGACGTTCCAAGAAAATTTTCGAGATTGCCCGTTTAGTTTTTAGTTTCCAACTCAATCGCGAAACAGAACGAACGCCTCATTCAACGCGAGGCGACACGGCGGCTCGCAGAGCTCTCTAAAATTCGCCGACAAGACTCGTCTTTACGCTAGTTGGCTAAACAGCGGCCCGAAACGACACAAAACAAGGGAGGTAGCAATTAAATGGGGACAAGAACGTGTCGCTGTTCGGAAATATAACAGTTCGGGATAGTCCGCCGCTCATGAACGGCTTGCTAAATGAAAGTGCGTCGCCATTATCCGTTCTCGTTCGTCGCGACATGCAGACGGGCCGCACGTCTGGTTTCGCGTAAAAGGGTTAGGCGCGCGAACGCGAGTCGCATTCGGCCGCGCGATATCAAAGCACTAATGCCGTGTAACGCGGCTTCCATCTTCGTGGTCCCGGGGAATATTTTAATATACACGGGGATTTGGATATTTCATTTTGACAAATTCCCGGGACCGGCCCCGGCCACGCGGCTCAAAGGAAATTGAAGCTCGGCCAGACGCAACGCGCGCGCGCGCGCGCTGCAATAGGGGCCGGGAACTGCACACGGTGCACACGATGCACCTGGTTATTTTATGTTTACAGATGACTCGGCTGCCCGTAATAAATATCGCTGCCCCGGCCACAAATCTACCGTGCTCCGCATTCGTCCCCGTTCCTTTTTTCGGCCGGGACGTTTCCGCCTATTGCTCTCGACAGCGCAGTCACCCGTGGAACTCGCCTAATCTGGAGAATTTTAATAATTCGCGTTGCACCGGCTTGTCCGAGACCGTCTGAATTATTTAGGAGCGCGTGCGGTATTCGTTAGAGCGGATGAAAAATTAAGCGGATAAGAGAAAATGAAACCGCCAGCACGATCTTACAAATGGGAAGCTTTTCTTTTGGGAATACGGGATCAGAAGTTGGAGATTGCCCGCGCTGCTTCCAACATCGAAAGGCTTTTCCTCGTTGCAACGGTGTACAAGATGATTTCAGCATGCTTGCTACCAGCATCTCGAGTCGTATGATTTTTACAATCTAACAATTTATTTAAAGGTAGTCGAGTTAATTGTATACACTTTGTCGGGAATTATATACGAAATTTAATTACGTGCCACGGAGACTCGATACGAGACCCTCTTATTCCCTGACTCAACTTATTGACGATCGAGTCACCTTCGGTAAGTCTCAAAGTGTCGAACATGTTTTCGGTAGGAAAAGTTGCCGCGTTTCTCGAATCGAGCGAACAGCATCAAGCAACGCGTGTCTTTAAAAATGAACATCTACCAGCATTCACAGCCCCGAAGAATCATCCCGAACAATTTCCACCTCGCTACCAGCCACGCAAAACGCGATCCGTCTCGGAAAACTCTTCGAATTGGACCTGGGGCCGTCACTTTTCCATCCCATCGGCGCCGCACCGCTCCTTGGTGGTTGAAAAGACGCGGAGAGGCTGCTTTCTCTCCGCTGAAAGCGTATCAATAACCCTCGGCAGCGAGTCTGCTTGGTAACTCGGCGTTTCATCGGGCAGGGAACCGTAACACACGCTCGAAAGGGAAACGCTGTGGACAAAGAGAGTGGCGCGGCGTGTGCGCGTATCGCCGTTGCATCGAGCATCAACAGGCGTATCGATGCGCCTTTTCCTTCTCCCCCGTACCGTTCGCGTCTGAAGCTGGTCCTCTTTCTCTTCGCCGTTGGTTTTTTCGCAAGGGAACACACGGAGCCGCAGACACACATAACACGCGGCGAGTACCGCCGGTCCGGATCGACAGCAGAAGCAGCAAGCCCCGCAGCGCGTAGTTAATCGGGAATAAAGGTGGTACATAGAGACGCCGCACCGGCGCGATGCCAGTACGCTGAAGATGCGTGTGGTGCATAGTCGCATATCCCCAGATTTATATACTTACACGAGCACGAACCGGAGGATCCATCTCGTTCGTCCGATCGAGAACCCGGCCGCAGGCGTCGTATCCGCGGCCAACGGGATACCTCTGTCCCGATCCGGACGCATTACATTAATTAAATTCTCATTCGACCGGGTATTGTACGGCTAGATGAATCTGCGAGCCGTCATGTTGCACCGCGTTGTGCCGCGTTGTACCGCGTTGCGCTCGGCGACGCGGCTTTGAATTTTCATTGTGCCATTCGCGCGGACTCAGCGGACGCTTCAGAACCCATTATGGATATTAATGAAGCGATACTCTTCTGCTCTGAACTCTTCTTCGTTTGTTACATCTCGTTTTTTGTGGACGCGGGATTAGACACCCGTAAGTACACGGTCTCGCAAAGAGCTCTGTGCGTCGTCAGGTGAGGCGACAGTATCTCGCTATTTTATTTCTGGACCGTGGATTCGTATGCAAGCATAGGTTTGGAGGTGATAGACCATCAAATATCTCGTTAACACGTTAAACGCCACGACGGGTTTACCAATCCAAATTGAACTACTTCCTACCATAATTTGTTTCTTAAATTAAACAGTACACTCGAACAGCATTAGAAATAACTTTGATTCGATGTACGAAACGAAGTATCTTGCAAATTTCTCTGGAGTTAAATGTAAAAATCTACAAAATTGGTACTTTGCAGATTTGTCTGAAATCAAGTGTAAGCAAAAGGTCTCAAATTCGATGCACCATCCTCGTCGCGGGGATGAGCCACCGTCTCTGAAATTAGTCGGAATCAACCGAGCATCTGATCGTTAAGACAAAGACTTGGCCAACCGTCGTGTCCGCGTGCACGAGTCGCCGGACCATCGACAAATAAATTAGTCAAAGCTGGGATTCCGTGTGTCCCGGGATTCCATTAGGACGAGTTCCACCGAGACGGTAAAGCGGGCGGTATTAGTCCGGCTGTCTGCTCCGTTACGGTCCTCCATTCGTCTCCTCCAGAGGGAAGATGGTTGAAAGTAGGTAATTTCGAGGTTTGCAGGATCTGCCGGAAGCTCGAGCCACCCAGGTATTCGCCGGGCGTCATCGGGTTACCTCGTTGCCAACCTGGTTCCAGTTGCTCCTCGAAAGAAGAGGATTTGTAGTCCCTGCCACGAAATTTCGTTGCGTTTCCGAGTACACGCTCGACAACCAGCAATATCGCTGGCTGTATCGCTATCGTTGGTCCTACGAAAGTTATCGATCGCTTTCCTGGACTTCTGGAGCAGTTTTCGTGTTCCAAAAGAAATTCTTTAACGATACCACCTCCGGCAGGAAATCTTTTATAAAAATCGCGACTGCGGTTCTAGATATTTTCATCACGGATGGTTGAATTCGGTTGAAAATGTTTTATTAGGCGCTACAGTGCGGGTTTTGAATGTTTAACGAACGCAAAATATTTTTATTCGCGATCCTCGTCCATCAAAAATTTTGAAAGTATACCTGCTTTTATTGACATAGTATTTTTTCCTCCTCAACTAACGAGCAAGGATTTCGTTAGAGAAATCATTCGTGCAGTTTCGATGATTATTTAGGAAGCGGATAAACTCGCTTTTCAGCGTTCCTCGGAATGCACCGGGGTGCAGTTACTCACAATCAGAGTCCATCTTTATTCGAGTCCATCCCAGCGGACGGAAACAGATACGGGCTCCCCATGGCGGCACGTGTAAGCTAAATAACTTAGTAGCCAGTTCCGCAGTAATTAGCGCCGACATTGGCACGATCTTCTTCCCATCAGCGGATCGATAGACACCAAACTGGACGGATAGGTGAGCAAACCGACGGGTCGGTCAGTCACGTAATTCCGATGGTATCGATAAAAATAACGGCCGTAACTTCCGCGTCGCGGCCGCCTGGCACGGAAATCGATAGGAACCACATTAACGCTAAAATAAGCCTCCGGCTTTCCAGACTAAAGCCCTTTTATCGCTGGAAATAGCCGCGCCTCTGATAAAAGTAATCTTTCACCCTATAATAGACAGAATGAAAATCATCGTCCCGCCGTGCCGCGTACAAACAAGTCTCGCGTTTAACGTGCCCGCACGCGCGATACTTTAATTAACAAACGCGCCGGTTCATTAGGGGGTTACATTATACATCGTTATATCTTATTACCAGCCGCGGCTGCGGTGAAAATTTCAACGACATCCGTTACCACTGCCGCCGCCGAGTGTCTATAATTTACCAAACGAACCGTCACGTGTTATTGATATCACATCAGCCGCGAAACACGATCATCGACCAGCAGGTGACATCGACAGTGTCTCTATTTCGGTGGCTCATAGATTTTCAGCGAGATATCCGTCTATTATACGCAAGTGATAGCTGCTTTGATACAAAGCGCTGTCCGCAGGTGTACCATCGCGTGTCACAGACTTGTTGTCATAATTCGGTCAGATTAAACTTCGCCTTGGTGAAACAAAAATTTTCAACTTTTTTTTTTTTATATAATTCCACAGTTTTGATCGTGTCGAAACGATCAAAGAAAGAATGACACTTTTATTTGGGTCGCAGACAATTTTTATTTTCATGAAACTCCGCAGTCTGCCCCGCGTCATCCCCTTTCCTCAAATGTCGACCCAGCGGCTCCAACCACGCTAAACCTCCCATTCCCCAAGGCCACTAAAAACTACCCCTATCTCTCATCTTCCAGATGTCCCGAAACCATGGGAAAACCGACCTTGAACAGTTAATCCCGTCCGCTCTCGTGCAACGTTCTCACCCCGAATCTTGCAGTCCTATCGAGCCCGCCATCTTTAAAACGCGCTCCGGTCCGATAAAGACGGACTTGGCAATAACGAGTAGCCTGTTGGCCCATTTGTCAGGCTTAGTAGAGGGATGCGTACAAATATGATAAGCCAGGGCCACAAAGCCTGCACATGGCTCACGCGTTCAAGAAAGTTATCGTTCGGGGCACGCGGGGCACGCGAGGCCTCGCGAAAAACATAAATTTCGCCGCGTAATCCGCAGTGCACGCCTCCTCTTCAGGGGTGTCTGCGATCTGTCGATTTGAATTCGATTATACCAGGAGGGTGGGCTATGGGGCCCCGTCTCTCTCCCACGGCACACTGGGGCGGAGACTTGAAAAGCCACGGGTCCCGGTTCCCGGTTAAACAGCCAGCCAGACGGCAAGAATAACGATGGAATAACGGCGTTTGTTATTGGATGAAATATCAGCTCGTGCATTATTCATCGGGCCAGTCCGGGTATCGGCGTTTGGTAATTCAATCGAGATTCTATGTACCTTCGCAGGCCGAGTCACGGTTCCCAGGCGTTGTTGCCCCGGTTAATTAATACGACGAAGTTGGACATTATATCGGACAGGTTATTGGCGTAATTTCGGAAAACGCCGATGGGTCCCGGCCGTTCGAGGCGGCCGCACGTGGAATGGACCGGACCGCATCCACGTGCGTCACTCAGAGACGCCTCCAACCGGAGATCTGCGTCACAGGCTAATTGCTGGGAATCCGCGGGGGTGGTTTCGGAAATAGCGCAACGCTTCTGCGAAAACAGTCTTCCGATTCCTTGAAAGTTTTCCATCCTCTGTTCTGTAATCGATTTTAGTTCAGATCGTCGGGAAGTCGGTCCAACTTATTCATTTCTGTCAACTTGGCGCAATACTTCGTGCATTTACGTTATGCACAAATGCAAAGTTTTTCCTTTCGATTCGGACCTTAAAACATTGCGTAAAGCTCTACAGTCTGATTATCATCTAGCAAGGTGATTCAAGCACTATCAATGAAAATGTGGAAATAGTATTAATACTATTACCATTGATACTAGACGAGCAAAGCTCGAACGAAAATGCATTGTTGCGATAAAGAAGAAGACCGAAATTGTTCACGGCTATACAAATGCGCCCAGTCTGGCGGTATTGATTAAATTACTTAGAGAGTCCGGTTGCTCGATCGAATTAATGCGATCGGATTCAAATACCGAAACGCTGCAGCCTTACGGTGGATTTAATTAAATTTTCGTTCGGCGTACGCGTCCGGCATTTTCGTTTCGGCCAGTCTAGTCGGCTGGCCGCCATTAGCGAGTCTCTCAGCAGCTCTGTATACGCGCGATAACACCGAAGCCGAGACTAATTCAACAATCTGACAAATAATTATTTCCCGGTCGGAATATTTCAAGTATCCCCGTGCATTATAGGGGCTCAACTAATTACGAACGAGACAACGGAAGAGCCGGCCGGGACTCGCAGCCCCTTAACGTGTCGAAAGACTGGGACTAACAAAGTTTCCAGGTGTTCACGGCTTTCATGTGGCTCACGTTTCGCGCCGTTGCACTTTACGAGTGCAGTAATTGGGTCATTGCAACGGCATCCGACCCCTCCCCCTTGGATTACCCATCCAGTACGTTAAATACCAGAGTTTCGTTAAGTAGACATCATGCTAATGAGCAGTCCCGATATTGTTTATACGGAATCGCGCGCGGAATTACTCTCCGCCTGACCTTTACGGGCCGTTTTGAAGCGGATTAGGCTCGTATTATTCACTGTACTACGCCGGGAATCAGTCGGTCCCTCTCCCGGGCACTCGGCCGACGCAAGATATATAATAGGATTTCTGTCCTCTAATTGCCTTCTCTTACTTGACAGGTTGAGGTACTTATTCCGACCCTTTCAAGACCGACGGAATAATACGTCCCAAGAAAGCTCAGGCAGAATTTGCTGTGACATTTGCTTTCAAATGTAGAACTGTTTACAGCCTCTGCAATCTCCTTCGTCAACGTAAAGAAGAAAATACCACTGAGGTTTTATACGCCATTTTGTATATTATTAGAAACATGCGACCTTTCAAAAACCTGTGAAAGGTGGAACCTACTCGTTCGAACACTTTTAAGACATGTGAAGAAGAAAGAAATTGTAGAATCTGTCTTCTACATTTATATAAATAAAACTGTAAATGTTCGTTTGATCAAAATCTTGAATCTCCGAAAGTTCTTCACCGATTGCTTTGAAATTTTGACACAACGTTGCATTCGAATACGCGCGCGTTTTTATGCACCTAACAACAAAAAATATTGTATACCCACAAGCATTGTGAAATTAAACATATTAGAAACTTGCGCTTTCTCTTTTCTTTCTTTTCCATTTAACCAGACTGAGCCACAGCAACGCGTGGCCGGGAACAGCTAGTTTTAAATAAAATATCTATTGTAAATGTGAATTGCGCTTTCAATTTTTTCTCCCCAAGTCGGTTAATCGAAGTCCTTCCGTGTATCCATTTCTGCACAGATTTTGCAGTTTCATCTTGATCCCTGTCAACGCTCAGATCCGTTTTAATATTTTACACTTGAACCGTGGTGTCCGGGCTTATTTTGAGCGAGTGTCAGAATCGTCATTTCAACATCTGTTTCTGGCGATTTGACTTTGCGGCGGTTCCATTAAGAATGGCGGGGAGATTGACGTGTCTAGAAGAAGTGACATCAACACTGCGTTGGGAAAAATTGATAAACGAAGCTGCAAATGGACCGAAGACCATCGTCAACTACATAATTAACGGAAAAGTCGTCTATCCGACAACGAATACCTTTGTAAAGAATCAATAACAAATTACATTTCACTTTAAACATGTCTGTTAATTGTTGTAACGAGGAACTCCAATTTCTAGTTTAAAATTGCAAGGAACTTCTTACACCATTCACCGAGTATAAGGAACACCATCTCTATCAATTCTTCTCAGAGACAAGCCCACAAGGACAGACGACGACGAAATAAAATTACGCAGACTTCCGGGAGACGACGTGACCCAAAATTCGCGTGCACATGGGGGTGGTAATGATTGTCAAACTGCAAGCATAATATTAATCGTTCGCTACAGCACCGTTGAATATTCCGATATTAAAACGGTTCGAGCTGCGTCGTCCTTTCTGCATCGATTTTAACCCTCTATTGCATTCCGTTCCCAATTGGGGACTTAAATTTCAAATGGTCTATAGTAAATAAAGTAGACAATACTGGAGCACGTTGGTTCCAAGTGGAAACATTTCGCTTATGAATAAAACCGCGTATGTATAAAGTTCCCGTACAGGAACAGTCATAAAATGCAATAAATAACATTTTCTAATAAAATTTTATTATTTATTTCACGACCACACTCATTTTTAAGTAGACTAACCAGCCATGTATATTTTTTTCAACACGTCATAAGAATTCATGCAATGGAGGGTTAATATTCAAGACCTGTATGTGTCGGATGGGTTAGAAATTGTTGCATATTTCTGTACTGCAAAATAATTGGTTGTCCCAACGAGTTTCAGCTAATCCCAGAGCAGATTGGGTCACCGTTGACTCGTTACCGTGAAATCGTCGTTTACGAGCTTCCCGCGAGTGTCCATCACGGGGGGTGGAATAAGGGTGGGAAAGTTTTTCCTTGCCGCGAGAAGAGATTTTTCGTTGGGACGAAGGGGTGGAAAAATCTGGGCGAGCAACGACACGGCGATTTCCCGAAGGCTGAAGCGTATCAAATCGGGGGTGGATACGGGCACACGGGTACACGGGTACACGGGGGTCGCAGTCCCTCTTGCACGCGACATAAAAGTGTATTACACGTCGCGGGGAAGGAAGAAGCATCGCGAGGGGTGGCCCGGTAAACTCTCGTGGTGCGTTCACGTGTGTGCACACGTACAAACCGGGCCCCATAATTGGTGGGTCGCCCGGTCGAAAGGGAGGTGATCCCTGACGGGGAAATAAACTTGGACGTGGCTCGGTGTGGTTCTATTATTTATACTTCCGTCCGGCGGGTTCTGCACGGTCGTTTCGGTGTTGCGGAATGCGCGCTGGGGGTGGTTTAAGATGCAGCCAGAAATTTAGAATAGCTGCTAGAGAACGCGCCGCTGTAATATCTTCTATGGAGTTATGCACGCTCTGTTCCCCTTCCTGTCGTACCTGTAATTAAGCTGCTGCGCCAGTGGTTAATATTTTACAAAAATATACGCTCGATTCGCTCTAAAAGTGATATATGTACGTACTTCTAAAAATCATGAATACATAGTGAAAAGTTTGAACGTTTAGAATTGTTGCACGTTGACGATTTTGTATATGGATGTATAATTGTATTCTTATTCGTTTACACTAAAAACAACCTTTATTCGGAAGAAAATATTGAAAAAGCTTGAATGGCGATAAAGGCCTGAATTATTCAAAGTTAAAAATGTCCGGGACCGCACGATTACTCGTAAACAAACAGACTGCCATTAAACGTAGTCGATTCGGCCCCTTCGGCCAGCACGTGTTGGAAATCATAGACCGCAAGTTTAAGCGAGCAATCCCAAAAATGGCGTCATAAATAAGCTAAAAGCTATTCGTTTTATTTCGCCGGTGGGGGTGATCACCCTATCGCGGCACACGTATTCACACTGAACGGCAATTATGGAGCGGTCCGGTGCACGTGCAGACGTGCCACGGGGGTGTTACGGGGGTGGTCGTAGCCCGTAATTTGTCTGCGTTACGTTACGCGTAAGGTCGGGATTCCAGCGGGTGCCAGAATCCCCCTCTAATATAAAAAAAGCGCAATCTTTCTCGCGGAGCGGCTCGCAGGACGACGAGGCGTCGCGGCGTTGCGCGTCGCTCGAGAGGGATTCGTATTCGTAACGTGACACGCTGGATTACGGGATTTATAGGGCGTTCTAGGTGTTCGCGCGCGGTAACGGACCCTCAAATGGAACGAACGCCACCCCACAGTACCGCCCTTAGTGCTGAACAAACGGGGCACTTGCCCTGGGCCCTGAACCTATCGTTGCTTTCTTTCGATAAAAAATCACACCACAGAGATTAAACAATTTTTTTCCAGATCCATTTCAATGTCGTCTTTTGAATGAAACTCTGCCCTTAACGATAATCTCCCGAAAATTGCAATCTACCTTTATAAGATCTCATTAAAATGGGGGTGCAAACAAATTTTTTTAACTCCGCAGAATCAGAATCTTGTAACAGAAGAGCGACTTTGAGAAGACTGAACTCGGGAATGTGAAAATAACGAATTCACCCTTAAAAACGAGCAATTTTACACGAAGTTTTCTGTCATAGTTCGGTGTTTCTTTAATTTTATGAAGCGAAAATCGACTTTCAGTGAAGTCGGGTTTGTCCCGGGTCCCGCGACTTCTAGGGACGGTTATGCCACCCCCGGATGATAGCCAACCGAAAGAGACAGTGCATATTTCTTCGCGGGGAATAGACCGCCGGTGCGGCGGGCTTCATTTGTATTTTTTATAGGCCTGCCCGGCCAGAGAAATGCCTTCCACGAAACAGCTCGCGGGCCCGTTAAATGGAACTCTCGGTTCCGCGAGATGGAAACTGCGCGCAGCGGCGCGTACCGGCCTGTAATTCGCGCGTGTTTCCATTGCGGTGTTCTTCTTTTTAATTAATCAAAACGCGACCACCGCGGCGACGATGTGTATCGATGATTCACCTTTGATAGGCTGGACCCGCTGATCGGAATTTCGATGGAGATACGAACTCGATTGGTCCAATTACTTTGATTCGTTCTTGATACCGGTGACGTCAATGTTCGGAGGCTGTGTGTCGCAATGTCCGCGGCCGCGGAAGCACCGAACAGAGTATTACGTTCGTACATACGGTCGGAAAATTATTCCATCTATTTTCAGCCATCGTGTAAGATGATTGAAGGACTCCCAGTCGAATTTTGCTTTTCGATTGATTCGCTGCACGTGTCTTGAAAGGCGCGATTTAATTACGGGATCGTTTCGATCCCGAATCTGGGACGCTGCTTTCAGTGAGAATATTATTAGCGAATTGATTGATTAAAATATCAATGTGCTTCCTCTTCCACTTCTGTCCCTTTTGTGACACCGTTTTCATTATCCTAGTTACGACCTAGCGAACTGGAATGCTGCTGGACCGATGTAAACCCAGCTTTCAGTTATTTGACAGCGTCGTATCATACATTAACCTGATCGACGATGTCAATCAACTTCAAGCATTATATGTCCGATCGATGCTATTTTCTCCCGGTCAAATAGCAAGAATATTTTAAGCTTTATGGAGACAGATCAGATATTTCCGTGGGAACAAGGTTTCCCCGCTGTACCGTAACAAGGGATGCCTTTACTGGTCAGAACGTTCCGGCTCGGAGAACCTTTAGAAGTCTGAGCCCCAAAGGCTCGATTCCAAAGGGTTGAAGCTCACAAGGGGCACGCTCGTCCAGGAGAAAATCCTCTAAACGAGACCAGGCCACGCGAGCTTCTTGGTAATTTCACGTGGGTAGGCCACGCAGCGCAGGCAGAGCCGTTTTTCAATTGCAAACTACGGAAGGTCGGTTGACGAATAGAAAGCCCCGGTCGGATTAAGCGGCGAAAGCAGCATTTTGCGGCCGTTGCTCGCAGCCCACATTTATTCCCGTTCTTCTTTTCTATTCGCCTCCACGTCGCGCGACGCCCCGGGAAAACGGAAGGGGGCCATTTCTCCGCGGGCCATATTATTGCGAGCCCCAGTTTCGAATGAAATAAACATAGGGTCGTAAAGTAGCGTTCGCGTTCCCTCGAACAATTCAACGACTGCTCCGGTAAATGGGTCGGTGTGTCGCGTACAAACGAGCCATCGCCGAATAATCCGGCGAAGACGGCGAGTACCTTTTTCGCGTTCGCTTAATTACGAAAGAACTCTGCAATTGTAAATACCGTTTGCACGGAACGCGCTCCGGCAACCGTAACGAAGAAACTTTTGTTTTCTGGCAACGTAATTGATTGCGGAACATCTGTCGCGGTATTACCGAGAAATTAATTGTTAATGTGCCATTTTATCCCTCGTACATTGCTGAATACATTCTTGCAATCGAATGTTCAGATTACATGGATCGTTTAACGATTGTAATTGAATGATAAAAAATGTGTTTGTAACAAAAGATATTCTCTCTAAATTTTTCATTCCACAAAATACCGATTTCACAATTCCCATTCCAAGATCCGCAGCTTATACGTCCAATAAAAATGGATTTCCCTGAAATGCAAAAGGGAGACTTCGCCCCAGCGTCCATCATTGTCAGACAACCTCGGCCGATTCCTTCGGTCCCCGCAAACCTGGACCAGCGGACATCCCGGCGATCGTGAGATGCATCGAACGCAGAATTTCATCTCCGCGTGTAGATGGTGATCCGCTTAGGCCAGGACGTTTCGGAGCCGCTCGTACATCGCTGGTAATCACCTTGATGCGGCCGCATTCCCTGGGAACAGTGTACTAATTAGTCAGGGTTTCGTGGGGCGGGCAGCACTGCTCGGGTGGTGGAGGAGGAGGGATGGGGTGTGTCTTGATGATATGTGCCCAATTATTTATGCAAATCGATCCCGGTTCGGCCGAATCCGTTTTATAACGTGTCGCGGCGGGTTGCCGGCACACACGGTCGCATTAGCTAGGATGAAATAGAGGGACATTTCGAGGATCGATCGGATCGCGCGCGCGAGGGGCCGATGGTTGCTGGCATCCCTCGAGCTCTTGTGGGGTGTAGGGGTGGTCGGGTTCGGTGGATGGTGGTGGAAAGTAGGGTCGGATCAAAGCGCTGCAAATGAGGAGGTTAACGGCCTTCGGCTAGTTACGACGTTTCTCTGTATTCCGCGTGTGTGTATACCAGAGAGCGGGTCCGGTCGGTCGGCCGCGTCGCCTCGTTAATATTAAGCATAAGGTCAATAAGGCGAGCGTTAAATGGAGCGGACAACGTCGACGTCACTCTACCCAGACGCCTCGAGACGGTATTCGTCGACGGTTTTCCAAGCTCGTGCATACCACGGACACATCTATCACGATCGTGTCGCGAATCTGTCCGCGAACGATCGTATTAAACGCCGGGCATTGATCGATTCGACCACCCGCTAAAAACCGGAGGCCGCGTAGTTCCTCGGTTTCGAGTATCAAAAGGCGACGCGACGTTCGCGTCGCTGCGCTGGATCGAATTACATCACTGGTCAAGGACGATTTCCGGACGTTTCCCGGGATCGCCGGGTTCTGGTGGAAACAAATCCGACACTCCGGGAAATTAATTACTGCTTAGACGGACGCCGAAATAAAAGGATCGGCTCGAATGTGACCGCGGCTGTCGGTCGGCGGGCCTTCGGGGGACGGTTATCACAGGAACGGAATTACCCTTCTTCCGGCGGTGAATAGCATTTGCCCTCGATCGGATGAAATTTTAGTTGCAGCGGCGAGCGACCGCAGGCGTCCGCGTTTCCATTTCGAACTTTCAAGTCGTCTAAATCGTTGAAATTCGCCCCGTCAGCGCCCGGGCTCTCGCGGAATAATCCGACGGAGGGGCGCAACCCTCTCATACTCCTCTCTCGCTCTCCATCCGAAACCGGAAGTGGAAAATGATCGCGAGGCGTTCGCTCTCGGAACGAGGCCAAACGGCACAAAGGCGGTTCGCGATTCGCGCCCCGTTCACGGACAAAAAGCGAATACAGTTTTCATTAGGGGTTGCGGATATCCCCGCGAACGACCCGGCCTCTCTTTCTCTCTGTCAGCGAGCGACTGACAATGCCGGCGGCGAACGGATGGCGCAAATCACCTGGCCGGTTATTGCGAGCCGGCCGATTCATCTTAACGATCGTTAACGGAGGAATGGAGAACGCGATGTTACACTTGGCGATCGTTAAAACTTAACGAAATCCCCGCGCACAGCGGCTGCGGAACGGACCTGCCGTGTTACCCGCTGGAAAAACGCACCTGGAATCGGGGTCACGCTCAGAGACGGTATAATTGCACGGCCGAGTCATTGGAGCCGCTCCACCGCTCCCTTTTCCGTCATTTTCACCGAGTCGATGTAACTATTGCTCGAGAGTTCTCCTATGTGCTCGATGAAATGGCAATTTAAATTGAATGGGACCGCTGCCTTTGTTTGGCTCGCCTTTCTTCCTGATCTCGCATTAATTCGAACTACTGTGGAGCCCCGGTTATACAAACTAATCGGACGTAGGCGTTAAATTCTCGTGCACGCGTACAATAAATTTGAAGCGTCGCTTTACGTTAAATTGTTTGCCTGAGAAACGTAATCGGATAACAGAGAGACTCAATTTCGCTGGTAGTCGTGTGTCCAATTCGATGGAAAAGGAGATGAGCTATTTAATGTTCTACAGATGAAACTGGGAAGCTAAAAAATGGGAAACTACGGTTCATGAAAAAACATCTCACAGCAGTTTGTGTCGTTCGCTTCATGCAAAACAGTGGTCTTTAAAACGAAGAGATACGTCTGACCCATTTTTTGGTTCACCGGTGCACTTAAGCTGATCTTTGAGATATGGAAGATCGCCCTTGAGCCAGTTTAAGGTGGCCACAGCCATTCGAAAGTCATGCTGCGATTCGCGAAAAATCCCTCGGCAATTGCGATCGATTTCCCGGAGATCCAGAGCCCCATAAAAGATGGATCTCGGCGAGAATTTATTCGAACGATATCGTAAGTTTTCTGGGTATCTTCCGTCGACCTTCGACGCATACTAGCAGGCGGCGATCGTTTCCAGCTCGTATAAAATTACTCGAAGGAGGTTTCTCGCGGCCGACAGCCCTGGAAAAATTGTAAAAAGGATTCGATACTGTTAAAACCTTTCTAGAATAGTCTCGTAGGGTGGAGGAGGTGGAAGTTTCAACCCGCGTCGCGGAGAGAAATCAAATGGCCCCTGAATGCTTGCCACGTAACGAATCCGGTGAATGCCGGGCCAGCGATTCCGGCCGGAAGACTGATGCACGGCCCCAGTATTAAGAAAATAAACTTCCTTAAGCCAAGTCCTGGAATGCCCCCTCGTTAGTTTTCCCGATGCCAAAGAGCTGCGGGGATATATATATTCCACGGTTTGAATGCGGCTTCCTGGACTCCTCCGGCCGGCTGAACTCCAGCTTCTTCTTTCACCGGGGCAAAAAGAGTCGAAAGTAGTTTACCGTCTGCGGATATAGAGGATTCTATGGAATATTCGGATCGATCTTTCCCGGAGGAAAAGCCTCGGTGATGCTGGTACCAGAAACCGAGAGGGGAGAGAACGAAGAGAGACGGGAAAGAAGCAGAAGAAGAACGAACAAGAAAAAGAAGGAGAAGAAGTGATCGCGGGAAGTCGAAAATGATCTGAAAAATATTGTTCGACCGTGCACAGCGACCAAGTTTCCTTGCCCGCCTCTATCCTCCCTCTTGATCTCTGGTTCGCTCGGTCTGTGCTCCGTTCGCAGCGAGATTAATTATCATGGTTGTATTAGCTTCCACGGTTAATAGCCGTCCGAGGATTTTTAACTGGTCAATTATTCTGGACCTTTTTAATGGGAGAACTTTAACGATGTTCCCCCAAGTTGTAAAAGTTCATTCTCTCTTTTATTCCGGTCCGAAGGAACGCGTGTACGCGCCGCGCCGGCGAGCGCGGTCGCGGGCGATTAGCGCGGACCGGTGCGGTGCACGGACGATGGGATCAAATAAATTATCCGTTCGGCTTGTAAGCGCGCGATAAATTCGCCGAGGAAACTCCGACGACACGCGACGGATTATGTTTTACGATATTCGAATGGTAATTCATGGATTCGGGGCGAGCAGGCTTTCATAAATTATCATATTGGGCTGCGTGCAGGAAAAAATAAGGCGCGTTCCACGCCGCGTCGCCTCGGCCCAACCCGTTCCGTTTCTCCCGCGCCGAGGAGAGACGGGGCTTGTTTGCCGAGAACGAAAGGTTAAACGTCTGTTGTGCGCGGGAGGAGGGGGCGATGGAAATTAATAGTCCGCCCGGTTGCTTCGACGTAAAGACGTCTAGCTACTAATTAAAATTTCTGTTCCCGGAAGAACCCTCAACGGAAACCTGTAGATAACTGGGAGAGAACTCGACGTCCTTTTCCAAAGCTATTATCTCACAAAGAAGAGAGCCTTTAATCCGGCCGATGTAGCCGAGCATTTAATTATAAAAAATAATACTTGAAAAATGATTTCGCTGCTTAAAAGGAAACTTGACAGGAATTCGCGCTATTTCCATATTAACGTTTCCCGTCCTCCTTATCCTCTCGTCCACCGGAAAACCTCTACCGTCGCTAATGCAATCTTTTTGCCTGTGGAACGCCGGTACAACTTATTCCGCGATATTTAATGAAACATGGCAACTAATTATCGACTTGTTCTAATGGACAAAAAAACCTGGGATTATAGTCCCGGTTTCATGGTCGGCGTCGAAATAACCGGCGCGGCGGCGCGGCGGTGGCGTTGGATCTCCTCGAATCGAATTATAATATTTCTATTAATGCCATTAGGCACGCAGGCGCTTTGAATCGGCGAATTATAATTGACCGTTGAACGACGAAACAAGTAGCAATCGCTACCGTAATGGCCTCCGTTTCCTGCAGCCCTCGAGGATTACGAAGACTTGTCGGGATAAGAGCTCTCTGCGAAAATTAGTCATTAAAGAGACAGGAAATGTGGCGCGGGGGTGGGCGTCAACATCGTCGAAAAACACGGCGAAAGCGTCGTCGGCCGCTCGATCCGCTGACCCTCGTCCCATTTGAATTTTATTCGACGGCCGCCGGGGAAGGACGCGTTGACAAACTCCATTCCGTTAAGTGGAGGCGCGGATGACGTGTCGGGTTTCGTTTCAAGGCTGCACGCGATTCGGCCAAGAGAACGCACAGGTTGACGACGCGGCGAAGATCCTGCGAAAGTCTCCCTCGGCCGTGTATTCCTCCTGTTCGGCCCTCTTCCCTATCTGCTTTTCACCCCCGTGGCTTTGCCCCGTCTTATGGGGGAATCTGCTGAGAGGAGCATCCCTTTTCTGGCTGCCATACTTCACCGATTCCATGTTACATCCCTCCCGCGTCCCTTTCCGGCCCTTTCGCTCCCCTAGCTTTACTCTCGTTACACTTCACCCCTCGCGTAACCCCAAAACGTTACGCTTAGTTTGATTCAGCGCGTGGTACCAGCCACTTGCCCTATCCCTTTCCCTTTCTCTTGCTTTCTCTCTCTCTCTCTCTTTCTCTCTCTATCTCCGAGCTATTTCTACCCCCCGCGTGACGCCACCCTTCTCTCCTCAGCCCTTCCGCGTTTCGACACCCTACGTGAACACTTTTCACGTTCGCCCGTGCGAATTCGCGCTAATTGTGAGGCGACCTGCGAACGAGGGAATTCTCGCGCGCCGTTCGACCGAGTTTTCCGCGCCGGATCGTTTTCGAGGGACAACTTCTTCTGATGGCGGATACGTGTCACTGACCGTTGCCCTTCACCCCACTGGCAAGCTAAGCAAGCCCTGCGGAGGCTGTTTTTATGAAAACATTACGAGCTCATATAAAAATACTGGCGACCCTCCATCTACGCTCCGACGACACCGTTTCGCTCTAAAAAGGTCCCCGAGACGCGCGACGCTGATCTTTACAGATAAGATTTACCAGGTTCCTTCATTAGCCTCCCTCTGACAGCGAAAGCAAGATCGACAGAGAACGCAGTCTCCTCAGACCTGTTTTATATATAATGTGTGTGTCCTCTACGTATTATCTAGTCGATTTAATGATACTTATCTAACTTGTCCCCAAAAGTTCACAAGAACATTTTTTTCAGCCAACAAATGATGCGATTTTAAATAAATGGCAAATAATAAAATAATGGAACAATAACAATGATCACCGCCGATTATGGTCGTTCCAATTTCTTTGGAATTCAAGCGAGAAACATATTGAAAGCTGTATGTAACGCAGACGCGCCGCAGTAAAATATCTAGAACGGTGAGAATCGTTTTAGCACGGTAATTTGATATTCCGGGACAATTTCCCGGGAGTGTATACTTTGCTGTGCGTTTCCGTATTGTTCGAATTATTGGATTTTCATCCGAGCTATCGCAAATTAATATATAACAAGTTACAGACAAATACCGGTCGGTATAATCAAATTTTAATAGTAATCTCTGCTGGAGTTATTAATTAATACTCTGATCGCCGCATTAGCGGGCGTAAAAGTGTCGTGAAATCGAAATAAATGATTGGACGATAGAAAACTTGAAAATCGAGATCTATCGTGGTTATTGCGACTTTTATTAACGCATTCGAGTGTCTGAAAAACCGTTTACCCGAAGTCGTTTAGTCAGCTGCGATAACCTTTAGGATACTAGACAGCCTACGGAGGATTGCGAGGGTTGAAAAGGTGATAGTTGAAACGTTTACATTCTGCAGTTTATACCGTAGCAAAAAAAAAAAGAAAAAAGGATGCCATTGATGCGGGCAGCAGGCCGAGAAACAGCCCGCGGATTAATGTATAGTTAAATACTGGCGGTGTAACGTTTGCCCAGGTAACTAGGTTTCATTTTTAACGACTGCGATGTTCGGGAACGGGGGCAGGGGAGGTGAGGGGAATCAACGTTAAAATGCAAACAAAATCACGGGAAAAGTGGAGGGTCTTGTGAAACGGGTGGCAGAGAGCCCCGGCGACACCGGGAATCCACGGAATTTCCGGCCGCGGCTGCTTTACATATTAACTAATTCCGCTATCTGGTCCGGCAACTTTGGATTAGACGTTATTCCCCGGTTAGTAATACCGGCGTAACGGGCTGCGACGTTCGTGGCCTGATTGTAAGTCGTCCCCGGGAAATAATCGCCATTATCATTCGCTAACCGGTTGATTAATGGAAGCCCCGGGTCCTCCTGTTCTGTTATTCTATCTCTCTTTCATGATTACTTCTCGCCGCTGGCACCGGGGCTAGATTAACCCTTTAAACAGAGAGCAACTTTTCGTTCGCGGGGACACACCACCGCACCGACTAGGAAATGACATTCCGAATTTATAGTGGCGGTTGAAAACGTGGAATTTGGTTCCGCGAAACCATGCGCGCACACGCGAGCGCGGATGTGAATCTCGCGACCGTCGAGATTTCAACCCTGCGAACGTTGAACCATCCCTGACTCTTCGCGAAATTCTATTTGTTCCGGTGTCCCGCGTAAAAGTGCACGCAGCTAACCGGCGGGTTAATAGGAAACGGAATTCGAAGCGGGAAAGTTAATCTTAAGAGACGCCCGCGGATCGCTTTTTCGCCGTGCGCTTCTGCTAATGAAATCGCAGTAATTGGGTAACACGGTGAATCACAAAGATCGCGCGGTAATAAAATACTGCTCCGGGCACTACAGGTTAATTTAATGACGCACCGACTGGATTCTAAAGCCCGGCAGAAATGTCTAAAGTCGCTGAATGTTAACGCACACGCTCCGATGCGCGGCGGGATGATTAAAAAGCGGAAGTTGAAAAGGTGTTGCCGGCTCGCGGAGAGTTGAATCTTACAGCAGTTTTAATTAAAGTTTCCAAATAACGTCACTGCCTTCAATCCTCCTTCGCGAAACAAATTCATTTTCCGTAATTTATATAGCGCGGGGCGACGTGAATAAATCAGATTAAAAATGCATGGTTGCGATTCATCGAAATACGACCACCTTTTCTAATTATTACGTCAACAATCAACGTTTTATACGATATACAACGATGTTGCACTGTGTGGTTTTACCGTATATTTTTATATTTTATGGCAATTAATCTGTATTTTTATAATGCAACATATGCTTTTAATGATTGGCAGATTTAGCGTTAACGAGGAAAGTTGTCGCGCAGCGTTGGTTAATTAATAGTGTCCGCTCAGCGATGACAGTTCGCAACGAAATATTTGCGTAATGCACGGGGAAATGATCCGTCCGGTGGACGGTACGGTAAACCGATCCGTTTTATGGACAATTGAATGAAATTGAAATCGCCCCCGTGCTTTTTAGCTGTGGATGCGCGCGACTAACGTTACACCGGGATCATTTTTGCGTCGATGTATCTCGTTACGCGTTTGCTCTGGTGAAGTTATTGGAACGAGGGTTTTGGGAGGAGAGGGCGAATATCACCTGGAATCCTGCTGCAGCTTTCAATCCTCCATACGAGTCGACTTGTTCAACCCTGGCCGGTGATTGGGTAATATTTGTTTCATTTTTCGATGGTTTTCCCTTTAAAAACTTGTATGCGCAGACAATTTTCTGCGCTAACGTCACGGAAATATGATAAACGCTACTGCAAGGCGGTAGATGTTTTCGAGAATATAGTTTAAATGTTCTACGATCGAATCAAAATATTGTTAAACAATCCATTTTTTGACCCGCCACGTGTTCGATATTAGAAGAGCTCAACCTACGATTCAACGTTATCGGCAAAGGGTTAAACCAGCCATGTAATGTTGCGCCATATTCTCCCGAGGCAGCTCGACGAAATAAAACGCGGAGAAATTGGTATTAACGAGTGAGGATTAGATATGACTGGAAGAAAAATCGAAGAGGGAGTCTCCGATGGGGAATGAGGATCCCGCACACAGAATTGCTCCACCCCCGAATTCTTTCAGCCCCCGTGGAAGACGGCTCGGTAATCGACACGATCCGCAACGTGCCAAACGCACGGCTACGCTCGTCGGGCCGCGCGGCGCGAAGGTTAATCAATTCCAGACGCGGCGTCGTTTCCGCAGACTTAATTCGTGCTCGGCTGCAGCTAGGCGGTGCGGGACCCTCGGCAGCCTTTCCCATTATTATCCGACGTACGGAGGGTGGAAGAGAGGGTGGGAAAACGCGCACCACAAGGGAGTCTGATGCCGCGAGCTGCCTTCCAAGGACGAGGCAAGACCCGCGTCCTGCGTTCTACCCCCGACTACAGACCCCGAGCCAGAGCCAGACCGCGCCTCTTCGGGATCCAACCTCCTTCTATTTCCGAGAGGCCGGGCTTCGTTGTAGCAACTTTGTTCTCCGGAGAAATTCCCCGTAGCGCTATCTACATATTTGATGTCGCCTCGTCCACTCCGCTAATGCTTCTCGTTAGAAACTTACCGCTTACCCGCGACCTGCGACCCGTGCGGTTTCCCGGGCTCTCTGTCTTTCTCGTCTCCACGTTTCACCCTTCGTCCGCGTGTCTCTCAGTGCTGCAACCATGCTTCCTTCTGACAACGACGGTATGCGTTCGATCGAAATAGTTAACGGGACCGCCGAACGGTTATTAGGTCAGTTGCGTCGCTCGTCGCACTTTCTGTGCGCAAAGTGACTTCCATTAACCCTTAGCAGTCGAGGGGTGGCTCAAAGTCACCACTAAAAATTGCTGTACCATTATTCACAATATTTTATGCATTGTTAATAGACTGCGGATCTTTATGGAAAATAAAAAATGTTCGCATTGATTGCGGGACACAGGAGACAAATGAAAATGGTATTCGTCTTTTAATTATCCTTGTAAACTGAAGCTAATACGTTGACGACTTTAAATATTTTAGCATGTTCACTGCTTTAAATTGTACGTGCCCATTTTTCTCATAAATGCACAAAATCCGCAGTCTAATTATTAAATATGTTGATATCTAATCAATTGCTACATATTTACGTATTGTACGATGTATTACATCAACTTCATACCCATAAAATACAATCTATGTTTCCTTTGTCGCTGCCTGATCCATAGCTTCTATATTCCGTTTACCTTACCTCTTGGTCAGAAATACCTGTAAACTCGAAATTTGTAATCGGATCTCGCTGAAAAAGCTTTTGAAGCACGGCACCATGCGATGCATCTGATGTTTGAAGGGAACAGTCGATTCGCCAGTTTGCAATACGATGATTCTTCATTTGGTGTGTGTTGGTCGTCGAGTTGCAATTGATATTGTCCATTGATATTGCTTGAGCGAACAAACGTACACCTTTGTCTGTTCGCCTACGGCTGTGGTAATTTAACGATTCCCGTGTTTCTATGCAACAGCTCTCCGTCAGTGCAGCGAATGTACATGGTCTTCTATGGTATCGCGGATACTATTTTGTATCTACAAATCCATTGCAATCCCACTCGAGATAGTCAAATTTTAATAGAATATATCGTTTGTTGCATTTGTCGAAGTTCAACGGCTTTTTGTGATTTCCGAACAGTATCGATTCTTCATTTTTCATTTAACCCGTCGACAGTTTGTCTCGAGGTACGCACCGGATTATGTTCTGCCTCGCCGACACGGTCAGATGGATCAAGCCCATCAGCATGCAGACCTTGGAATTCGAGATTCGAAGAAAATGCTACTTGTTAGCAGAAAATAATACGGGAGAATGGAGGAAAGGGATAAAACAACTTGGCGCGGAGAACATCTCCTCGGTGGGCGTTTAAACAGGATGGGTTTGAATCGCGGCTACTCTCTTGCAGGGCGTCCTGTGTATGACAGAGGGTAATTATAAAGTTACTGTATTCGATTTTCATTATTCTTCCGGTGGCTTGCTCGCCGTCGCGCCGCGCCGCGGAGAAACCAGTCGCGGCGCAACAGAACATTCCGCAAAACAGGATTCCGAGCCGGAGACGGCAGTATCGTGGTCGTTCCCGATACGCTATTAAATTTTTCAATTTGCTTCTCCTAACTCGTTCGATTCTTATTGGACCGCTCCCTCGGTTAGTCGAACGCAGGCTCCCCATAAGCGAGCACAGGAAGAACGCGCGTCGATAAAAAAAAAAGGAAATACCCGTTGCGCGATGTAGTTTACCCCTTGCCGCACCATCTCCCTCCGCGACCCCTCTCTACCCCGGTGAATGTACATTTCATTTTCGTCCTCTAGACGTTATTAGATTATTCAATTTCATTCGCGTTGCCCATTTTCACGCCCTGTATCGCGAAATCTTTGATCGGCTGTAAATTCTCCCTGCCAAGCTTCGTTTTACTTCTTTTACGGGGTTTTCCACCCTTATCATTATCACGTTTTCTGGCGGTGAATTTCCATCGACTATTCTGTTTCCTTTCCAAAACCACGATCCTTCCTCGAATACGATCACGTTTTGCCAAGAGAGATCGATAATTTCATTCCTTCCGCTGATTAAAAATTCAAGATTTTCGTCGTTCCGTTTAAACATATTTTTACCCTGTGGAACGTCGATTGATGCTCCAGGAAGCATCCACCGCCGCGAACGCGGAAAATCTGGCTCCAGGTTGCGTTCGACATTATGAAAATTTGTTTCACTCTTCCGGTTCCCCGGCCACCTCCTCTCCTTGCCTGCTACTCGAAGCAAGCCTCTTAACGCATCCTCTGCAGCTAGTTCGCTGGAAGTTGCGGAGAGATTGTTCCACTTAGACCGGCTGAAGACATTTCCGGCGGATTTCCATTTATTCGTATTATTATTTGCATTTCATTTGCTCCCCGAGTCGACTGACGCGTCACCCAGCTCCGTTGCACTCTGTGCAATTTGTGTCACGTTGACTCCGGTGTTCGGTGATCCTTTAGAGGTTCTTGCAACCTCCTCGAGGATTAACAGGCATTTGCACTCTTGCGAACCGAATGTAGTTCACAAAGATTTCAAAGCTTCCCAAAGCGATATACAGAAATGTCTTTGCATTTTTCTTATCGACTTGAACGTGTTTAGTAAGTTTATCAATGCCCAGCGGAGCGTCTCAATTTTCCAGGTGTCTGCGGTGTCTCGTTTCTAAATAACGAAACGGGGAATCCCTCGCGTGACCGTCATTTTTCGAGTTAGGCGCGGCCCCGTCGTTCCATGAAACGGCAAGTTTTTTATCAAGTTCCGTGGCAGTCTTGAAATTTTACGCAGGCCTTCGCGTGCCCGGCGCCATAATTCACGGCGAATCTCCATAGGGCTCTAAATATCTTAACAAGTTTAATACTTCGGCCGGGCGTGGTAATTTTAGCGGAGGGCTCCCGAGGGATGTGAATTATTTTCAGGCTGGCCGCAGACTGCCGTGATACGATTCTGTTTTGCGTAAACGCGTGGTTTCTCTGTCGATAACACACCTCGGTTCCAGTTCCCCACGATCGAAAACAATTAATTACCAATCATTCTAAGCTTCGTAATTCTCTGACCAGCTGCACACTCTTTTTCCAATCTTTCGTACATTGCTACCGAAGAATGAAATAAAAATACAGTGTTAAGATAGTCTTTTCTATCTAAACCGAATCTATTATCCCAGACAAGAAACGTTCGGTTCATTTTCAGTTTGTTTATAAAACCGTTGTCTGCTTGTTCATTCACGCTTCCGAATAAACTTCGTTGATTCATTTCTATACACTGCGGTATATTGTAGTTCATAATCTAATACTTTCTAACCAGCATCCCAATAAATCTTAGCAACCCACGTTCAGTCCAAAATTCTCAAGCACCAAATCACCAGCCCCTCTCACCAAGCAACTCACAGCGTTCCGATTCCATGGGAAAGTTAAGCTTCCCAAAATAACTGCACCTGCGGAAGTACCGGTAATTTATGGGACACAATATCTAAATAATCTGCGCAGCCCGACTGCTCAGCAGCGCAGCGTTCAGCTGAATGCAGTGCCACTGAACATGTCGGTGTCATAAATCCGGCGTTGGCGGTCTCCGGGAAAGCCGGCGCTAAAATAGAACCAAAGTCTCGGCTTTCCGGCTCGATGCAGCCTATTAATTACTTCTACAAGTTTCCCAGCGTCTCGGTATAGTTTCGCAGGGCTGGAGGGTCTGTTAATTAGCTCCCACGCCGGTTAAAGAATTCACGAGGCACGCGAGAACGGAGAAAATGGGAGCTCGGCCCCGGAGGCTTTTCCCTTCCGCTTTTAAAATTCTAGGAGGCATTGTTCCGTTTTACCCCGGACGTCCGAGGATGTTTCCGTGAAACAGTTCCTGTCGCCGCTTGTGGACCAACTTATTCCCCGCGTGCCAAATTCCGTCGGCACCGTGATGATGTATCGCGTTCCACGGATTTCGCGTCCGGGCCTGGTTATCGATCATCGCGTTAAGCAGCTTTCACGGTCCCGGGGACATTAGATCTGGACACATGTGCGGAACGAATCGCCGCGATTTACCGATGCGAATCAGTGACACATAAATGGGGAAGACGCTCGTTGGGGTCCCATAGGGTGCGCAACAACCACCACCTTTTACCCTCTCGCTATTATAGCAAACGCGAACGGCTCAAAAACGAAACGAGCGCACAGTCCATATTCCATATTGCCGGGCTCCCGTTATGTTGCTCCATTCTTCGGCTCCATTTATGTAATAAGCGTACCGATTCCTGCTTCGCTGGACGTCCCTCGACAATGGATCAGTCGTCCGTGAACCGAACCATTTTTCAGCGGCCCGTAATGGCCACATTTATCCGGGAAATTAAACCTGCAAATTTATATCGCGATCGCTAACTGAACGAACTAAGGTCCATTTATACATATTACCCGGACAGACGCGGAACGATGAAATGTAGGCGTTTAGACAACGCGATCGTGCCAGCGCAGACGCATATCAGAGACTAAACAAAAACGGTATTATTCAAGTATTATTATACTGAAGGGAACCGTCCCGCTCTGTGCGGATAATATAGATCGGCCTTTACGCAAACTAGGCAATTTTGGGAATGCTTTGATGCTCTGCGGACGTTCCGATGTCCTATTTTGGGTCTCATTACTAGGTGTATTTTTAAGCGAGCAGAATATGCAAAAAGATTGTAAAAATGCTATAATAAATAAAACAAAATGTCGGAAAAATTCCCGAACAAGAGTGTAAATTCATTATCTCGCACACGAGGAAAAGGGCGTAACTAGAGGACGTTACAGTTTCGTAGAATTATAACAAACCGAGTGCAGCAAATTGAATGCAGTTTGGTATTATTACGGTAATGCCATTGGAGTGTTTCCCGAAGGTGCAGCAGCGTGTCGATACCTTCTTTTCCTCATTAATGCAGCAGCGTTACCTCACGCTACGGGGGAAGCATCTAGCAAGAGGGAGGGTCTCTCGTCTAATTTCCGAAATTCTCGATCACCTGAGAGCGAGCGAACGAGGAGCGTTAACGAGAAGGTAAGACAGGGATGTGCGAAGGCGAGCGCGGAACGACATCGAATTTCGTCGACCAATAAAAGCGCAATTTCAGGGGTGGAAACTACGAGGCAAAGTAGCGGAAACAGCAGGCTGGCCGACTGACTGCCGAGACGCGGCGTTAAGTAGCGACAATAACAATAGGACGTGGCGCGGAAAGAACGTGTAATGGGAAAGAAGATAACGTGATAAGTGGAAATAAGAGGTGGGACGGTCAGTTGCGTCGCTTTACACGGTTATTATCGTCGGAAACGAGGAACGGTGCGCACCACTTCCACGTCTTTCGCGTTCTACCCGTTGATGAGGCTCGATCGGAGTTCCCTTCGCCATTATTTCCGACGTATCTCCTCGAATACTTCAGCCACGGCCAGGGTGAACCGTCGCAGATAAGGTTTCTCTACGATATCCATAGAAAATTCTCGCAGAATCGAAAATATTATGCTAATGACGAGAGATCAGGAAAGAAAATCGAGGGACACCGAGCGAAATCGAATCGTTTGCATTTTCGGACAACTGTTTCGCGAATTGAGCCATTCGGAATCCGACCAAGGATTCCCCTCGGCACGGGCCTAATATTCGAAAATGGCCGACGTTTTATGATTTCGCTCACGTCTCGCGTTCGGTCAAGGGACCAGTTTCCCTTCGAGTCCTGTATCCGTTCGAAGGGCGGAACGATGTGGAACTCTGCGATTTCGGCGCCGTTGATATAGGCTCGCTTCACTTTCACGATGAAAAAAATATATTCTGGTGTCAGTATCTTCTACATTTGAATACGTACGAGGCATTCGACGCACGTACCACACGCTTAGGGTGAATCCAAATGCGAAAGGAGATCGGCGATCCTTCACTGGTTTCATTAACTCTTTGCGTCTAGTAATAAATTCGTTTCGTTCCGATAACATAGTCTGACGTAGCGCGAGAATATACCACTTTAAAAGGCCTTCTTTCTACAAACATGATTTTTAGTACTCGAACCGTCAAATCGTGAGGCCGAATTTAAAAAATTGGCGCAGAAGCGTGCAAGTCGCGAAAAATCGCAGTCGAAAATCACGATTAGCGGAGGAACAAATATGTCCGGTGGAGGACGTTGGAAAAAACGAGGAGATCTGTTGGCCAGTCGATATATTCCGCAGAGAACGGGACACTTTAACAAATAGAGTTTAAACGAGGACCGGTTTCGCGTATCGCGGACACGCCCGGCCATTTGTCCGCCATTTATTCGGTAACCAGGACCTTATGAATATTTATTGAACGCGTCGCGGAATCGTCCTTGCCTCCTTTCGCTTCTCGGTCGTCTTTTTTCTCCTCCTCCGCTGCCAAACGTTAAATTGTTCCTGGTCGACCGGTTTCTTTCTTTTATCGTAATTTGCGAGGGCCGGGAGCCTCGAAGAAGCGCAAGATTCGGATTTAATGTGGCCACTGGGACTGTTCGCGTTACGCTCGCCTACCTTCGTCGTCGTTGTCCCGATTGTTCACGCTATCGTCCTCGTGGTGGCAAACGCCGGCGCGAAACCGCGGCCTGCGAACGAATCCGGTCGGGCTATTAAATTCTCATTACGAGAAATGGAGTCCGCCTCGGCCCGATTACGGCCCGGAATATTTAAGTGTCACTCGTTGCTTTAATTGATCGATACTAGTTATATCGCGAGGGAGGGGAGCGCGAGAGCTTATACACTTCAGAATTATCACGCGGTAAACTGTGTTGCCCGGGTATACCGCCGGATTCCCATCGAAATATGTACGCCGATAGCTTCTCGTTTTAAACAAAGCGCATTATTACGCGATACAATTAAATCCCGCAATAACAGAGACCGTAGTATCATTTGCATAACGCGCGGTCCCTCGTTCAATATGTACTAACGGAATAAACTTCCGCCGGCGAACGCAATCCCCTGATTTTTCTCAATTTCGCCAGTCGATATCCGCTCCGCCGAAAATATGAACTTCTGCCCCCTGTTCCGCGTTATGATTCCCGTTGCATTTTTCATTTACCTCCGCTACACGCTCTCTCTCTCTCTTCCGCCCTCGATTTTCCAAATCAGAATTTGCGACGACCATTGATATTTCGAAACCGGATTTCTTGCCGCAACTTTTGTATTGTATTTCCTAAAGAATTTCCAACCGAACCACGGTTTCCAAAGTTGCAACGTTCCGTGTACGCATTTGCATAATCGTGTCTTTTCGTTGTAAGCAGAAATCACCGTCTTCGATGCTTGCGCGATTACAGGTTCCTGAATAATGATTGCTACAGGTATTTACCTGCTAGGGCCCCCCATCTTTGCAATCTAAATGCGCCATCACGCGCAGCCATTGTTGCCTACCTTCAAGAAACGCTTTATCTTACTAAATTTTCTATTCCATGAAGAGTACGAACTTCTACCGTTGTTCCGCACAACGGTGCGCCTTGCATTTTTCATTTACCTACATTCTTCTTTCTCTTTGCCTTCTTTCTATTGTAAATCCCCTTTAAAACCCTGTAAAACCTTTTCGCAACTGTTTGTACATTTCTAAGGAACACGGTTCAAAGAAGATCACCTACCGAGGTTCTAAATCCATGTGAAATAATGAAACACACGACCTAAAGCCAGTCAGGTAATCGTGTCTTTCTTCTCTCACAAGAAATAGGTTACTTACATACTTTCTCAGCTACAGGACCCTAAATAATGATCAATAGAGGCACCGTTTGGATGCGCTATCACGTGCCGTTCTATTGTCGTCTATTTTCAAGAAACGCTTCGTCTATCTAAATTGTTTTTCCCATGAAAAATATGTACCGCTACCTCTGCGTTACACAATCTTTCGCATACAATTTTTCATCCACCTCCATTCCTCTTTGTTCATTCTGTTTTTTCCTTTTTCTATTACAGAGGTCTCATAAAATCAATCTTCGGTATATTTTCATACACGCATTCTCCTTATTTTTACAAAATAGTGTAAAATAGTCACTCTTCCGTACAGCCCAAAAGAGCCGAATCCGAGTCAAATGGTGAAAGAAACAACCCGAGGACATTCTCACACGTATCCGCAAAAATCAGTTACCTGATGCTTCCTCAGCTACAGGTGCCTGAATAGCGACCGGTACAGGTGCCTACCTGTCAGAGACACCCACTGTCGCCACTAAAATGCGCCATCACGCTCAGCCATTGGCATAAACTCAAGAAACACTTTCTTTTCTCACCAGAGTCACAAAACGTATCACAGGGGGGCACGTAGGTGCGTGTGGATTTCTAAAAGGACACATTTTCGTCGTGACGGGTGTCCCGAGACACCGGAAGCGGCTATCGCCGGTTGATCGCGTGTACGCAAGTGGTTCCGCTTAATTAGGTTCGCCGGAAAGTTCGCCGCGCGTGAATCATGGCCTCTAAACGACGCTAGGTGGTGGGTTCAGCCATCTGTGGCCACTTAACAGACGACGGGGGTAACCAACCGGTTCGGATTATTATACCTGTGTCACCACCTCGCAGTTAAGGCCCCCGGTGTCTCGCCCCTCAACGCCATTGTCCGTCCGCGCCTCTCTTCCCCCCCGACAGGTTCGCTTCCGTTCCCCGGTCGTGTTGCAACGGCATTTCTCATCCCCTGCGCGACGCGACGTGGTTTATGGCTTTTTATTATGAATGTCTCCCCCTTCGATGGCTAATAGCCCGGAACCGCGGCGGCTCGCGTCCAATGGCCCCGCAATGCCGAAAACGTTCTACGGCGGTGTTTTTGTCTTCGTTGGGGGCCATTTCCGCTTGGCTCGTGGGCCCCCCTCGGCCCCCACACGAGCGAGCATCGCGTGGATAATTCGGATGACTTTCAGATTCGATTGTAATCGCACAATAGACTGGTCAGAATCGAGTTCCGAGTTTCCACGATGATTAATCGTTGTATGCTTAATGGTACTTTGCAGGATACGGATGGCGCTTTGGAAAAATAGCGCCGGGAATCGGAAAACGATAACCAATATCGTTAGAGTCGAGAATGAGCAACGAAAGTATGGTCTGGTGCTTTCATTTTTTTCAACGTCACGGCCATCTTGAATTTTGTACAGGTGCATCGCTTACAATTTTAGAGGTTTCATCTCTATTTTCTGGCAACGAAAAATACTGAACAGGCTGACGCGAAAGAGCAGATTTGTTTTTCGTATTGCGTCCGGCAACGAATTTGATGAATCGAAATTGCAGTCTGACCACCGCCGTGCCGACAGTCCCCAAAGAGTTCCGCGAATTCGGAACACGTTACATCTGGGAACGAACGCAGATTGCGCGTAGAAACGCCGGCTAATATTAACTGTTATTCTTGCGAGTAGTATTATTCTGTTACAATATATGTATGTACTGGGATATTGTGCGTGGCGTATAGGAAAAGCGGGTTTATAATTCAATAATAACACGGAGCGCAGCATGCCCTGGCACATATTATTTCTGCGAGAATTCGATATCTCCGTGGTTACCCAGGCAAATGGTATTTTGTTATGTGTCTGTTCTCGACGTGCATGCAATCGGGTCGAGATTTGGTAAAAGGAGCCAACACAATGGTCTCTTTCCCTCCCGCCTCGATATACACACATATGTATACTAAATACAACGTTATCCGCGATAGTGGCAACAATTCCGACTACACCAATATTACACAGCACCTATCGTTGAATTAATGGAGTGTTCATATTATCTAAAATGGATGTCAAACGTGCTTTGTTCACAATTGTAGGTACCTTGTTTTCCTGTCACGTTATGGGAACTTATGTTCCCACTTGTGAGAATCGCAGTACACCGAGATCTCTAAATATTTTTTTCACATAAAGATCCACCCTGTGAATATTAGGGTGGACCTTATTTTCGACTTTGAATGTCTTTTACGACAATTATTTTAATGTTTCAGCGTCTTGGCACACGTTTTTCCGTTACCTGTGGGCACTCGAACTTTGCATAGATTTTTTAAAAATTATTTGGAACAACTCTGGGGGGAGGGTGCCGTAAAAGAAATCATGACAAAATTTTTTGAGAAGAGTAAATAAGAGCTACCCTATTTAATGTTAACGAAGAAATCGCTACTGAATTTGAGCAGATCTTTATACATTCTGTGGATTAACGTTCCGATGGCATCTTTAACTTTTCTATCTTTTCTCTTGGGTTTCTCCGGGATTTTATTTGAAAAATAGTCACCGGTTGCCAAACGACTCCGAATCGGTGTCAACGACACAGTTCCCCAGATAACAGACGGCACACCTGGCGGATGAGACATGTATAACGGAAACCGTTCCGCGAGCGGAACTTCCTTTCCGCGTTTATCGCGATCGCGACGCCTTTTCTGGATCGCGGCTGGGTTGCGAGTATTTCATTTCACGGCGCCAGCGGTCGATCGGCGAGCATAAAAACGCCCACCATTAGCCTCGCCGGATGCACGATAACGATTATTGTTTCTTTCAAATTACGAGCTGGTTCGCGTTCCAAAAGTCGTCCTGGCGTGCTGTGCCGACCCGTTTTCCAGAAAGCGGATCACATCGCCCCTGTAATTCCACCGGGAGCGAGAAATTTCTCGCGTAATTTTTTAAACTGGCCTTCCCTTTAATCGGGGGAGAGGTAGAGCTGTCAATTAAACCTCGTTCCACCTTTTTTTTTACCGTTTACCCGCCGATCATTCCGCGCGGGAACGAACGCGGCCGAATTTTTACGAGTTTGATTCGCTTTCCGTGATCCTCGGGTGTGTATTTTCGCTGCAAGGATAGTTCCTTCCACGCCATGGAAGGAGTTCGTTTAAAGTAATGGCAGATAGGATTTTTATGTGGTTACAGACTTGTACGTGTGTTGCGTTATAAACAGAAAAATAATAAGACAATTTATTTCTTGAACCCCTTGATGTTCGAACTTCTCCCGGATATGCTTCATGTATTTCTTATACCATTCTACACATTGAAGTAAAATATTGTTATTAACAGCAAATGTTGTCAGGAACATGTCTATTGTCGTTCCAGGAACAGATTTGTTTTCGAATTTATAGAAAATGGTACGCTGAATGATAAATAATATTTCTGTTCGTATCGAGTTCCATATCGTATATTCAATTTCATTTACGTTGTCTCATTGATTTATGCAGCTTCGAAAAAGGAATTGAAACACATCCTCCAGATAGAGGGAAGAAGCTGTATAACAATGCAGTAAAATCCTCGAAACGAACAGACCCCAATTTGACCCACGATTCCCGGAAACGATGAAAGAGTTAAACGCGCAGTTGGCTCCGTTTAGCTGTCGAATCTCCGGTGCTTGCTCACCGAGAGGACTACCAAACGATGCTTTTCAGCGAGATCTCGAGTGTTGGCAATCTGCGGGCCCGGCCAGCGAGAAGTATCTTCCTAAATAACGGTAACAATAAGTCGCCGTTTAAGAGTCTCTCTGGTGCGCGGCGTTCCATTTAATTTCCGTTTCTGAGGTAATCTCGCCGGCTCCTCGCGCGATATCCTGTTGGCCCCTAAACAACCGGGTAATCCCGCGACGCTTCTTCCTCGCGGAAAAAGCGCAAAGACACCAGACCGGTGGCTCGCGCGTTCAATTTCACGGCAAATATCGCCGGCCACATCAAACGAGTGGTCCGGCCCTAACAAACCCCTAGCAGGGAATAGCATCAAAGTGGCCCGGTCCAGGTAAGCTCCGTTTCGCGTGGGATGCGCCACGGTAAACGAGACTTCGAGTGACGTATGTGGAGTCCCATTGAGGCGACCACATCAAAAGCCCACCCACCCGTGTACCTTCAGCTTTCCACGGCGATGTTGGCCATTACCGTGCGAGCTCGTTTTACGCAACTTTCCTTCGGGGTATTCTTGCTGCCTCGAGCCAGCCAACCAGTCAGCCAAGCTAGGCAGCCAGTCGAGCCTTCACCTGCCATTAAGAGAACGCGAAAATTGTCCTACGTAAATCGTTGCGTCTTCCCGCGGCAGCAAAAGTCACGTATTCCTCGATGTTTCTTCTTCTTCCTCCACTTTCATCCCCCCAACACGCTACTAGCCAACAACCCCCCTTTTCTCTCTTCTGTTCTCTCGAGTTCTACGCGCCATCTTCTCGGGGAACAACTATATGTATATACGGCTCCTTTTATTTTCAGCCTCTCGCGGAGAAAATCACGGTCTACAACGGCTCTACAACGGAATACTTGCGGCTCCTACGGAGAGCTAAAAGATTTACTTAACCGAGCGTTCCTCCGTTTTACGGCCAGTTCTTTTGATCGCTCGACCCCTTCCTTCCTTCCTTCCTTCCTACTTTACCCTCCTTCTCCTTGCCCCACCCCATGGATAGAACCGTCGTAGAGATTACGCGGAGTCAATAATTACCGGGCTTTGTTGGAATTTGTGCATGGTTTTTTAATCTCCCTCCCGGAGCCGCAGACGGCGCGACGTTTAGAAAAGAAACCGTCGGCGAATCAGACCGCGGTTGCCGGCAGGAATTGTTCCGCGGTCGTTTCACGTATAACGTATACACGCCGGCGAATGTTAATTTTGTATTAGCTCGCCCGTCCGGCTAAATATTATGCGTACCGTTCCACGGTAACATGCCGCATCGACACAACTGATCTCGCTGAATTGTCTATTGCCGATGATTCAATTTATTCGATTTGTTTAGGTACGACTGTCTGTTTTCCGACAAAGGTCGATATAACCGACACCGATCGGACCCGGCAGATACTAATTAATAGAGCTTGCGGCTTCGAACGGGCATAAGGATAATGGCCAATATAAATATGCCCTTGAAAGGGATCAAAAAGGATTTAAGTGTCTCTCATTAAAGTTCCTCCCTTCAAAGAATGCGCAGAAGATCACACGGGTCGGCACATAGAAAAGAAACTGATACCGATTAACGCCCAGCAGTCTGAGTCACCACTAAAAATTGCTGTACCATTATCCACACTATTTTTTACATTATTAAATATGTTGGTATCTAATCAATTACTACACATTTTCGTATTATATGAGGTATTATGATAATTTCATATCCATAAAAGAAATTATATATAACGCAATCATTGTCAAATACCACTAAAAATTGCTGTACCATTATCCACACTATTGTTTACATTATTATATATGTTGGTATCTAATCAATTACTACACATTTTAGTATTATATGAGGTATTATGATAATTTCATATCCATAAAAGAAATGATATATAATGCAATCTTTGTCAAATCCAATGTCAATCTTTGATGATAATTACTCCACAATATTAAACACAGTCAGCCTGGAAACATTGTCTGCTCGTAGAAGAGTATACGATCATAGCTTTATTTTTAATTTAATTTTAATAATCATATTTCAATCAGATTGTCCCTCTCTCGTTATGCAAATCAATTTTCACGTACCTGAACGTGTATTGAGATTTAGAGCAGGATTTCAAACACTTAAATCCAGATCTACAGTGCCGGACAAAATGAAAAAATATATCAATACATATTACTCACCCTATATATTAGATATGTCCTTCAAAGTATCCATGTAGAATTGCAAGTTTGTCTCTTGCATACGAAAGAAATTAGAGAAAATAATATAGACATGTATTGATTTTAGTCGGACAAAATGATAGAACATTGTTAAAAAATACAATTGTTTGAACAGAAATATTTGGTTGAATTCCAAATTGATATTTAGTAAAACCACCTTATCACTGTATAACATTTACTAAGCGATTAGGAATTGATTTAAACAATTTTTTAATACGTGTTTGTCTTAAAAGATTCCAATTTGTAACAATACTTTGTTTTAATTCCATTACATCTTTGTATTGTATTCCATTCTCATAAATGTTTCTTGAAAGTTCTGCTCATATATTTTCAATAATATTAACGGCCGGCCACTCGAGGCACGTCACATTTTCAGAACTGAAATAAGCTTTAACACATTTTGCGATATGTATCGCAGCATTATCCTGTTGAAAAATAAACGTACTGCCTGCAATACGAGTCGCGTGCTTATTTAATTGATCGTCTATTAATTTAATATATTCTTCGTTGTTTACACGGCCTGATAAAAAATTTATGTCAGTTTTTCCTCGATATCCAATACCGGACCACACCATGACACTTTCGCCACCCATTTGTCGACGGCTTAAATATTGTTCTTCTTTCTTTAGATCGTGGAAATAGTAATTCCAGCCATCAGGACCGTCCAAATTAAATTTCTTTTCGTTATTAAATATCACATTTCTCCACTTCTTCTCCCACAAAACATGATCGCGAGAAAACTTTAAACGATCTTCCTTATGTTGCTCGCTTAGAGGAGGTTTTCTTTTCAGCTTTTTTCGTTTAATTTGTTTACTGCTTTGGAGAATACGTCGCACAGTTCTTACTTTAGCTGAAACACCTGCTACTTCAGCGATTTTTCTGGCAGTTCCTTTATAATTAGAAGCTACGCGTAATATGGTCCGTCTGTCGCGTTCTGTTGTAGCACGAGGTCTGCCAGTACTTTTAATTTTTCCGTAGATTTTCGGATTTTTTAAGAAGTTATACACAACGTGACGGCTTCTATTTAATAACTTCGTAATTTTCATGATAATTTGATTTGGTGAGCGTAATAACAAAATTCGGTCGGTTTCACTTTTGTCTAATTGTTTTCCTCGATCCATTTTAACGTAAATGGCACAAATGTTGTAGATAAATAAAAGATTTGCTCGTCTGCTTCTCGTTACTGCTGATAGATTACTGCCAGAGTACACAATAACGGAAAATATTACATGCGTCCTATCAATTTGACCGAGCAAAAGTCAATACATGTTTATATTATTTTCTCTAATTTCTTTCAAATACATGAAACAAACTTGCAATTCTATATGCATAGTTTGAAGGACATATCTATTATATAGGATGGGTAATATGTACATAAATCATATTGTGTTATATGAAATATATAAATACATAAAATGTTCTATCATTTTCTCCGGCACTGTACATATGGATTAATTAATCCAATAAATCGCATTATTGCAGACTCTAGCACTCTCTATAATCGTATTGATTTTTATAGTGGGTCTTCGCACACTTTTAAAAGACAATTACGTAGAATTATCGGAAAATACCATACCTCATGTGCCATAAGTTTTTGTGCATGCCCCTGCTTTGTTATTTTATGTAAAGTCATTTGTCTATTGTAAACATTTATGTAAGAGGGCTTCGGTCCGTTCATAATAAAATACTACTAATAATAATGGAGTTATCCTAGGTCAGAAGAAATGTTCAATTTTCACGTGAAAATAGCTCCGACTGCAAGGGGTTAATCGTAGATAGACAGTGTTCGGACCGTCTGGAAATGGATCTCTAAACGATCTGGATGCCCGAAGGAATCGATTTCTCGTCAGGGGTGGGAATCGATGTCCGGAGAACGCAAACAAGAGATCGGCGGCTAATTTCCACGTGTGTCGTAGGGGGAATCGGCGGGGTCGACAATTCGCGGCGCGCGCCGGCTCTGCAAACATCGGAATAGAATTAATTGGATGGTCCAAGGCCAATTAAAATTCTACACTTACGGATGAGGGCGCACGTGCGCGACTTCCTCCTGGATAAATAAAGCAATTACCGGCACCGGTGGGCCGGAGTGAGCGGGGCCGGTTGTCGGCGCAATCGAAATAATTGTTAAGTAAAACGCCCCGGAATTTTTTACAGCGAGACAAATTCGACCGGTCGTTTCGCATACATTTCGTCGTAAACACTTCCCCTCCCCACCTTTTAGTCCCTTTGTGATGGTAATTGAAAACGCGCGACTTTTTTTCTGCCTCGCTCTCTCGACGGCCATTACGGCCGATGCGCGCTGCTCTCGGATATTTGTTGCTCGAAAAAGCGTATCAATCGGCCACCGATCTCTCTGTCTTTCTCGCTTTCTGTGCCTCCCTTTTCGACCAACGAAACCGTCCGATTTCGGTGTTTGTTATGTGTATACTCGGTCGGGTTCCTTGTTTCTTCGCTGTTTGTTTTTAATGTTACGGGCAGAGGCCAGTAGCAGAGGCGGAGGACCCCGAGCATAGCCTATTGCGTGCAAATCGCGGGTATTTTTCTACCCGGTCCCCGGTCTGCAAACCGGTGCTTTGCGATCGTTATCGTTGCCCTTTTTATTTATCGAGCTGCTGTTTCCGTTTTATGGGCCCAGTCGCGGACGCTAAACGTGCAATCCGCGATAAGAAAAGTCTTTCGCTCTTTTTGCCGATCCAGCGTGAATTATATACCGGCTTCTGTTACGCCTTTGTGTTCCGCTCGCGACCGCGTATCGTATGTTTTTGCGCGCGGCCTCGATTTCGTAGTTCAGTATAATGCCACGTTAACGACATTCGATTGTTAGCTTCTTTGCAGAACATTAACGGAGCCGGCGGTTTTTGATTGGTATATTTACGGTTGCCAGGAATGTCAATTCCGCGGAGTAAAGTAATTTACCGAAATGTCCACAAAGTCTCTGATTTTATAGAATTTTCGTCAAATATATTCGTAAATGTTTCTGAGCTTGTCGGCACGTAGTCTTTTTTTTTAAATTTGTTGTAAAACTGATGGTTGAAAGGTGTACGGGGTTGGCATGACGGTGTTTTGGAAATTTTCGGTGCTTGTTAAGTCGGTAAGAAGTTGAATGCTGTTGAGAGGTGGTTCGGACATTGGATGGAAGCCATTACGGTCAAGTGTAAAGATCGATCAGGAATCGCCATATACCTCCTTCCGTATACACGAAGTTAATAATTGTAAATAATTAATTGAACGTTCTCCGGTATATAAGGATTTATTTCTGATTGCTTTCCGGCAGAGCGAATCACGGATAATGTACAGAGAACGATAATTTCGCGTACGTTCCGTGCCGTCCGTACAAAATTAATTGATATTCCCGTTGTTCGGCAAACAATGCATTAATATAACACGCAGCCTTTTCGATTTTTCCGCGTATAGGATGAATTATCGCAAATTGAAGAGGACGGGGGAGGTGGGGCGGTCGGAGAGGAGGGTGCGCGTCTGGTTATACGAAATTATTCGGTAACGATATTTTTGGTGTTGTTTCTGCAAACAGGAATCAAATCTCCTGTGTATTTTTCTCGTCGAGCGTCGGCTAATATAATTTAGCGTGAAATTATCGTTTAATGCGGAATGACGTCGCCAGTAAATGTTTTCATCGACTAGGGACTCCACTGTTATCTCTTTCTCGTCGAAAACGAAGATAAAAACGTGTTTGTTGTCGTTCTTCGTTAGCGGAGTAGTCGATAAACAGGTTGACACATTTTTTAATTAAAATAAGCTAAACCGATACAGACGATCAACGTGCGTATACTTGGGACTCGACTCTTTGCCATTTGGACCCTAGAAACCAGAAGTCTTCATCGAATTTAGAAGTTTTAGTTGACGCAGTACAGTCTATACCACACTTAAATATTCAGCAATTTATTATATCTTATGGCGATGGCAAACGTTCTCTAGGTGGAAGTGCTTCCATCTAGCTAACAATAAGTTAAATTTTGAACGGCACTAAACGACTTTGAATGACGTTGGAAGGTCAAAAAATGTAAAGGATTAAAAATGGTATGGAATTATTGTATGGTAATTTTTATCGATGTTTCAGCGTCGCCCCTCTAGTCCAAAGGGTTGAAGGGGATGAAGAGCCATGGTGTCATGGAGCCATTTAATACCACCGAGGCCTATTAACATTTAAATATTTTTCAAATAGTATCAGGTGAAGTATCAGGGGTTCTGATAGGATTAATTGGTCCTTTGATTTTTTTCCCAGCAGCAGAATAATCCAGTCCAGTCGCGTTCGACGTCAGCTGCGACGGTTCCAGATCCGACTCGGAAATCTCGGCTAGGCGGGCAACAAATGTATAAATCGATTCACGGTAATCTGAAGCTATCGACGTGGACAACGACTCGTCTGTATCGATTTCAACGAGCGACAGGGAACGCACACGTTTAAATAATGCCCCGCACATTAACAATCGGTAATAACATACGTGCCTCTGAAAGCCACATATTGCGGGTGGAGGTTTGGGGCCGATGCGGAAGGGGGAGACAAGGGGGGAGACAGAGAGAAGAGCCAGGGGACACAAATATTAATGATCGGCCCCCAATGAACTAGGAATACATAATGCTTATTTGCATGACACCCCCGCCGTGCCAGGCTTAGTTAATCATTCGCACGCTCTGATGTTTGCTGAATCGGCGTTGCTTACATACGAGTCCCCACAAATCAGCCGGACCGCCGCTAATAAATCGGCGATCGTTTATTAATTTATGGAATAGCTAAGAACGGACTTGGACGCGCCGCGCCGCGTCGGCCTCCCGATTTGCTGCCTCGAGTCAACCAATAGTTTCAAACGTTGTTCGCTTCCCGCCCGTGATTTATCACCCTCCGGCCTCAAATTTGAACAGACAACACGAGTGATACATTGTTTCCTTTCGCGTAAACTTTCGACCCCCTTGCACTTTGAGGAATATGATCCATTGGCGGCGAAAATTTCTATTTAACTACTTGCGCTCCAGGGGGTGGAATTCTGCACGGGTCAGCACAGTCAACTCGAACGTACGCTTTTGCAATCTTCCAATGATGACACACGAGAAGTTCTCTAAACTCAAAAGAGTTAAGATTTTCCTCCATTTACTCTACAGAACAGTCCATTCATATGTTTGCAAACTTAATTCTCATGTTGCTACCCGCAATTTGCACAAACGTATTTATCGATTTGTAAGTAAATTTTTAGAAGTTTTCTCGCTTGAGCTCTCTATAATCTATTTCTCTGTGGGTTTTACGATCGATTTTTACATTCCCCAACGGGACAGTGGTATTACTTAAAAGTCCACATCTCCATCGATCACAATTAACCTGTCTTCGCTCGTACGTTACTGTCGCTACGCGCAAAGTCCTCCAATTGTTCTCAGCAACTCGCATTCAGTCCAGGCCACGGTCGAACAAACGTTAAACAAGAATCCCAGGACACGTACGCGCCATTATGGTGCCGCAAGCTGAACTAATTCCTCCGCAAGTTTGTCGGGACGTCGCTGTTTGACGCAATTCATAGTTTCTGCGAGTGGAGCGAACCCCAATCACCATATGGGGTTCAATAATCGTGCAACGAAAAATACGTAACCGATCGTTTGACCAACGGCGGTACGTTTTACGCTGAGAACCCGGATTCTCACTGTTACGGTATACTTTACCCATGTTTTATGCACAAGTACAAGATCAACTTAAGATACGCGCACCATCTGAGAGTTTCTGTCGATAGCTGCTCTCAAGTATCAATTTGAGAGTACTTCAGAAACTTTCTGCTCTCGGAGATTGACGCGAGTGTCAACTATCGGAAAGTCCACTCAGGCATGTGGCCATTTGAATAGCGCGCGTGTAGCTCCGAGATGAATTTCGATAGTTAGAAGAATACTCGTGAACGGAATGGATGCGCCAAAGTTCGTTGCAATTGTTGCATTGTACTTAATAACGAGTGTCTTGTACAAAAATATTATTCCTGGAGTCCGATTGCTATATATTTAACAATACATAACAATAATAATTAGTTTATTAAATTTAAATTGAGGATTCTCTGTACGAATGACGTTCGTACAGCCGATAGTTGCTCGCCGAGGGAAAAATTGAACGTGTCCATTTGCGAGTTTGAACTTACCGTTCGCTTTTCGAGAACTTTTCCTGCAGCTCTCCGCTAGGACTCTCAATACCGTGTACACTGAAGAATTTGACTCTCGAGAGTAACTCGCGATAGTTTTACTCTTTGATGGACACGTATGTACCTCTATCACCAATCCTACACAGAACGATTAGTTTTCCGAGGTTACTTTGAGCCCGCAGACCCTTTTCGCTCGAGTACCGTGTCGCCGACGCCTTTTCCCACCGTCTACGCTTTCAGAACGAATTTCCGCTAATTGCCAGTTGATCGGCCGCCCCGGTGGAAAGGAGAAACGAAGGGGGATGAATAATTTCAACCGGCCTAGGTCGCGGGCCGATCGTTACCCGTTACACGGGTATTGATTTCATTAATAACGCGAACCCGGTACCTGCGTGACTGCGCCGCGAAACAACCGTCCGTCTCTCGTTAAGCTCGACCCCCTCCCGCGTGTTAGCTGGCTCCGCCGCCCTCGTTTTAATCTTTTCCACTTTTATCCGTTGGTGGCCCCCGGCCCTCGGATCCCTAGAAGCTGCTCTCCGCTCCGGAAAACGTGGCCGCTATTGGCAACGACGACGCGTCTACCCGCATTACATACAGTCCGGCCCGGTTTAATCTCATTTGGCGAGGAACCCGCTGCAAGGAACACGCCAGCGCGTCGCTCCGCCGCCTTTTGGATCCGAATATTCCCCGGGATGGGGTCACGCCGCCAGACAAGTATGGTCTGGAACAGGTGCAGTCCCCTGGAAAGGACGGGAAGGTGTGTTAACGTAATTGAGTTGATCGCGACGAGTCCGACGCGACACCGCACCGGCGCGGTGGCGTGGCGGAGCGGAGCGGCGGAGCGGAGCGGCGACGAGCTCGCCACGGTCTGGCTACGTTTTAGGTAATTCCACCTGTTTCTTTTCTTTTCTTGCCGAGTCGACACCCGGCTTTTCGTACCTGCTCCCTATTTGTCATGGGTTTCTTACAGAAACTGTCTCTGTTTTAGTCGGATTGATGCACCATGGTGGAGTATAGTTTTTGTTCGAATTGCTGTTACCGTGAAAGGAAATTAAGGTAACTCGATTTGATGGGCAAGAGGTTCTTGCAGCAACAGGAATTCTTTGTTCGTGCCTTTAACAATACACTAGGGATTACTATATTCATGGATAGAGGCTTTCATTTGGGAAATTTCTGTGCGTCAATTTCTTCGAAATTACGGCCGCGCGTGGTCGTGTGCAGCGCACGAAACTAATTACAGGATAAAACGAGCCCGGTCGCGGGAAGACGAAATTATACGAGGCTGAAAAACTAAAGTAATGGCCGAGCGGACCGCGTCGGTTGTCCAGCTGTCCATAAGCGTTTCATATTCCGGCACGATGAAAAGATGTACATTATGAAGCTGGGCCGGGTAGGAACGGGGTGGTTTGAACGGGCGCGCGCGTCGTGTCCGCCTGATTAAGGATAAACTCGTGTCTTGCAATTAGTGTCGTTTGGAAAGGGAGCAATGATTTTATTCGCGGCGCGCGGCTGCTCGTTTTATTACGCGGCCCCAGCTTAAACGTCGCGTTGCCGGCGCGGCGCGGGAGCGACGCGGGGTGTATGGCCCGCCGCGAAATACACACGCGTGCACCACAATTTTAGACATCTGGCGTGGCTGTAACTTAAGCGGCATAGCTTATGATAACTGAATTATGTAGCCGGCGAAACTTGTGTACGCTGCATGCAAAGCTCTCTGTATAATTCAAGGATTGCGTGCAATTTGTCGGCATTTTCTGTGAGGCTGTTCCGTGCCTCTCTCTCTCTCTCTCTCTCTCTCTCTCTCTCTCTCTCTCTCTCTTTCTTTCTCGCTTTCTCTCTATCCACCCCCGCACGCCTGCTGCCACACAACCCTGGATTTTGCCACCGCGTGAATGACGATGCGCCACGTTCTGCGGACAATCGCCCGCGGCTTCGAACGCTGTCACCCGCAACGTGCAAATTCAATTTTTGCCCCTCGTATCGATGTTTATCGGAGGCACGGATTTTTTTTTTAAATCCCTTAAAGCGCATCTGTTTCGCAACACGATTTTCACGCGTTCACCGGCAAGAGCACGGTCGTTCGCGTTATAGACTCGATTCTTTGTTTCCCGTGTATTGACTGACGCTCTCCACACTGCGCACTCCGTGATCCGCCCGTTTTCGAGCAGAACAACGGAAAGGATTTATTTTGTAATACCGTGTAGATGACAGCGTCATCGCGATCTTTTGTTGCTCCGATCGAACGTATTTATTTTCTTCATTTCAATCGTCGTAGGTCGATAAAAATTGAAGAGATTGTTTCTAGAATGTATATGCATTCTTTCGAACTGGTTTGGGTAATTTATTCGGAGGCGTTGGCAAAAATAGTAATGAGACGTACATAAATAATTTGATTTTTCATTGGGTAAATTTCGCACGTTTTTGTGATCCAACTGCCTCGGGCATGAAAAAGTATACATCCGTTACGGGTTTAACTGATAAAGGATTAATCGCTTTTATGTTCGTTGTAGACTTATCCGCGTCGTTCTTCTCGTATCTGCACGACTAAAAATAGAATTTCTAAAATAAATATCATTTTTATCGATCCGAAAAATATTCGTAAACTATCGCACTTTCGAAAAGTTACATTTCACACGAAATACGTGAAATAATAAATCGAGGAGAAGGTTAGTAATACTTTTTTCAAAATCGTTTCTATAGATACGATTCTTCTGAAGAGCGTCCACACAAAGGGAACCGATCGCAAATCCCCTCCAATTTACAGATTCCAGGGATTACCAAAGAAACGGGGGGTATCGCTACGAATCACGCTCAAACGTGTCGCACCTTGTCTCGAACGCTTAGGGGGTGCGCACCCCAAATCGCCGATGCCTCTTTCACCGTTCGGAGTGTCGATTTCTGGCGCCCTTCACGTCAGAAGAAGAACAATCTCCCTGGCATTTGCAATATCACGGTCCCGGCCAAGGAAACAAGAGATTCGCGTCGCTGGAGAAAAAGAAGGAGAGCAGGGATCGGTCTCGAGTTTCTTTGTCCAGTGTCCGGAGTTCAATCGAGCCGACAATGAAACCCGTGGAGCGTCCACGAATTTTTAATTTCGATTTGGTTGGCGCGCAAGGGCGGCTTGGGGGTGAAACAGGACGGTAAAGAAGGTCGTGATTACTCGGCGCGTTGTTCGTCGATTTGTGCCGTATACGTTTCCGATAGCGTGCACAAAGCGGCTTCTAAGCCGTGCCAAGAGGTCCTTTGACGTTTCTTGTTAGCCGGGACCGTCACAAGGCGTTCAACGGACCGCCTACCGGCTGCAAACTGCCGTCTAGACGTTAAGTAAAACCGAATAGATCCCGCGCGTTCAGCTCCGGTTCCAACCCCCGTTCATCCCCCATGCATCCCCTTCCCGGCCCCTCGAGCGCTCCCGCATAGACGTTGGCTCCGCTACGTGTGTATACAAGTTGTTCCCGCGTTACTAATGTATCCGTTGAGTACACTGTTAATATTTAAGCGTGCCTGCCCGGATTCCCGTAGCTGCAGCCACGTCGAGTCGCTCCGCGTTGCTTGCGACGCACCGCGCCGCGCCGACTACCTCCTTCGACTTGCCGAAACCCTTCAACTTCCCTTCCGTGTTGATCGACGCGGACTCACAACGCCAGGTGCTCCCTGCCGGAACGCAAACTGCATCCGGCAATTTCGGAAATTTCGATACGACATTCGCGATTAATTAATCACGTCGCGCGCATAACGCCCCGGGCCGACCGAGGCTGATTTCGTCGCCTTCCAGATCCGATGGATTACTCGCAACCCCCTGGGACCTCGGCGCATTGCGGCGCTGAGAAAAATCTGACACGGTATGCTTGTTTACGTGGGAATACGGTCTCGATTCGTGAGGAAACTTCCGGACAAGCAATCTCACCGGTATCGTGTACAGCCGCTGTTACTTGATCTCTTACTAACTAGTAGAAGAGAATGACATCGGTGAAACAGTACCAATTTCGTGCTAAGACTATTTCGAATTTTTTTGAGAATCTTGTACCAACATATTCGCGACAGATTTCTGATCACAATGAGTCTAAACACGACGCGGTTTGAATAATATTTTCTTGTTTAATCCTCGATGCGGTAGAACCTCGATTGTACGAACCGATCGGTGAACGAACCCCAGTGAGTTCGAACAAAATTGTTTTAGAATTGCAACAAGGGATTTTTCTCATTCTTATTGTATTGCGAAGAGTGAAAGAACGAGATCGAGATGAAATTGAAACGGGAAGATATTATAGAAGAATTAAATTAAATTGTAGAACGTCGAAACGTGTTTCGCGTTTAAACGGGCCGGGAGTCGGAGAGGCAAGCTAGCAGATCAAAGCGGTAGGTGCCGCCATCAATCATTCATCGTCTGTTTTCTTAGTTCTCCGCAAACCTACTAAATTTCATTGAAATCTGCGCGCACCGCCGGCGTAATACCCGTGTAAATCGAAGCGGAGTTTAACAAGCCTGTGTACACGGCGAGAGCAACCCCTCGACATTTCCAACATAAACACGGTCCGTTTGTTTATGGGAGCACGCGGTAAAACACGAAGTCGTCTATGGGCGACGAGCCCCGTAATAATAACCCTCGAAAAGTTAACGGCGTGGCCGCAAGAAACGGAAGAACGGATATCCGGGGGTGATGCTCCGAAGGCGTCAACTGTGACGTACGGGTACGTCATCGGGTTCGAGGGGTTGATAGGGGAAAGAAAGGGGACGACGTTTAAAGGGGCTGCGCGGCCGCGGTGTGTAATCTCCCGAGGATTTTGGATTCGAGAACGATGAACTTTAGACGTTGCCTGGGAATCCTTGATTCGATTATTCTTCGTTAAGAACTTGCTGGCTCATAACTGACGTGCTTAACGCGCTCGCTGCTTGTTATTTCCAAGCCTGAACTTCCAGCAAACTATCTTTTTTAAAACAATAATAAAAAAGTCTTCTACGGACGTCTTCCCAACAAATCGTAGCAAAGACAAGTTCTCTTCAGGAATTTATTCCAGGAAAACTAGACGGTGTAAAACCGAAAAATTTATTGCTTGTATATTCTGGCTTGACTCGGTAACGTAAAGTAATTTTTGTTTCGTACCGTGTGTCTTATGCATTATTGTCTACATACAACATTGAATCATATTGGAGTATATCGGAAAATGTTTTCCATTTTGTGTAATTTAATAGGTGAATGCCCCCGAGCTATGCGTTTCATTCAACCACTTTTCAAACAGCTTCGACAAAAATTCGAAATGATAGACAATCGTTTATATTTTATATGAAATAAACTTGCTTGTGAAATCATAAAGGTCTGCATACAGCATCGAAATACAGGCCGAAGATCGTTTTTATTGTATCTGTGGTTTAATGAATCGATATTTGAAAATATGTTTCCGTCGTGTAAATTGTATTCAGCACAGCCTGTGTTTGACAAGAATTTCCACGCGTTATATGAAGCTCCGAAGCATGAATTGTATTCCGGATAATAAAAATAGATGGCCCCGAGACAAGGGTGCAGTTTTCCAATTTAACAATCAAAGCTCCCACTTTCAAACAATGAATAAAAAAAAAACCAAGTGTATTAGTCATGTTCCACAGGTATTTTTCATTTTTGTATAAAAATAATGGCACTGTTTAAAGAGCGCACGAAGCGATAGTGGGAAAAAATTTCGCCGAGCCAGGCACGGCCCAGAATGCATACCTATTTACGCGCGCATCAAACGCGTCGAAATATTCGCGCGACTCGCAAAGCCTTGCGAATGACCCGAGTTTTTTTCGTTGCTACATCTGTCCGGCACTTTTGTGACTCGATAACACCGTTCAGTTTTGTGACTCGATAAAGCAGCGCGCGCGCGCTCTCTCTTGGCCAGAGCAGATCGAGATAAAAACACATATTTTTGTAGATTCGGGAGTACATTTGACCGGTTCCGTTTGGCGCGCGGTGTCGCGTTCTTCGTATTCGCAATTTGATCACACGCAGACGCGGGTCGTTCTCGTTCCCGCGAAGAGGATCATTGCTTTCCGGGCGGAACGCAATTTGTCCCCGTCCCGACGATAAAAGCAGGTGTTGCAATCTGCGATCGCGATTGAATTCCGCGCATTCCGTCTCGCTTCTTACGCGTGCTGCGTGCGCAAGTAATTTTATCCGTGCCGTTTCTTCGGTACCCGGCCTTTCGCGGACCGTATTTATCGCCAATTTCCGGCATTGCTTGCTTGCGCATCGTGATTATGAAAGTTCCGGTTCCCGCGGCGAACAATGGCGCGCTGCTTTTACCGAGCAACCATGAATCCCGTCGTAAAAAACACGGGTTCACGCTGATAGCTTCCCCTGTAATTATATTAAAGAACCGAAAGCCAGAAAATGCTTTCGAGTCACGGAGAACTTCGATTCGCACCATTCTTTTCAATGAAAAGATTTCCTCGGTCATTTTCCCATTGCACCCTCCTCTGTAATAATAATTGCAAAACACTTCGACGTATTATAGATTCCGCGAAGACAGACATTGTCCCCGGCGAATCGTATAATTCCGGGCGATACGAATTCCGATTTTCATTAAGAGAGAACGATCTTCAACCGATTCGTCGTATTCGATGCAGCGAAACGTTTAAGTGGAGCTCGAGAAATTGTTCAATAATTACTTACCGGAGGCGAAGAGCTCGGCCTTCGGAAAATTAATTTTTCCGGTCGCCGCACCGCGTCGCGAGTCGGTGTGAATAGTAATAACAAGTCAGGCGAGCTTAAACGATTCTAAAATAAATTATGTCTCTCGTACTGGTTGCTCCGGTGACGTCAAACTCGTTCCTACAACGAGAATTCACGGTCTCCTTTATCTCGGTAAAATCTCGCGATTTTTTCAGCCGAATGCGAGAATCGTGATTTCGGAATTACGACTATGCGCGCGACGATGCGGGGATTGTCTCGTTTCGGATTCGAAATTGAAAGTGACGCACGAAATTGTAGTAGAGGCACTCGTGATCCACGATTGTCTCGGAAGCTTTTGCGACGTTATCCACCTCGACGTCTTCCCCATCGAAATACGTGGCGTTCTTCAAGTTCCAAGGATACGTCCACTCGCGTTTCAAGGTTTTGTAATTGAATTCTGTTGCTTCTTCGACTCTCTACTCCTGCGGAATGCTCTGATCCCGAGTCTAAGGTTTTCTCGACGACCTAGGCCTTTGTGACTTTCAATTTCGTCGATCTCCTCCCCAGATTAAATTCTGCTTTATCGACGGATTAACACTAAACCTACCACCTTTTATTTTGCTATTATTCAACTGTAAAGGCACTTGGGAAATGGTCAAATAAATGACCTTAACATTTCAACTAGTTGCGACGAAGTAACTTGTTCGCTGTCACAAATTTTTCATCTACTTAATTCTTAATTGTTGTACTTGTTTTTCGTGAAATTTTCCGAGATAGCCACAAAACAAGTGAACGTTATACATAGTATTAATATAAAGTGACGTGATACTCTATTTTCCGTTCAAAAACTTTCAGATTTACTGAAAGGATTACTGGTCCTAAAGGGAATTCTACAGAAAGATTACTACGCAGTCAGCCTGGATTTTAATCGTTTCGCAACAGTTTAATTTTGCCGTCGCGCGAAATTCAAAGAAATTGGTCGGGCATGCGTCGACCCGAAGAGGCGGCGACCGTCGCGTCGGAAAATTAATTAGGAAATTTAGCGTTTCATAACTCACGATTGGACAGGACTCGAACCGGTGAAAGGGTCTTCAGCTTACCTCGAGTGGCTATTGAACCACCGCGGGCAGCGCTGCTCAAACACTTCAACTCGAAGAGGCAATATCTCGTAATTGGACTATCATAATGGCGTACTCAATGGCCTTCGCAAGGAAACGCTTCGAAATTAAAACACTTTCGGCTGGATCGTGCCATCTATAACGAGCCTTCGGTGAATTCCGACGGGGAACGTACGATTTTTCCACGGTGTTCGTTCGTTAACTCGATCTCCAAGTATTTTCTTTCCTGGAATGCGTTTATTCGAACCCTGCGAACAGGCTTCACACATTAATGTAATTAGCTTCTTTCGCCTATACAATTTTAACATATTCTTAAAATAGATAGCAACATAGTATAATATAGTACTGCAAACAAATTCTTGCGAACGTACGCATTACTTTGTATTTAAAACATTTGTGTGCCCGACGAATACACAAAAATTCGCAGTCTTCCTCTGGGATTATATAATTCATCAGACAGGTGCGCCATTAATTTTCTATAGATAGTAATATATTGACATTTCGACAAGCCAACGTGGAATGCATAATGAGACAAGTAACGTTACCGATTTCTGTCTGCACCGGTGGACAAATTTTTACGGATTTCAGAGAGCCACCACGATAATTGAAGTTATCAATGTCTGTCGCAAGTGACAATACGCCATTACGATTAATTACGTGAATTCGGTTCATTAGGGCGCCGGTGTGTTCCAAGCGAGCCTTAATTAGAGCAGTTTAATGGACCAGAACGCGGAGAAGGGTTGAAGCTGCAAGAAGCGAGGACAAAAGAAGTTGCGGCTAATTATCCATCGATCCTATACTGGTATTTATACAACGTCAGGCTGTATATATATGTACGAGAAATCAACACATTTCACCGAGTCATGTACAACAATCGAAAAATAAATTGCTAAACAGGGTGCTGGTTTTTCGCGAGACAGCGCGTAACAGCTGTGACGAGACGCATAAAAAATCACGAAGGCGATATGCACCGGTAAAAGTTCTCCTTGCTTTTCGGCTGTGTATATAGAAGACAATACTGCAAGTTTTTTGTCGGTTGCGTTCCGCTGATATTGTAAAGTTTACATTCCCCGGGCAGAAAATAGAGGAAACTTTTTCGGCAAGAAACACTTTGTAAAAAGGAGAGCAGAAGCACCACGGGCCAGGAGCGAAATGTGTACTGTCGCGACTCCAACTTGCAACAATGGGCATCCCCAAAGGGCTCGCAGCCGTCAAATTAACTCCGACCTCCCGAAAATATTTCTGCGCGCACATTCGCGACTTCCTCGATTTTAAACTTTCTCTCCTCCGCTCTCTACCAAACCGAGTACCCGTCCTCGCAACGAGGAAAAGGGACGAAGAAAATAAACGCGGCGAGAAGGAGAAAGAGAAGGTGGAGGATCGCGACCCTAATTATCACGATTTTCACACTCTGCTGCAACGGTGGTCTTCGCTCATTGAAATCCGCAGGTTAACGCTGGTAGAAAGCGCACCGCCAACTTTACAATTTCACGAGCGTGCTTAAGAGGCCCCGTAATCATCGGCTCAGAAGTTGCTTCAACCCTTCGTCATAATTTTAATTGAAATCTACCTCGATACGCCTTCGGGGTGGAGATCGACTGGAGGTTCAATTTCAAGTCGCCCGCAGAACGACCCCATCATCTTTGAAGTCCAAATTGTCTCATCTACACCTCTTCCTCGATCCATCCTCGTTTTCATTCTCCTCGAGGGAACGCTCGATACGGTAACGAATTCTAGATTCTGATAAATTTATGACAGCAGCGAGGGTCTTTCAAGTTTCATTTCACATTCATTTCTATCGTAGAGGATCGTTCAAAGAGAGATACGAAAGGTTTATTAAGAATTGTTGTATTTGAAGTGGAACGTGTCGACAGAAGTAGTGTGCAAAGAATCAAGGGAGGTACTTCGTGGGATTTTTAAAAAAATTCGTAAGGGCAAGGACAAGGGTGGTAGCGGTGGGTGGTAGCGGGCGGTGGCGTGTGCGGCAGCAGCTGCCCGAAAACGTCGTCTATCCGCTCGGCCCTGATCGGTGCATGTTACACCTGTGCCATCGTGTGCATGTGCACACGTAATATTTAACACGTGCGTGGTTCCGTGTCTCGAACAATGGGGCTCGGCAAACAGCTTTTCACGCTGGTTTCCTCTCGCCCGGGCACATTAAGCGCACGCGTGTAAATTTCATGTACACCTGATTGTTCGCGTGTTAACGGGGGGTGCCCGGACCGGGCCGGGCCGGTATATGTAACACGGGAATCGAGCGGAACGTATGTACCTACCGTACATCCATGACAATCGCAGCCCGCTTAAGGCCCGGCCTCGACGAGCACGCATAGTTTCGGCTTGTTCCGGATTATATTCGAAGACGTAACCGGTGACGTGACAGGTTTGTCTGAGCGGACAGGAGAGGAAATATTGCTCCGTTGCCGAGGCGTGCCGCCGACAGAGAAAGACAGGCCTGTTCCGCACCTTAGCCATCAGACTGTCGGAACAACCCCCCATAAAATTGATACACCGTCGAAACTCCTCGTCGCAGCATTAAATCTGTCTTATATAAATGTCTTATACAAATAAATTCTCTATTACATATTCCAGTTGTTCTTGAAACACATTCAGCGCTTGAAAAGCGGATTTATTAACGTATTTGGGCACACGGATAACGAAACGTTAACGACAGACGTGTTCGTCGCGGGCGCTCGTTTCGATCTGCCTTCTTCTTGCAATTCGTTGGCGCGATCGTAATTTTACAATTCTTCTGTTCTTTCTGATTCTCTATTTTTATAAATTTACCTATATTTGTTAAAACACACACATTCATACATACATACACCATCCGTACTTCGACTCTATATAATTGTAAAAACCATGTACTCTTGCCCCATTTTCTTCAGCACCAATGTTTCAAACTGCCACAAGAAAATTAAGAATGCATCATGAACGATCTAAATGGAATTTTCGAGCGCGCTTCAAGCCTCAATTGGAAATACATTAAGTCGACGCTAAATCGGAGGAAGTTAGGCTAGGAGCCAGGACCGCGTCAGCTTCGGGTTACACGTATAATATTAATTGGTATTAATGATCCAAAGGATCCAAGTTCTCAAACGAAAGGACGACCAAGAACTTTCGTTCCAACTCGATTGTTTCTGTTCTAGCAACTTTCCAGTCGGTCCCGCGTGGCGTTCCTCGAAGATCGTCGATACCTTCGAGAATCTTTCCGAACTCGGTAATGGACGTCCGTGATGGAATTCTCGAGCTCTTCGGTTTCACATTCTCTGAAAAATTTAGCTTTCCCTCCGACCAGAGAAAAACTTGTCGTCGGTTCTTTTCGTTTTATTCAATCCGTATGGTCTCGTCGAAGTGGTTCGTTCCTTTGTCTACACAGTGTCCCTTAACCGATCGGTCATTGCAAAATGGCGGATCTGACTTAATGAACTCGACAAACCGGGGATCTTTCTTAATCGCGATGCGTGTTCGAAAACTCTCAACGTATTCAAGAAGAATATTTTCTCGAGACGCTCCTGGAGACGAGCTTTCTTCGTGGAAGCTTGAAATCGTACGTCCCGAGAGATGAGGATAAGTTTGATGACGAATGTTACCAATTAATGCTGAATTACGGTAAATCATTTGATAAGAATCAGAATAAAGAAGCACTTCGATTCATTGAATTCAAGATTTCGTATGGTACAGATCAAACAAAGACAATATTACAAACCGAATACTACAAAGATTGGGGAACGCTTGCAGTCTCTAAAAAATATGTATTCGTCACAGAAAGGCAGTCGCTCGCAACCGGCATTATAAAAGCCCCCGGGCGAGATGAATTACGTTCGATCGTGGCCAACTTTCGTTCCGCGTACGATTTAATAAACTGTGGTTTCGTAGTGTGCAATATTTCGCGGTGGATCGTAACTTGTCGAGTATACGGGACAATTCTTAAGTATTCTTAAGCAAGTATCGAAGTCCCCGGAGCGAGGCGGCTCCACGATCATGTAAATAAGGGACGAAAATGTAGTTTATGCTACGTAGCCAAGACCCAGTTTCGGGTTTCCGTAGAGAACGGTAATGGAGGAGGCACCGTCGTCGTCGTCGGAGGGAAGAATACGTACAGCTTCCGGAGTATTTCCTATCGGAACAAAAGACCGGAATACAATTTCCCAAGCGGCGTCCCCGGCGATGTCTAATGACTTTCGAATCGACGAGGACACGACACCGCTAAACTTCCCCGATCGTTCGAACATTTCTCCTGCTACCCGTTCCAGTTTTATAATCGCGAGACAACTCTCGGCCAGGCTGTTCTCTCTCTCTCTCTCTATCTCTCTCTCTCTCTCTCTCTCTCTCTGTCTCTCTCTTTTGACTCTCGTCATCGGAGAGTTCTATTCCCCACCGCTCGATAATTGTCTTCGCAATTACATACTTCAGAATGTCTGGCATTTAGTGGCTTGTATCCTGTCCGGTTCTCAGCCGCCGCGGCTTCCATTTTCTTCGCGGACGAGCACCCGCCGATGAAATTATCCGGGCGACGGTAATGAAACAGCGCTTGACGTTAAACCGATACCGAAAATAGATAACATTTATCCGCTGCCGGCGCAGTTACTACCGTGATGCTACCAGGTAAATTGAACCGGCAGCATCTGACACAGTTCCGTCCAGCTCAGTCGCTCCCCCGCACCGTTTCGGAAAGCCCGCCGCTCGAACCGCCGTCGTTCGAGGAAATTTAAATACTAATTGCGACAGTGATTCTTGCGAACGTTATTAGACTGGATTATTTAGAGCGAGGCTGAACAGCTTTTCCTGCTGCCTGGGTGAATCGAGGACTCGGCGATCCGTGCGTGGATCTTCTTTCCAAAAAAGACTATCTTACTTTACAAAAGTGACATGAGCATTTATATACTTTCAAATCTTTTATCTCAAATAATTCATATTCAAGGTGGTCGACGGATTTTTTATGACCATAGACCTTACGTCCGGTATATGACGATTTTCAAAAAGATTTCAAAGACGCCGATGGAAATTAAAAATTGCTCACATTGATCGATGGAAAAGAATAGATCTTACGTTCGGTAAAATGACGATTTTCAAAAAGATTTCAAAGACGCCGATGGAAATTAAAAATCGCTCGCAACGATCGATCGAGAAGAATAGATCTTACGTTCGGTATATGACGATTTTCAAAAAGATTTCAAAGACGCCGATGGAAATTAAAAATCGCTCGCAACGATCGATCGGGAAGAATAGATCTTACGTTCGGTATATGACGATTTTCAAAAAGATTTCAAAGACGCCGATGGAAATTAAAAATTGCTCCCAGCGATCGATGGAGAAGAATAGCCGATCAGCCACGGTCGAAAGACAAAAGCGAATTACTACGGATACAATTCGTTACTATATCGACAGGGAAAACAATGGCTGGCTACGGGAAAGCGTCGCGATCGCATCACGTTCCCTCGTTAACTCGATTGAAAAGATCCACCCTCCCTACCCTTATCGGTAATCAGCGGTCGGTCGTTTTTAATCGTCGCGCGTTCACCAATTAAACATTAAAATGCGCGGCAATCGTCGACGCATCCTGTTTATTACCTCGTTCGCGTGATTTTATATTTAACAGGAGCTGATTGGTTTCGGCGTGGATCGATGATCTTGTTTGCTGATGAATATCTTCGTTTGCACCTGGTCCTTCATTCGCCGATTTCGGTGGGCTAAAAGTTGCTGTTTCAATTAATGAAATATTCAAAAAACTTCTAGAGAAATTCTGTCCACGATGTAGCATATTCGCGCAGATCTTTAAGTAAATTATTCTATTAGGAGCTATCGCAGGTATTAAGTAAATTATTATATTAGGAGCTATCGCAGTTGCCAGAGAGAAATTCTGTCCACGATGTAGCATATTAGCGTAGATCTTTAAGTAAATTATTGTAATAGGTGCTATCGCAAGTATTCCGAAAGCAACGATCGTTTCGCTAGCGTAATGCAAGCCCACTCTTGCCTAACTCCCAGTGAATGCATTCAACGAGGGGTCCTGATACAGTTTCGTTAAAATCGCGGGACCGACGGCCGTGCAGTTGATTTTCCAAGTCAACGAGCAATCAGGAAGCCGACACGCAGCTCTCGCCGCGTCGCGTCGCCGCGCGAAGATTGCTTTTTCATTCCATTCGCTGTTTATTTTTTCACAGATCAACGAGCCCGGGAATGTAAATTAATCCGGTATTGCATATGAGATGCGCGCGGATGTGCGAGCAAGCGGCCCCCGTATTGAATTCCCGTGATTGGAAACAGGTATTACGTCGACGTCGAGGTGCAGGGTAGAGAGCGCAGGGTGCAACGGGGCTGGGAAAACGCAGAGGGGAGGGGGAGACGAGTCCGTAGTTCGTTTCTGGCTGTCGTTTTTCCTCCGGTTTGTTATCGAAGGCGTTCCGCCGAGGAGCGAAAATAGGGGTGCGCTTTTAGCTACGGCTGATTTGAAAACGCGCGCGCGTATCTATCATCAGGCAGAAAATTATGTACACGCGGATCTTCAATACGGAGCCGACTCGCGTCTCTGCATCCTTTCCCCTTCGACGCCAGACGTGGCATGATTTAAGGGTTGCGCTACCCTGATGCTGATTGAACGCACAACATCATTCCGCGCCTTTATTTTACGGACCTCCGAAAGGAAATTTAAAACGAACCCTCGCCTCGTTTCGTTTTACTTCACGGTAAATTCTATGAGTCTGCGAAACTGTTTATACACCGACGGCTGATTCTACATTCTCGAGCGTTCGATAAAGTCGAAGTAATTCAATGCAATGAAAACTGAAATGTCTATGATATTAATGCACTCTATCAACCCCCGCCTCTGTATTTCGCAGATATTAATCAAATTTGTTACAGTCTGTATATCAGCGAAAAAATTAATTTCTTCAGCCAGTCGAAACGATTCTGTCAGCTGCAGATGGCTGACACGGCCGTCAACGCATTTATTAAGAAAATTGGTCATAAATGCCTCTGATTTATTTCGGACGCCCAATTTGTTCGATCGCATTTTACGAACATCTTAAATTAACACGTTCGCTACCAGTGTCACAAGGAAATTAAATTAATTGTATGAATACCGTTCCTTAAAATTGTTCGGATTCTTCGAAAGGATTAATTGTATTTACCAGAATAATCTACCCACGAAGGCAGTTGCTGAAATAAATTCTAAATATCGTTACCGAGTTTCAAGTTTTTAAAGCAAACGGCGGAAATTGCCTCGAATTCTAAATCCAGCGCATTCGAAAAAGAAATTAACTGCAAAATTGTGCGATGCCAGCGATCGGATATTGTTCTAATTCGGCATCGAATGTGTTAAATACCAGTTCGGACGGAGCCAGTCGAATTCTGAATTAAATTTGAATAAACAAACATCGCCGGCGGCCGGTGTTGATTTTCAATCGATGTTGTTACAGGAGAATTCTTTCCCAGCGGAAGCCCGCAAAACAGACATTTCGCCCGCGTGCGAACAATAGCATATGGCGGGGCCAATTTTCCAGCAACTTGGCCGGTTGTAAATTCAGCTGATCCTGGAGGACCGGCCGGACAGCAATTACATTTTTCATGGAAATTAAAATCCCGCCCGGCTTCCTCCCCGGAATTCGTAATAGGCCGCTTAATCATCGCGTTGGATTCAAGCGTTGAAGAGCCTGGGGATCCGAGACGATTCGCCTGCGACCTTCATAATTAACATCCGCGAGCCATCGTGTCTGAAAATATTTCATAGCTGGCATCTATGTGCCAGGAAAAAATTACGGTTTCAACCTTCGAAATAGTGTACACTTCTAATCCTGTGATCTTTAAGCAACACTTTTTGTTCAGACATGAAAACATTGATTATAGAAGGTTCAGAGAAGCCGCGAGATTTCGTCTAGTCTATCACGATCGAGGGATCGATAAGCCGTTTAAGCTGACGTGCTCTATGATGTCGGCAACAATTTCCGAGGATGTTGTGCACGACAGGTCCGTCTCGGAAGACTCGGGACGTCAGGAGCCAGGAGAGAGGCGATCGTCGTTCCAGCGCATGTCAACGGCACACGGTAATTCGTTGGCAGGCGGGCAAGGTGGGCGACAGGTGAAATATAATGGCAAACAAGCGTGATTATTTTCGGAATGAAATGGTAGCCCCCGGGGGTCGGTCCTGTCCGGTTTATTTACATTCCGGGTCAAGGGCCCACAAAGGAGCCTGTAATTATGAGATGAAAGCGTCTGCCCCCCCTCTCCGGTCCTTTCGTAGGATACACCCCTGAGTTTGGCGTGGCCGACCCTATAGATCCGAAAAAGAGAGACCACGCATTGAAAGTTTTCGGCGTTTCATCCCCGTCCAATTACTCATTACACACAGGAACGCGTTCCTTGCTCTCGGCCCTAATCAATTACCCGGGACCGAGCGGAATTTTTCTCGTCGGTATGTATTTTCAAAGTAAACCGCGATACACATCGAGACAGAGGGGGCTTCCGCGGGGGGGGGGGGGGGGGGGGGGCGAGGAGGACAGTGCAAAGAAGAAAAACCGATCGATGGGAATCTCATTAAACACGCTGCCGTTCGATGGAACTTTGCGCTAATAATAACACGACTTTATATTGCCTTTATTAATATCATATATACGGTTCGAGGGTGGAGAGAAAAAAAAAGAGCCGGGATGTTCCGCGATGTAAGGGACCGTCAATCGATATTTAATTAAGCCCGAATTTACATGAAAGTTCGCGTGGAAGGGGGTAAGAGAAAGAGAAAGAAAGAGGGAGCGGTTACACCGGGGGCGGGTGGAAAAATAGTGGCATAATTAGGGATAATCTTTCCCCATTTATCTTCTAAGCGCTGCGGATGTACATTGTTAATTACGGCTGACAGTAACGAAGAGAGCTCCACTTAATCGAGCGAAGACTTCGCCGCCGCCTCTCCCTCTCCTCCCGACTTTCTTTCCTTTGATCCTTTGTCCTCTCTCCCACCAACCCCCGCGACCGTTTCCAACCCCATCCCTCCTTACGAGAACCATCCCCATCCTCCGCAGCTTCTTTTTCCCTCTTCTCTGTCGCTTCTTCAATATTTATTCTTCGAACCGGTACTAAAGAAGCAGCGTTTTTATCGTTGCCTCGTGGTCAACGGCGCTCGCTTAAAAGTCGAGACACGGCGGGTTGCTACGGCCATGCAAACGATCCCCGTCGCACAAGTTAAGTGGCGAGGTAAATTGTAACCGGGAGAAGTCCTCCTGTCAACGGTGTCGGGTGTGATTAACGCGATACGGCGGTATTGCAACCCCCAAAATATCAATTTCCTTTTTATCGCTGGTTTTGAACGCCTCGAGGCTTGTGGACATTTTTAAAAGCAGTCCTTAGAACGCGAAACTCATAGAGCTGAGCGTGAGTGAAAAAGGCTGCAAATACCATTATTTTAAATTTTCAAGCCATTTATCTGGAAACCGCATTTCCAAGAATGATGTGCATCGTAATTTTCCGACGAACGAATATTTTTACTTCAATTTTACCTAGGGGTACAGGACGTCGTTCTTCATGGAATGCTAGCTACAATTTTTAGCCGGAATCGTAAATTTTCATTCAAAGATCCATTTGTCAATTTTATACCTCTTTTCGAGCCTTTCAGGTTTATCGATAGCGCCAGCCAATAAGGATTAAGAATATTAGCCATTCTTTTTCAGAAAAATAGAGTGGTACAGATGCCTGCCAATTTACAAGTTCCGGTGACAAGGCTCCACGTACATGTCAATTTCTGCTACATATTGTTGAACGTAATAACTAGTATCTAAACTCTGAAGACGAGATAAATTATCCAGAAAAGTTTCTAAAAGAACAGCCTCGAAATTTCTTAAAATGAAATTACAAAACTTGTTTTATTTTCAGCGTTGCGTATAAGGTTTTCCCTTTAGGGACGCGAGTTCCTTCGGCCGTCGAAATAATGGCCAGCCGGAAACCAGCCCCTATTAGAATTATTAAATTTTAATGAAGCCTGATCGGTAGTAACTGTTGGCGACGCCGACGTAATTGTTTTCAGTAATGAGCAGCTTAATGGTACCTTAAATTCCCGGGGATATGACCGGCTGCCAATTAGATATCCGATGTCAACCGGATAACGAGCGACCGAATCGCAACCGAACAAAGGGACCCTCTACTTAGTTATTAATCACATTCGGCCCTCGCAACAGGCATAAATATTTTAATTGAATCCCTCGAAGTCAGGTAACGATGATTATTTGATGAACGGCCGCGGTACCTGTTCTCGATTAATGATCGGCTCCGGACGAGTAATTAACGATTTCAATCATAAATTGGTAGGCAATAGAGTTCGTAAGGCCTCCATGCGATCGGATCGTTGCTCTTTAATATCTCGTTGTTGTTAATGGGTTATATTAGCGGAAGATGTGTTCATTAAGCTCCAGTTTAGTGCTGCATCCAGGCCCCCGGTTTCTATCAGCGAAAATATATCGGTTGCTCTAGCCGAGCTGCACGTGACCTAGTCTCTGTTTACTCGATCGTTTAACCTACCCCTGTTTCGCCGGGTTACTATACCTCTTCAACTACCCCCTGAAAACTACCGGCGTCCGCCGAATACAAAAGAGACTTGTACACTCGTTTCGGTGATCGAAATGTGAATTGGATTCTCTTTGCTTTATACTTTATTTTACTTATCCCGGAGATACGAACGAGGCTTCGGAATCGGAAGACCCGTTGTTGTTCGAGTCACCTTCGAACAGTAAAGCATCTCCACGGAGCCTTTCACTTCTTTTAATAATTATTAGATATGACGACTTATTATATATAATTATTGTATTATATATGTATACGTGTATGTAACATATATCCATATATTTCAAATATAGTTTGTTTTCCAAAAGAAGATTTATTTTAATTTAAACTTATGTAGATTCAGATTTTGTAACATTTGTTTCTTTATTAAATATATATTAAAATGGCGCGGGATTCCAAACCCTAGATATCAAATGTACGGGGAAAAAAGAAATGAATCGCAACCACAGAAGAGCAAGGTTATAAAACGTTTATTTCCCACAATCGAAGAGACCTCCGGGACAGGCGTACATCTTTTGAAAAATGTACAGCGGGTGTACAAAGTAGTCGTACACCTTTTAAAACAGAATGACTTTTTTATAATTGTACCAAACGACCTGATCTTTTATAATTAATTAGCAGCATTGGTTTACGAAATGATATGCAAAAAAGATTTTCCAAAAATTATAATTTACAAGGTTACATGCGAAAATTGCATTTTTTTTAAATTTTTTATTTTGGCTCTTAAAGAAAATTTAAAATATATGTTTTGTAGATATGTAGTAGTTACATACACACGAGCTACGAGCGGTTAAAAATGGTGAAAATCGTAGTTTTACACGACTTTTGATCAGATTCTGCTAAAAATCCACAGAATCGAACATCTTTCGATGTCGTTTTTTCCTGCGTCATACGATTTCGATGAAATTTTCAGGATGTATATAACTAACATAGATCTAGAAAACATATGTTTTAAATTTTCATCGAGGACACAAATAAAAAAGTTTTAAAAAATGCCTTTCTTATTTTTGCATGTAGCCTTGTAAATTATAATTTTTTGAAAATCTTTTTTGCATATCATTTCGTAAACCGATGCGTTTAATTGATTATAAATAAATCAGATCGTTTGGTACAATTATAAAAAAGTTATTCTATTTTAAAATGTATACGAATACTTTGTACACCCACTGTATATTCCCAATTCTTTTCCTGACGGTGCGCGGCGTCGCCCAGAGAGCAATATTTCCGACTACTTATTTCAGCTCGCCCGGAGGGTCGCAAGAAGTCAAGGTCCTCGTCCCGGAAATTGAAATTCCATCGTCGCCTGATCTATTAGAGAATGAGACGGTCCTTTCGACGGAGAGTGGTGGTGGATTCGTTTAAAATTGGAGCGCTATTTATGCCTCGGACTGTCAGCTCGAAGAAAAGAATGTTGCGCCAGCTACGACGCATGCTAATTGCGTCGAGTATCCCTTGTTCGAGCAAGACTGCTCGCGGAACTCGCTCACTCCCATCCTCCCGTGTAAATTTCCGAATCCACTCGTTTGATGGCCGACCAGGAGACCCGGAATAATTTCGGGAGCGTGTTCGCAACAAGTCGGAATTGCCGGGAACGTATTGCTGCGCGAAACTCCGCCCGAAGAATTCGGCCGCGTAATTCGGCGAGCCGCGCGAAATTGCGCGAAACACACGGCGACCGATTAAACTTTCGGCCCCAGTTCCGCCGGCACAGATCGCAGGCCCTTCGCAATTGCTCCTTTTCTTTCCAGCAACGGTAATGGAGTTGCTGCCTCCCCATCCCTTGCCACCGGGCTTCTCTTGTTTGTGCTTCGACTGACTGGGACAGGAATTGGTCCGAACGTAATGCCGACGGTCGTTCAGTCAGTGAAATCATGTTAAATTGTTTAAAGGTGATCCGATGCTTTCGAATCTTTATGATGTTTCAGTAACAAATATTGCGGTTTGAAAGTTTCCTTTTGTCTAATTTTATCTAACTAAGTATCAGACGAATACAGGACACGTCAACAACCCCTGAATTTTCCTGATCCAAAACGACGGACCGATTGTGACTCGAATCTTTTGAATGCTTCAGAAAGGGCGGCGTTACAAATGGAAAATGTTTTCCAAGATCAAAGAATGAGATCACGGCACTCTTTTTCTAGAGAAACTTTTATTCGTCTTACGAAGGGAAGTATTTTACCTTTGACCTTGGAAAAGTATACTTTCCATTCAAGATGCTTCTATTCCGATGCAAAAATCTGGAATTACAATCGTATCGTAAGAGATAAAGAAGATATTTAGATACGTTTACAAGAGGACGAGCTTGTGTTCCGAGATAAGCTCCACGTTCTAAAATAAAGTAGAACGGGGATACGAAGAACATTCCGATACTTTGAATGCATTCTGAAGTAGGGATCTAGGTATTTCGGAATCCAAGAAAGGTGTTTGAATCCTCAGAGGTGTTTGTTGCTTTAAAACGGTTTGATATTCCATTCGAGAATCGTTTTCCTCGAGTTCCAGCCAGTATAGTCGGTGCCAATCGATTCGATAACTATAAGAAAGCCAAGAGCATCTTTGCTTAACTGGATAAACTAGGGACGAAGCCCAAATAAAAGAGTCGCAACCGTGAATTCGTCACGTTCGGTCGCGATGAAAGCGTGTCGCGCCCCCGCGGGAGTCCCCCTTATTCACCCCCGTAAAACAGCCCTGCTACCCGTTTTCGTTGGTTTTCTTTCGCAGAGTCGGACGTTATAAATTCCGCGCGCAGTTCGGTCCAGGATCGAGCACTCGTGGGGTGCTTAAAGCTAGAAGAGCAAGAGAGAGAAAGACACCTGAGGGTGCAACGGCTTTAGAAGGGGGTGAAAGTTAACACGTGGAACGGTATACCTGCTGCTAATGGCCCCTTCTGTTCGCACAGAGAGAGGAGACCGTGCGTGCACTCTTTTCCGAAATGGTGTGTTCGTCGCGCTCTCCATCGTCGCCGAGACGGGGGGTGGGAAGACGAAGGGGGTGGAAACGATAGAAGAGGAAGAAGAGGGTGTAACGCAGCCGTTTTGTTCCCAGTGAGGGACATCAATATCGCCGCGCCGCGCCAAGTATTCAGAATGCCCTTCAAGAATTTTAATGCGACGGAGAAAGAATTTATTGCGACATAGAATGCGCAGTAATGGCGGAAATACGTATAAAAGTCGGGAAAAGGGTGCGCATTGTCGCCGTCTAATGGCCTGGCCTCGGGCGGCGCACAGTGGCAACGTGTACACGCACCACCACCCTTCTCTTCTCTACTCTTCTCTCTCTCTCTCTTCTTTTCTCTTCTATCCCCTTACCCAGGGTGGCGCAGTGCCGTCTATCCGCGGGGCATCACGGCAAGGGCACCCCGAGGACCTCGGCGATTTTAAGAATTCACCGAAACCACGGAAACTTTCGATCGAACTTGCGGTTCTTCCGCCGCTGCTGGTCACAACTTTTTCCGGTAACTACCCGGAAACCGTGAATTCTTCATGCCCCCCCTGCGAGAACGAAACGAACGAGTCCGTGCTCGATGAACCCGCCTTGAGAACCACTGGACAGGCTCTCCAAGTTTCCCTGAACCGGAAGGAACTCGGAACCCGAAAACGAAGAGAACTTTCTTCGATGCGATTTCTTGTTTTATCTTGAGTCGCGGGAAGGTTGATTTAATTTATCGCTTTTTAATTCATCCCCCGGCTTTCTGATTTTTAGTGGAAAAGTTCCCAAAGTTACTATTCTAGGGTTTTATATTTCATTTGGCTCATGGCATTTCTTGCGCCAATGAAAAATGAATAGTCCAGAAACTTGGATTTTAACTTACTCTTTGTATTTCAACCCTTATCTCGCAACTATTTCAAAGAGTAATCGCATGAACATGAAAGTACAAATGGTTAATGAATTTCCGGAGTTCGGACTTTGGAACAATAGAGAAGTGGAAGAGCACCGAACTGCAGTTTAGAAATGAACATAATAAAGGCTAAATCTTAAAATTCTGCGAAAATGAAGCAGCAGTGACAGGAGCATCGATGCGCAAGGGGTCGAGCCATTATTGAAGCTCGATGCCCAAAGATAAAATATATTTTTAAGCGATTGTTCGTGTTCAGCGAGGGTTCCACGGCCGTAGCAACCTGACCTGCATTCGGAGGGATAGTCCTCAGCCAAGAAATAGCCGTGGATGAGCGTTCCACCCTTGTCCACCCCCGTTCTTCCGGGCTTTCTGTTCTGCCCCTCTCGATCCCGCCGTCTCTTAGCATCCTCTTTTGAGGCGATTCAAGTGTCTCGCCGAAGTGCGCCATTAAAATAGATCAACTGTGATCTCAATTGGGCGACGCGATGGAAAAAAGGGTCGGGCTGCTTTCTTAACTCCTCCGGACGGTCGCTTAACGCGTAATATAACCATTGTGCTCCGTAGCCTCGCCGAATAAATACACCGTCGTCATTCAGGGGGCCACATTATTTTTGTGTCGTAGGGGATGCTTTCATCGAGCGACGTCTCTGCGAACCACCGGCGTGGGTGGCCGAATTAAATGCTCGGATATAAAATAATGGATAGCCGTCGAGAGTTCGAATTTTTTAATGCGAATTTTGATTTCAATACCGATATCCCCGGGGCTAGGAAATATTTTTGCGTGCGTAACTAGCGGTTTACTCGACTGGCAATTGCTCTGAATAATTAATATTCTGATACGGTATAAACGATTAATCTGTTGTCGACCGGCGGCCGCATGGAGATTTTGCTTTCAGATTTCTGCGATACGAAAATCCATGAGCACCTGATTGCGGAGTCAGCACGATCTGAGGAGTTTATGACTTGCTACGGAATCGTTGGCTCCCTCGAAGGAGCGCTTGACGTCGCATCATAGATCTATTAAAGATTTTTTGATCCATCGCGATGGCTGTAATTCTGTTCCCAGCATATCCTGATCACTTCCAGTAACGGTGTCGCTCTCCGAGAATGATGTTTTGCCCGGAATACGACACCGGAATATTGTCAGTACTGCAGAACCAGGTATCAAGGATTAAATTTAGCGCCGGAAAGTCTTTTATGAAAGGCTTCGTTAAACATGACGGTGGGAGAACTTCGTTAATAGATCGTGTCTACGCGAAAGTAACTTGCGACGCCTTTCGTGTCATCGATACGAGACAGCCTTTGAACGTCGGCCATGACAACGCTGTCGATGATAAAGCTCGCTTTAGCAGCGTGACCATTAGAGGCGGCGGCTTTTCATTGGAGAAAAGTTTACTTTCTCGAGCGTGAGCGATCACAGCGTAGGCGAACTTCCTGACAACGTCTTATATACATAGGTAACGTTGCATTAGCGGCAAATGGCCGTAAGAACATTGATGGCCTATCCTATTTCTGGCTCGCTAATTATAGTGTGCACGGAGTCCCGTGGCTCGTTCAATTTCGCGCACCGTTGTGACCCATAAATTACACTAATAATTCCACCCTCCCTTCTCTGCCCTCTCTCCCTCTCTCTCTCTCTCTCTCGCCGTTTCCACTCTCACCCTCTGCCCGCCTATTATTATTATCGTTGTTATTTTCGTTTCAAATGTTTCCGTATTTGCATTTTGTCCGCCGATCCTCCACCTAACTGTCATTCAATTGTTACAGTACACAGATCCGTGTAATAATACATATACATACATGCAAACGCGTGTACGTGTAGCAAACTAATTGCATTAACAATCGCCTTTGTTGCCATTACTTTCAACGGGGGTGTTTTCACCTTTGAACCATTTCGCCGGGCGCCGACTGTTTTCCGCATGGCACGACGGTAGATGTAAATTAGTTCCAGAAGCGAGATTCGACGTTGATTGGCGGAGAGAGACGTTCCGATTAAACGCGAATTATTTTCTGAAATTGCTGTGTTTTAATTTCGACGGGATCGCGCTTTGTGGAGCACGTCTTTCGCGTTGACTAGCAATATGGACAATTTTCTATTCGTTATCAACGGCGTTACGATGAACTGGTTCTGTTTACTCTTTCGCATTCCCGACGTTTCGCGATTTTTATGAAGTTCACACGAGCATACCGACCGGGAATCAAAGGCATTCTATTACTGGCAATTACATTCGTCAACGTTCGCCTCGCAACTTTGCGACGATATGTTAGTTTTCCTGCAACTAGCCGTTCTCGTTTAAAAGAGTACCACAGAACGCAGAAAAATTTATTTGTTATTTGTTTTGGCCGATGTAACATTTTCCAAACCTGAAAATCGGTAATGAAAAAATGTATCCGCTTCATCAAAAGTTTTGTTACACTGTAAAAGAGACAATCTGATGAAATGTTTTTAGATATTTTGCCATGGTTACTGAAAAGTTTAAATTTGCAATTTAGATTCATAACGCACACGTCCGTGTATTTTGGTTCATAGCCACTGGATTTTATCATTCGCGAATCGAAAAAGTTTCATAAATATGTTAAAAGATTTTATTAGGTGTACGGATTAATATACATTGTAAATAAAAGACATTGGAACCTGTCGTTTTGACGGGTCCCGAAAACCTAGTGTGAATAACAACTAGACTGCGGATTTTACGCATTTATAACAGAAATTAGAGATTTAAAAAATTGAAAGAAATTTCTATTTAGCTATTATATTCTGCAGTCGAAAGAATTTCTATTTTGCGAAGAGGTCCGAAATCTAATAATGAACGGAAAAATGGCTATCACGAATCCTATCCTTTTAGTTGCCATGCTGATAACACTAAGAAAATAAGTTTACTTGTACAATACCGTTCACTCGCTACGATCTTCATTGTTTGCTGGCGGACGCGACGGTTCGCGAATGTTTCGGATCGTTGCCCGTCGAATTAATATTGGTCAGCTAGTTCAAATGATTGTTTGCTTTTAATTGAAGGAATCGCGATTCGTTCCAGACCTCTCAGAGGATTCGTCAGTAAGGCTATTCTAACAGGTACTTCAACATTTACTGCAGAAAATGTTGAATACTACCAGAATTAAGAAGATGCATAACTAAAAATTGATGATAATAACAATTGCTCCAGAAGGTGGTTCGGATCCCACCGTAATAAACAGTAGGTCCCGCTGAAAAGGCGACAGGGAGAGTGGAAAGAAGGGAGAGATTGGTAAATGGATTTGAAACCCTGAGGGGACCAAATAATCATATCAATCAACAATTGCTCCAGAATTTTTTTTTCCGAACATTACCTTAAAATATTTTTTAAATATTTAAATGTTACTTCTATTAAATACCATTAATTATTATGAAGTTAGACAAAAAAAAAATTGATCAAATAAAAAAAAAATAGACGTATGCCACCGGGCGCGAACCTAGTAGAACCAGGTATACAGTCGAACGCCTATAATTTTTTTTGTAAATATGTTTATTAGTTTATGTATGTGCAGTCTCTTAAAATTAGTGGAACCAATGAATAAACATAACGAAAAAAATCCAACAAATCTTAGGGATTAATACAGAATTGTTTGCACGCTTAGAATACTCTCATGCATACTATTCTAGACATTTAAATATTTTGGCTGTCTTAATGTAATATAAAAAAAAATTTTGTAAGGACTTTGGCATAGAGTTACGCTTAATCCATTCTGGGGGAAAACAGTGTAATGCAGTGTTATAAACCCCGAAAATCGGTTTTGTAGTCGAACGCCTAACGCGCTCAGCCAACAGAGCTGTTGGGAATATGGTTAACGCTTTCAGATATAATGCGCTGACGTAGCAAAAATACTATTATAATACAGCTGATTTCATTGTTTAATTAATTTGAGAAATGTTCAATGCGCCTGAAGACACTGAGGCTTATAGAATAAACAGAACGTAATAATTTCAAGGTTAGCTTAGTTCTTCGCGGAAAAAACGTCGAAAAAATCGGGTTTTATTTTGTTTGACAACGGCGCACCAAACCAAAAAATCTGAGAAAATCATGAACAATAACTATAACAATATATCGGTACTGGAAAAATATAAGTGTGGACACTCTAGAACTTCCGTGTGAAATCTGCATTTTTTCGATTTTTTTGATATTTTACAAGCAGGATTTTGAATTGACAAATCTGAAACCAATTGGAAAGTATGCATTTGAGTTACTGACATGTGTCAGACTTTTTTTTCAGAATTTCTAAACATCATTAACTAGGGAAAATAGGCCGAAAACTGATTTTTCGATTTTACCACATAACTACCCTCCCGATCGAGATACAGAGTTGAAGTTTTGCACAGTATGTTCTTTCTTGATGCCCTATCGAATGACCCATCGTCGATGAACATCTTATCCGGCTATACCCCTTTCCCCATGTGCGCGTACAATGCGGTCCTTTCGATCCCCGCATAACATCGTGTTAAAGACCCCCGCGCACCAAAATTCTGTCTCCACTTTGATGTCGTCGGGGCCGCGTACATATCGTTCTCGTGTCCTTTGTACGAATACACGCACGCACGCGCGCACGAGTGCGTGTTTGCGAGTGCGTGTTTGCGAGAGCGTGCCGGGAAAACGCGAGCCCGGGAAATGATAATGCGGCGTTCACACGGAGACTCGCCCGCGGGAAACCACCGGCGAATTTTTCCCGAGCATTTGCATATCAAGCCGCCGCCAGGCATTTACTAAAAATCCCCACGAATTGTAAACATTACTATCAAACTCTGTATTCATTTTGTTGCCGTCGGGGTTGACCAGTTTTGCGGCTTAAAATGTTTTTTGTATAAACACGGCCCTGGCCGGCATCGCGGTGAAAGTCACAGGGGGGTTGCGCGCAGTTTTCCCGATTGCAAAACCATGGTGTCTGACTGCCAGGCGGATGATCGACATTAATATTTGTCTAATAGAGTCGCGCGGTGCATGCTGGGGTGGTCGCTTCTGTCGGCCGATCCGCCGAACCGGTTACCAAAATCGGTTGTCCCAACATTTTGGATAAAAAATTTAATTGCATTATGTCTGAAGAGGCTCGCAAACGAAACAGTCGTGTCAAACCGACCAGCTATAGCTCGAAACGTTTTACAACATTTTCCACCTGCGAATATTTAAAAAGAAACTCTCCGAATCATTAACGGATTACTCGACATAATTCGTAACATGTTCGCTGAAGCACCCCTCGCATGGACTTTTCGAAAGCGTCACCGTGTCGTAAACAGTAATTAATTTATCCAGCGAATCGAGGGGCGACGTCCTTCGCACTCAGCTATTGTTGTTTCGCTGATGAAGAAGAACGTCAAGCTGCGTAATTCAACGTTGCCGCACACAATGAATCGATGCATTGTTCACGACCACGTGATCAGGAATAATTCATCCCGAGCACAGAAGATAGTAAGTTATTTGTTCGGATTTTTTCGGGGTCGCAGTCTCGCGTAAAATGATCTTTCCCGATCTTCTTTCCAGCCTGTGTGTCGCAGTCGAAAAGATGGGACCGCGAATACGTTATTTACGACGCTCGTAATTCCCGGAGCTCCGTTGAAAACCACCCCCCGGGCCGCTCCCAGCAACCCCCGCCGCTTTTAAAATAAATACCGTGAGCCCCGGCATCCCCCGGACCCGCTTGCAAGCTCGTTCGAATTCCGACCTCCGTTTGATCTCGTTGTGAATGCGGCAGAAAGGAAGACGTAATGCGATGCGGCGCGGTGCGTGACGTAAAATGCGAAAGCTTTTGAAGTTCGATGGAAGGGTCGGTGAAATTGAAGCGATCGGTATGCGTGCCGCGATGATTCGTGTTCCCTTATTGTCGAACAACCAGTTTGTCCGGCTACGTATCGAGTACTGTTCAGTTTTTTTTTTAAATATCGATGCGACCACTCTATGCACCGGGGTTGGAAAAAAATAGCAGGGCTGACGATGAAGACTGGGGATGGAAACGGTCAAAGGGGATTAACGGCATTCTATGGGGAGACAGACGAAAACTAATTTTGATTTTTGAATCGTTTGTTTTACCGCACCCTTGAAACGGCACCCGGCTTTGAAACTCTTCGGAGCTCTTGCGAAGCTTTCGCTTGCTTTGACAATGACTGTCGTACATTTATATGGTTGGAGGAGAAGTCGGATTGGTTTGTACCTTTAAGAAATGCCAACACTCAAATAATTAAAGAGAAAAATGTAAAAATGAACTGTCAAGCACATTTATGACAAAAGCATTGTCTAGTTACGATTGCAGCTAGTCAACAATTGTGATTTTCAATCTACAATTGCGAAGCGGAGCGCAACGAGCGCGGTCGATTGCTGCTTTTCCAGGCGATAGTGGAATTGTTGTGGAAAAATGGTAGCATCAGAAACGCGAGATCATCCTCGTTGACAAGGCAAACAGCGGGGACAACCGTGCGCGGAACAGTCGCGGCAGGCACAATTACGCGGCGTTGTCCGCGTGTACCCCGCCGCGCGTTACATCTGCGTGTTTAGCGTTTAATTAAATTATTTTGGGGGTTACCTTCATATTCACTTCCGCGGAATGTGATTAAATTATGTTCCGCCACTGTTTCTGAAACGTCGTAATTTATTTAGTGTATTCACATGAGCAACAATATTCATCCGCGGGATAACAAGCCGGGCGGAGAGTGCCGGGACTCGAGTTCTGGATTAATTTCACGTAAGTTTAACCCGGTCGGTTTCCACCGCGGGGCGAACGCTTCGGTGCGTCTTTTGTTTTGCGCGAAACGGCGCCGAGCCGAGTCGAGCCGAGCCGAGCTGAGCTGAGCCACGGACCTGCACGCGAGTTGTTCGAGAATTCGCGGTTCGCGCGCGTCGCTTGCAACCCGTGTTCCTTCCCTTCCATTCTATTTCCTCGGCGATTATTCCCCTTGGCTACGAATAAAACTGTTATTACCCTACCGTTGCAATGCTGTGCGCTCTGGTGCAACATTTTGAAAACGAAACACCCAATCTTTCCGGTTTGATAGTTCAAAAATTACATTCTAGACTGACATTTCATTCTCCACACAAATTGCACACAATATTGACATATTCCTATTGTCACATTTCATACAAAAATATGTACAATCTTAAGGACTTCCTGAGTCAGAGAAGCTCGAAGATGTAGTGGCAGCAGATAGCGATTCTAAAATCTCAGAATGTTGAAATATCTGTTGAAACGACGGCTGAGTATCTCCTTACAGCATTGCTGAGAGATTGCGGCTCATCTACGGTGCTCAATCGCTCGAGCAGGGATCGCAGACGGGCATCCGGTGTCCCCGTTGTTTATGAGGTGGCGAAAGAGCAAACGGTGGCCGGGGTTTTGGGCATAAATCATGCGCCGTACCGCAGCATGCTCGTAAACCACGGATCGGAGTTTCGGGTTCGTCGTGGCCGAGAGAGAGAGATAGAGCGGTTGGACGTCTTTCGATCGTGGAACGAGCGCGTCGCGACGCAGTTAGCGCGGATAAATACCGGGAGCGTGTCCAGATGGATAAAGGCCACGGTCGATCAGCCGTCGAGTACCGGAGACACATAAACTTCTTCGCAGTCCGCCAAATCGAGTAATTCCTGGACGTGTACCGGGGTTCCGCGATCAATTCGAAGTCGGGACGGGTTGTCGGGGGTAAATGGCGGGTGAATAGACGCGGTTCGGCTCGATGCTCTCGGGGGCAGGAATGGTCGCGCCATAGAAACGGATTATAGGCATCGACGAGAGTGGACCTGGGCCGGGATCACGCGGTAATTGCAATAAATTTTTCAACGCGATCGGTCGCGCACCGGTCCGCGTCTCGGCCGGAGTGCTCGAACGGCGGTTAGCCCGGCGAGCGATGCCAGTAAAAGGAGAGTAAAACCGTCGGTTGACATTGAACATATTTACGATTATTTCCTGGGCATTAAAGCAGCGACAGCGGAGGTTGCGGTCGAGGCTGGCCTGGCCGAGAAGATCGTCTTGCACGGTCGGCCTCGTTTGGCAAGAGAGGAAGACGAAGTGCAGGGACGAGGAGGACTCACCCGATTCCTGGCTCCCTCCTCTCGCGAGTCACCTCTCGGGACGAAGAGACCTTTATCTGTTGTGTATTTTCCAGTGAATTAAGTTTCTTGCCTTCTGCTGTCCAAGTTTATATGTTTTGCGGGGAGATAGCGGCGTTCATCCCTGGTCGACGCGGAGCCAAGGGCTGTCAGAGGACTTTTCTTCGCCGTGCAACACGAAGCCTCGAAAGGGGATTTGTGGGCTGGGTGGTTTTTGTTTGCGTCACTGCGCAATATCCAGCCACCGGCTTAACCACCAACCCACCCGCGCCTCTCTTCGCCACCCTCTTCCCGGCTAGCCTTCTTCGACGCTTCTGGATATCCTCCTCTGGTTCTCTTTCGTTCCCCGTTCACCGTCTCCCGACGATCTTCTCTCCCTTGGCTTTCGGCGGGCCAGACGGTGACATTGTTTCAGCGGGTGTCGCTCGCGAGATCTCATTCCGCTGTTATGGTTTCGCACTTCGTTCACGGCACTCAACATTTTTACGTTCGCCCAGGCTTTTGTCCCCCGACCGACCCTTCGTTCTCCTCTCCTCGTCCTTCTCCTCCTCCTTTCCTTTTCTTCCTCCTCCTCTCCATGGTTTCTCCTTTCACGGCCACGGTTTTATTACCGGCCCCGGGAACCGGATGATGGAACCCTCCCGCACTCCTGTCCCGTCGCGTTAACTTTAAACTACAAATGGATTCTCCTTTCCTTTCGCCACCCTACAAACGCCCAGCTAGCCGCGGTGTTTATCTTGTTAGCGGTGACGACGCTTGCCAGGCAATTCGCGACCTCGATCGATTTCGTTAACGCTGCTCGCAAGCTTTTACTCGGGGTGGATTCTTCTTGCAGGGGCTGACTTTAATCAGCCGTGGTCCTTTGTGTATTTTTTGAAAATGTTACGAGCGAAAATAACATTTTTTAGCAGGAAGACTGAGGTAATGACTTCCCTTCGCCATTAGAACCGCTATCTAATTTGTATTTTCATCGATCATCCCTTAAAAGGGTCCATTTACATAATGGTCTTTTGACTGGGAAAAGATAAGGCTTTCTACGGCATGAAAACGTTCTCTTCAGGATATCATTATGTTCTATTTTATATTGACGTATATTTTGCTTTATAATAACATTGAATTTGAGGTGAAAATTTGAATGCCGGTGAGATAGGTTGCGACAGGTGTTCGTATAATGAATCGGCAAGGATCGTACCTAACTTAATTAATTGTTCGCAAAACTTGCGAGCACATTGATAGGTGTGTGTCAAAATTTGTCGTAACGGAAGGGTTAAAGTAATATACACGCAAGAAGAAGCCCGATTTGCCGCGTTCGCCGACTGCGCGTTGAGGGATGGTCTTTGTTTGCGCCAATATTTGCTCGCCGACTAAATTACTTCCTTCTATAACTCCCTCCTCTTTCGCGGGCTACGCGGTTTCCTCTCGCTTTAGCCGCGAAGGGAACAATTATTGAAGAAGCTGGCACGGAACGTTCTCGTTTCGAGGTTATCCGTATCCGATGATATCAGGGGGTGATCTATCAAACGTCTAGACTCGCTCCAAATAAGATTTAATTAATTAATTTTAACAATGAAATAGTTCTACCGGGCACAGCAGAAATTAACCCTTCCATTGCGGCGTCTAACACTAAATCTACCAAGAATTAAAAGTATTTGGCGAATATTGCCTTATAAAAATGGCAACACTAAAATTATTGAGAATATTTATAATTTCAATGATTTTCAAATATGCTTTCAAGCTCGTCATCCTGAACAAACTTTGTTCAAGCAGTGGATGGAATTATCAATGTTTATAAACGAACCATATATTCAATCGCGCACTGACTTCTTTATCTCGTTCAACCGAATTCGCTTCATACATTTTGCCTCTCGCTCATGCTTCTTTCTCATTCTCACCACACATAAAAATTCGCTTCATACATTTTCCCTCGCACTCATTACGTGTAGGTTTCTTCCTCATTCTCACCACGCATATTGACTCAAAAAAATTTATCTTCGCATTCAATAGACAACGGTTTAAGGATAAAGCTACAGTGCTTACGGAAAGTTTGGGAAAATAATTCCGCTCGGACACCCAGGATTACACTCGAAATCCTCAACAGTGAGAACTGAAATGATCGTCGGCGATTTAAAGGCAGCCCGATCGAATCCATCGAACGTCCGCGATTATCCGTTACCGTGAGTGTCTTCGCGGCTTCCCCGGGGCCGCAGACTTTACATTCTGCAGGCCACTTCCCCAACGTAATACCCTCGGCTCAACGCGACAGACGAGGCTTACAAGCCGTTCCCTTTGAAGACCACTGGCAGACGTTTAGACAAGGGGATGTTTTTGCGCTCGTCGCAGTAGACGTCTGTACCACCGGACGTCGCGCTCCGCCGAGGCAGCCGCTGTCAAACACTTTTTGCGAGCCACTTTGCCTTTGGGTCACTCTGACTGTGGACATTGTATTCGGGAAACCCTCCACGCGAATAGAGTCATCGTGTCCCGGCTGTTAGGGGTTGTTTTGCTACGTCCGGACAGGGAAAACGTTTTAGCAATCCCGCAGGTATAAAATTAATTGGCCGGCTGATGATGCGCCCTGACAAAAGCCCGGAGGAAGACGTTAGCCTGAAAGCAGCATTAATCTGTTGTCAATGGGCCACAATATTTATGGTTTATTTTCCGCCTCCCTATTTTCTGCACCCCTATTCCGATTCGTTGTAACGAATTAGAGTGCCGAATATTTATATAGGTATTTTTTGTATTAACCCTTTGCACTCGGATCTACTTCAACTCGAAAATTAAACATTTCTTCCGACTTAGAATAATTCCATTGTATATAATTTTTTTCATTTTATGGATATGAAATTGATACTATACCTCGTACAATACTTAAATGTTTAGTAATTGGTTAGATATCGACAAATCTAATCATGTAAACAATATTTTCAATATTGGTACAGCAATTTTTAGCGGCGCCTCAGAAGCACTACTCGAGTGCTAACGGTTAAATGCTTAAAGTTGCAATAACCTAATAGGCTCATTGGGAAGCCTAATAATGATTATCTATGATTACCTATCGTTTTTCGAAGCCAATACTGTTAATTAACAGTGGCGTACGAAATGCGCCGAAAATCGATATTATTGAGAGGGCATCGCCATCCATGATTGCACCCGTAAAACGGAAACCTAAATAACATCTGTGATTTAAACACACTTCAGTCGGTCTGCCGGTGCCATACTGTGCGCGTCGAAGTTTGCTCAGTGACGGTAACATGGGTGAAGCGAGTCCAGAATTTTCCTCGCTTCTTCTTCTAGATTTTCAACGAAGACTCCGATACTTCGTTCAAGCGTGAATTTAATTTATTTCGTAATTTGATCGTGTCTGGTATAAAATGTTTTGCATCGGAGATAGGAGATAGAAGATTAGTACAATTTGACTGTCTTCTCGACCGGAATCGGTCGACCCTGCTTTCGAAAGCCCTCCGTCAGCCAAAAAGGGCGCCAACGATCGAAAACTTTCAATTCAGCCGTAGCTCCTCGACGAACCCGAAAAGCGTGGATAATCGTCGCTAATAGTGGTTTCACAGAGTGGTTTACAGAGGAGGATCGTCGGTAGTTGGAACGTCGCGTCGGTTTGTCAGGCGCCTTTGGAGGGTCACAAAGGCCGAAAGAAGGGGGTAGTTCGTTCGGAAAAGCAGGTTGATCGAATTTTTCGCAGCACTTTAGTTCATCATCCGCGGCACCGGGGGCGCAAACTTGCGGAACGACATTACCGGAAATGTAATACCCATCTTGATTACAGAACGGCCGTGGGGCGTTTCCGTGGTGATGCTTCCTCTGTGCGGCCCTGCCTACGTAATTTCCATCCGACGGCAAAACCGCCGTCTTCTGTGGGGCCTGGGCTCCACCGTTCCGCGCCGAGTTTTCTCTTTATCTTAGGACGTCGACAGACGCTGACATTGTCCTCGGCACGGCTCTCTCATTGCCGCTACACGCATCGTCCTCTCTCTCTCTCTCTCTCTCTTCCTCTCTCTTTCGTTCTCTCTCTTTCTCCCGTTCATCCCCTTCGCCGCGAGCACGCTCGACGAGACGCGCTTTCACGCCCTCGGCGCTTTCCCTCAGCCCACCGTTCCGCTTTCCAATTTATCCCTTTCGCCGGCTCCGTACTTCCGAGATATTAAACCGTAGTTCTCCACCTTTGATCCGTGGCCGGTACACAATGCGAGGTCTTAAGCCGTTCCGGCCTCCGGACCACCCTTCGATTCCGTTAATCGTTCCTCACCCTCACCCCCTACAATCGTACTTATTGCGTAATGCACTTGAATATTTCACCGTGCAATTCAAGGATGTAAACACTACGGACCCGGGCCCACAGCTTGCGGAACTCTCCATTGATCATTCATGGGGGATGAAGTCGAGTGGATCGCTCGGACCGTGCGCGATCTTTATCCTTTCAGAGTTCAACGGTCTAAGCTGATTTTGGGACTGCTACCGCGTTCTTCAACAACATTTTGCTTGCTCGATCGCTCGGATTTAGATCAAACGAGCTGGAGCACTTTGAACAGAAATGCGAGTCTAACATAAAATTTAATAACTCGTGGACACGCGTTAACGAATTGACGTTTCCCTGTGGACAAAATCACACGAGATAAACGTGTTTGTAGAAAGATTTGCAGAAACATTTTGCTTCGTTTCGTTGTTAGTTGCTCGTTTGAGAGAATAGATGTTGCGGGATATGTTTGGATGTGAATCACAAGTGTTCGGAAACCACGAACTAACCGCGGGCAGTTTACGCGTTAATTGTATCGTGCGGTGTTCTTAGCGAAGGATAAATTCGGTGGAGCTTGGAGGAGAGAACGGTTTCCAAGACGAATTTCCTGTTGCCACGTTTTTCTCGCCACGTTCGGCTAACGTGCTCGATTCCCGGTGACTTTTATCGACACGATGGATTTCCTGAAACGAGCGGGTCCCTTAGGTTGGAGAATGAAAAATAGAGAACGGAATGGAGCGTCGCCGTCGAATCCGCGACGCGGAGCATCGTGTATCTCGCGTGCAGCCGAACAGATCAAAGATGAATGGCGCTGGAAGTATAGATTCTCGAGACGTCAGGAGCAGCGACCGGAAGAGAATTGTCTTTATACGGATGCTGGGCATTCAATGAGGGGTAACAAGTCAGCCATGCGATCCGACGTCGCCGCTCCATCTCCAAGGGGGTAAAGCTTCTCCATCCCTCTCTCTCTCTCTCTCATCTTTCTACCTCTCTTTCCCCGGTTTTCTCGGATGTATACTTTCCATGCTTTTTATTCTCGGGCTGACATCGACAATGGACATTCTCGTTTCCCTGAATTTGCGTCCGTCGAAAGGTGCACTTTGCGTGAAACATTCGATCCCGTGATACGGATGTCAGCCACGCAGACGTTTGTAGTCACTGTCTCGCTACAAACGTGATGGCTGAAGAGTATGCGGTTGGAGGCGGAAGTTATCGTTGGTAAATTCTCCTCGCGCGAGACACATTTGACAAGTACATCATGTTTCCCTCTTCCAAAGACGAATTCTGTGATTCGACCGAAAGTACGATGTCTCTTCGATTATTTAAATTTCTAGCCGATTATTCTTCCGGGATGGACTCTTATTGTTCTAAGTTTCTGCCAGACGTTCTACCGGAGTTTCAAGTTCATCTCTGTAAGGGTTGATGCATCGCCGGGCATAAAACTTTTAATTAGACACTACACAATGCGTGTAGTGAAAAAATTTTCTACCGAAGCTATTATTCGCATTAACAGGGTGTTTCTACTAAAATTCCAACGACGTGACACAATTTTTATCGAAGAAGTTTTTATCAGCTACATTCTTCTTCGAAGTCTGATCTTCATTCTCCTCGTTTTTAAGCAGCTTTAAACACGCGCGTTACTTCGGTGTGAATTGAAAAGCTGCGACGGTAGCGCGAATGATTAAAATTGTATTTCGTAAAAGTACAATAATGGAACGCATCGGTCGCATCGATGTTTGAAAACATTAACACGGGGATGAAAATTTCGCAAATGGAAAACATGGACGGCTAACAACGATCGTAAATGAGAACGCGTTGAGGACATTGGTCGAAGAAGGTTTTATCCAATAAAATTTCCATTAATAATTCGTTGGTAAAAATGCGTAGAATATAATGGTACTTTTTATTGCGAGATAAAATTTCACCGATGCGTGCGAACACATTTGCGGTGCATTACGCATTCCACGAACGATGCTGTAACAGTTACGGTGTAACTGTCCAAACTCGCGTAGGGGCGGCGATGTAACAGCCAGACGACGCGAGTTACACGCTTCTTGCGGGTAAAAAGATATTTCTGGCGGATCAATAGTGGCTTAAAAAGGGTCTGAGTCTCCGCCGCCTCGGGAAGCGGAAGTCTCCATCGGAGCGGAATCGCGGTTTTCACGCTTTCCGCCGTAGAAATCCGGGGGGAGCAGGGACGGGTCGTCGATATTCGCGGGTAGACCGCGCGATAACCGTCTGAAAAGCGGGGAAAGCGGTTCGAGTGGCGTCGTTTTATATTGTCGCGCATGTCGACGCGGAATCCCGAGCGTGACGAAACACGGATATACCGTCAAAAGCCTGTCGACGACAGCGGCGCGGCGCGCGGCGTCGCGACGACCGCAGGACGCACGGGGAACGCCGGCGGTACGGCGTCGTCGGCGTCGAGCCAAACCGGCCACGTGTAATTTTCTACCGACGAAAAATAATTAGAAGGCCTGGCGCACCGCGTGTGGACCGTCCTCTTTCGTCTGGGCCGGGCTTGATTACTCCTAGCAATACGCCGGCGAAACGGCAATTTAAATTAGTGGACAAGCGCAGCTGCGTGCATCGGCCGCGTTTGACGCGTCCTGTCCGCTACCCGTTGAAAAAAGAACCCGTAACGACCGTCCTCTCCACGAAGTTTCCTACCGGAGCCGCTCTCTCAATTCTTAATCCTCTTGGACGCACGCGTTCCCGTGTCCTCTCATTTCCGCCCTGAATACCACCGGCGCGGCGCAGAGGTCTTTGAATCGCGGAACCACGCTCTGCCAAAGACACTGAGCCGTATTAATCATTCGAAATGTTGGCTCTTCCTGATTAAGTGCCGCTTGACCCTGGAACTCGCAACTTCGTCTTGATCGTCGAAAGACACACACAGAAAAGTTTTGATTCTTCTACCGTTGAGACTCTCAGAACTTGATCGACGCTTGCAGAAGCTACAGTTGTTAGAGAAAATGATCATCGCTGTCTGACACCGATCCGTGAAAACCTTAAAAATCTCTGAGATTCGACGTTCCAAGACACGTCAGCTTCCGAACAATGTGGATGCCAGGGATATAAAGTTTCAGGGAGCAGAGCTCAGAAATCGTTTGTCGGCGAGGCTTGATGGAAAGGAAGCTTGGAAATATCCCCAGCCAGCTATTAATTCGAGGGTATACTATATTTCCATTATGAAGACTATAAAATGGAGCCGGCTGGAAGCCCTTGGACCGAGCGTGAGCTATCGACTCCATCAGCCCTATCTGGCCAAATTAATCAGGACGCTCCCCAGCAGCCACGTCACCGAAAAATCCCAAACAATATTATTCATCAGAAAAAGGCATTCGAGAGTCGATCGTTTGCGGCGGCAATTGCTGGTCGACGATAAAGCGATCACGTCGCATGTGTTTCAGGGGACGATCGTATCGACTCAGATAGAAGTATAGTGGTCTGACACACCCTGTACAGGGTGTCGCTCACGCGTGTCCACCCGCAACTCACCCTCTTCGCGTGTTTCCTACCCCTGGCGTTATCTCTCTCTCCACTTTCCGCCGCCCGTCTGGTCCGCAACGGTTGTACGAGCGTTGCTCGTTTACACGCGGAAAGAAGAAGAATTAATTAATCCCCCGGCGTACAGGCCAGCTCCTGGTGCATTCTGCATGAACCTCGCTGCGTCGACTGCGATTCTATAATTTAAAGCGAACCTGCGTCGCGTCATCTTCCGTCTAGCTCGATAATGACACCGTCGAGCACGCTGTCGGCCACTTTGGATCCGGTCGTGTCTCCTTTGCGACAGATGTGTCTCGCTACAAAAAAATATTCATGTCAAATTAATATGTCCCCCTCGATACCATTCAACTTTCGTTTGAAACATTTTCCGGCGTCATAAATAATTTCAGAGATATCTGAGGGGATCGATTTAAACGGGACAGCCGGGTCTATATTTATAGAACCTCAATCTTACGGTCGAGAAATGGAGTTGGTTTAAGTTCGGTCAACGATGTTCAGCAGAAAAATTTGATTTTCCGCCGTGACGGCCGGGCTCCACCTCTTTCTGCTCTTTCTGCCATTAGACAGATCATCCTCGTTACCACCAGCTGTATCGGAAGCGTCGATTAAGGGTTTCGTCGATTAATCAACGTCTCTGTTAACAGTCACGTCACTGAGCCCGGCTCCGGGCCGAGCCGGTGCATCAATTAATCGATGTCTCTATCAACTGACGTCTTGATTAACTCGTGGCTGGGGGTCGGGCCCTTCTTCCTTCGTCTGTGATTTGCATCGACTTCTACGAGACAGCCGTCCCGCAAACCGAATCTTTGATTAAATTTTGACGGCACGGTTCTCCGTCGAACATCCTCTACACCATTCGCCATCTTGAACAGACTACCGATACCATGAAATCAAAGCTTCTCGGGTGTTCGCGCGAGTTCGCGAGGATGCTGCAGAGAAATCGGGAAAATTAATGTCAGTTTCCGCGTCTGCTGAAGACACGGAAGGGACCGGCGCGGCGGCGGCGGCGGCGGCCGCGGCGGCGGCGGGAAACGAAAAGGTTCGTGGCTCGTTTCACTGGACGTTTTTCGTATAAATATATATATATATATATATATATATATATATATATAGTTGTATAAAAAAAGAAAAGAGGCAGAAAGCTCGGGGAAAACTTTAGGCTAGGAGGATGCGGCACACCGGTAAATAATGAAACTTTACATTGGCGCGAGTTGCTTGCGGTGTTTTTCATCGCATGAAGTGGGACTGTCTAGACGCATTCAGCGCTTCTGCAACACTGCGAGGAACACCTTTATGGTGTACCCTCTCTCGCAATTTTCCGCAACGCGCTCCCGCTTCTACGCGATCTTTCTCTTGCTCTCTCTCTTCCTTGCTTTCTCTATCTCCTCCTCCCCCTTTTTCATCGTCTATTTCTTTACCCACGGTTTCCGCGCTGTTTTCCTCCCCGGTCCACCTTTTTTTCTATTACCGTTGCGTTCCGCGTTTTCTCCGCGGCCTTTTTGTCCGTCGAGCGGTGCGTTACACTTGAAAACGGTTACAGAAGACTGCGAGGAGGGTCGGCGTGCACGTCGACGGCCCGCGCGGAAAACGCGGCCGCCGCTTTCGATCCGACGAGAGATACGCGCGGAATTCACCCGCGCCCGTTGTAATCCGACTCGTTTGCGGGGAAACGTTTCTGCTTTATTAAAACTGGCGAATCTAAGGACGCCCGGGCCGAGGGACCATCGCTTTTCGACCACTTCCGGTTCCCTAACACTCGCTCGTTTCACCAGCGATTTTCTTAATGGCTTTACCCTGTGTCCGGTATTCGAATAATTCGGTCCTTGCCACTGTTCGAGGACGTGGACATTTTTCCTTAATTTAATCGTGGATTTTCAGAGCCGGAATTTAGTCCTTTTGAATCGGAATTGGGTTCATAATGGACGATCGAGGTGTTCAGTTAATATAGCAGGCTAAGGCTCATTGCACGTTCGAACAAAATTAGACGTTACGAGCAAATGTTTAAAAAAGTGAAGAAAATTAGACATTATAACATATGCTACGCATCGAGGTGAAAAATATAATAAATTATTATATTCGATCAAATGCAGACAACGATGGCAAGGAAGCGTACCATAGTAGGATACAAATTATGTTAATAGTTTATTCGAAACATAAACATCAAACGTTGCATTATTACATTACACAGTTTGGTAATAACGCAAATGCCCTCTGCATATTTATGATTAAACATTATAACATAGCAGAAGCAAGATAATCAAAGTAAATTATTGTAAGCTTCGCAGTCAAGTCTGCTTACGGCACAGCTGGGATTTAAATCGTGAAACCATTCTCTGAAATTCATTGAAGAAATTTGCCTGATAAAATAAAGCACCGAGTTATACCGGAATCTACAGTAGCAACGGAATAAAAAAAAAAGTGACATTGGTAATTTTGATCTAGCTCGAAGATGTAGGGTCAACGTAACTAAAATTTCTAAATTTTCTGAAATGATAAAATACATGGAATTCTCGATTCGCCAACGACTCTGTCTCCGTAATCAGCGCCGAGACAGCAACCGTGTATCAAAATGGGTCGGCGGAATAGGGGGACGGCGAAAGATGGAAAAGATACTCACAATTACGAGAAGTCAGTCAAAACTCGAAGGCGGGGCGAGCAGAACATGGCTCCGCGAAGCAGATAGCAGCGAGCAGCTGCCTGTAAGAACAGAAGTTCGCGAGTTACGTCGCGGAATAACAGTTTCGAGGCGGTTGAACGCGAGCATTGGGAACAGGGAGACGCGACAGAGCTGTGAACTTCGTCTGCGAATACTTTGAAAGCATAACCGCGCGACCAGCTCTCGCGATTCTTTCCACGATCTCGCGAATGGTTTCGAAATTTCTCTATTTTCACGTTGACGATAAATCGCACCGTTGCGCAATCTTGGCTGGAGCGAGCGGATTCTGCCCTCGATCTTGATGAACAGCTTTTGGCGGAGACGGCTGACTTTGCTCATCGATCGGGAGGATCGTTTGAACGGCGATGAACGATCTTCTGGTTCTTCCAGGCCCATTTCCGGCTCTTACGAGAGGCTTCTCGGCGGCTTGCCACCGCACACAGGAAGTACCCTGGCAGCCATGCTGGATAGTTGCATCTATGTTATCGTTTGATGTAGTTGTTGCAAGATTGAGAGCAGTGGTAATTGTGTACTCATTTGTTTTAGTCTGACAACTAGGAAATTGAGACTTAGCTTATGCATTATTATTGTGTTTATGTAGTAGTTCATAATATATGGCCGAACCGTAATAGTTTATAATCTATGGCTGTTGCCAAGACATTCAAGACAAGGTATGTTAACAAACAGAAGACAGTACCTCGATTAATTCTTTCTTTCTCTTTCCAAGAATCTTCTTCAAGGAGAACCGTTTTATAAATTGAACGGAGCGAGATCACGGAGACGATGCCTCTCGTTTCACGGTTTTCTCTTAATTTTTCCATAGGGGAACGCTAGGTGACGTATGGGTGGAATGACGCGGTGAATGCGTGTAAGAGGAGATGAGGTGTCAGGTGTAATTGAGGGGCGAATGATCTTCGATAAAAGCTGAAGCGGAAATGCGAAGACAAGTTTGTTACCGATCAGTTTTTGTATTGATTAATTATGATAAATTCTAGACCCAGAAAACACTTCGTAAATCAAAAATCCAATTCTCAGAAATAAAAACTGGAACCCTGCAACCCTTGTGTGCAACCGGGATCGTCTATGTCCGAAGCCAAACACTCTTGAATTTCTTTCTGTTCGATATTTATTGTATATTAAAATCTTCATACGTTTTCCAGAATTTTTTGTAGATTTTTTGAAAGCTGATGGGAGGATAAAACTCTTACTGCAAAGCCATAATACATAGTCATAAAATCAACTTTCACCAAGTTGTCCAATTTTCATATCGCGTTTCATCGATTGCTATTCTTTGTTCACGAATCGCTAGCAGAAAAGATTTCTCCCGTTTCTCTCGTAGCGATTTGCTCTGGCAGAATCGTTGGTTATAAAACCATTGTATATTTGCTCTCCTCCGGCGGAGAAAAGCGAGCCGGTCTCTCGGTTCGCGTTCTCGACGCGGCAGTTTTCTTTTAATTTTCCGGCAAATGATTTCGAACGATCGCGTTGCTCGCGCACGATTCGTCCTCGACGTCGATGCGAGAGGAAGCGTCGAGCTCGCAAGAATCCTGCCGGAGCGTTCTCTCGTCTCAGAATCGAAATGTTTCTCTGTTCCCCTTCCTTTGTGAACGGAATTTTCACGCATCGATTATGAGGTTTCTCGATTCCGCGCGGAAAGATCCACCGCGCGCCCGACGAACGCTTTCGAACGCCGAAAATTTCGCATGAGAACTACGTACGACTGTTCGCTTTTGAACGGGGAACCGATCTCGCAATCTCGAGAACGAATATCCAGAACCGCGAAGGATAAATTAAAAGCTCGAAGGATCAATAATTGAACTTGCAATTCCAAGAATATCTGGGTTATATCGGCAAGCCGGAATATTAAAAATTGAAGTTTCGTAGAGCACCCGGATCTTGCAATCTCAAGGGTAGAAGTATCTCGGCTGATTTGGAGAGGAATTGAAAAGTTCGGCAAGAACTCCTCGCATAATTTTACGGAAGGAAAATATAGGAGCTCTCCGCCAATAGCGGTGATATTAGTATAATTATTATAATGAACCGTCTCAATTTCTCGAACTGAAACGTCTGCGTACCTCTCGTTTATAGGAAGATCAGGAGATTGAAAGTTCTTGTAACACCGAATTATGTAAGAAGTACTTTAAAAGAACTTTCTATTAATTTAAAGATTGTTGGTTCGCAGTGTGGAAATTTTTATTTGCATATTATGAACACATCTACTGGCAGCGTCACATATGTGCAACGAGCACGATCTCCTATTTCGCTTAAACGAGGTCGAGTTAATTTTATGCACGTTGTTATTTACAATTATAATGCATGACATAGTGTACAGACAGTCTATTATGCTTTATTAATGTTTTCACGCTTCACAAATGGGATTCGTTGCGTCTTAAAATTTATTTTTGTACTTTTCCACGTCGTATAAATAGGCTTGCTGTATTTTCAGAAATACATCAGCTACAAAACCGAGCTATAATATAATTTTCATAGAATATGTTTCTCGTTAAATTGCTTCTCGCTCCAAATCCAGGATTTGTTGCACTTTGAAAGACATTCCAGCTACGACGACGTCCTAAATTAGCAAACTAATCGCGATTGCAGAAAGAGAGAAGTTCTCGATTCGTAGAACTGGGTCGCCGGATGAGGCTACCTGGCTATATATTCCAGGAACTATGCTCTCGGTGCGGGATAATTGAAATTAGCGTAGCTGATAAGACGATAATGTGGAATTCGACGGATAGGAAACGCGTAAGTTCGGCTAGCATCGTCGTTGTCAGCGTATATTACAAGTCGTGCAGAAGGCTGCTTGTCTCGGACGTGCCTTGTAATTGCCGGAAAATTTGCGAGCCCCCCACGGCTGAACTTATCCGGCGCGCGGCGCCGCCGTAGCGAAACTTACTCGGGGCACGAAGTAAAATTTACTTGCGCGCTCGGGTAGCGAGGACTTACGCGGCCCGGTAATAGAGTCGCGTGTGCGTTTGCGTGTAGCGGTTTGTACATGTCTCCTGTTCATGCCGTCGCATACTTCTTCCGTATAAAACAATTCCCTTCTGAGCAGGATGTACGTGCGCGGAGCTACCCGCAGGAAACGCGAGTTTCGTCGCGGCGGATCTGCGGATTCCACTCGAAGGCCGGAAAAAAGAGAACGCCGAAGAAAATAGAAGAATTAAAAACACTTACGCCGCGGAAGATAGCGCTTCTCTCTCCTCGGGGCGAGAATGCGAGACGCCCGGCGTCGAAGAAAAATTCTAATTGCCAACGAAACTTCCTCGAAGCGCCGCGACGCTTTTCCGCTTCTTTCGATCCGTGGCCTCTCGAACAGACGATTGTAATATTCTTCACCGGGGAGCAGGTTAAATCCAAGACGAAGAACGCGTTTCGACAGTGACAACGAACTGAACGAGGAAAATTCCCTCGGAATATAAGAATTTATAACGATACAACGTCGCAAAGTCTGTCTCGGCGGGATTGCCGTCGAGTTTATGAAAATACAGGATCGTTCGTTCTCAACTTTCTCAATTTCTTGAACCGAGCCTCGGGTCCGGTTCCTCGGCGACGACGCTGGAATTAGAAAGCCCGTTCGCCGATGATGAACGCATCGTGTACGCATGATAATTTGCACGTTTCGCGCTCACCGAGACTGCCGGTTCGCGGAAATCTCTCTCGGAATGGTGCGGATTATTTTGACTCGTTAAAACACGTCGAAACACGTATACGATATGTTTGCGACATTGAACATATTACGTTATAATCGATTGCATTTTTGAATAAACAAGCAAGTCATTAATTTTTGAAACGATCCAATTTCGTATGGTCGTTTCATAATAAATATTGTTGAAGAAGAGCGATGATCTCAAAAAAATGAAAAGCATTCGAAAAGATTCGAAGCGTAAGTTGCTGACAATTAATAAAATCACAAGTACTTTAAATCGAAATCGTCAGAGACGCAGGTTCGCTCCGAAAATCGCAGTGCTTCTACTTAGACCCAACGTGGAAGAAAGGCGTGGGTCGGTCGCTATCCTCGACGGGAAATTCGTATTAGAGAAATTACAATAGTTATGGAAATTTATGGAAATACAGGTTACTCTGATTTTCTTCGGATCGAATCCGATAAACGCGTCGACACGGAAGCTCGCGGGTAGGAAAATTTTATCGACGTTTCCCTTAACGTTCGAGCGACCGCGTCGAATGGGAATCTGCATTGAAAAGATTGCGCTCGCCATTAAAATTTATGGAGATCTTGATTTCCGATTCGAGGGATCGCGCTCTCGCTTGCTCGGTTGCTCGCGCGGTGGCCTACGCCCCCGGTTTCCAAGATGCGATGGAAAAACCGAGTCGAACCGAGCTGGCCGCATTATATCCGCGCCTTTTGCCTTCCCGGGGCCAATTACCGCGAGCCATCTCGTTCGACAAAAACTGCCGCACTGGGCCGCGATCTCATTTCGCCGAGCCGCCGCCTGCGAAAATTCTTCTTAGACCAATCAAACGCCTCTCGACCTCGACCGGTCTCGTTTTCTCTCTTTTTCCTTTCAATCGACTAATGGTCCAGTCGGCGGTTTCATTGTGGAAACGCCTATTTCGGAAAGCTGAGGTTTCAACCTTTTTTTTCTCCCGAAAGTGTATCTCCGATAAAAATTCTACCCGGCGCGGTAGTTCTGGACCGTCGCGATTTATGGCAGAGATTAATGGCGGATTCAGGTCGACTCGTAACGGACCATTTCTACCGAGCCTACTTTCACGTCCAAGTGATTCGAGTCGACGATCGATCCCCGCGAAAGCCAATCGATACGGTCAAACGAATTTAATACGGCTATGGGATTGGAAGACGGCTGTGATTTTTGGCTCCAAGGAGAATGGGAAGAAACTGATCGGACAGGTAGATTTGGATAATGTTTGCACAGTGTCGATAGTGTTACATCAGGATTCACACACCACCTGAAACTTCTCATTTCATTAATTTTATTTGGCAAGTTATCATGTCTCTTACCAAAAGAGGTTCGATTGCAAGCTTGGAGGCATTCGGTAGGACCTGAATATAAACTTTAAAATTTCATTTTGCGGAACAAAATATATTTATATTCGATATACCGAGACCTAATATTTTCTAAAGACCACTGTTTCTTCTCTAAGTCAATCCCAGTCGGCAGACAATAGTTTGCGATCCCCTATTTCCATTTATCGACGGTTTAAGTAGAAGAAGGATGGTTTGGTCAGACAAGCGGTCCCACTGTATAATGCACAACCACCGAGAAAAATCTTGTCGAAAGACCTTTCCCATTCACACGATGAAAAAACCATCAGCCCGGTCATCGTCCCCGCGATTTATCGAAGTTATCGGCGCGTTTACACCCGACTGGTTCTCAACCCCTTTTCTTCCGTATTCGAAATTATTTTCCTGCGACGCATTCGTTGCCTGTTGAATGCGACGTCGACGTGGTCGTCCGTCACGTCTAAAGTCCATTCACGGTATCTGGGACAGCGAAGAAGCAGCGAGCCGTTCCTATAAATACTTATAAAGGGTGCGCGTCCCCTGAATAAATAAATAAAGAAACGTCGGGCACCCGTGTACGCTTCGAAGAAACGTCTGGTTGCATCTTTCCGTGTTTGGATCTGTTGTTAGCACTGGCATCATATTGGTCAATCGAACCATTTAAATTTTTATTAAACTCTCCATTCGAGTCCACAAGTTAATTACAGACATTACTGTGCTCCTGCTTAAACGACTTTACGAATTGTACGAAGTTGCGTGAAAAGAAATCATTTCTACGCCAAATATACATTCGATATTCGCGAGGGTTGTATAAAATTGACACGGGGGACGGGTAGAAGGTTGAAAGAGTGACTTCTATTGATTCGGAACCGGTAAATCTTTATTCGGGAGCACTGTGGGTATCGTAAAGCAGCGCGTACGGCGGCTGGAGAGGAATGCGGCGGGCTCGCGTGTGCGGCGGCCCTTCACACGGCAGTCTGCATTGAAATTAACATTTCTCCTTTGAACGGCGTCGATCGCGGGTAACACGATGCGTCCCGACGAGCCTCGATTGGCGTCGCCGCCGCCAAGCAGAGCCGAGCAGAGCGGAGCGGTGCGGAGTTGTGCGGAGCGGTGCGGAGAACCGACGGATAGACGGCGTGCGACGCTGCGGAATGCTCGCGTGCCTTTGGAATCGCGATACCGAAACGAGACGAGGGTTATTGGCCGTTGTCAAAGGGGCTTGCACGCGGCCGTCGCGACGCCAACGTCGACGCCGACGCCGAAGCCATCGTCGTCGTTGCCAGCGCAGCCACGGCGGCGGCGACACCGCGGCGTCGACAGCCGAACCCAACCCTTTTACAAGGTGTCGGAATTCACTATAGCTACTCGAGCAAAAACCCCGACGCCGACACCGGCCCGAAATTAAGGGTGCACCAGCCGGGAACCGTCGACGATGAATTTCTCGAGGGCGCCACGGAGTGGGTCTGAGAGGGTGCCTCGCTTTTCGGGACGCCCACCCTTCATCTCTTCCGTCCCTTAACCCCTTGCCCAACGGTCTAGTTGCGATTTTTCGGACCATAGAGAGAGCTTTTTGTTCAGAAACTTTATTGGCTTAAACAAGAAGACTTTATTTATTTAATGCAAACAAAGTTACAACGTGGATTAAAACGGTGATCCCAATGTGAATAGAAAAAAGGACAAACTGTATTGTAATAGGATAAAGCTGATGCTGTAGCGTAAATGATGCTGCGACGTCTTCTGTGCTGTAATGGGACGACGACTGGGCTGGTTCGTCCCTGGAAAAACCTCCGGTCCCTTTTCCTAAGTGGGGGTGCCACAAACCACTTGGGCCAGGCAACGAAATCTCTGCGAATCCGGCCGGAGTCGCACCATAGCCTGTTTCTGTATAATATTATCGTTGGTGAAAGGATTCGTAGAATAAAAGACTGTTTATGTTTTATGACTATGATAAACTAAATATACTTTAATATTAACTCAGAGAAAATATAGTGTCTACTCTACAAACCATCAGGAAGAAGTGTCTCCACATCTCCTGTACACTAACTTCTTGCGCAGCGTCTCTCGTCTCACACATATATATAAATGTACCTTACGTTACAATAGTTGGATTCCAACACTTTTCTATTATAGCTCCGGACTCGTAAGGTTTATATTAACGTCCATTTACTTTCGCACGAAGTCGGTTCAATTTACGTGCGTACACAAATTAAAAAATTCTTGGCCATCTGAAACAACGTTGTGGACCACAGTGCGTCGACGAGCAAACCAACCATCTCGCAAAACCACCCCCATGCGGTTCTCTCGTTTCTCCATAACCTGGCCGGAATCCACCGACGCCTTTTTCCAACGGGTACAACCGTGAACTGGTTTCCATGAAACTTTATACGCTCGCGCGTTCGCGAATCGCGAGCGCATCTTGTTAATTGCGCAACCTGCGGCTCCTGCCCTCCCTTCCTCTCGCCGCTCTGCTGCCACCGAACTATCCCCCTCTAACTTCTGCTTAATGGTATCTGGAAATTTATCGGGGATCCGGGGGAGCGTACCCTCGGAATGCTGCAGCGATCATTTACTTCCGCGCGCGATTTAATAATGCAAATTGGGGGCTCGGGTTTCGTTGTTTGCCTCGTTGTTCGGGGATTGTTCTTCTTTCGCAGTGTTTCAAGCGGCGATGTAGTGGTTACGATGTTTTAATAAATACACAGCCGAGCCTGTATTTTGTTGTTGGATCCAGCGAAAATTGAGGGCTCGGCTCTCGCGTAATTCGAAGCTCTTTCAAGGATTCCTGAGGAGCTTTCAGTGCCTTCAATGAATTTTCGAGTTTTGTCTCTGGAAATAGAATCTGGATTCTTGGAAGGTTTAAAATATGTAGGGACATTTTTGGGTAAACTTGTCGAAACGTTTCTTTCTCGCGGATATTGATGAAATTGAAATACGTTACGAGTCTCGACATTCTGAACAACTTTTTCGTATACAAATAATAGACGGTCTCTTTTAATCTTTTAGGTATTTACAAAAAACGATTAGTTCGATTATAGCGAATTCCGCCGTTCTAAAAGAAATTTTGTTAAATCTGAGTTAAGTTTGGGGTGGGGACGGCTCCGTCCCTCCCCCGCCCTAAAACACGTGTTCCGTCAATCAAACAGGGCAGAATTCGTTGTAGCGAGTGTCCGCAGTTTAAATATCTCGACGGCAATACAAGAATAGTTGGATTTCTCGACATGTCGGCTGAAATTTTTCCAGTTTCTATTAACGATGCTCGAGAATAATATGCAATAAAGGCGAAAGTCTAATATAGGAGATAATGAATGTATCATAGAACTGTAAATAGGAATAAATATAGGAAAAAGTTGTTTAGAATTATGGCCTTGACAACATATTTCAATTTCATCAAAATTCGAGAGGACGTTTCGACAAGTTTACCGATTTTTGTTCAGTCTGCGACTATTTTTGCGATCTTTCTTTAGGATGGTCCGGCCATCATTGTTCGCTCGCCCGGATGTCCTTGATGTCCTCGCGCGTCTCCGTTGGGCAAATGTTTATTGTCGACGGGAACCGGGACACCGATGTTTGCGTGGCCGAATATCAAGGTTCCGGGCGGCGTTATTGGTCGGCCGTGACTAATGGTTCTCCGTAGAGATGTTTCCGTGCTGCCCAGGGCTTGGTTTTCGCGTACTGACTGGGGATATGAATATAAATTACTGGGCGTGCTGTCGTATTGATTGGTTGTAAATTATGGGGACACCCGCATTATTCGCGCGTGCTTGTGATTTTGTTGGATTTAGCCAATGGCTGAGGGGGCGGAGGGGGCGGGGGCGGAAGAAGTGGGGATATACACATAGTGGGGGTAATAGGGCTAATTTGATAAGGCCAGGGAGTGTGTGTGCGTTTCGATTTAAGCGAGCCGGTGTGCAACAGATCCGTCGTATAAAATATCTCGCAACCGGGTTGGTTCCACCGACTGCCGGCAATTAATTTTATGGAGATCGCGTTGTCAATCATCAATGGAAATATTTGTTCAACCGATCCAATAATGCGTCGCGCGATAGTGGTGGTAATGAATCGTTTCTGGTTGCGTTGGCGAAACCTGTTTTTGTGCGAAGCGAATGGATAGATCCGACGAACGTCAACAGTCGCGTGTGGAGATGCTCATAAAATTTATTTAGAAACCGACACTAGCGTTTCTTACTTTTTATTCAACTTACCAACAAGTATTCGAGGCTGTGGGTTTTTACACGTGCTACTTTGTTGTCCTCTCCCTGAAACTACTCGTTTCCCCGATAATCTCCAATTAGCTTTCTCTAAGCGGGCACAAACGCCTCAGGCTTCTAGGAGCACAACGAGCAGTCGGCAGGAAAAAAAAAACACTCGCGACACACAGTCATCGAACGAGGGGTGAGAACACGGCTGGAGAGTCGCGAGGCGTGTGCAGAAGGGGAAAGAGGAAAGCGAAAAAAAAGAAAGGAAGGAAATAAAAAGAGAAGAGATCTCGTAATGCGGGCGAGGGTTGGACAGGGGCTGCTGCGGGAAGCATCACGCACTTTCGCGTACACATAATTCAGTTTCACGAGTTGGCCGGGCGCTGTAAGCACCGGCGAATATTAACATATGGATGGGGTTGCGCGGTGTGAAGCGCTTATCACACAATGGAACCACCCATTGTCATGCAGATTCCCCTTGGCTAATATAAAATGATCATCAGACAGATCGGGGGAATCCCCTAATGCTTTAACACCCCCCCGGTCCGGCTGAGCTGTTGCATTCGTTCGCAAGTGTAGCCATGCGTGATAGGCCAGATACACGCGATAATTATATGCTAAAGGCATGTAGCGAAGTTAGCTCCCTCTGCCGCCCCTTCTCTGTCTCCCACCCTTGTCTCTCGTCCACCCTGCGCACGATAGGATTTACGTCTCTCTGCTCCGAGTCCCGTATCAGCCGGATTACCCACGAAATTGATCGAACTTAAAAAGCCTCGGAATAGCCCGGTCTTCTCGTTTTTTTTCCGTTCCCCGGTATCCTCTCTCTCTCTCGAGCACTTTCTCCTCCATCTCTTCTTCTTTCCGTTCTTTTTTCACGTGCCTCGATCGAATACGCGGTTTAACAGGCTTTTCCGTCGGTTGATTGATTGGTGTTTTGCGGTCGCTTCGTGGTAATTGGGGCGGCTCCTAATGGGAAATTTGAATCGCGATTCTCTGAGTTCACCGGGTCAGCGAGATACTACTCCGTTACCATACTCGCGATCGCTGCCGGCCCTCTCACGATCTTCTCGGTTTCGCTAGTTTGTTCGTACATTCGCAATATCGAACGAAAGGACCGTGCAACACCCATTTGTGTTGCGATCCATGCTTCTGGCGATAAAGTTTAAAGCGTTTAACGTTCGAAGCCTCCACTTTCGCAGTCCGTCATTCATTTTTCTTTTAGATGCTCGCGATGTGGTAGGCGGGGCAAACTGAAAACTCGCTTATCCTTGAAAGTGAATAGTTTATTTATACTGTAGATACAAAAAAAGAACCATACTAGATTAGTAAACCCTGCTTGTTGATTACGCCACTAGTCCGGCTGCATATTCTAATTTTAAGGCAAGTGGCCGACAATACTAAGGAGTTCGTTTCGCTGTTCCCGAGCTTTAGTTCGAGAGGACCCGCGATAATCGCGGGGCCATCGATCTCAGACGTCTCCGAGGAAATGAGAAGACAGTTTTTCTCGAGGGAGGCGATCGTCGGGACGTTGCTCTCCTAGTTACGCGAAAGGTATTTTAATCCGAGCGCGAAAGGTGCACGCCTGTGGTTCTATCAGAGATCCCTTCCCCGCATGCTTTTCAAAGAAACTTTCGCATCGCTATCGCGCTGAAAGCCCTGGATGACTCAGCTTCGCGGGCTTCGCCGTTCAATTATATCCGCGGTTTCAGATGAAGTCATTAACCGGGCTTGCCAAGGGTCACCCTTAAAAAGCGGCCCGAAGTTTCCGCCGATTGTAACGATCGCGCGGCCCCGTAATTATCACGGCCGATTCACCGCGAGGCATTCTAGCCGCGGCTTGACCTTTTATTCACACCTATGACGCTCGAACACTCCCGCGCAAATTATTTCATCCCCGCTCGCCCCAACCTTGGCCATTGTGCCTTGACACCGGCTCGAGTGCTTTCGAGAACCAGTATCGTTCGATTAATCAGCGGACAACTTTTCAATAAGGTCTTCTCCTATATGCTGATTTTTATAATTGAGGTCAGGAGGTTGAAGATATTACACGAATCTCTCGAAGTCTTCGAGTTTCTTATCGAAACAACTCTCCGCGCCGTGTTTTCAAAGAAGTACCCCAGCCAGTACACAGAAGACAACGTTCCCGGGGTAAGCTGAGGAGAAAAGAAGCAGATTCAAGAGATTAAAGTTGACATCTTCTCTTGTAGAACTCTTGACCGATCGCCTATCGAAGGCTCCGAGATCTTGAATCGAAAGTACGAAGGTACGATGGAACGTCCACGTCCCAGCGAAGTCTACGAAAAGCTGCGGAAGCTCGTTTATCCCCGGACAACTTTGAATTCGAGATCGCGAGTCACGATCCGGGGTAGGCGTCGCCCTCGGATCTCGAACGGGGACAGTGTCGAACCGGCAAAAAGCGAAGCATCCTCGCCGAGCAATGAAACTCAACGAGCCCCGGACAGCGTGTCTTAAATTACAAAGCAACGTCGTTACGAAACGGAGTTCTCGCGTCGCTAATAGATCCTAATTAGCGCCCGGGCGAAAGTATACAACTATGCAGGCTTCCCGGTTTTTTCCCCCCACCCTCTATTCCGTCTTTCTTGCTTTCCTCCGAAGCCCTCCCGTTCTTCCGCCCCCTGGTGGTGCACCCCACTCTCCAGGGTCGCCCAAGTAATGAAGACAGGGCGCAAAGTTAAAGTGGAATGTTCCACTGTGCGGAAGACTACTTAGCGACAAGTGATCCTTGAGAAGGAGAGCGAGAGGAAAACATTGTTAATTTCCCTTGCAGATTCGAGTGCAACCTCCCACTCTTCCTCGCCCTTCGTCCCTGTCTGACCCTCTTCGTCTGTCCTTTTTCCGTTCTCTCTCTCCCCCCTCCTACGGTATCCTTCTCCTCGTTTCTCGTCCATCCCCTTCTTCCGGCGACTCGATTCAGAATTCCGATTAAATTAACGTCGCTCCGTCACGATGAAACGATTGCCACGGACACCGTGGCAAATCGAATTCGAGCGCCGAGTGGCAAGACGGGTTTCAGCCGCCGAAAAATCGACCGGTCGCTCGCGTCTCGCCTCTGCCGAGAGGCTTCTTCTCTTCTTTTTTTTGTCTTCTTCTTTTTTCTTCTTCGCCAGAGATACACCGCCCTCTTATATTGGTCGTCGATGTTCCTCCGCTAACGAGACTCTCGTGAGGCCCGAGTTCATCGAGCGGCGACGTCGTTAATTCGAGCTGCATCTTATGGCCAAGTGAGCTACTGTGATTACTGCCGAGTGGGTGGTTATCTGCGGAATAGCGAGGCAAATGCTTTCGGACGGTTTTCGGTCGAAATTTGCCTCCGAGAAAAATTCCAATTTCCGGTCACTTGGGATTTGTCTGTTTGCGTGAGAAATTCGCCAGATAAAGCAGTGGATCGTCTGTGAGAATAAAAATCGACAGTCTCTGTCGAGATAAAATGTTTCATCCCCATTTGGCAAGGTTTTCGTTAAAAGAAAAATCTGAAGTTGCAAAAAGTTTATTAGAGATTACGACTACACGTAAATAGATGCGACAGTGGATAATCTGCAAACGAATCGAACGGGATTGTTGGGTGCAAAGATCTCGTTTGCCGGATCACAAGGATCGATGTTCGCGGTGGTGGAGGATAATCCGCAGCGATCGCGTCGCGTTAACGGCCGTGGCCGGCGCGGCGCGAGTCGACGTATAAAAATGTCGCTTCGGACGAGCGAAAAATCGCGAATCCCCGGCGCAATTTCAAACTTGTCAGCGTTCTTGCGGGTCTGGGATCGCGGTCCGCGCGAAGAAAATGGGGGGCTGACCGCGCGAGCGGCCATTCTGTTTCGTTAAGCCCGTCGCGGCCCGTAGTAACGGAAAAAATATGCCGAGGCCAACGCCTATGCACGCGTGTGACAACACGGCGGCCGCGGCATTATACTTTTACGGCAGCTCGTGATTATGTATCAACCAGACAGATTTATACGTTATGCATGCCGGTATCGATTTACCCGCGTGCCGGAATGCAACGCGTGTTGAGCCCTGTGGGAAATATGCAACGCCGAAGTAATGGCGTCCGGGGCAATAGGCGTTAATCCGGAATAGGCAACGCCTGGAACGTTTCCGGGCGAAAAAAAACATACAAAAAACGCGTCTGGGCTGCGAAATTCGCGCGGCATCCCTGTCGGACAGGTTCGCCGCTCGTTTTAATTGAGGTCGCGTGAGCTCGCAGCCTGCATTTTCAAGATTCCACTTGGTTATCGGACAGGAATCGGTAGAATTCGATCGTCTGCGGAAATTTCTGTTTTGCCTAGTAACAAATAGTATACTGTTTTTATTGTACCTAACTTTTTGAACAGAGAGAGGTTCGTATGTCTCGGGGATTTTCCCGTCGTAATTGAGTGCTGATTCCTTGACGTACATATAACTTTTACCGTCCGGAAGCGACGTTTTCGCGATTCTCGCGACAAAGAGACGGATGCGACTCGAGATTATATTGCCCGGTACGGCGGGGCGAGTTTTTAGGGGTGAACTATCATTTGCATTCGTAACGCTGTTTCGTTCTGGGAGAAGAAATATGAAGATTGCGAAATTTTATGAGAGCTCTCGCAGATATGGCACGATGTTCCTTAATTTATTGAAAGCCTTAAGTACAGGAGACTTTATTTCGCGCGTTTCAGGGGTTTCTGGCCTCGTTGATAAAATACGAGATGGGCGATTCCGAAGCTCCCTCTCCTTTTTTTACTTTTGTTCAGTGCTTCCGGAGGTGATCGTAAAACCGGCCCCGCGGATGGCTGCTGTATTACGGCCAATCGAGACGAATAACGGAACGATAAATATGGACATTACGACCATACTTTTTAACGGGATCGGCCGAGGTTCAATTCTCGCGGCACAGAGCGCGGAAAACACCGTTTGGTAAACGGATCGCGCGGCGAACGGGAACGACGCCACGAATGGCCCCGGTGTTTGCGAGTAAATTGCATTGATAGCGTGCCAATGTGCAATCGTTTCGTGCCGCGTCCCACAGAACCGATTCCAGGCCGGTCGGATTGCGGAAGCGAAGAAAGGACGATTTCGGATCTCCATTTCCTTATAGAAAGCTGTCATTCCGCCCAGGAAAAAGACCGCCGTGGCGAGAATCGTTTCTTTCCACGTTTTCGACTTCGCACCTACGCCCGCCGATACCATCTTGCTGTCTACATTGCTCTCGATTACTGTAATCTTCGGCATCTTTCATTTCGTTCCGATCGAAAATCTTATTCATTGAACCTTCCTCAGCTTTATGAAACCGGGAGGAGCTGCGAAAGCGGTGCACACTATTTCACGTGGGGTGCTTTGGGATTTTCAAATGGCTCTTTATAGTCAATTCTTAAATCGAACTTCAAACTGGTTGTACCACTAGTTCTACCGATGGCTATCTAGGTGCGTTGAGGTCGGAGATATTAAGACAGCGTTCATTCAACTGCAAGCATAACAATGTAGAAATCTGTAAGATTATTTTTGAATTTTCTACATCAATCCCTTTTCTATCCATTGCATATTTAATCGAATAAGATCCTTGCGATCAGGTATCATTTTTCGAGGCTCGTACCAGCATGTTCACTAAACATTTTTATAAATACAACGTACGCGCTCTCAGCGGACGAGACTCCTCGCGGATCGGTCGGTGGAGCCGATAATTAAATAAGATTTTTCGAAAGGAAGCAATCTGCTTGCAATCTCGCTCGCATATCTGCACGGTCAGGATGACCAGACCCTGGATCGAAGTTACGATCGACGAAAGTCGAGAGTGGGCCGCGAACGAGTCGCGTCTCGCGCAATTATCGACGCGGCGTTTCGTTCAATTCCGTCCGACAGGGTACAGTGGAAGGGTGAGAGGAAGGGTGCGGGAGGGTGAGAGGGAACAGCTTCGATTCCCATCGAAGAAATAATGTTAAAAGTTCATTCATTACTATCGGCGGAGATAAGGGGAACGAATTATAGACTCCTGATAGTATACCCCGGAGGGTCCCGGTGCCGGCTCGCTTTCGCCCGATATAAATCCTCGAACTGTAATTAGGTCGATAAGACACCATTTACATCTGGAAACGAGCTACGGGTTTCGCGGGCACCGCGGTTTTTACAATAAGCCCGGCAAGACCGGAGCCACTCGTAATTGATAGCCCGGTTCGATTCTATTCGGGAACTGTTTTCGCGATAAAATCGAACGACGTACTCCAAGGCTGGCTGATAGGTGTTACCCGATCTCGTTAATTAATATCGCGGCCCATCTAACTCGAATCGACCATCGGGATCCGATAAATTGTTTCCTGGAGATTTGCGTTGCCAGGCGGAGCTCATTTCTATTTATTTATGCCGTGGCATTTACTCTACGATATTCATTACGGAGGAGCTTCGTTTAGCCAGGGCTTGTTCGATCAAATAAACGGAACTGTTGTTATATTTCTGTTCAAAATAAAGGTAGAGCCAACGTCCAAATAATTCTTCGAACATTCCCACTCGCGACTTCGACCGAGTATATATTTATATTCTGCCAGCGGCAGCATTTTAGAAAATATTTCACGAACGGCGGAAGGAATCGCAGAAGGAATAGTGACTTTTAATTAAATTTCATGCCAGCGAGCGTCCGCATTGTTACTTCTTTTTCGCCCGTGTTGTGTCTCCTCGAACCTAGAAGGCGTTTGCACAATGGTAACTCGATTGTAGCTGTCGGTAACGTCGTTTCTGCGCGAAGAATTTACACCGTCATCGTTGCGCAGCGGGGCAAAGTTTATTAATTTGTCAAACAATTTAATTAATAAACGGCAGTATTCCCAGCCGGACATTAATTACACAGATGCTCGCCGGGCCTTGGAAAAAGCTTCGTTACGCACTTTCATTTTGCATAAAGCAACGGCGAGGTTAATTTATTATTTCAGTATTTTACAACGTCGTACCCGTAACGCTTTAATAATCATCCGGACAGAACGAACGGGCGGCCAAGTTTACGCGCTCTCGTCGCACGTGTTCGACCGGCCGAGTTTTTTGTCGGCGAACGTATTTTTTTCTCTTTCCTGTTGGAAACTGGATCTATCCAGCGGGGGAAGTGATTTTGTACTTTTGGAGAATTGCTCGTAGATCGCGGCGGAATTTATGACGCCTCGGTGTAGTCTACTAAGCCGGAGGTAAGTCACGGTGATTAGTCACCCGAAAAGCGAGTCGTGGCGGTTTTATCCGCGAACAAGTTCCTGATCCGCACAATGAATGGCCTGCAGAATATTAGGATTACAGTTGGACCATCTTCGCGCCGCTTGGAAACCCTGATATTGACCCAGTGCCATGTTAACCCTGATCATCCCATTACGCAAGCCCATTTCTTTTCCTCCGTCGCGAATCACGAAATTACACGAAATTCTATAACACAGCATTTTCATCATATAATTCTCTATTCGATCAAAAAGAATTGCCGTCTTATTCCGCAATCTTTCGGAATATTTCATCTCTTAATCGTCCTCCTTTCATCCGGAGAAAACGTTTCGTCTCTGACAGCTCAATCTCCTGGACAAATTAATACTTTAACGGAAGAGACGTTTTTGTTTCCCTCAGCCTGGAATTTAAAAGAAAGGAGTCTATTTCACGATACTGGAAGTTTCGCGGCTGAAAGAACTTTAATAGGACCGGCGGAGCAGCGGTCGTGGCAAATATTTTAGACTTCCTTTAGGCAGAATAAACTTCTGATAATTGAATCTCTCGGAATTAGTAATTTTTCAACGAAATATTACGTTTCTTTCATTAAAACTTAAGACAGAGACGGTTCAGTGACTTGGGAACTTTTATTCGAGCGATTTTCGTGGAAGCAACATCGAGGACAAAGATGCGTTTGAAACAAATTTTCCGACAACTCTCTTCTAGTTATGTCAACAATTTTAGTTTCTTTGATTAAAATATGGAGAAGGCGATTCGGCGACTTGGAAACGTCTCCCTTCGAAGCAGCCGTTTTTATAAAAACAGTTGAACATCGGGGACAAACACTCTCCGGTTTGCTTAGGCAAATCATTCTCTTGGTGTTCCTGAAGCAGCAGAATAAAATCTTCTTCCGTTTTCTTAACACGAATCCATAACTCAAGTATTCGAGCCTGTGCGCATTATGAAGCGATAGGCAAAGTATCTTACTCATCCTGTTCGGACGGGTACACAGAAAGTGTCTCGTTAACATTGTCTGCCCGCAATGATTTAACTCCTTTCCAACAACTGTACAATGGAGGATGCTTGTCAACCTTGAATAATAATAAATCTCGAATAAATGTCTGTGTATCTCCTATGTCTTGCAGAACATTTTAATTTCGCATACAAAATCTGCAGTCTAATAATGATCCTCACCGAAAAATGTCACTCAAACACGAACTGCCATTGCGATTCTAATATTTCACCCGACCTCGTCCGCGACCCGATGTCCGCACAAGAGGAACATCTCTCTCGAGAAGAATGTCTCCGTCGAATTCCTCTCGGGCGACGATTCAAAATTCCGGGAGTGGTCGGGATCCACCTTAACCGACACCGGCGACAATCAATTTCTCAAAATCTCCGCGCGGCGGTGGCGTCCGGAGCTAGCGTGGTTGAAAAACGACGGACAGACAATCCCGGCGGCGGGGTAGAGAATAGACTCCGAGATTCGCCGGTCGAGTTCTGAGAGCGCCTCAGCGATTCTATCCTTGTCGGATTCCGTCGGGCTTGCGGGGCTCATCTTCAATCAGGCTGCTCTCCTATCGATCACCCGGTCGCTTTTCTTATCTCTTCGCTCGATTCGACCGGCTCATGCACGCAGGTCCTTTTCCTTGTCGCGGAACATCGCTTCTTCCATTCAGACCTGGCTGTTTTCCCTCTCGTGCGCCTCCGGTCTTCCTCTCAACCCCCGTTTGCAATCAGCGTTATAAATACGCGAGCGCGGGTCCGGGGGGCGAAGAAAGAATCTCTCGCGATCTCATTCACGCCGCACCGCGCCGCGATGCTGAAGAGACTCGTTTCCGAGGAATCGCGCGCGGAAATAATCTCGCCGCTCGCCCCCGCCTCCCTTTCAACTCTTTCGCTGTCAAGCGTCGACGTTAGCAGCGGTCGCGGGGCGTCCTTTCTATAGCGAGTGTTTACTCGCCGCGATGGCTCGGCCGGAAAGATCTTTGAGGCGTTCGACGGAATGAAAGAAAAAGGGTGAAATAAAAGAAACGGGACCGTCGTCGTTGACGGCGAAGGCGGAGGCAGAGAAGAGGACGAGAGGAGGATGGAGAGGTGGATAAGAGACGAGGACAGGTCGGAGCGAAGGCTGAAAGCCGGGCCGCGGAAATAACGGGGGACGAAGAGGGTAGGAATAACAAGGGAACGAGCGAGAGGAGCGGATCCTTCGGATAGAGTGAGAAAGAGACGAAGGAGGAGAGCCGCGGAATCGAGATGAGAAATGCGCCGAGCCAGATAAGACAAACCCTCCATTTCGTGCGCGCATAGCCAGAAGAACATCCTAGATCGCAGGAGTTCAGAAATCGCCTAGGGGGGGCTGCGAGCGAGAGACTCGGCGTCGTCGCGACCCCCTGCTTCTCGGGGGAGCAGTTCCGAGCACAAACTACCCCCGAAAAAAAAAGGAAAAGTGCTGCTCCGAGACGGGAACTCTAGGTCCTACGTGCGTATTGTCCCGTTCCCCGTCGATCGCGAAAAGCAGCGCCGCGAAACGCGATTCGAGCGGAAACATCGGCTCGCGAAGAGGAACGTGCCGTGGCCGAGGCTCGAGACGCCGAGGCCCCAATCTCGCGTGCGAGGAGCAAGCGGAATCTGACTGGGGAAATCTTCAGGCTTCTCCTTCACTCGAGTCCCAGCCCGGGTTTCCGCCACGGAGGATATTGAAGGGTGCTTCCCTTCTACTATTTCATACGATGAGGTCCGCGCGAGCCACATAGTTAGGTTGATTAGAAGAGATCTCGGCTCGTAACGCCAACTTTCCAACCGAGTCGCGATGACGACGCCCCGATTTTATTAATATTCCCGGAGAAAAACTCGCGAGAACGTTCCTCCCCCGAACTAGGTCATCCCTTAAGTAACGCGGTTCTTTTCCATACGTGTGCTGCCCATTACTCGTATCCGAGGAGCTTCGAAACCCGCTTTAGCGGACGGTGAATCGTAAAATAAGGAGATCCAGACATTTCAACCGAGACTTCAGCCGCTGCTCTTCGAGATTGTCGTACAGTCATTTCCGGAAAATCATCGAACTCTCTGCATCCTTCGCCGTAATAAGTTCGTATCAACAGTCTGGAAATTTTCAGTTAAATTCACATTTTTGTAGGCGGAAAATGAGCCAACCAACCCGCTATATGTATAAGAAACATTGTCCTAAACTTTGGTCGAAAGCATTCTTGAAAAGATCGAGGTTCGAGCACTTGTCTCTCCGATCTCCGTGACTCTAACTTTCCCTTCGATCGAAAGCAACGAGTACAGAAGACTCGAAGCGCAAAGAAACTTTTGAAAGTCTAACAGAGCATTCGAGGTACCATGACGAATCGATCTCGATTGATTCGATAATTCATCGGACGAGCCTGACGGGCACCTGTTTCATCGATTCGTCTCGTGGCATCGAACCCATCGGATAAGCCAGGTGGCACGATTTACAGGATCGCGGGGCTCCTCATCTGATTCTGACAACTTCTTTTACTCCCCTATTCCTTCCATCTTGATGTCTCCCGCACTCAGGTGGACACCATTTTCCGAGCGGGCCCGGCCCACCCTCGAAGGTCTTGCTGTCGGCATACCGATCTCGTTCATAAAAAATTCCCTCTCTACCAACGGCTCTACCTTTCATCTCCGCACGGAATCTCTCAGATTACCACGCGCAGCGCATCTGCCTTCTACCGTCGCGGAAATATACTTTAATTTACCGGCTGTCAAAGCGTGCCAGTTCCTTCCGAGTTCCCTTATCAGTGTCCCGTACAATTCTGTCCCTCCTCTTCTTCCGCACACCCCTTCGTTCTCGATCCCTTTTTCTCTTAAGGGGGTGTCTCGATCTTCCTTTGGGGCTCTGTCTGTCTTTGTTTTTCTCAGAACCGCCGCCGGTGCCAGGACGTCGCCCACTGTCTTTCGACGCATTTTCTGCATTTTTCCCTCCCACCCCGGAAGGAACGCTTCCCTGCATATAGATTTCCTTCTCGTCCCTGCCTCCAGTCGCCTCTCTGTCTCGCGAGCTAAAGCAGACGTCACCTAACGTCGCCGCGGTAATCTATTTACGTCAAGGATATTGAGATAGCTATACCAGACGAGATTAGCTTCGATCCCTCGGCCAACCCTGTCGCTCTCTCTCTCTCTCTCTTCCTCTTTCTAACCTGCCGTCTCTTCCTCTCTCTATTCCTGTCGTTCACTCTTGCCTCTAACGATCCTGGTTAATTTCATTTTTGGTATCGTTACTGGCCGATCGTAGCGACGGTCTGGGACAGCCCTCTCAGCGCGATACAGTTTATAATTTGATGGCTGGCAAGGGAATGAAATTACCGCGTCTTTGTGACTGCGAGGGTGGCTACGGCAGACGGAACGTGGAGCTAAAGTCCGTCGAGAAAGAGAGGTTGCGAGAGGGGAACAGAGATAGAGAAATAGACGTTCTAGAGATAATTCCGAGAGACACCGGGCTGCCGAGACATACGTTTAGTTCCTTATCTGGTGTGAATACTTGATGAGGTATTACTCGGGAAGAAGCCCGGCTCCGACTTTAAGGATCAGAGAGGAACGTTCGGACGAGGAGATTCGCAGATAGAAAGTAAAATACCCTCCATCTCAACAAACGAGGCGCCTTGGCGAGCTAGCCGATCGGAATTGAAATGTAGGCGGCAACCATTTACGGATATCACCCTCGAAGAACAGGAATCCGTCTGATGTCGGCGAACACGAGACCCGACCGTTCCCTTCTAGGCTATTCGCGGAGCTTAGCACGTCCTGAGAGTATCTTCGGGACCTCGATATTCATCTAAGATCGCATTCAGTGGCGTCGGCGTCGTGATATCTGATGCGAGTCTGCTAATTTTACAGTCTGCAACGCTATCCTCCAATCTGCTACCTGCGTAACATGATTTCTGGCGTGCACATTGTGTCCCTGGAATTCGGAAATATTTTGTTCACCACGCTGTGGGGAGCTTTTTAAAACGAGCCTGCTAATTTTAGGGTCTGCAACGCTTATCCTCCAATCTGCTACCCGTGTAACGTGATTTCTAGCGTGCACACCGTGTCGCTAGAATTTAGAAAGAATTTGTTCGCGACACTGTGGGGAGCTTTTTAAAACGAATTTTATATCTCGCCGTGATAGTCGCCGCATATTATTTCCACACTCTGTACAATCCGCCGATCAAACACACCTTTCCCGCACGACGTTGTTCGAACGACCGGGAAGAACCGATCTCGACCAGAAGCAGTATCTCGAACAGCAGTTCCCGGGACTAACATAAATTCGCCGTGGGAGGGCAATAATTCATCTCCCTAACAAATGCTCCCTATACGCCATCAGTCTCCTCGCGGAGAAGAAAAAGGGCAACGAAGGAAGCGAAGAGGGGTAGCGAGAGAGGGAGATAAAAAAAATAGAAGAAACAGTAACACGCGATAGGAGTCCGGCAAAATGTTTCCCATCTCGAGAGGGCCAGTCGAGTAGGGTCGTAAAGGAGCGACCTGGGGATACGTTAATGCGGAAAACGCGGCTTTTTTCTTATCCTTTGGGGGTGTGCGGGGGCGGTAAAGGGAAGGAGAGAGGCACAGCGCGACGTAACGACCCGGGACGCATCTCTTCGGGTACTCGAGGATACATAACGCGGACGACGACGACGACGACGACGACGGCAAGACGACGACGGAGAAGAGGAATGTTCTGCGCAAAGGGTCCGAGATGGTAGGGGGCTGCTCGCGGACCGTGGCAGAAAGGAGTCTGAAAGGTTCGGCTACTGATTTTACAAAGGGATGCGAAACCGTTCCCCGGCTTTTAGGGGGGCGGGAAAGAGAGAGAGAGGGACGGTCGAAGAGGTCCGATCAGTATTCAGCCGAAGACTGTGGGGGTCATGTGACGAGCTGGACATACACAAGATTTGCCGGAGATTCTTCACGGTGTACAGGATACGCCTTGCCTGGCAAACTGACCCTACGTGCTCTGGCTCCTTTATACGTCATTCCCATTTCCGATCCGATCCCTTCCTCGGACACTGCCGATCGTCCGACGGCGCATTTATTCCATCGCGACTCGTCCAGACCCGCACGTGAGCCTCGAAGTCGACAAGATTTCTCTCCCTCTCTTTCTCTCCTTCTCGCTGTCTCTCTCCACCCCCGCACGCGATTCTTTTGGTCATTACGAGCCCCGCCACCGAGAGAGATCCGGACCTGATCAACCCTTTCTCCCTCTCAGTTTTGCTCCCTCGTTCTCGAGCAGGATGCACCGGCTGCAAACGTGATCCTAATCTTGAGCCGGCCCTGCTACGAGACGAGATTAATTTGTTGTGGCGTGGGACTCCCGTCGATTCTGTATGAATATGTATGGAGGCATTCCGTAATATATCGGGGCCACCGCAGCACCCTGATATGCATGTATGTGAATTGCATTCAGCCCGAGGTCGCGTTCTTTTTGAGGGTTGGAGCGTGGACCAGAGGGTTGCACTCGGCGAGGAATTGGCGCGTTGTTTATTGGAGTGCGACGATTAGACTGCAGATTTTGACCATTTATAGAAATTAATATGAATTTAATGAATTAATTTTCATGCACGGTCAGTCCCCACGATACTTTCAATAATTGATCGCATCTGTTGAACAGAAAGGGAATAGCAATACGATCCGCTCGTTGAGTACTAAAACTGTACAGGACAGTGGAAACGGGAAGCCCAAGAATGTAGGACGACCCAGGCTGCACTAAAACTGGAGAAGAATGCGTAAACGATGCTCCGAGGCGGTATACTTTTATTATTTTTTTATCTTTACTTTTATGGACGTACCCCATGGGTTATTCTTTTCAAAAATATAGCTGTTAGACGGGAACTTGTCGAACGAACATTACGGTCCATAAAAGAGTTCTACGGAGCGTGTTCAGTATTTCTTTAAATAGGGAACCCCTACGCGTTGCTTATGTCTCCGAGCGTTTAAACACGCACTTATTACTATGACCCAACGACGATGGAGGCAGCCAAGAAACATAACCCGAGGAAGACAGTTATGTGTCAACGTTCCAATCTTAACACGTCGACCGCCATGGGGGTCACCGGTGACCGGCGACGCAGCAACTAATAAAAGTACATAATTAGAGTAAATACGGATACTGATGTATTTTTCAATAATACCATTGTTACTATAATGGTTTGAAGAAATTAATGAAACATAGAACATACAAAAATAATTTTATTACTACATGGAAATAATATTTCAACATAATATGCATCGCATAATGAAAAATTCACGTTGGCGCCTTGGGCAAACCATGGAAAATGCGCCTGGCAGTCAACGTGCTAAACCAACCATTCGAGCTGTGAAAAAATCACATGGGTTAAACTATAAGAGCGTAGTCTGCTATGACATTATCCTAAGACGTTTGCTGGGACGTTTACGAAGATCCAAGATTATTCTTACATACCAACCAAACTCGGAACAACACATCTCGCGAAGCCGAAATCGAGCACGAACGTTTCCCCAAACGTTCCTCCAGCAGAGCCCATATCAAAAGTTGTTTCTCTCTCTGCCTCTCTCCGCCAGCCGTTACCCTAAGAATCCGCCCGCATGTTCCGAAAGGGGATTACGAAGCGTCCGGAGCGAATCGATCGTCGGGCAGCACCGTCTCTGGAGAAATTTCGTAAGAACCAGCCATTCGTCGGGGACCGACTGGGTGTCTAATCTCCGATCGCCGGGTTCGGCCATTGTATCGGTACATTCACGTGGGAGGAATGTCCGGAACACGGTTCACGCAGTTCGAGGCTGTTAAAAAGAAGGCGTGCGTCGTTCGAGAAACGACAGAAACTATCGACGGGACGGATTAATTCGTGACGGGGCTATGGATCTCTGGCTGGATCCTCGAGGAGGAAATGTCATCGTGGCGGTCGCAGCCGTCAGTCGCCCGTATCTTTTCATTTCGGATCGACTGCGTGACAGTCGCGACAGATAAGACTAACTGACTGACACAAATAGGGAGTGCGGGAGGAGAGGGGAGTGTGGACGACAGCCCTTTCTCCGTTGCCTCGGCCACTCGAGCCACCCCTATTCCATTACGCCGCGTTTCCACTCGGGGGAAACGAAAGAGCGCGACGACAATTTGCCCGCGCGACTCGTCCTGCGCTGATGTCTCTCGTCCTCTCTCGCTGCGGATTCCTCTGAAGGGAGAGAGAGAAAGAGAGCAGGGATGAAACGTTACTCCAGGTGAGAGGGAGAGAGGGAGAGAGGGAGAGAGAAAGAGGGAGGGGAAGAGAGATGAAGAGGATTCAGGGGCGAATAAGGGGAGGACTCGGTGTTTTGTAGCGAGTTCTTGAACCGTGGCCACGGCATTAAGGAGGCAGGAAAATGAATGTCAGCCACGAGTGCCACTCTCCCGGCTTCATCAGGAGATTCCATTCATTTGGCTTTCTCTGCCGGCGATGCTTTTTATTGCGCGCTTCCGCGTTACGCTCTTTCACGGCGAATCGAAGCCCGTTCGTTCAGCCGACCACGAATACTGTTTCCTTCTCTTTTTATCTATTTTCTGTGCGCGTGTGTGTCCGTGCGTGCGTGCGTGTATTCGCTCTTTCTCGTTTACTCTTTGCATACACAGGGCGGGGGAACGTGTCGCGGGGGAGTTTTCTTTGTGCGCCCCCGTGTTTGATACTCCTTTTAATCAACGGTAGTGGCCCCGGATCGTGAATACCTTGTTCCCGCGAATTTATTTCGGTTCGACATCATTCGTAATTGAGATTGATCTGTTGTGTGCACTCTGGTTTTGATGTGTCTGCGAAATGCACCGGGTATACCGCCGGTGACACCGCGCCCGAGATGTTTATGCAAATGTGCTGGATCTTGGTCTGGTTTATGGGAACTTCGGAAAATAAAATTGGTTATCCTATCGTCGGACTTCATCCGAATGAGAAACTTATGATCCAGTAAATGCCAATCAATTATTCATTCCATTTGCGAAATCCCATCTGAAAAATATTATTTCAGATAATTCGATCTGTTTAGGACCTGCACATTATTACTCGAAAGAAACTTGTTACGAGTAGGTATTTTACTGAGTCAGACCACGCCTGCAATTCATAACACCATGCTGTGGTTATTTATGCAGATAGGTTTGCTCGTGGACTGGTTTATGGATGACGGAGTAACTACAAATTTGTTTATTATGGCTTTAGACAGGTTCTGTATAAAGTGAACGCCTCGTGACATTCTGTTATATACCAGTGCATAAATGTCTATCGATCAATCATTTTACAACGATTTTATTATTCAGCACAGAAACATTGTAGAAATAAAACCAAGACTATGAAAGACTTTTATGAAAACATGTTGCTCCAGATTATTCTGGAGTGTTCAGAAGGTAGACATTACTTTTACAAGAAAATTTTGCACGAGCACAATATGTGTGGACAACGGAAAACAAATACCACTTGTACAGATCTTTTCTAAAATACACAGTGCAACGGAACCACCCGAAGAAATTCTAAGCAAACCAGGTTCGTTACGATCGTTCGAAAGCAGGACTCAAACTTTCCAGTCAACCTACAACATTTCAGCCTCTCCATGTTTGAGCCTACGACTCAATCCAACATACCATCGTTCCAGTTCATCCATCAGTCCAGCTAGCAAATACAGCTTGCCCCACATAGTCCCAGCAAGCGTCTGCGTTAGCTCTTATCCTCTCATCTCCTAATCTCCGATCTTTCACGTGTCTCGCCAAGACTCATCGGAAGCCGCGTTTCCCTGGAAATTACCATAAAGAAGTGCCCAATAAAGCTAAACTCCGGCTACCAATTAAACCAGAAGTCTCATCTCGGGAGTGATCATCGGTAGAACGAAGCTCCCGGGGGCACTTAGCCGAGGAAAGTCGTACGTAGAAACTATCATTGAACGATCAGTTAACAACTCTTTCGAGCGGGCTGCAGGTTTCGTGGAAGAGAGGGTGGGGCCTCCGAAAAATGGTAGCCCGTGAGATACAGATCGGGTCAGTGAATCCAGCGCCGCGGGACGCTGTGTCGCGGTGTCCAGATCTATTCTCGCGATTATTGCGCTGACAAAGAGGGGTTCTGTCCCGACAGCGGGTTGTCCGGCAGGAATGTAGCCGGCGACGTGGTTTATTCGGTCGAAATGAGATCGAGAAGCCTCCGGTGACCCGGCCACTGGTCTCCAGGGCACAGAAAGCGTAGAACGTCGTCGAGAAAACGAGCATCGCCTGAACGTTTTCACCTGGACAAGTCAGGTGCGTCTCCGAGGGGCACGAACTTGCTTAACACCGGTTAAGCCGATTATTGAGCGCACGTTTCCCGAAACCGAAATTTCGAGGCGTGGGGCTGCCTCCCATGGCGATGACGAGCCCCTATGGCCCACACAGACCCTCTCTAAGATCCTGTATAGCTTTCTGTCGCTACTTCGTGCGAAAACCCTGATGCTGATGGGCAGACACGGCCGAAATGCTTCAAACGCGTGTGTAGGAATAGTTTTGCTGTTAGAAATGCTGTCTAGGCTACGATGAAGACGACCTTGATGTACAGTCAGGTACAAAAATAAGCGGACAGTTAGTGGAAATAGGTAAAAATGAAGTTTAGTCGAATTAACATGACTGTTATAAACTCAAGTTTTATTTACTATAGATTCTTATAGCGTATAGATTATTTAACGAACAATTGAAGTTCATATTTACATCTTTGTATAAACACGCCGTGCCATAACGAAAACGTCAGCTATTTATCATGAGACAAAAATGAGTGGACACTCGATGAAATGCGTAATAAATGAAACACATAACAAAATTAGTACTTGGTATTGCCGCCTTTTGCACGTATTACAGCTTCCAGACGTCGAGGAATACCTTGTATTAACTTTTCAATGTAATCGTTACTAATTTTTTCATATTCGGACTGTAACCTTTTGACAAAACCGACCTTATTATTTCGCTGGTTCAATGGAACTTTTGCGTCCAGTAAACTCCATAAGTTCTCGATAGGATTCAAATCAGGGCTCTGGGCTGGCCATTCGAGCAATTTAATATTGGAATCTTCAAAAAATTTTTTAGTTTTCTTAGCAGTGCGCTTAGGGTCATTGTCTCGTTGAAAGACAAATTCGTCGTCGCAACCCATTTTTACCACTGCTTCTTCTAAATTTTCATTTAGTATATCAATATACTTATCTGCATTCGTAATGCCGTCAATTTGAACTAACGTACCAATTCCGTTTTGCGAGAAGCACCCCCACACCATTAACGATCCACCGCCAAATTTGACTGTGGGTGTAATAAATGGTCTTTTATACGCTTCATGTTTTTTTCTCCAGACTTTGTGCTTCTTTTTTAATTGCCGGAACTCAAATTTACTTTCGTCGCTCCAAATGATATTTTTCCAGAATACTAGTGGCATATTCACATATTTTTTTGAAAACGCTAAACGTTTTCTCATATTTCTTTAATTAATATGTGGCTTACGTCTAGCATTTTAAACCACCTTCGTGCAGTCTTCGTTTTATTGTTTTTGTTAAAACATTTAATTCCGCTATTTCTGCAATACTTCTTGCTGCGATCGTTGGATCTTATCGACTTGTACGAAAAATCCGACGGTCTTCTTGTATGGCGGCACAGCGTTCGCGTCCACGACCTCTTCAATTTTTCACGGTCCTGTGCACTACACACTTTTTATAAATTTTTTCTACTGCACTTTTAGATACGTTGTACTTCCGAGCTATTACGCGGTAACTTAATTTCTTACAGCAGTCCGATACAATTAAATGGCGAATTTGATATGAAATTTCTTCCGTTTCTGGCATTCTGCAATTATTATATAAATGTTCTTACTTGTACGATACCTGAATTGGTACTAATAAGATTGATGGAGATCGCTGCATGTAAGCGTGACCTGTGCCTAGTGTTTGTATACATTTCTTACCTCGCAATACCGGACCAAAAATACAATACCGGTATTCGGTATTTTTTTAAACGTTGTACCGGTATACCGGTATTAATACCGGTATTATGAATTTTCATGAAGGTACAAAAACACAGTTGTTTAATAGAAAAAAACATTAACTAATTTATTGACTTCATATTCTTGAAATGTGATTGTACAAAACATAATGCATCTATTGAATTGTCATTAAGCATTGAACGTATTTTTCTGCACAAATTACCTGCAGTTGAAAATGCTCTTTCCGCATCCACGATGGTTGGTGGTACCGTTAATAATAAGTTGCCTCGATAAATAAATATTTGCCTCGATATCCTTCATATTCTAACAACTCGGTCTCTCGTCCGACGGTTTTGGATAAATCTATTTTTTGTATTATTTTTGTATTATTGTTCGTGGCAATTTTTTCATTTATAGCTAATTGTAATTTCTTCTCGAGAGACAATTCTTTTTCGATATTAACATCAACATCATCTTCAACGAATTCTTCTGGATAGGTTTGCGTTTGGTTTTCATAAATGTTTTTGTGGAAATTGACGACGAACATAATTAAATTTGACCTTGTTAGCTTCTTTTCTTTCTTTCCGTTTTCTTTTTTAAAGTCGTTATAATTACGTAAATACCTTAAAATATTTCCTGGTTCGCTATGCCTTCCCTGTATACGAATTTTCAATGCACTGTATAATTCCGCAGACAGTGGCGCGTCCTGATCTTTAAGTGATCGCAACATAAAATTTATTGCTGCATTCGCTGTTAACGAGTTGGAATCGTTCCGACATAATGCTTCCACAGCCAGCTTTTAATTTCAAAAATCGTTCCATCGTTAATAACAAACTGTTCCAGCGTGTTTTAGAATCTAATATAAGCATAAGTTCTTTTTTTATTTCGGTAAGTATATATTTTTGTAAAACGGCGTTTTTAGTAGGGGAACGTTTAAATATTTTAACAACTTTTCAGATTTTTTTAATTACAGGAAGCAATCCTTGGTAAGTTAATATTTCGTCCTCGTTATTATTATCTTCGTCATATTCAAATGAGGTACTTTCAACAATTGTATTATTATTTTCTTCATTCTCTCTTCGAAATCAGAATCAGGAGTTTCTAAATCCAGAGTATTTGAGCGGCGAACGTATTTCAAATAAGAGTAGATGCCCAAAAAAAATATTTATTATTTATAGCTAATACCGAAAATACCGGTATTTTAACTTAGCAAATACCGGTTTCACGAAATTGCAAAATAGCACGAAATACCGGTATTGCAATCCCTAATTACAACCAAGTGTCCACTTATTTTTGTCCCCTGATAAATAGCTGACATTTTCGTTATGGCACGGCGTGTTTACACAAAGATATAAATATGAACTTCAATTATTCGTTAAATAATCTATACGCTATAAGGATATATAATAAATAAAACTTAAGTTTATAACGGTCATGTTAATTCGACTAAACTTCATTTTTACCTATTTCCGCTAACTGTCCACTTAATTTTGTCCCTGACTGTATGTTGTTGGGTACACGCTCCTAGACGATGTTAAATTTTACTCTGATTCAGAAGAAGCGAATAACGTTCAGTAAATCCTGTTCGAAATCTCCATCGCGAGTCTGACTAATTCATACAAGGCAAAAAAGCGATGCGTTCTAGAAACACCAGCACGAGGAAAACAATTCACCCGGAAATCGACGAAATATTTCACCCTCGATCGCCGGGTATAGCAGTTCGATCTTCCACTCGATCTTCCGGCAGCGAGGAAGAAGCGGAGCTCATTGTTAATGGAACGGACGATTGAATATTTTGAGGCAGTAACGGTGAAAAGGGTCGGGCGGGAACGTGTTTCCGTTGCCGAGTGCAACTAAACTTTTCCGCTCTCGGAATACGATAGAAGCGTGTACCTCGCGAGGACTTGGCTCCTCGCAAGACTTTAACCCGGAACGTGTCGGCGGGTATCCGGGTTGTCGGTGGATTCCTTTCGAAATTACGAGGCTGCTTCCTGCGGCCAGTGGTCCACTAAACGCGAGGCGGAAGGGCGCATTTTTTGACCGGCGCGGCGCGGGTCGTTAAAGAACGAGAGTGTTCAATCGGGCAAACCGGGCGGGGATCGTGTAGTCGCCCAGTTTACGAGTGGCTGTCTCGGACACTCGAGTTTTATAGTCGCGATAGAGTGTGGTTGTAAACGATAAGGATCCCGTCGAAAAATTTACGGTATGACGAGCTTGCGGCAATCGTAACCGTTAAAGGAAAACGCTGAAAAATAACGCACCCGACTGGCCGCGCGAGGGAGGATTTGCGGGGCTGGTTGTACGAAAACTTACGAAAATTACGTCGACTCCCGGTCTGGACAGGATGAGAATGGGGCAAGGAGGGTTCGCAATATGAAAGTCGTGTAAAAAGTGCATCCTTGAATCCGCCAACCAGGATCCTTTCCCAGGCTTGCTCGCTCTCTGTGTTTATTATTTCCATTTTGTTCGTTTCGTAACGGTCCCGACTCGACGACTTTACGTTTACGCTGATGCTACCTTCCTTCCTCCAACTCCGCGCTCGCAACCGCGCTGGAAGTTGGTCCTACGACCGGGAAATGACGAAACGTCGCGAAAGTTGCCCAGAAAACGCATTATATACGAGGCGCTCCGCCGAACTTTGCAAATACGCCGTAACAAATAACGCGGTCGTGACTGTCGCTCGAAACTGGGTGAAATTGTTTCCGGGGGACCAACCGCGGCATCCGACTCGACGCGATAGTTCTTCCGACGTCACGCTTCATTATGGAGTAATTCATCCGAAATGAACGCGCGGCGCGCCGGCCCAGCGAAGTTGAATTTCTCGTTTGTTGTTTCACGAGAAAGAGTTAGGGGTAACTTGAGACTGTAGGTGATTATATTTCCGGAAGTATTGGGATATTCGGACAATTTTACTGGGGAATTTTTCTACCGAGGAAGTTGCCACGCGTTTTGCGTGTGGGGTTGGACACGGTCTGAATGGACCTGCGAGTGTTAAAGGGTTGAACGTCGCCATCGAATGGAAAGCCGCAATTTATAGGAGTAATGCGTTATAGAAAAGGGCTTGTCCCGTTCATACGGGGTGAGTTACGGAACCAATTACAAGCCAATACCTCTTAAATGGAATCAGATATCGAGGAACTGTTACCAGGGTCGCTTTTACGGCATACCGAGAGGTACATTCTTCGTGAGATTCGAGATTCCTTCGAACGGACCAACTCTTTCGCTGTCGAACTGTTCGGACGATCTTTCTTCTTGCACTGGATTCTTCACTCTATCGCTCTAACACTCCACGAAATATACCGAGATATGAAAATAATGTTCCGAAGTACTGTAGGATAATTTTGAGAGTCTGAAGTTCGAAGAAATGTGCAATAACTACTGTTTTAAATGATCAGCTTGAAAATGTCCATAATAGATGCGTCCTAGAACTTCGACGTTCTAAGAGAACAGCGGATCGTCATGCAAATTTATGTCTTCAAGGACCGGTCGATGAAAGCAGAAACTAAATAGAAACTTGCTACCATTATGAACGTCTTTGTTGAGCAACGGAGACTATTAAATTCCCGATCAATTTAGCTAAAACTTTCATTGCAGTGGACTTTATTGGAGATTAGTTCGGAGCGCGCGGAGATCCAAAGTCTGGTTGTAAGGAACGATAGAAAATTCATAGGTTCGAGCAAGTATAAACTGCTTTCAGAAATGAATTTTGTAAAGGACGTACTCTGACGAACAAAAGCTCGGCAGTCAAACATTACAGCGTACGCCTTCGACGATTATTGCCTATTATCGTCTAACTCGTTACGTCCTATTAAAAATTATGGGACTCAGTTAATTGAGAGTTTCAAAAAACTTTACTCGATAATGCCCGCAAAGCACTTTTACAACGTGACTAACCGTATAACGAGACGCCGTAAACGGGTAGTTTTTCACTTAACCGGTAACGTTAAGTTTCAAGTTATACCGTACACAATTACTGTATTATAATTAGTGATACTTCGAATCTCGATGGGAATTCTCGTTCTCCCTGTTTATTACATTGACGTTAGAATGAGGAATAAATGCGTTGACCAAGAGACTTTTAGCAATGTACACGTTCCAATATTTTACATTACTTCACGCAAGAAATGCATTGTTGGAGTGCAACGATTGTCACTTTTAGACCCCGTTGCGGATCAACAGCGCGGAGCATATTTACATTAACGTCTTCATATTCGTTCACACCTGTCCGCACAGACCAACAATCCAATCGAAAACGCGCGTTTCCCGCCGCGTCTGAATTGGGTCTAAAAGGGATTTAAAAGTTGCATGATTTTTACAATGCGCCCTGACAGCTGCTTTTCTCGAATTGGCTGCAGTCATTGTCCTCCACTCTCACTGCTGTGGCTCTTTTCATAATGTGTTCCCTCTGTCAACTTATTGTCATTCATTATTTCGGTAACTACGCAAACGCATTGTACCTTGCAGTGCACGTACTTTACGGTAAACCATTTGCGTATAAAGTGGAATCGTGGCTTTGCGGTTCCTGTACACCCTACGTTAATAATTGTACCGTCGACCTTTCTACAAAATAATCGTGGGGGGGAAGTGACGTTTTAAAATTTCCGTCGACGTTTCCACACGTCGATTTCCCCTTTGGCGATCGCGCGAAGATCCCACGCTGTTCGCCGATGAAAAATATCTTGGAATCTCGATGAGTTACGATGTTGTGCAGTCCCTTGGCAGTTATGGGGCGCGAATCGAGGACTAGGATCCGGAAGCGGTGGTGTACGTCCGAGCGTGACGATCCTGGACACGTTAAGCGACGTATAGTTTTATCGAGGAAGTACCATTCACCGCAAGCCTGGTCCTTCGGAGATTCCGCGAGCGGAATAGCGCGTTTCCTGGTTACGTTTCCTTCCAGCATCCCCCCCCGGCTTCCATCCCCGTTTCACTGGCATTGTGTACACGGGGTGGGCTCTGAATGGCGCGGAGGATCCGCTACGTGCGTGGCCGAGGTCAACGGACACGGAACTAGACGACGACGGTCTCAGTTCCGCTTCGGTGAACTTCTGATGACGGTCCGATTTTGATTTCGCAACGGCCGCCGAGCCGGGCCGGTCCTGTGGTTGCCACGGGATCGATATCGGCGACGGCAAATGTTAGCGAACAGAGAAAAAAGGAATGACTCCTGGAAACGGCGCAAGAAGTGTCCTTGCACTCCCCACTCCCGTTGCGGAGTCTATGGGGAAGATAGTTCTGTTTGCCCGATTTCGCTCTGAATCTCTTCGCTCGATGCCAAACAATTTTCAAATGAAAATCTGCTAGGACCAGTGTAAAATTATGGAATAGTTGTTGGATCCAGTGTGAAATTATTCAGTATATAGGCAGACATGCGTATAGTGGTCTGAGGATTTTTTAAAATATTACTCGATTGAGAATTTGAGAATTTTTTGAAAATAGAAATATAATTATATCTTTTAATGCCAATATTATTCTTCGTTTATTGTGGCGACTTCACTGGTTCATATTTAATTCACTCGTTATTGTCATAAATGCAGAATATTCGCAACAATTTTAAACGATAATTCCAAATGGTTATTTACGCAAGGATTAATGACGCTGTCGATCGAATGTTTGCTTTATTAATATTGATGATTCGATTCTGCTGACTTCCTGGAGAGACCGTCATTTTAAATGAATTATCTATTTAGTAGCTGAACACAGGTGATGTAACGAGTAATATGATCATCTGCCTTCCCGTTTCCCGCGCAAAGAACGCGAAGAAGAGAATTGATAAAAATTGCTTCTACCGTTTCCGTTAAATGGAACAAAATGAAGACGCGCTATATTCCTCAAATTAATGCAACGCAAAGTCTAAAGAAAATACAGGGGACAAGAACCTACTTACCAATAAATGTCCATCATCGTGTGCCATCTCCATCGGACATCGAACAAGGTCCACTATTTTCTTGGAAATCCACAGTCCGTCGGCGAAAATAATTTACGCAGGACCCTGTAAAGAATCGTCGAAGACTTTTGGTTGACATAAACGTCGTCAGCATCCCGTTCGAAGCCATCGCTAGATCCGCAGGCCGAAACTTCAAAAATCGCTGAGGCAAGCTCTGGACTGGTTTGCACGACCGGCTTTCCCTCTCCATTATATAAGAACCACGGGGCTGGAAATCGTCTTACTTTTGACACTGAAAAATATAGTCCCCTTGGATCTCTCTCTCTCTCTCTCTCCATATACATATATATACATGGTTAGGTGTATGTATGGATATCTCGAGGACGGAAGCTGGGGATCCACTTATCAAACACCCTATATAGAGGAGACACGGAGACGTCGGCAGGCAGTATCCGTGACCGACATTTGCAAGGCGATTAAGGGAAGCGACACGATACAGTTGACGACAGGGGTTCCGGCTGACAATCGTTGTTACGCGAAGAAGCCCTTCGTGCCGGAGAGATTACCGTCGAACTGCGGAAATGGCGCTGATGGAGGGACTTGACTTTGTCAACTGAAGCGCGAGGAAAGCTTCCTCCTGTTGCTGCCGCTATTGTTACGTAAATACGTAATACGGGGGGTGAATGGCTCGCTTTATTAAAGTTCGGCCCCGCGGTTTAATCGGCGAACCGGCGCGACAAGACGCGCCCGTCGAAACGTCACCCTTGTCCCCGTAATTAATAGGGAATTCACCTCGAAAGGCACTTTCACGACTTTCCTTTTAATCCCAGATATCAAAGCGTTCAACCAGTCGGAGAGATTTCGAAGATACTCCAGGCGAGACGCGTTCAAACCGCTATGCTCACCCTGCTGAATACGGCGCGGTTCTTTGCAAAAGTATCACTTACGTGTTCACTCAAGTTTCACATTGTCATTCACATTTCCCTTCTTCTTAACTCGACAGACAATGTTTTCACCGTACATTGTTTACATTGTGTACAGAAAATTCTGAAATCTGTTTAGAACAAACACCCAAACCAAACCACATAAAATAAAAACCAACGTATACGAAACCCTAAAGGACTCTCAACTTTCTAGGAATGAACAGGTCGCAGCTACACGCATCCGAACAGGACACACTAGATATACCCACGAATTCCTGATAACCAAACAAAATCCGCCGGAGTGCACAACATGCGCCGTGACCGATAGCATTCAACATGTCTTACTCGAATGTCCTAGATTCTCTTCACAACGTACCAGTTTTGCCATCAAAGATGACCTCAAGACAAATCTAGGAGAAGACAACATTAGAAACGTCCTCCTCTTCTTCAAATCCATCGATTTGTATAAACTATTATAAATTCACCTTTGTATAAAACACTTTTGATTGTAAATTATGTGGTCACTAATGACCTAGCTGTTAATGCGACCACATTAAAATAAACAATAAATAAATAAATAAATAAGAAATTTAGAAATATTATTCGACTAGTTAACATTTGATATAACAACGATGGATCATTTCGAAATTTATCGGTATTCTCGATTTTTACAAAAATCAGCAAGCGATTTCAAACTCTTTTTTTTCCTGCACATTCACAATGAATTGAGATGTTTGTTATCATATAATTATATAATTATTATATAATTAACGCCATTCATTATTATGTTCGTTCACAGGTTCATCACAGGCTCACAGATTGAATATTCATAATAATCTATAGACTTTCTACCATCAAGAGGCAAAAACATAATTTTTGCTCCAAAATAAAGATGATTCGACAAATTTATGCAGGCGGCGTATATAAATATTCTTGGACAATTAGCACGCAGTTAGGTGAAAATATGTCGAGAACATCAAACGGTCGGAGGACAAAAGCGGGAATTCTAAAGGTGGCTATCTGTCGCAGCCGAAATTCCCATCTCCGCTGCTGCCAGCCACAAGCTATCACCGGGTACGGTAATTCACAAGCAGCCCGCAGTTAACTCTTCGAGACAGAAATTACGCTGCTCTGTATCTGCCCGCACAGGTATCGTTGCAGTTTCGTCTTTAGACCGTTTCGAAGGAAAGAAACAGAGCATCGGACGATGCGGGCGACAGTCGCCAAGGCATCTCTCTCTCTCTTACTCTGTAGAAACATGGGCAGATTAATTTTCGTCGCGGCTAGATAACAATAAATACCCGTTAGCCTGACTAGTCTTTGCCCATCTTACCGGTATCTTTAATCAGATTTAGGTGCACTCGCCCAGAAAACTGCCCGCCCGAGGAGCCACCATTTTCTTGCCGCTGTTCGTTTAATAGCCGCGGCTGCGTTCTCTAATACGTGCAATTACGATTGTTCGAGTTACTATACAGCTTGATCGTTATCTAGACGCTTTATATCCGCGCTTTATTGCCGTAGTCCTTTGCCAAAAGGTATTACAGGCTTCCTGACAATTAATGTGGTTTTTAGTTGAGTTATTGTGTCGAGATTTATGGGTAACGCGATGCCAGAATCTATAGTTACTTCAGGTACACTTGAAACGAACGAGATCTCTTGATGGATTCTCTTTGTCGTACAATAAACGAAAACATTTATAAGTTAGCGAATATTCAAGGTATTTCGAAATCAATTTTTCCCCTTACTTTGTGTATTATAAAATAGGTTATGGCAATAGCACTTTGTATAATGGTCTGCGGTCACCCAATTTGGTCGACAAATGCTTCAGAATAAACTCTGCTATTACCCAAATGCCAAGTGACTTCCACAGCACCAAATTAACAAGATGACTGACATAAAGGATAAAAATGACTTCTCTGCCTCTCGCAGCGAGTTTCCTCTCCATTTTTGCTAATTGGAATTGCAGTTTATTAATGTACAATTTTAATGAAGGAATTCTCTATCTACGCTGAATATCGTCGAGCAGCATTTGATATTTTACTATCGTTGAAGAATTCATGCAACGAGACAGCCATCGTGGCACTCAATGACCAGTTATCCATTTTATCTGAACTTTCGGCTAGGATCTCTTGGTCCGGCGATTAATATAGTCACTGCATTTCGTCATTCGCGAATGTCGGCCGATTTCGAGCATCTGCAGCTCGTCGATCGTCGGTCTAGATACAGCCAGCTGTCTCCCCAAACATTCAGGCTTTTCCCCGCGCGCGTAATTGACACTTCCACGTTAATTAGCGACGCCGTCTAGTCATCGAGCGTCTACCCCATCATCACGGGCTAATTATCTCGTATGCGTCACAGATGTAGGCGTTGATACGAGACATTGTCCCTCGCAATATGCCCGTTAAATTGTCCAGAACCCTCTCGCTGGAAACCCGGAGAACAATCAGCAATAAAAATCCTCGGTGGCTGACGTGGTCGCCGCACGAGCATCCTCTGCTCGTCTTCGAGAATCGTGGTATCGCTCCACCGAATCAAACAACAACACGAAATTAACCGAAAGACAGAAAAGAGGGAGAGAGAGAGAGAGAGAGAGAGAGAGAGTAGAACGATGAGACCCCGAGGATCGTGCACTGATAGACAAAATTATAAGACGTTCCCAAAACGACGTAGACAAGGGCTGAACACTGTATTTATGTTGAACAACATTGCGTGTGAAACCGTGGCATTTAATTGTAATTGATGTCTTCATAAATGCAACGGATACCGTACAGGAAATTTTGAATTTAAACAATGGCAATAGAATTTCACTTTCACTAGAGACTCTACTCACGAGATAGTGTTTGGATCTAAAATAGGAGATCGTAGAACGGCTGCTTCGCGCGAACGGGTTTATGGACTGACTTGATAGTTTCGTCCACTAGTGTAGCGTAGCGGCAACGCACACGAGGGTCGGATTCTTCGTTAATTGAGATGCCGGGAACGATTCACCCTTAGCAGGGCCACGGTGGCTCCCGTGCCGACGATAAATACTCGTCTTCGGCCGCTTTGTCCGTCGACGTATCTTCATCCAGATTCGGGGTAACGCCACAGCCACTGAAACCGCTTCCACGTACCGGGGTCCGGCTAGATGGCGGCCAGGGGGGCCGGTAACCCCGTCTCTCATTCTTTTCGGTAGTAATATCACTGTATAATTACAACTCTTGCGGTTACGAGGGCCGAGGCAGGCCGGCCAGCATTTTTCTTATCTCGTCCGCCGCTACACTCAGCCACGGCCACTTATAGCGAACATAATAGGGTTCTATTCCGGACCAGGCTCTCTTATCTGATGTGCCCTGACCGGCTTCCCCCGGGACCGACACTTATATGGAGCATGTAGCTGAAGCCACGCTACCATCGACCCGGCGCGCGGCGTTTTCCTTATTGGCTCCATCCTCCTGCTCTCCTGCGAGAACGCTCTCCGAGGAGCACATCCGAAAAGGGACTCGATGGGATCCTCCCTTCGTCCTCTCATCCCCCACAAGACCCGCCATGGTGCCCGGCTACCGAAACAATTCGGTTACTTTCTGAATACGTGGACAACGGACGCGCTTCCTTCTGCGTGCACCGACGGCAGCCATCTTCTTCGAATCGCAGCGTCTACGGTTATCTCGCCCACGGGTAAATTGAAAGGGAATTTCAACCTAGTTTGCTACCCCCGTGGTCCTCTTCGCTTCCAGCCCTCCACGTCTTAAAGTTCTGATTGGTTATTGGCTGGATTTTCGAAGAATGGGCCAGTGCGAGTTTCCTTTTCGTTTTCAGTCGATTGTAACGCTATTGGGCAACCGCTGGTAGATCAAGATAACAAGTCTTAATTTCATGCAGGGAATGAACATTTATGATTGATGTACATTGTACGTATTACGCAGGTGTAAACGGTAAAAAATTGGCTTTCATTTTCCCTTGAGAAAATGACGTTCCAAATGACCTGATATTACGTATCAAATTTATCTTTTAAGGTACTATTTTCTCGAATAAGGTCCTTTCATTTTGTGGAAGTTTTATGATGCTCATTTCAGCAAACGCGTTCCACGAAAATTTGTTTCCCCAAAATGGAAAATTCTCTGAATCACCTTCTACCATTTTTCGTCAGTCAATGAAAAATATTAGAAAATTATAACGCATCCTCGATACGAAAATGATGCATAATAGTTGATTAAAAGAAAGCTTGTTCGTAGTTTGTTTTATATTTTCCTTCTCGTGGTTTATCATTGCTTTTTTCACGCGGACGTTTTTTCCTTTCGCGGTTCTGTAGACAATTTTTGCGGTGTCAGCTGTACGATGAAAAAGTTGGATCAACGGCAGTTCGACCGCAAAATTTATACGATTCTCGCGGCAATAATGACGGCGCTTTTCTGTTTACGAATTCAAGGATTGCCGCCGCGGGAAACCGGCGAATTTATGTGTCTCTTGCGTGCCACCGTCGAACAATTTTCCCACAGTGAATGTAACGGCGCAGCGGCTACGCGAACTCGGGATTTTTTCATATTTTGCCCGCAGGCCAATTGGATTTTTTTCCTCGGGGCGACGGCTCGCATCAAAATTCCGCACCGCGGCAAGATGCGTTGATTCGCATCGGGTCGGGAGAATCATCCGAACCAAATGCGCATCCCAGAAACACGTTCGTTAGAAAAATATGCTACTATCGGAACCTCAAAACCATTCGCTGAAGAGAAATTCATCGGTTCCGTTCAGAAAATATTATCCCACTGAATATGACAGTAGAATCCTTGTCCTTGTCCAAATAAAGTTTTATTGACGCGAGACTTTTGAGAATAGTTACATAAAAATTTTTCCGCGCAAAAACAGTAAGTTCTCTCTCTGCCATCTTACACAGTAGTTGCCCACTGTAGGGAGCGGCGAGGCCGCGCAAGGAAATATGTACAATTAGGGGAAGCTCGAAAGCAGTAAACTCCAAGTTAAAAATTAAGGGGCACGGAACGAAGCGTAGAGGAGAGTTCAACGAGAATTTTTCGGCGGAACATTGGCAGCGAGGCACAATGCTGGGAACGCGTGCCAACAGAGAGACCATGAAAGAAGTCGGGAAGGGAATTAGCCGGTGGCGTGTTTAATCACTGAAATTTCCCTCGAAAGCGAGCAACCAACTGCTGCGAGGTAACCGCGGGGCTGGTGTTTCCATTTCCGCGAAACTCGCCCACCGTTAGTTGATTAAACAGCTCGAAGCTACTATTCTTATAATGAAGCGTAACGCGGTGGGCGAGTATCGAAGTATCTCTAATTAAAAACGATACTCCGCTGCCGAGCGACAGAGCCAAAAAGAGCATCGGGCAGAAATTCGAAAAGAGATTCGAGAGACACCGCGCCGCGCCATGGGCGTAAAATTTAGTCAAAGTGGGAAACGCGTTGCAGCTGCGTGCAGCAGCTCGACTGCAATTAGTCGGCATTTATTAAACCGAAAAATTTATTCGTCGCTCCCCGGCCATCCCCCCGCTTCCGACGGTTCTCCAGCCAGGAGTCGCTAAATTGTTTCGCATTCTTGGCCGCTGTTAATCGAATTACCCGAGTTTCGGCGCGAAATTCTGCAGACGGCGAATGAATTAAGGTCGGCGAAGGGAGCGGGAGGACGGACGGAAAGTCGGGTACCGTTTCGCGAAGGCCTTCCCGACGATTCCGCATCCGCACCGGATCAATCGAATTACCAACGGACGAGGAAAACGGCCGAGTAATTGCGGCCGACACCGTAAATTTGCCAAAAAATCGCGTGCCTGTTAATTAAACCGGACCTCGATCGACCCCGACGAAGATAGCGCGGCCACGATTTTACGAGGTTTAATTAACCTTCGGCCGGTACACTGACCACCTTTTTTGTTCTCCCAGCCGAACCGGACTCTGAACACCCACCGGTATACTTTCGATCCTCGTTTCTGTCATTGCGAGACTCGCGGGAATTGATTCTTTCAACGACGGACACGCACGTAACCTAGCTCGGATTGCTATCTGCGCGAGACAATTTGTTTGCGGGACCTGGGTCCGATAGCAACATCCCCGTTCCACAAACCACATTATTTTATTGATAAACGTGCTCGCGCTGCGCAACGACTATTTTGTACCTGGCTATGCAACGAGAATAATTTAAATGTAAATGTCGATTGGAAGAGACCCGGCTGCATGATTAATAGGAGACGATAATGCTAGTTTGGAACGGTGAAGCGAAACTTGTGTCGGTATTGTTAGTTCGATCATTGTTTACGCGTTCTGCTTATGAATTTTAACGTTGCCGGCCGGTATTTTGTCTGAAAAAATGCTGTGTGTGTTCGATTTGACGTTGCTATTGAAATTTCTTCACTTGTTGACTGTGGACTTTACGAATTTATACTGTGTAGTGTACATTAAATTTTTTTAAATTGTTTGCCTCAATAAGAGCACTGTAATTAAAAAAGTTAAAAATACCAATTAAACATCATATCGTCTAAAGAATTTAGGTCTAACTTTTTGCAAATTGATGGAGTTCATAGATTTCTTGCAATACTTCTTTGCTCGAGTACATATTGCCATAAAAATCCTATGTAATCCGAATCAATTCAATCCCGTTATTATAAAGGGATATACATTAGTTTCGATTAGAGCACGGTAGTTCCAGCATCAAGGGTTAAGTTTCAGCGAGTTTCGCCGGTATTTGCGTGGAATCGAACACGGCGGCGGACGATTCCGCACAACGATCTAACAAGGAAGTTTCCGTTTGGCAGCCCATAGGTCCCACAGCGCGTTACATCGTTCGCGAAGATTCCCTCGTCAAAAACAGCCGGCCGTGTCCCGACGCTATCGGTGTCCTTAATGTCGAAAGTTTCGCCGGGGCCGCCCCTATCTGTGCCAAATGAACGAATTTGCCGGAGTTAGCCGTGATAATAAAGTTCTTTTTTTGGTCGGGTCCCCCGTCCGTCCCCCTCTGGGACCGGGCGATGGCCAGGACAAACAACAGGACGCGGGAAAAGTTGCGGACAGAGCGCGGCTTGCGGCTGATAACGATTGCTCCGCGAAAATAAAGAGACCGGCCGAGAATAACAGCCCCCGCAGTTGTAAAGTTTCGCCCGAACGAACGTATATCTGGCGATACTTGAGAATTACGACCCCCTAATCTGTCGATGTAACGACTCCGCGTATTCCTCTAGAATGGCCGCGATAGAACCGTCATTCCGTCGGAAAACGAGAATTGTCAAACTCCCTTCTTAAAAATATAAAAACCAACCCATTCGACTCCTGCTACGATTCTATAGTACCTCGACTTCTTTTGCCATTTGACCATTGTTATTTAAGACTCCGTAAACAGCGATTAACCTCCATTCTTCAACCATTCCTTTAACTTCTACTCACTTAATACATATTCGGAGCATTATGCGAGTATATTAAGTTTTAACTTGAATGGGGCAATTTAAGAAAAGTTCCATTCGTCGCAGGAGGTGCCAGGTCACCAAAAATTCGCATTTTACTGACCTTGCTAGATAATTTTTCTCTTCCGGGGACGAGCAGGACCGTTCGACGCTCAATCGCTGGCAAACTTCCGCAGGGCCAATCGAAAGTTCGCAAAGCAAAAAACGCCGCGACGCTGGCAGCATATCCGGCGACCTTGCCGAGCCATTTGTCTTCCCGGGCTCGGTGGACGTTTCAATCAAATCGGAGAGCAACTCCGGAACTAGAGATGACTCTATTTACAAAGAATCGGACGTTTTCCGACATGGTTCGGGAGACATGAATCTTCCGTCGATTGGTAATATTGAATAACCACCAATCTTCGTCTCTCTCGGTAAGATTGTGTCTTCAATTGCCACTGTAAAGCGTTTCTGATTTAAAAAAAAAAATACAGTTCAATTTATTCGACACAGAACAGCAACAACAGAATTCTAAATTCTGTTCCAGACGGCAGCTGGCAAAATGAACGTAGAAAGCAAGGCACGCACAAGGTATCCTCGAGGAATTCTGATTTAAAGAGGACCTCCCAGTCTCTCGACCACAATGATCTCCTTTATTCGGGGAAATGATGCCTACAAGCATCACAAACTCGCATCGAGCTCCTCGAAGCATTTTTCCCGTGCTTGTTTCCGAGGCGTGCGACAATTAAACGATGCGCCGGGGACAAAGGGTTGCGCAGGATAGGGGACGTTGATCCGGCGAGGACAAAGCAGAGCCGTTCGCAGGATCCTGCCGTTATCCTTCGGCGAATGGAGTCAGCGGACCTTAGAGGCAAGCACAAAAGAGCGCGCTCCCGCGATCGCTCGGTTAACTTATCTGTCCTTTTGCCCGGGGAACCACCCCAGGTTTCTCTTTCTCTCTCTCTCTCTCTCCTCTTTCGCGATCAAACGCGCTCAATGCTCGCGTCTTTCGCTCGCGCGAACGTCCACGTGTCCTCCCGGTTTGTCATTGTGAGATGGAAAACGGTCCCGATCGCACGGATACGGGACACCCGTCAGGTGAAGCACGAGGGTTCCGATTCTTTTTTTCTACCGAGACTCGGATCGTTTCATAGAGCTGTCTACATCCTGCGGAGGAGCTAGGGACGCAAGAGACGAGCCAGGTAATCGTGTCTAGCACACGGAGAAGATGGCAATTCTCGATAGCTCGGAGGACATCGAGCTTCCGAGAATTTTGGAAGCCCCAGGTAGACAGAGGGTTCCTGAGTACATGCAAATTTTTTGAACACGAGGAAACGTTTGTCTGAAGAAGCAGTCACGTCCTTCTACACTATTTTCAGAACAAGCAAGCTTCAAATCGACCAATTAACCCTTTGCACTCGAATGGCGACTCGGAGGCGCCACTAATAATTCTGATACCGTTATTAAAAATATTTGTTGCATTATTAAATTTGTATTTAACATGTTAATAAACCGCTGAAAGTATTGTACGAGGTATTGTATCAGTTTTATATCGATAACACTAAGAAAATCATATAAAATGGAAATATTTTAGGCCAGAAGAAAGATTCGGGTTTTAAAAATTAGAATAGCACCGAGTGCAAAGGGTTAAAGGAGGATTGTAGAAAATGGTAAAAATCTAGATAAGCAAGTGAAATAATAATGGTACAATGTATGAAATATTTTTTATCTGATAAATATACATATATATATATACATACATTTTTATATATATTATATATATATATATATAAAATGGATCTGACCGTGTCAATCGACTCAATAATTTTCTAGAAAGTCATCGCTACTGTATTTTGACTGTTCCGACAGTCCTAGTGTCGACACAGTGTCAACGTGCAGAACCGACATGTAACGCGAGACAGTGAACGGTCTTTTAACTCGGATATTTGCAGTCGTTAAAATTGCGACAACGTGGCTGTTGGCAATTTCGCAGGTTCGTTGATTTCCAGCGATCGCGCGGACCGCGTCATCGAAATATTATGACGTGTCCGGTGTCCGGCCGCGTCCGATCTTCCATTATCTAAATCAATCAGCTATGGATTCGGAATCGGTCCGCGGGGCTACTCAGCGGTATTCGCAAGTAGAATCAATACTTGATAACGGACCGCGCGGCCGCTTGATAGAATAATGAATGATAATGCGCGATAATTATTCGGTTAATCGTTCGACTTAATTATTGAAATTGCACGGTCAATCGTTGGATGGGCCGTGGCGCGATAATTAATGGCGCGTTTCTGCCGGCCTTATCGCGTCGCGGCCGAACTTTATATTCCGCCGGCCAATTTCGCTAATTATCGGTCACTTTTAAACCGTCGAACCGAATTATTTGACGCGGGCCACACGCGTTAAATGGAATCAAAATTCTCGGCCGGAAAGGAGCTCTCGCTCCGGACGCCATCGGCGACCAAGCTATCCGACACGGTAACGAGAGAGAAACCCGACAAAGAGAAAGTGAGGGACAAAGGTAGACGAAGCATCGAGTTCGATCTAATACGGGCTCGGCGAGAAATTGAAAATTAATCGTAACGATCGCTCTGGAAAATTGAAACACCGGATCGTCTATGAGTCGTTTCATTCAATCCCTTTGCCAGCAGCCACCCACACCTTCTTTTTTACGGCAACAGATCCTCACCAACACTACCGGTTAATCTGATTCTCCGGTAATTTCGCGTCATTCCACGCGGAACAGCCCGTCGACGAAATGGATCGGAATTGTTATTCAAGGTCCACGAGATAATGAAGATGGAAGTTGAGAATTTTCTGGTACACGTAGATGTCGCGATCCGGTTCGAATCGATTCTCCCGGGCGAAATTGCAGACGCAATCTATTTCGGTATCGGTGATTGCGTCTTAATCTGCCCGCAAGTAACATCTTCGTTTTTCAATTTATTATCTTCTGTGCGAGAGAAAAATTTTCTGATTACTCAACCTGCGCGTAATCCACGAAGATAGTTGTACGAGATGTGTAATAGATGGCAGAGCAAAAGAGATGAGAGAGCAAAGTGAATTCTTCGTGTGCAAATAGAGAGGAGGATGCCGCGCGTTGACGATGGAAAGCTTTGCCAGAGCCGTCGAGCGAGCCCGCGGGACAAAGTAGCCGGGAGCGGGTAACACTTTCTAAATAAAGTTAACTAAATATCTAATGGACTCGTGGTGTTTCGACTATTTGCGTGGTAGGCGGCACGGAAGCGACGACAATATAAACAGGCGAGCACCGGGCGGCGTCAAAGCGGTCGATGGCAAATTAGACTGCGCTCTAAACAAGGCGCAAGCCTATGTTAAGGCGCACGGGTACACTTAACCGGGCGCAATCACGGGCCAGAGTTTACCTTGTCCGGCCTGGAATAGGGTTAATGCGCCACACGAGCGAAATTAGTTTCGCTAATTTAATCCTGATAATGCGCCGATGCCGTTCGATTAATCGCCGACGGACTGGTGAGCCTCGATTCCAGGGATCTCGCGATCTTCCGACATCGATCCGTCGGGATCCACGATTTATCGGAGGAAAACCGATCCGGAGATGCTGCGCGAAGATAAACTGGCTTAGATTGCTCCTCTGACACAATGAACGCGAGATCAGTTCCCGTATGCTGTTCTATTTCTCGATTAGCGTCTTCGCTCCCGAACGTCGACGTGAATCGTCTTTTCAAGACACAGTTAATTTAGCTCTCGATAGATGGAGAAAATTTATGCTGTTATAGAACGACAGGATGTAATAAAATGAATGTTTGATCGCAGTTTAGCTCTATATACTCTAAATGGGATAGCCGGAAAATTAGCTATTATCAACAACAAATTGTTTGGCAATAATGCAACTAGTCCATAATAGCTTTCAAGAACTAACATAGCGGAGTTGATGTATTTCTCGTTGGTGCACCGTAGAGTACATCAAAACACACCATAATGGATCATTGTTATTACTAGTATTATTGTCCCACGGGGCATGATGAGCATATTAATCGAACATATTAATATTAGTTCAGTGCATTTCAGTTTATGCACCATATTCAAATATGCGTATTAATAGCCATGCGTACCGCTGATCGACGGATGCTGTTTTCTATTATTGAAATCCTTGTCTCGACGAAATGACAAAAACACAGTGGAAATTGGTCCATTTTCTGTCTAGTGGATGTTTGCTAGCGAATGAGCGTGCAATTCATATTAAACGAAGAAATAATGAATTCTGCTGCACCGTTTCACAGATTTTTGGGCGATCGGAAGTGTAATCGCGCGGATAATCTGCGGTGTTCCTTGTTGTCCGGCCATCTGTCTTGCGGGTACGCGTCGTAAACGGGGGGCCGGCGTGACGCCTTCTGCCGCATACGAATTTTATTACGTTTTACGGAGCCATTTGTCGTTGGTACCCGTTTATCGGTCGGAACTTGCACACGAGCCAGTCCGCGCACGTTTCGAACTCGTCATCAAAGAATTGAAACCCGGAACGTGCGCGACGTGCCTTTGTACGCTGCAATAAAAACTGTTCCTACCGCTTCGCCGCGTCTCTAACGAAATTTTCGATCCTGATAAGGTAACGGAATTGCAACCCGAATTACCCAAAACCTTGTCTCTCGGACGTTGTTAATTCCTGGCTGTCTCTTTACGCGCGGATCGATATCCTTTGCCTCCGAACGAAGACACGATTTAACAGCGCGGTGATTGGTTTCCACGGCGTCTTCGTTGTTGTAAAAAAATGCAATTACAATTTCATACGATTCGCCGCCAGAAGCCTCTTACTGTTGTTTTTTACGGGATATGCCCGCGGGATTAGTCTGCGCTCGGTTTATAGCTCCGCAGAGGGAGAGAGAGAGAGAGAGAGAGAGGAATTACATCCAATTCTGAGAAATCAGATTAACAGCATTATTCTGCGAATGTAATTTACGCAGTTTACAGACGCATTATCTTCCCATTGATTGGATGGATAATGAAATCAATTGAAATAACGTTTTATTGAGCCAAAATCGAGTTTTGAACATATTTGATTCGGTTTTACGGACTGGAGCCCATCATATCGACGCGGACACAAATTATCTGCGGTCCACGATTATTGCAGCGTTATTCGACCGTTCTTTGTCGCGGATCCTGTTTCCTACTCCCATCATCGCCGTGAAAGCATCAAATCCACGATCTTTTAGTCGAAAATGTTTAGATACAGATTTGCTAAGACGTTTCGAGGTCGCGCGCGACTGATCAAACTGACTTCCAAACGAACCCTGGCAAACGTCTACTGGAGTAACACGTCGACGTGTTAGGAGGACATTTTCTGAAGACATTTTTGGATCGTAGACGCGGCATTACGAGTCACGTTCGTTTGTCGCAGCCACTCGCCGAGATACATTGTCGCCAGCGCGTCGCGCCCAATCGAGAAACTTTTTAATCTTACCGCGGCGAGAACGAGCAGATGCTTTCAAGCTTTTTGTTCGGGCCACCCTCTGCCACCCTGTTTCAACCCCGTCGAGCTTTCGTCCGCCGATCGAACAGCGAATTTTTACTCATCTCGCGGCCGAACTTTCGCTCGAGAGATTTCGAGCAGCGCCGTCCGATTTTTCACTTCCGCCTCCTCGCTCTTTCTTCTTCGTTGTCCAACCCCTTACTCGTCTGTATTAACGACGGGTTAACCGAGATGGAGTTCACGCTTTTTTCCCCGTTGAATCGCGTCGCGCCACTTGTCTCCCCGTAAGAAAACCGACGTCCACGCTCAACGGACCTCTCCACTTTCCACGCCACGACTTTTAAACGGCATCACCGCCCCCGCGCTCTTCTCTTCTTGACTCTCTCGCGCGTCCCTTTTCCTTGGGAAAAGACCGATGTAAAGGGGAAAAAAGTTTGTTCGACGATGGTGGCTCGCCGAGGCCCGTCAAAGGCGAACCACCCCCGTCGGAAGGCGGCCAACTTCAGTTGCGAATGAAACTCTGCGATTTATTCCCCTTGATCGTCCCTTGAAACAGATTTATTCCTGACGGCGGGCTGCTTAGTCCCCAGATCCGTGATAGGAAATGCTCGGTGTAATGATTAATACAGGTTATCCCATGTGAAGCTTCGCACGCAATTATTTCTGGTGGTGGTCACAAATCTTCACTAGGTGGACGCGCTTCCCTCTAGCTAACAATGAGATAAATTTTGAACGTCAGTAAATGCTCTTGAATGACCTCGGCATACGAAAGTGTTGTAATGAATTCGTATCGGGATAGGCTACACGTTTACCTAAGTAAAAACATACAGTTCTGTATAAAAGACAGAGTTAATAATGTTGCAATTAACAAATGTGCTTTTATCATCCGAACTCGTCAAATAAACGAGGTTAGACTGTACTATGAAACGTCGCTAATTCTAAATAAAAAGACACAGAACCGTATAAAAGACAGAGTTAATAATGTTGCAATTATCAAATGTGCTTTTATCATCCGAACTCATCAAATTAACGAGGTTAGACTGTACAATGAAACGTCGCTAATTCTAAATAAAAACACACAGAACCGTATAAAAGACAGAGTTAATAATGTTGCAATTATCAAATGTGCTTTCATCATCCGAACTCATCAAATAAACGAGTTTAGACTGTACAATGTGTTGAAGTCAAAATGTTGTAAAATAAAACTCAAGAATTTTGTAACATTGTAATGGGTGGCGTGCGTCACGTCGAAGTGACGATCGACGATCAAAAAAGACGATCGGCAGCCGGAGCGACGAACAAAACAAGAGTCGCGAGCTCAGTTCGACACTAGAGTCGGTTTAGGCAGGATATACCTGGTGCTGTTACCATTAGAATAAAGTTATATTGAAAAGTTACCTATTTCACTAAACTGATTTATTCCACTAAACATCATATCCCTTAACACAATGAAACATCGCTAATTCTAAATAAAAAGACACAGAACCGTATAAAAGACAGAGTTAATAATGTTGCAATTATCAAATGTGCTTTTATCATCCGAACTCATCAAATTAACGAGGTTAGACTGTACAATGAAACGTCGCTAATTCTAAATAAAAACACACAGAACCGTATAAAAGACAGAGTTAATAATGTTGCAATTATCAAATGTGCTTTTATCATCCGAACTCATCAAATAAACGAGTTTAGACTGTACAATGAAACATCGCTATTCCAGTAATAACGTCTGAAAGGGCGTCGATAAAGTCTTTTGTGCCAACGAATGGCCGAAAGAACCAGCGTGACAAGGCCAAAACCAACAGCGTAAATCGAGGAACATGTTCACCGTCGATTTCACGGTGGATTTCTCGATCGTGCGGATCGATTCGATCCTAGACCTTGCCGAGCGACACCGTTTCTAACGAAGCGGGGGAGTAGAAAGTTTTTCCGTCTGCGGGTCAGCGGCGCGTAACAGCCGACAGCGAGCCCCGAAGTTCCATGGCTCTTTCGGTGTGGGTCCGGCATCCATTTGCGGGGCGAGGGGGTACGCGGGGCACGGTTTTGTTTGACGAGTGAAAAAGTTCTCTTCTTGGGCCGATTAAGCCGCCCGCCGCGAAACGAGCGAGCGTCGCGACGCGACGTCGTATCCGGACGGTTTCTTCTAGACGTCGGCGAAGTTTCGTCCCAGGATCCGTGTTTCCCGGAAACGGCAACGCGCCGTGTCAAGTCGAGGGATCTCTCGCCGTGAAAACATCCAACCCCCGCGTTTCCTCTTTATCGCTCCCTCCCCTCCCGATCCCACCTTCTTCGCCACGGCGTCGACAGATTAAAAAACTTCGCCGCGGTGTGAATGTCGGCGGGGGGGACGAAAGTGTCGGCGAACGAAAAAACCAGACCTCGCGGCAAGCCCCCGAATCAATTTGCGGATCAGCCGGGATGCTCATTTCCGCTGGAAGTGGTCTAGTGGAACCAATTTTTCCTGGAACTCGACGGAATCGTCGGAGAATAACAAATCGTGTCGCGCTTCGGCGACTTTTCTATCATTTAGTGGCGGTTCGTAAATGTTAAGCGGCGCTTCAGAGTTATTGAAGTAGTGCGCGTTTGAGCGTCCACTGTTTGCACGTTTAAGCTGTCCGCCGATATCCCTCCAATTAAAGAAATTTTTTTATTTCCTGTAAGTGAAATTGAAGACCTTAATGCTTCATAAATTGAATCTATACGGTTCCATGTATTGTAGATTTGGTCGGTGAATATTTGAAGAACAAGGTGCAGACGGGGAATACAGATAAGGAACATTTTAAAACAAAAATTAAAGATTACGCAGGTTTGTTCGCGCGAAGAACACGGCGCATTTACACCGTAATCTGCGACACCGTGTGTACTTAATTAACGGCCCACTTGCAGACACTCGTCAGTGTCCCGTGACATGTATCACGGACCTAATTAGGATCAGTTAACAGTAATGCCAGTATTGATTTTACCATAACGGCGCAGAATAACATTAATTACACTGTAGCAACATCTGCAGCGAAGCAACCTGGATAATAGGGAATAGGTGAGATTCAACGTTCAATTAATTCAGCCTGTCGGCATAAAATCTAATGCCGCTATATACAGAGCTCCGGTTATGTGCGCGAGAGATTCCTTCAGAATCGCAGATACGGCCTGGGCACCCGTACAATGTAACGTTCTTCAGCCACCACCCTCGACACAATAAACCGCAGCGAATGTTTCAAGATCGATTCTCTGCAACAACTTTACGGTCGTAAAGGCTTTGTTCCCGGATAACAATAAACTTTTTGTTCTTCGGAGGTTGGGAGAAAATTGTTTTCACGCGTCCTCGCGCTCTGTGCCGGCATTCGCAAGGTGTCGTTCACTGCCTCTATTATGTTCTATCGACAATTAAGCAGTATTATTCTGTCGAAAACAATGCAAATATGGGCCCCCGAATTCAATTAATTGGACACGAATACCCGATTCCCCTTGGCGAGAATTGTTTATTAAAGGAATACCGGAACGCGAATTTCATGGATCAAGAAATTAAAAACCGTTCTACGAAGTGGCCATTGCACTGCTTTTGTGCGCTCCTAATTAAACAATATTATCGAGAAACTCATTAGTTAACCTCTCAGCTGTTTTACAGTTTCAGTAATTGTCAAAGGATCGAAACAGAAACATGTTATTTCAACCCTTACGGTAGTTTCAGCTTAAAATAGCGAATGGCAATTACCAGCGGATTTTTACGCAAAACAATGAACGGCAACCAAATAGAAATTTTATTGTTCTTTTTATAATTTTAATAAGCCGGGAATTGTACATCGAAGCTCTTAAATTCTTTAAATCTGTCACCTGCTTTTAATTGTACCTACTCTGTTTTACCAGAAATGCATAAAAGCCACCGTCTTTTAATTACATTTATCATGCGACAATGCTTGCCACGAGCCAATAAATCGTCATTTCTCCGGAACGAGTACATTCACCGTACAAAGCCGACAGGCAATAGCGTTTACCGTTCAAAACGATAGTTATTACAGTTAACCCACAACAAAAAAAAACGTACAAAAGGTTGAAGCTACAAAGAAGCGATGTCGAAACTGCACTTCCTCTCACTCGGCAAACATTAAATCGATATTTCGGGAACGTGAAAACCCAAAATCCGGTCAGCGAAACGTTCCGGTCGACGCGGCAGCGAGTATTTCGAAAACAGAGCGTCGCGTTCCAAAAACAGTTCGTCTTTGACCATCGACGGAGGGGTTGCGGGGGTGGTGGCCGAAAAAAACGTCGTTTTCGATCGGTGTGCGGGTAAAGCGCGAGGTCGAGTAAATTCGTCAAAGGCCTTTACGGGGGTGAACGTGTTAAGGGACGCACATATTCGCGGGGGTGGATGCGTTAAGGGGGAGGATCTCGCGGTTCGCGCTTACGACGTGCACACAGGAAAGTTTTTTAATATTTCGAGCGTACCCTTTCACGGGGACGATTCCCGACTTGACACAGCCCGTCAAGAACTGGCAGCGTGTCAAGGGGTGTTGCAAACCATCCCGGTTTCACTCTCCAGTTTGTTAGCATACCACGGATCTGTATGCGCAAGACATTTCCGTGGTTCGTTTTGTGGTAATTGGAATTAGACGAAAATTTGTCTTGTTCGCTTAGAATTCTATCACGTGTGAATTTTCTTTTGATTCAACGATAACATTTTTTAAAATATTGTAGGCGTTGAAACTTCTGATCCTCGTGTCTCCTCTCGGAATCAGGATTTACGAAGAAAATAAAATTAAAGTAACTAAACGAGGTAAACACGTGTGGTCCGCGAACGTGAAAGGTTTAATGCTGGCAATTTTTCAATATTTCAAGCGAGCTGACGGTTTCTCGGGGACGATTCGCGACTTGACGCGGCGCGTTAAGAACTGGCAGCGCGTCAAGGGGTGTTACGGGGGTGGTTTTGCTCTCCGTGTGTCGGCTTCCCCGACGCACACCTCGCCGTCGGATCCTCGGATAGCCTGGACGTTGGAACGACGTGTGACGGTGGAGATTTCATCCGGGAGATCCACGGGAAACGCTGCCGAGAGGCTTGAATAACCGGCGGGGGAGAAAGGATGCATCCGCCGTTCCGCTCCGTGCCGCGCGCGAGGAAACGCATCACGCTCGCGAGTACACAGCCTCCATCCCCGTAACTAGGCTACCGTATTCTCGAGGGCCCGTGTCAAGCGTGAAAATAGAATTTTTAGCGCAACCCTCGGCTAACACACTTACAACCGTAAAATTCGTTTCCCACGTTTCCCAGCCGCGCCTCTCCGCCAACGCGCCGCGCCCCCGGGAATCGAAAGAGCGTTACGATGCTTCAGACGGATTCTATGGAAGCTTAACCACTCGCTGGATTTCTTAACCCTCCTCGAGAACGTACCGTCCCGCTCGCTGGTGCACACTGTCGAAAAGTCTCCGGGCGGAATTTTTCTTTCAGACGCGGCGATGACGCGATTTTCGATTCGTCGGTCGGGCTAATTAGTGTGAACTCTTTGCTGGAACCTGTACCAATGGCGTCGACTTTGGTGGAGTTAGTTGTTCGTGACACATATTTAACTGCAGTTGGTTTTGCACGGCTGTCACGATTTTTGCTATGTTAGTCACCAGAGTTGGGCAAACATTTTATTCGAATAAACATTTTTGCCCAACTCTGTTAGTCGCATTCAAATTTTTATTCATTAATGCTTCTAGACATATTTCTAGAAGTTACAATTTACGTGAATCGTCGGAAATAAACATTTCAGATCGCAACATTGAAATTGTCCGATTAATAAAACTTGGGCTCTCTCTTTATACGGAGAAGAGACGACTACTGTTTGACGAAATCCATTCTATAAAAAGTACACTTTCCTTTTTTATGCAATTTTTATGTCGGCCGCGAGTCCGTTGAAGATCCAGGGAAAGAGACGCGGAAAAAATTTAATGTCACTGCTTTGAGGGACTTTTCGTACCACGTCATCCATGATAAAAGAATTTTGATCGGTCTGCTGACGACAAGAGTAATAGGGGTTGGAGAGATGTATGGTTCAACGTGTACCTAAATATCCAGACCCGGGTAACGAATTTCCATTCGGGGTAACAAAATGTTCGCGGCAGTTTAATTATACTTTACAATTTGTATAAAACGTAATAGAACGTACCGAAAATGTTAAATCTCTATATTCTCTCAATTTATAAAACTGTCAATGGGGCATTAATGGAAATTTTGCATGATTTTTGTTACGATAATTATTTCACTAAAAAATTAGAATTGCTTATCCAAAAAATTCGTTTCGTTTCTAATTAGTGCAAACAATGTAAATTAAACTTAGCTTTTTCAGGGAGCAAATTGCGGGGCTACGTAGACGCAATTTTCGGAAGTAATGAAACGACAACGAACAGATTACCACGTTGTTTGCATACGCTCGTGTCATTTCACGGCATTAATAATAAATTTATATTAAAGAGATCGATAAGCGAATTTTCCATAGAAATTACGAATCGAGTAGTTTGATGGTGAATCTAGTGTCGAGGAAGTAGCAGCGAACGAAAGTTTCTCTTCCCCTGTATCCAACGGGGAAGCGGCCGTGGAAAAAGGGTTGTTTGACTGTCTCGACGAGCCATGAATCACTATGACGCGTTCACGGTCCCCGATGACACGAGCAATCGCGCCCCTTCCACAGGATCGCTTTGCGCCTCCGTTTTCCCAGCCACCCCCGTCACACAGAGATCGCGACCTGCGACGCATAACAATTCGCGTCTCGGTGGCATCGTTTTATCGCATTAACGCGACCTTCCTAGCCCCCATACCACCCCTTATCCTCCAGTTTCTTCCCTTCAGCCAGTGACAATGACCTCGTCTAGGCGCTCTCGGCTGGCCGCTAGGAAATTCGAGAGGGATGCAAATTAGCCTGGGCAAGAGAGTTACGAAGACTTTCCTCGTCTCGTGGAATTACTTTACTTCTGCGGGCGTAGCTCGTGCGAATCGCTTATTAGTGCACGGCGTGACCCGAAATAAAACAATCCGCCCCGGCACAATAATAATAACCACGGAAAAGTGAAACAGCTTCCGCAAGGTTTATTTGTTTGTTACTCGGCAAACACAGGCCGGCCGGATCGATTCGAAATGTGGCATGTCGGTAGACAATGGGCCAGATTAACATATAAGCCATCACGCATCCCGAATTTCAGCCGTGCTCCCGAGGGAAACTCGATAAACCTCGTAGACAAAACTAGAATACCCGTCGGGGTTAGCAACGAGCCGCGAACGTAGAAATTCGTGTAAAATTCGATCTTTTGATATCCCTTTTTGCCTGCGTCTCAGATTATCATTCATCCTATATTATTTAACATTATCCGGGGATAATCTTGCGCGGCTCTCGCCCGGCTGAATGGTTGATTAACCATCAACGAAGATACATTACGGCGGCAGTCGCCGTGAATGCGTTAATAGGTTTCAACGGGGTAAAATATTAACCGCGTTCAATTCTCCTCGCAATATAATATCATCCATCCCGCTCTCGCAACTGCATCCCGGCTACCCCTCTTGCAACATTAATATATCACGAGTCCTGTGATCTATGAACAATTGACCAGCATCCATCCAGCAACTCCCGCCGCATCATCTGTCCCGGGGGAGGTTCGAGGGGGTGGCACGAAGTCGTAGTAGCCCGGATTCGTTGTAGACGGCAAGGAAACCGTCCGGTTTCTCGCAATTTTACCTGAATCCAGCGTTTCCCGCAGAACGCTTCCTCCCGGCGGGTTTTCCTCCCTGTTCTTCACCCCCGCGTGTCTCTGTTTCTCCAGGGTCATCGCGTCGGTCGTCTTGCTGTCCTCGTCGACGCGCGTCCTTGCCAATTTGCTCGTCTTTGTCCATCCCTTACCCTTTTGTCTCGCCCGTGTCCGACCACTCCTCTCTCTCCACACCCCTGTTCACCCTCTGTTCAACCCCCCGTTCTGCCCCACGGTGTTTCCTGTCTCTGTCCCCCTTTCGCACGCGTATCCGTGCGTCTCTGTTGACGTCATCCCGAAACTCAGAGGGGATACCGGTCGGCCTATCCGACCGCAGGATGGACTGGATGGAGAACGGGATACGGTCAGGCCAGCCTGTTACCGTGGTAACGCGATACAGAAACTAAATTCCGTATGTACTCGGGGCTAAGTGCGGCCCCGGCCAAAATTTCCGTGCCTAAGCAAACGTTACGCTAACACTTAAACGGGATTTTGCAATTAATGCTCCCGGGGCCGGACACGCGGCCACGCCGCGGCAAATAAAACGCGGCAAAGGACCCGGCCACGGCTTTCTGCATTATCCACCGTCACCCTTGTCCCTTTCTTGTCGGGCTACCACTGCGACCAGTCCTCCGGACACCCCCGCGGACACACAGACCACCTTTGACACGAGTCCCGAATCCCCTTCAACCCTTATCCACGTTTCCGGTCGTCTAAGATTGCTGCCCTTCGAGCAGAAGGCGGAGAGAAAGATGGAATATAATTGTACGATACTATCTTTCTCATCGATTGTTGTCATTGCAGTATTTTTTTTCGATGATTCTATAACGTCGGCTCGAATTACGAAACTCTTTGCGAATCAATTTCATTTCCGTAGCGGAAAGAAATTGCAAGCGAACGTTCTCAAAGAAAAATTACACTTATAATTGTACTCGAACGTTATTTACCCGAAGACTTACCAGACGAGATATAAAGAAGAATGCGCCGCCGTGGAAAAAAAGAGCATAGAAAAGCCCACCGGCTTTATCAATTTGAACCGATCGAGTACAAAGCGGTAGTCCTCGAGGCCCGATACAACCGGAGTAGCAATTGATACCGTAGGATCAATAAAGCATAAAGAGTTCCAGTGAAATTAATTGCGGGAGCGGTAGTGATCTACGGAGTCGTCTCGACGAGACCGTTTAATTCCAGCATCGGCGATCACCGAGGGCAATCAATCTTGCCGGTCCCCGGAGCATATTTAAGAATCCCCCATCGACGTTAATTGCTCCCCGGAGCATATTTCCGAGCATTTAAAAATCGTAGTGGAGAGTTCTCTCGCGAGGACACTCGGGCGCCGGCTTGCCGATTTACGGATCCGCCTGGCTGGCCACGAATTGCATACCGGCAGGTGCCCTCGGCGTTCAAGAGCCCGTGAACGCTCTTCGAATGCGAAACGCCTCCTGGCCGAGGAGGGGCGAGTATATCCGTCGCGCCTAGTATTTACATTAAATATCAAATCCGGTTGCACCAGAAAGCCGGCAAGAGGCTGATCTCGCCGCGACTCTGCTTTCCGCTCGACTCCGCGTGGGCGTGCTCGATGGATTCGTATCGTAATTCAATAACGCTGAGTGCAACGTGAGAGCCAATAACGGAAGGGAGCAGTCGCGAGAGGAAATGCATACCGAACGGTCCACCTTTTCCTGTTTCCTCCCTATTCCCTCTCCCTCTCCCTCTCCCTCTCACACTCTCTCTCTCTCTCTTGTACTCTTCCTCTCTGTCCTCCACCATTGTTGTCGTTTCTTCGCGCATTTCGATCCCTCGAAATGAAGACGGATCACGCGCGCTACGACGCGACGTCGGCGAACATTTTTGTAGGATATTTAATTGTGATCAATGAGCCGTGTTAACCGGTCGAATCATTTCCGCTCTCTCCGACCGCCTCGACGTTTTCTTTTGTTTGTTCCCCGAGCTACAGCTCTCGCCTCGAAGACGAGCAGAGTTTGATGGCACGGCTAAATGGGCCGATGCTCCCGGAAACGGAGTTATGTAGCGTCGCTTTAATTGGAGGAACTGCAGCATCGTTTCACCCCCGGATTACTTCCGGCGAGATCCACTCTCTGGGTCACTCGCGATTCTACCAGGCTCTGCGATCGTAAATGAACAAAATCGACCTACGACCTGCGGTGTTTTCGAGAGGAAAAGAATGATTGCGGGTGAACAAAATTATTCTCAACGGTAGAAAAGTATTACCAAAACAGAAAGTAATCAATATTCTAACATCCCCAACAGCTTGTTCGTAAAATAATTTATTCGCGATAGAGAAACATTATAAAAAAACCAAAATAATCAGGATTCCTAATGATTGATTTATCTCTGTGATTATACACATAGAATGATAGATCTTGCCCCAGTATAATCGTCCAAGTGGTATAACACCGGTCACGGGTCAGTCGTATAATATTGTTCTCCGGTATTTCCGCGTCCCGGCGTAATCGAAAGAACAAACCGTTTATAACTTAATTTTCTCAGGCTTTAAAACAGCATGAAAACCGTTCGCGCCGTGATTTGGTTATCCACAGAGACGATAAAACAATAAAATATGCTAAACCCCGGCGAACGAACGAAACAAGATTTAAAAAATGCAAACAATGAACGCGTGGCTGCGGGGTTACACGACGTTACAGGGGGTTGAAAATATTTCGCGCGACACGTCGTATAAATATTAAAAGGCCGGATATTATTTCTGATTTTCACGTTTCACGTGTCGCGTGTACGAGATGCACGGGCCGTTGAGCAGATTCGCGACTGTTCGCGAATAATTAATACGTCTCTGCCGGCCGGTTTTTAATAGCCGAATTGCAACGGTTTGTCCGGGAGCAATCGGAGATTGTTAATCTGCGCGACACGTTCATTTATTTTTCATCGAGAGATCGTCTTGAGGTGCAATTATCTATATCGACAACAATATTCGTGCAATTATTATCTGAACACTCGCGGTCTCCTGTTGCCGAATTCGGAAATCGACGTTCCACCATATCGGAGATTAAACAAGTAAATATGATCTAAATTTTACTATGTTTGGCGTCATTTCTATAAACAAAATGTCACGCATGTGTTGATAAAATATTCATAGAGAATTTCTATATTTGACGTTTCTACTAGCGACAAGGAATCAAAGAAGAATGTTTCAACGCGATATAAGGGACATTTCGGTCCCGAAGGATTCAGATAGATACATCGAAGCGTTGCCGTGCATTAATTTATTTGACTTCGGCCTCTCGCGAAGGTTGTCACAGAACAAACCTACGTGTCCCATCGAATAGAGATAATCGGTTGATTAGATACAACTGGGAGGATGAGCACGACCCGACGTCTCGTTAAGGTAAACGTTTTCGTGACACCCTCGGTGGCATCGAGCGGAGCGAAAGCGTGCTATAGGGGATGAAAACGCGCGCGGATACGTTTCTGCTTCGCAGCAGTCCATAAAACGCGAAGCTCTATGTACGAGCCGAGAGGGAGGGCTAAGATGCCGCGGCTGTAAAAAACTATATAATATTCTCGGTTAATTTTTAAAGTACCACTTACGCCGAAGGCGAGCTCCAGACTACCGGAAGTTTCGTTACCCCCACCGCCGAGGCACACCTTTTTTAATAATGCCGTAAAAACCCTCTCAGCTCGCTCGGGAGCCTCTCGGAAAATTACAAATTCTCTCTCTTTCGCGCGTGTATCCGCCGTGTAATGATTTGCCCGCTTCCTTTTTCCACCGGTTTTTCGCGGAAATTCTCTCTCGGTCTCTCTCTCTCTTTCTCTACCCTTCCTTCCCTTTCTCTCTCGCTTTCATCCCCTCGACAAACTCCGATCGATGCCGATCAACTCTGCCTCGTTAAGGGTGCATGCCCGACAGTCGATTTTCACCATCCCGCAGACGATTCTATACCCGTTAACGCTGTCGTTAATCATTGACGATTCGCGCAACTCGAATCGATCCCTGAATGATTGTTACTAATTTACCATACGGGACCATTCCGACCCATACTTGCACATAACAATCACTTTTTTCATAGTCAACAGTTTCTAGAAATTGCTAATCATTGCTAAACACTTTGCTAGAAACGAAAAGATAAAGTAAGTTCTACTTTCGTGTGGCATTCCTATATGTATATATAATTCAACTGCTACCGGCGCGTCGTTGCACAACCGATACCGTATCGTTTAATGCAAGAAGAAACCTTCAAAATAACATTAATTTATTTTCCCTTTTTCTCAACCTAATTGCGAAACGGAACGAACTCGCTGTTCAACCCCATAACAAAACTCACTCACTCGCTTCCGACGAAGCACAATATAGTAGAGTGCTTTAATTAATTAAAATACATAAAGCAAAAAAGGGGGAAAATGTAACTTGAACGTTCTCAATGTTACTGTTTCCGGCGAGGGAAGTGTTTCGATTAATTAAAAGACATCTAGCAAAATTGTGCGGAACTTCCGAACAAAGTGTCCCGGCTAATTGAAATTTGTCTAAGAATAATGCTGGAAACATCTTTTGAAAATTCGTTTGCCAGTGTAACTTTTTCTGACGGAAATAAAGCAGAAGTCACGGTGTCTCGGGATGAGCGGTGTATGCAATACATTTTTACGCAGAATTTTGTGCTTTATCCGAATTCAGGAAAAAATATGGGGTATCCTAATTAAAAAACTGTAGCTGCCTGCATATCTCGATGAAGAAGAAAAATAACAGAAAAGAGATTACGGCACTGTTTTCTGAAAACTGTGCAGAACGTTTTCGTACAGCAAGTAACTTATTTTTAGCATAGCTGTGTAATTCGAAAATTCAAGAAGAAAAACCGTAATTATATTTGCATCGAGCAAACAGAAAAAGAAACTGTGACTCGGAGAACAACGTTTCCAGTGACCCTAATCGCGCGACCGTGAAGGAGGAGAGGGTGCGGGGTCGAAGGGAACGTCGATCGGCGAGTCGGTGTGGAAGAATCGAAAAATCAAAGGTCAGCTGGCAGTAGCGTGGCCGTGTATTAGAAATTGATAAATGTATCCCCGATTTCTCATGGCACGTCGTGGAAACGTTCTTCGTTCTTCGCGGAGAAACGTCAAGGAGGGGGAGGGGACGGAACAACCCGCGAGAGCTCGCGCATTCACGGACGTGTACACGTCCAAGTGATTTCTTTCTCGAACTGCTACGGCCTGGCCTCGTTGCGTTGATGGAATATGAAAGAGTGGCGTTCTTTGAGAACGATCGCGGCCGAAAGAAGCCCCGGGAGCTTCTGGAGCGTCCGCGATTTCTTTCCGGTGTTCGTCAAGTTTTTACTGGAACGGGCCGCGGGTGTTATACACTTTTTCGCCCCGCCACAAAGGGGCCACGCTTTGTTGTCAACACGGCGATTCAATGACGGATCCGCAAATGACGACGGGAAAGCGTTTTCCGGCTGAAAGAGCTTTTTTTCTGAAACGCTTCCACGTGTAAAGCTCCTGCCGACTGTGACGGCGGACGTAGCTCGTTAACAGATGGGTTAAACTGCGATTTTCAAGCGGACGGATTGATTATTCTCGTTTAACAAAGTCTTTCTGAGCAGACTCTGCCATCCAGATCGGAGAATTTATATTTTAATTGGCTAGTCTGTTCGCGAAATGAGTTGAAAGGCAATTTTGGCAATTTTTACCTCGACCCGTTTTTCGAGGTCAAAATTCTTTTCATCGCATCCCACAGTACTCACCGCAAAGAACAAAGCATCGTGTACCGACTATAGTTAATTGCCCAGCTTCTAAACGATCAAGAAGGTAATTCAAACAAGATAGTACAGAAGTTCGCATAAGTACGAGTTATAAGAACCTCCTCAGGTTTCCCACAGCCATTTCTCCGAAACTGGTCTCTCGAAAAAAGATTTTCTTCCTCAGAAAAGTAACATCTGGCGCAAAAGTGTAACTCCGAAGGAGTAAAAAGAATATTACCAGAGTTCTTTTATAGGGCCGTGCAAGTTTCGAAGATTTTCGAGCGTTTCTTTACGACGATGATAGATATATTGTTGAACCGTTGTCCAACTAGTTTCTTTCGATTTAATGAATTTAAGAACCGAGTGGTTTCTTCTCTCTCAGCTATTAGCCTCGTCAAAGAGTCTTGTAGTTACTGGATGGCGCGGGGGTAACGTCTGCAAGTTTCCACTTGTACAAACTTTCGCTCGCGAAACGCACAAGAACGCTTAGTTAAGCAGAAATAAGGCACTGAACGTTGCTGCCGGATTAAATATAAACAGCAACAAAGAAGGCGCAAACGAGCGTCGGCAAGGATTTGCCAGTTCCTGCTTAGTATAATGGGACACCTTTAATTCTGCTTCTCGGAATATTGTCGTCGCGTATAATCGCAGTATATCAAAGGTTTATTCGGAAACTTCTAATTGTCATTTGCGTGACATATATATTCCGTTACATTCGCGCGTTCTGAATCGGGCCCGGCGTTCTTGCATGGTTGTCGAAATGCATTGGGGACTCGTAATGAAGTTACATCGTACTATGAATATCTCTTCACCCGAAACTTCAACTCGAAATATCAATATTTCATGTCTCAGATGACATATTACACTGCTCAAAATTGCGAGACAGTTCAACGCTGTTTTATTCGTAATTAAAAGTAGTAGTATTGGGTTGGCAAGAAATTAATTTCGGTATTGTAAGGTGAAATAGTGCCCAATTTTTTATTCAAGCAAAGAATTTTAACGAATAAGATATTTTCCTTTCGTTCGATGATCTTTTGCCAAAATGAATAAATATGAACATATTTTACTGATCGAAGTACATCGCTTTGTATAAGGAAATTCGGTTTCATTTCTCCTTAAAAAACCGAAATTACTTTCTTGCCAACCCAATAGTATAGTAGTTAAAAGTAGTAAAAGTAACCGTGGAGCGGGAACTACGTTCGCGCTACAATATACACTTTAATCACAATAAAGTGTCCTATCGCCGACGGGATCGATGTTCGAATCTAAATTGTCGAAACTGATCAACCCAGTTGATCCGCCTCCGGTCCGTCTGTTTAACTTCTCGGCTTTATTTAACCAACCTCCGGGACGAATCTACGGGAAAACTTTCTCCCCTAATTCTCGCGCTACACCGTCAGGGACAGGGCAGACTAAAAAATTCACAGGAATTAGGATTCTTGACGGGCAGATTGGCCGTAATTAAAAGTTTCCTTTCGTTCGCGAACCTTTTAAAATTAATTGAACAAGTTCCGGGGCTCGGGCAGCGTGTTACCCAGAAAACAACGCGCGAACTTCGGCCGTGCGGCGGCTCCGTTCCGCGGAATAAATAAATGAATAAATAAACAATCGTTCCCTGCGAGCGGCTGTTCCAGTACGAAAACGCTACGGTTGGATACGCGGCGCGCGGCGTGGTGGAGGAAAAATTCACGCGAATCATTCTCGAAACGCGATCGGTAATTGCGGGCAAATATTTGCCGCGCGTAATTTCGTCGGTGCGAAATCGAACCCGCGGAATCTTTTGTGCGCCCGGGTTATAATTGCCGGGGCGAGTTTCGCGAGCAAAGAATTCCAGCAACGCCAACCGCGATGAAAACTGTTCCGACCCGTTCTTTCGTCGTATTTTTCCGGCTCGCGCACCTCGTCGCCGTTATCAATTAAATACCCGATCGAGGCAAACGAACACGGCAAAAATTTCGGCGATTCACGTTCGCGAAACAAAGTCCGGAAAATCCGGTGTCGAATCGGTCGCGATTTTCGCTCGCGATATTCTACTCAGCAACCAGTATAATAGTCAGTTTTTACCCGGAAAATTTATAACTAGCAAGCTATAAATTTGAGATTCAAATTGCACGAATAAAAAAAAACTAGTTGAATAACAACGCTTGAAACTTTTACTGTCGAGTCTGTACATTTGTGTTTCTCTTTCCGTCGAACAATGACGCGATTAACGAACATTCGGAGATCGAATGCTCCTCGTGAACTTTTAAACAAGTTCCTTGTATCGATTCCGAAGCTAAATCCTGATTCGGGATCAGCGCGCGGGGGTGCGAGGAACTTCCGCCGGCAAACTTCCACTGAATCGGAAAAGCGACACGTAATTCCGCCGGATCGTGTAATTACCTTGCGGAGAAATTTCCGCTTAACGACGAATCGATGATATCCGGCCGACCTGATTAGCGACGTTTCTTTTACGCGCGCGCTCGATTACACGGGACCGCTCGATTATTTTAATCGGTCCCGTCGACGTCGCCGTTTTTTCCCTTCTCTTTTCCGAACCGTCGGAAAACACGGCGTTTGGTTAACGTGCAAATCATTTCCGACCGTGCGCTTCTTTTCGCTTGGTATTTTCGATGATACACCCGTCATGTCAGTTTGAAATTCAATTTACGCCGGAGCCGGGTTAACTATTTTCAATGTTAAATTGAATAAAGTATCCGGGGATATATCTTGATTCTTTTGAAGGCGCAGAGCATCGAGAACGCCGGTCGATATCGCGAGAAATTTTTGTCTTCGCGGGAGAATCATAATAGCGCGTCGTCCGAAATTATTATGGGATATTTACTCTGCCGGGAATATCAATTAAGTTGCAGTTAATCTAGGGAAATTGCGCTCGATAGTTGCAAACATAATTACACGCCCTCAACTTTATACGAATCGACAAAATTTAGAGCGGTTGTGTAACAGTCAGGCTCGTTAAACGGGAATATTAAGTTTGTCAAGTATCGTGCAATTAATCAAGTGGCGTGCGCGCATAGGAGCACCGGCAATCTATGACGGGAATATTGGAAAACGTGAAAGTTTGCATAAATCTTCCGAGTTTTATTATGGTGTAGAACAAAGAAGATACCGATCGAAAAATCGAGAAGCGCTCTGCACGACTGTTTTATCTGGGTCATGTAAATACCACTGCATTATTGAAACGACGGCAATTAAAGCTTCTGCACAATCCTTCTTACAATCTTCTTACGCGGGTGGTCCGAGATCTCTGATCAATATGGCGTTCCATGTCTGATAAAGTATTTCCATTCTAGCCCCATAAAAAACTCGGTAAGAGGTTTGACCTAGATTCTCGACAGCGGGAAAGTATCAGCTCTTTTCTACGAATCAAAATCGATTTTCCAAAGAAAATAAAAGCGCGAACTGTGAAATACATACTTTCTGTTACCTGGAACAAAAGTTCTCTCTCGCGGCGATACCTGATCTGCAAAAAGACTGGAAGATGTACTGTGCATTTTACAATTTAAAATCTTTCTAGGGGCCTTCGGTTACTTGACAATTCACCCTACAATTCCAAGATTTTTGGAGGTTTTCCGGTGCGTTTGGAGGTACATTTTTAGGTCCCCAGAGACCTTCAAAGACCTCCCGGGATTCACTAAAAATTTTTAGAAGACCTTGGACATCCTTTCAGATTTTTGTGATGTATATGAATCCTTTGAAATATTTTAAAGATCCTTGAGGGTTTTAAAGAGCCTGTTGCAATCTTTGTAGTAATCCATAACATCATTTCGGAGTCTTTGAGAGTTGCCTAATTATCCTTTGAGGTATTTAGAACTCTCTTAAGAGTTTCGAGGATCCCTAGAAGTCTTTCAAAGATTTCGAAAACTCAACCAGAGCACTCGCAACTGTTAAGAATGCATTCATTTTACAAAAGCGTATTTCACAGTTCAGGAGAACGGTGTTTGAAAGTTCCATCCCCTGAAAGGTTGAATTCTGGAATGCGACGATTGGAGATCGTTCAAAATGTTTATCAAGGACAAACGCTTTCCATCAGCGTCCCCCATATTTCTCTTGAAGCTTTCGTTAACCTTGTCAGAGGAATCTGTTTTGGTCCCCGGGTCCCGTACTTTGCCGTGGCATTAACGCGCGAAATCCGTCCGCGGTTGGTAGCCACCCCCTTTTCCCTTTCAATTTATAGCAGCCACGGCGTCACGACGCGAGCAATAACGCTAACTCCATACGCGGTCACGATCGCGCGCGCCTTCACGAGGAAGCCCGCGGACTGCCAGTTTACTCCGTTCAGGAGATACCGTTGAATATCTGTATTCATGGGCTGGTCCTTGCGCTTTGCGTTCGCCGGATACCCGCGGTTCCAGACAACGACCCTATTTCCAGAACTGCGGGAATTTTGAGTCGAGCGTTCACTAATTCAGAAGTCTATCACTGATTCGCCACGGAGATAACTCACGAGCTCCCGTGGAGAAAGCATCTCCGCTCTCACGAAGGAATACCAAAACGACCATTCGTCTTTTCTGATTTCAACTTGAGCACCATTGCGTCCAATCTCCTCTATTTCGTAAAATATTATACAAAGGATGAATTTCTATCATTGTCTAAAAAGATTCGTCCCGGTAAAAACGATGAGACGACGTTATCGAGGAATTTAATTAACATGCACGTTTTCTTGTGTCGTCGAAACTTGCGTATGCAATAAAAGCATACCGCAGCTCATTGTAGTTGTAACGATGGAGGCTGGACGCGTTTCATCGAGCATTTTTTGCGGGGGGTGCGCAGCAAAGACGCGTCGTGGCGCTTTGACGAAGGAATACCAAAGCAGCCATTCATCTCTTCTGATTTCGCGATGCAGACTGGCATTCGCAGGTACAAAGCCGACGACTTACAAGCCAACGGTAAACACAATTCGCCGGCACGTCTTTTTCTACTACGTCTAATCTGCTTTGCAAGAGGGATAACGAAGCATCGTCTCAAACGTGTCCAGCTCAGCGAAACGGCGCGCGGCGCGGCGCTGCGACGGGCGCTTCGCGCATCGCGCAGAGGAAACCGTCGGGCGCTTCAAAGCGACCAACAGAGAGACGCCTTCCTCCCTTTCACCAGTTTCGTTTCCCCTTTCGGGAGAAGTCTAGACCCCGACGCTTTCGTTAATTAGCCCGCTGAAACCGCGCCGGGCGGTATCGCAAGTAGCGTAGCTATACCACGGGCAAAGCGAACGAGCGAACGTGAGCTTCTCTCCTCTGCCTTTCCTCTGCTCACCTCTCTATTTCTCTCTCTCTCTCTCTCTCTCTCTCTCTCTCTCTTTCGGTCACCTGGATTACACGCTCGTGGGACGAGCACGTAACGGCGGCCTCGTTTTTGGCCTCGCTTCTTTCCGGAGTTCTTTCACGATGCTGGCAAACGATCATCGCTCCTGATTGCGGAGTGGCTTTTCCACGAGGTTTCGGGGTCGCGTTAAAAATAAGAATGAAAAGGACGAAATTGAAGCCGCGGAGCACCGGTTTATGGCCCGGGAATATTAACGCTGCCGAGTTTGATCGCCCACCTACGATCAAAATTGGAAAACTCCGCTAGAAACCGGGTGTTCAGGAAATACTAGGAAATTGACCAACATGCAGTGAGCGGAGCCATTACCTTGCATAAGAGCGATTGTCATAATTCTAGTGGAACCGAATATATCATTTTATTCGTTCTGAAGTTAACCAAATTATAGTCCAAGGTGCAACCGTTCATCAAACTTGAAATTACTAAAGGAAATACGACAATTTAATTCGGTTTCTCTGCCATATAACTGATAAAGACAATGTTAATTTTGCATAAAGATCCGCAATCTAGAACATAAAGAATGATGAACATGCAGTCAGCGGCGCCATTACCTTGCATAAGAGCGATTGTCATAATTCTAGTAGACCG